>CM035416.1:180318678-180918678 GCA_020310875.1 Ceratopteris richardii
TCTATGAATTTACTAGTATTGGGAGAGTGAAAATATAGAACCTCCAAAGGTCTAACAACCTTTCACCTCAAGCTTTCATATGTGGAACAAAATTTTAATGTTAGTGTCCATGTGAAGGCCAAATGGCCATCATAACGTTTCTATATGTTCTTTAATAAATTATATAATGGCTTGGTCAACCATGATTTGGAAGTTTGATCGCATCTATGTTCGTGCTCTTGGTGGAGTGTGTGTGTGTGTGTGTGTGTTCTCTATGTATTTGTGGAGATCTGTGTGGAGTATCTGTGAGTGAGTGAAAATACACTCTAATGCGGAAACGTGAATAAGAAGTAGAGTATGAGATTACTCCCAGAGTTGCACATGTGGGAAACGTGGTTCCGTTCAAATTGGATCATAAAGGTAATGATGGTCATCATAATGATGTACTCAAGAATACAAGCATGCATGAAGGATGCCATAATTCATTTGTAATCATTCGATGTGTATATGAACGCTGCCGACATCTTGAGTGAAGACCTTCTTCATAAAGCATGCTTTAACTAGAAGGAGTATCATGCTTATAAATGAAACAATGACTGCTTTATGCAACTTGCATATGAATTGCGTTGAAGTGACAATGTGGCACCAAACTTCGAGTATAAACTGATTGCAGGGGTTGATGCTAATTTGATGTTGTGTATGCAGACATAACGAGCTGACTGTAGTATATGCAGACATTCGGGATAGCTTCATTTGAATTCAATAGATTCTTCAGTGATATATGCAGCTTCAACAGTTGATATATGCAGCTTCAGTGATATATGTAACATTGCCATCGAACTCACTGAACTCGAAAGGTACTGCTTAAAACTTCGATTATCATCCATTGATCTGTCTCCTGCAAATCTGCATATGTTCAATCAAGTACAATCACAGAGACATTATGTGTCCTAGAACGAAAGCCTGCATCATACTGTATATGTGTATAGTTCGAGTACACAGTATGAAAGTAGCGCTGGTCTACTATTGAGCCGAAAACGAATAATGAAGTGTGACGATCATACTTATTAAAAGTGTATCTGCAATAAAGTGTTTAACTCCTCATGCCTTTTATAGATTATGTGTTTACAACGCCAATATATTATCTGCAACTTATGCGCATGTGCATAAGTCACAGTATGCTGATTAACCGCCATGACATACTCATCATGAATTAGGATGAGTTGTTCTCTGAGATTCATAGAACATAATTGCGAACAACTGTAGACTATCTGACTCACTTCGGAACATAAATCTTGCTTAGATGTATGAATAGCAAGATGACATAAGAGTATTACAGATATACGAAAGGATATAGTACTGGAGTTCTCTTCTGCATGAACATTAGTATGCAAACATACAATGATGTATCATGAGAGATAAGACATGAATACTGCAAGCAGAGATAGAGAGAGTGACACGGGGTCAACAAAAGTATGAACATAATATGCACGGTCGCCCAACGATTCATTATCACTAGATGTATATATATACAGGGGTATGGCAGCGGTGAAACACACCGCTAAGTTCTCTTTCTAAAAATAAAAAACTACACATCATCTCCTTGATTCAAGGCGATTCCTTTTTTTCATCACGCGCATCTACTTCTTGATAGATTTGATATCCTTAATTTAAGGAGAAACTTCGTAGGTTGTCGATTATGTGGTGAACTAACTTTTTCCTTTTATATGCTATGAGTGATATGTTTATTATATGGAATGCCTTAGGGTATGGTCATATGAAAAAATATTTCTGGGATTTTCTATAAGAAATGGGAAGTGCTAAGAGTGATGAATTTGGAGATTGCTTGCTCCAACAGTATCATGTGCAACATCCCAAAGGTCGTATTTCTAGCACAAGGGTATTGTCATAGCGCCCTAAGAAAGGAGAATCCCGTGTGGTGCATAGGCATCAAAATACTTCACGAGTACTAGAGCATTTTGATGCAAAAGCTTTCTTCCTTTTGTGCGAGTGAAGCAAACACCTATTGGCCACCCAAGGCTTTCGGTTAAGGTTGTGAGCAAGGTATAGATCTTGGCATAACTTTTCATTCGCATCACCAAAATCACTATTTGCTATGCATGAGGAAGGAACTCAATGATCAAGGACGATGGAGGTTCTTGATACTTCTCGGGAGGTCACCCATCCCAGTATTGTTCCCTTGGATCTTGCTTAACAAGAGATCTCTTGACTTACTAAGATAAACTCTTGTGGTGTTTGAAGAAGGGGAAAGAACAAGGTTAATTACCTTGAACATGTTTTGGGCCCTCAAAGCTTCATTCTTTGCTTTCAAAGCCTATTTTGAATCAATTTCATGGAGATTCTTGGAGCCATTTTGGAGTACTTTCCTCTTTACATGGGTTCAAGAACATCAAGAAGAGTGCTTTTTGTACTTCCTTGACAATGAATATTCACCTTTGGAGTCATGTTTTTGGCCACGCTAGTAAATCTATAGGTTTCTTGAAAGGTTTTAGTTGTGGTGGAAGTAGCCACTACAAGTCTATGCAGGTTTTTTGAGCCGAAAGAACAAAGTTGACAAAAACTTCCAGGTTTTTTTGGCTAGTTTTTGGGATGTGAATTCATCCTTTTAGTGCCATTTTATAGCATATATTGAGCACATACACACTATGTATGCTTTTGTGGATACTGCTTATCTATGTCCATATGTTCATTGATATAGCGATTACATATTCACATAAGGCCTTTGACTTTGATAACGAAGGACGTGGTGAGGTTTTCTTAACTAGGAGACACCCAAATGTCAAGGTCGCATTGGTGATGTAGGTGGAAGACTTACCTAGCCTCACCATAGGAGATGTATGATACTTGTTCATAGCTGCTTGATAAGTTTAGTTGGCTTCTTTCGATTAACTGATTATATGCAATGGAGTCAATGATTGACTATGTAGGTCTACATGTTAGTACTTGTAGTTTCATGAGCTTTTCACATTGGCCATATGCTCATTTGTAGAGGACATGGGCAAAATTTTTCCGATTTTTTTTTTGTCAACTATATAGTGGTTGATTTTCTCCTTGATACACTTATTGATGTCAGCACATATATTCTCACATAATCCCTTTGATTGATCATTAATGTTCATTAATCCCTTTTTCTAGGGATACCATTGATTTTTCTCCTAGAATCTTGCCCTTGGTCATCCATTTTTGAGCCTTAGTGGTGTTTAGACTCTTCTAGCTCCATTATCATTGTAGTCAATTCCCTATCATCATGGCATTAGAGATCTCAGGCACTTCTGGTGCTAGTGTTCCTTAGAGGAGCTACAACTTGAAGGGAAAATACCATTTTAAGATTCAAAATTATGACGGCACAAACTTTGCTCTATGGAAAAATTAGATTAAAGATGTGTGATTCAGAGGAGGCCATGGAAGCTAATAAATGGAATCTCAAAGAAGCTTGTTGACATGGATGAAGATGATTGGGATGAGCTGGATGAAATAGCTAGTTCCACCATTTGATTGCACCTAGCAGATAATGTTTACTTTATAGGATTGGAGTGTGAAAGTGCAAAGGAGATTTGGAAGAAGTTATGCAATACATATGAAAAAGAAACAACATCAAATAAACTATATCTAATGAGAAACTTATATGAACGTCGCATGAAGGACACAGATAGTGTTGCAACTCATATGAATGAGTCTGATGTTATATTCTCTCAGTTATAGGCTTAGAAAATGGAGATGGATTATGAAATGAAAACAATCTTACTCTTATGCACCTCGTCATCATCATGAGATATGTTTTGCATAGCTATTACCAATACTACACCTAGTGATAAACTAATTTATGATGACATATGTGGAGCATTCTTGAGTGAGGAAATTCACGGAAAATCTATGATTGGCATTCAGAGTGTAGATGCATATAATGTTCGTGATTCTTACCAACGAAAGAATCAACAACATGGCAAGAGCAAGAACAAGGAAAAGAATGGCCAATGAAATAAGAGTAGAAGTAAAATAAGGAAGAGGGATATCAAGTTCCAGTATTATCATAAGAAAGGACACATGAAGAAAGATTTCTATGCGTTAAAGAATGCTAAAGGTAAAGGACAAAATTTTGATGGGCATGTTAAACAGCTACATGCAACATCTACCTTCACTATGAAGACTGAAGAAATCAATGCTATTTTTGATGATGTTGATGTGTTGACAATTGATAGTACTCTGCCTACTAAGGCTCTTATGGTTGATTATCTTTCCCGCATGTGGATGCCAGATTCTGGTGCTTCTTTCCATGTGACACCACATAAAGAATGGCTCTCTACTTATGCAACAAAGTCTTTTGGCTCTGTGAGACTTGGTGAATCTTACCAATGTGATGTTTTCGACATTGGAGATGTGATTGTGTAGTTCATTGATGGTTCAAAATTTATTATGCATAATGTATGCCATGTACCTCAAGTATCATGGAGTTTGATGTCAGCTAGTTAACTTGATGACGTTGGCTACAAGGTGGTCTTCTATGCTCAATCCTTTTGCATATCAAAGGGCAACATGGTTATTGCAAAAGGAAGCAAAGTTGGTTCAGTTTATCCTTTATTTGCAACACATAAAGAACACTTGTTAGCTGTTACTAAACAACTTATGGCTTGTATTTGGCATGGCCATTTGGGCCATATATCCTATAGTGGAATGAAAAATCTTTCTCATTCTAGATACTTACCTATGTTAGCTTTCTGTGATTTTTCATTTTGTGAGCATTGTCAATATCGAAAGCAAACTAGGAATGTTCATAAAATGCACATTGACTCTTCAACTCAGCCTTTAGGTCTTTTTTCATACAGATGTGTGTGGTCCTATGCCCACAAGTTCATTAGGTGGTTCTGTTTACTTTGCCACTTCAATAGATGATGCTACTAGAAAAGTCTAGGAATATCCTATTAAATCAAAGGATGAGGCATTCCCCATTTTTAGAAAATGACTTGCTTTAGTTGAGACTATAAAAGGAAATAAGCTTAAGGCTTTACATTCAGATAATGAGGATGAGTATACTTCACATGAGTTCAGCCGTTTTCATCAATCTAGTGGAATTCATCGAGAGTTTACCCCATCCTTATACCCTAGTACAAAATGGTGTAGCTGAAAGGATGAATATAACTATTCAAGATAGAATAGTTTCTATGCTGCATCATGCAAACCTTTCACAAGGCTTTTGGGTAGAAGCAGTATGATTGCAACTCATGTGATTAACCTTTCACCTAGTACTGCCAAACGTGTGAAAGTGGCACAAGAGTTATGGACAAGAAACCACTAAATTATGATCATTTTTGGGTTTTTGTATGTGAAGCTTATGTTCATATACTCAAGAATCTTTGACAAAAGTTGGAGCATAAGTCAAAGAAATGCATTTTTCTTAGATATGGTCAAGAAGGCCACTTTGGGTATTGCTTATGGGATCTTGAAACATGATCAGTGATCAGAAGTAGTGATGTAAGATGCATAAAAAAAGCATTAAGGAAGCTAAACTGAGAAGAGTGGTCTTTGAGGATACTAGTCCTCCGATTAGCATGCATAAAAATGTTGCACATAGGGGTATTCAAGAGAATGTTTGATCCGATGTGTCTTCAAATGTTCCTGTTCAACAACCATTGTGATGTTGTGCATGTGTCTCACATCCACCTAATAGATGTGGTCTAGGTCTGGATTTTGTTATGCTAATAGATGCTGGTGAACCTTCTTGCTATAAAGAGGCTATGCAGACAAAGGACCATGTCAAGTGGGAGTGTGCCATGAAGAGTGAGTTGGATTCTATTTGCAAGAATGGTACTTGGGATTTAGTACCTTTGCTAAAGGACATGAAAGCTTTACCATGTAAATAAGGTGAAATTCACATCAGATAGTGCTTCTCCAAAGTATAAAGCACTACTTGTTGCAAAGGATTTTAAGCAAAAACATGGTGTTGATTTTGAGGAAATCTTCTCCTGAGTTGTCAAGATGACTACCCTGTACCAAAAAATTGATGTTTTTATGAAGTGTCAAGGCTATTCTCGAAGCAATGAGGATCATTGTCTTTACACAAAGAGATGCTCAGATGGAAGCTTGATATGCTTGATACTTTATGTCGATGATATATTGATTACTGGGAAGTCATCTTATGTCTTATCAATTCTAAAATAGAAGTTGAGACAGATATTTGATATGAAGGATTTGGGGGATACCAAACATATTGTTGGCATGTGCATTACTCATGATAGGAGTAAAAGATGCATATACCTTTCTCAAACTGAGTACATATCCAAAGTAATTCAAAGGTTCAATATGCAAGGTGGAAAGCTAATGAGTACACCTTAACCCACATATGTGAAATCGAGCAAGGATGATTGCCCCAAATCAGATTAGGAAAAAGAAGTCATGGCCAAGATTCCTTCTTAGTCTATTGTTAGTAGTATCATCTATGCTATGGTAGCTACGAGAACAAACATTGCATTTGCAGTCGGAGTTTGGAGTAGATATATGTCTAATCCTAGGAAGAAGCATTGGGAAGTAGTCAAGATGAGTTTGAGATATCTTAGTGGCAACAGGAAAAGTTTCTATGCTTGGGTAGAGGGAACGCATCCATTATTGGTTACACAGATTCTGATAATGGTGGTTGTGTATGCAATCATAAGTCTGCATCAGGGTACATTTTTTATTTTGCTCGAGGTGCTATCTCTTGGAGAGCTCGTCTTCAAGAATGTACAATTATTTCCACTAAAGAAGCAGAGTATGTTAAGTGATGCATGTAATGAAGCATTGTGGCTTTCTCGTCTTGCTTGTGATATGGATCTATCTCATCATGTACCTTGCTTGCTTAGTGATGGTCATAGTGCCATTGCTTTGGCTAAGAATCTATCTATCATGCAAAAACCAAACACATTGAGGTGAGGTGTCACTTCATTAGATATTGCTTAGCCATTGTGCACATTGTTCTTGAGAAGGTTCATACTTGAGATGATGCTGCAAATGCTTTGACTAAAGCTCTACCAAAGGATAGCTTTTGACACTGTTGTCACTTGATGGGGGTTACTTAACTCATGACCTTACACTGTTACTTGTATATTGTGTAACATTCCCATTAGGTGGGAGGTATAGTCTATACTCTTACACTCAGGTATTCTTTATCATTCTTTATTTTTCCCCCATAGTCACTTTGGCC
Organism: Ceratopteris richardii; assembly: GCA_020310875.1. Taxonomy (NCBI): domain Eukaryota; kingdom Viridiplantae; phylum Streptophyta; class Polypodiopsida; order Polypodiales; family Pteridaceae; genus Ceratopteris; species Ceratopteris richardii. The sequence goes on from CM035416.1 coordinate 180,325,853, forward strand.
ATATTGGCATTTAATGGGAGATTGTTACTGTTAGTGTCCATATGAAAGGATAAATGGCCATCAAAAACTTTTCTATATGTTCTTTAATAAAACATATAGTGGTCTGGTCAGCCACAAATTGGAAGTTCGACTGCATTTGTGTTTATGCTCTCGGTGCAATGTGTGTGTATGTGTTCTTTGTGTATTTCTTCAAATCTATGTGAAGTATTATGGATAGCATCTTGGAGGTCGTATTTATAGTACGAGGATATCATCGTGGAGCTCTTAGAAAGGAGAACCCATTGCGATGCATATGCATCAAAATACTTCATAGAAGACTTTGGAGGCTCCTTAAATGGATTTGTGAGATATATTCCTCAATCCTAAGCAATCTACCTAACATACAATCCAATATGTATGAGTTGATATAGAAAAAGGACATTTAGGTAATATTTGATATCTTAAACTGAAGAGAAAAAAATGCCATTTATCATGATCTCATCTTTTATCACATTTGCACTTTTAAGCTGTCCACTATGCTATTTCAATGCATGTGGTAGAACATCTACATGTGGAGATAAGATTTCTATACACATGAGATTCATACGTGCCATTGTGCCAAATAAGACCCTCATGGCACGGAGGATCCTGTCCAATGAGGAGTCAGGTTTTTGATCTTTCTAGGTGAGACATCTGCTTTGAAGGAGAGTCCATTCTCTGTAGTTCACTCTTATTCTAGGGTCTGTGTCCTCAAAGCTAACACACTAGCTAGTTTCTTGTTTCTAGAGGTGTTTCCAATTTTTGAAGCCTTTGTTCCAAAGCCTCTTAGCATTTTGGAGGTTCCACGAAGCCACCCCCCTTATGCCCATGATCAGAAACCAGATTAAGTCATTTTGGCTGATACCTGCAACCCATTTCCAATCTTCTCTGATTCTAACAAATTGTTTGAACTTGTTCCAACTCTTCCACAAGGAGCACACAAGATTCGAGCCTTTCGGGGAAACCAAAATTGGAGAGAATAAAAGGGTAAGGAGGCCCAAGTCCTTCCATGGAGGACCACAAGTGTAATCTCATTCTTGTTCCTGAAAATGAGCTTGGCCCAAGAGGTATCACAGTTGCACCAAGCCCTGATGATCCATTTTGCTACCAATTTGTCAGCCATGCCTTCAATATCCATAATGCCAATACCCCCACAATCCTTTTAACTGATGCAAGTAGACCATTTAATTTTTGGAACCCCCTTCTGTTGTGGTCGCGCATCCAAAGAAAGTTGCTATAGATTCTTTCCAATTTGCTAATCTCTTGATCCTTCGGTCTCAAACAAGAGAGAAAGTAAACGGTCGAGGAGAAGAGGAAGGTATTAATTACCATGCCATGCCCCGTGAGGTTGATTTGCATGCTCTTACAAAATGCCAACTTGTTGTCTAGTTTGGAAAGGACCCAGTTCCATCGTTACTCCATCAAGACACCAAAGCCCATAGGAATACCAAGAAGGCGGAAGACCAGACTCGTGGGGATAATATGGCAATCCTGGTAAACCAAAAGTTGGGGTGGGGGTCCTTTGATGGCTCTGAAAGTGTTTTTCGAGTGGTTTATTTTGGAACTAGTTGCCTCCAAAATGTGTCCAAGCACCCCCAAAAGGTTTCAATGCTGGTCAAATCATTATGCACAAATGCATTCATGCCATCAGCGCATAGCCTCATGATCATCTGGCCATGGTTGAGGAGAAGAGAGAGACCTTTGATATGACCCATTTCCATGTGGTGATGCAAAAGATGGCTAAGCCCCTCCATGGAAATTCCAAAAATTAGAGGGGCCAATGGGCACCCTTGCCTAATAGAGGGTTTTAATCTAGTACCCTTTGATAATAGACCGTTGATGTTTATTTGCATCCATGCATTCCCCAATAACATAGAGAGCATCGTAGAGAACTTTGGACTACAGCCGATGTCTTTAAGAGATTGGAGAATAAAGTCCCTTTCAAGTTTGTCGTAAGCTTTGTTGAAGTTGATTTTAATGAAAACCACATCTTACTCGGACTCTTCAGCAAAGTCAAGACCTTCCTAAATGTCAATAATAGCTTCTAATTTTGATCTACCCTTGATGAATCCTTTTTGGACCTCACTAAGCCGCCTCTTTAGGTGGTAAGAAATTTTGTTGGCAATTACTTTTGCAAGAATCTTGTATCCTGTTTGGAGCATCGTGATCGGGTGCCAGTTTTCAATCTTGTTCTTGTCACCTTTCTTATGGATAAACTTGATGACATTATTGTTTAGGCATTCGGGAAGTGTACCAAAATCCAGCACCTCTTGCCAAACCAAGCATAGTGGAGTAGCCATCACTTGTCTGAAAGACTTTAAGAACTCATTTGTGAGGTCATCAAGGCCCGGGCTTTTCCCATTGGGGAGGGTATCTATAACTTCAAGAATCTCATTATCAGGGATGGGTGCGTCAAATAGAGACTTCAGATTATGCAGTATTCATGAGGGAAATGAAACTCTAGTCATTGCATTGGAACAAGAAGTTCTATCATATTTAGAGAAAGGCCCACGTATTTGTGCAAGAACCATGTGCTTATCACCCAACCTTAAATTTGCACATATTTTGCACTCGGTTGCACTTAAGGTATGCATTCGAATAGGGCCACATTATATGGCCATGCATAAGATACTATTGTGATACCCTATGTAGGAAATGCAAGGCCACACATCACATGTATATTTTGTTTTTCATTACAAGTTTTGGTGATTCGCCGACATTTACTAATGTCATTCTTATTATTGGAAAATATCAAGAAGTAAAACTATAATGCTACCCATTGCAACTATGTCATACAATGTAGAAAAAAAAATTATAGGGTTCAATTTTTATTATCTTAGACTTCAAGCTCTACAACACAAATAAGGAGTCAGTATCATGAGTTCCAATTCAACTACAACATCCTCAAGTGAAAAAATCCTGTTAATTGTAGATTAAGATGCTTCCTCTACCGCTAACCCTGAGCATTCTACTCAAGATCTCTTTCCCTTTTTGACCATTTTTTTTTTAATTTTCATTTCGTAGTAGTAGTAGTAGTACTTCCCCAAGCTCAACTTTTGCATCCATCATCTATCAAGGATGATAGACTATGGGAGGGGGAAGTGCTGAAGATAAACTCATAGGCAACTTTTAATTGCTGAAAGAGATAGAAGACATCTTGGGGTCAGTGAAAATATGTAAGCGAGGATCATGGTGGGAGCCCACAAACAAAGCAAGGGTCCAATGTGGGCCATAGAGTTTCCAAAACTATCTCTCCAATTGGCCATCAATATTTGAAAACCCACTTTCCACAATTATGTCCAAAAGACCTTTTTTACAATTTACTCTACATATATGCAATCAAAGGAGTCAATGAGCTTAACCAGTGATTCTCAACCTCTAGAGTTTAACAAGATTTTTCTAACATGAATTAGCCCTCATTTATAAGCTTCTTTTTCTTCGTCTTCATCTTCTTGTTCATTTTCTCTTCTAATCAAGTGTGAGTATTTTGAGAACTCTTGAGCCCTAATGATGAGTGAGGTTTGCTTGGAAGCTTGTGTGCATATGTGCATGAGTACCCTTGATCACGCATGTCTATGAGCATGGTGGTGTCATGCTCACAAGTCTACGTTGAACATCCATCCTTGCTTTTACTTAAGACTATGGATGAGAGGCTAGGAAGCTTTGAATTAGGTCATTTTTTTTGTTTTAGAGAGTACAAGAAATTTAGAAAGTACCCACTATGAAGAAGGACGGGGCAGCCCTCAACTTAAGGATTCCATTAGACGTGGCGAGCCATTCAAGACTTGAACTCGGGACATCGTCCCAACCAGTTCGTGACGTAAACCACTTAGGCAAGAGCCCCAGACATTCTTTTGGTAAGGTGATTGATGGGAAAAAATAATTGATGGGGAAAGATGGGCTGAGAGAGTTCTAGGCCAATTATAATTATATTATTAATAAATGGTCGCGTATGACATGGTGGATTAGCACATTGTTCATCTTTGTCTCTGTGTACTTTTAAGTCTTTTCTTGTAATAGAAATTCGTCCTCAAAGGATTTATAGATCTGCTACGTGGAGAGAAGGCGGTGAAATACATATAAACGAATGTTTGCTCCACTAAGGACATTAGGGTCGGCAGTGAAGGCTAAATACGTGGTTGGGCAACAGTAAACGTTGACAATGCAATGATAGGACACCTCCATATTGTGCATACTATCACGCCTCCACTGTCTTGAATTGAATCTGGTACACATAGCTGCACTCTCTCATTTCCGCGATAATGGCATGCTTGTTAGGCTCGCAGAAGGACGAGGACAGCACTGTCTCTGAGCAAGATTTGAAGATCTTGCAGAAGACCTTTGAGCTCTGTGATGAGAACCGAGATGGATTCCTCACCTTTGAAGAGCTCTGCGAATGGATGCAGAAACTAGATCTGCATATCACCGTCGAGGGAGTGAAGGAAATTTTACAGGAGGCTGACCGCAATCTAGATGGTCGCCTCGATTTCAACGAATTTGTCCAATTTTCTGGTGCGTTAGTATCTTCTGAGCATGCGGAATGTTCCATATCCAAAGTAAAATCATCCAAATGTTGCAGCAATGAGCAGAAGGTAATAAAAAATGCATCTGGCGGATGCGATTCCGACGATCCTGAACTTCGGGAAGCATTCGATGTCTTCGACAAGGATCGGAGCGGTCTCATTTCGGCCGAGGAATTGAGGTCGACCCTCTCGGGGCTCGGTTTGCTTTCTTCCTCGACAAGTTTTTCACGCATTCACAGCATGATCCGTAAAGTTGATACTGATGGGGACGGTGAAGTGAGCTTTAAGGAATTTCAGAACATGATGAAAGAATCACGGACTGTTTGAAGATTTTGCTCTGGCTCAGGCAATATATGTATACTTCCTCTCCATTCTGCAATAGTCTCGGTGACTAAGTTTGTGGTACGTTTTTGCAGAGAGGTGATGCTATGTATAAACCTGCAGTGTCAATAAGCTGGTACGTGCTTTCTTATATCGTCATAAAAGCCCCTTTAGGCTGAGAATGTACCGCGAGTGTGGCAATTAAGACATAGTAATTAGGAAGATTGACAGAGGTAAAGAACGTCACTTTAGAGAGGTTTAGAACTACTCTGAAAAAACTTCAAATAGTTCACGTTTGCAAAGTTGCCTGTGAGTTATTGCTGTTGCAGAGGTATTGAAGATATGGTGAATCCCTCTGTGTTAAGGCCCTGGTCCTTTTTCTCTTTTGCTGTTGTGCAATAGCATGTTTAAGTTGTCTTATATTCCGTTTGTGTAAGGATCATTCTGTAGGACCTTGCATCAATCCTCCGGAAGTTTTTGTAAACAAGACTTTGGAGGGTGTACGTAAGGATGACTTATTGAGACTATATGCAATCCTATACATATAGAGCGATTGAAGCAGTTGAATCGTATCAGAAACCGTAGTATGTGGGAAAATGCATTAATTATATTAACTGTTCATCTCATGGATTCATGCAGTTCACTGGCACAACCTTTTGACTATACACATTATCTTGTATCTGCTTCTGTAAATGAGAGCAAATATGGCTGCAAAGTTGGTCCTTAATGTGTCATATTGGGGCGACTGCATCAACTATGTGAGTCCTTAACTCACACCCCATTTTGAACAACAGATAGAGGAAACCTTATCTTCATGGTAGAATAGTAAGCTCTGATGTGAGCTTTGGGATTTGTTACTGCAACCTCATGTGTTATTGTGCTGGCAGGGCGATTGTGCTGGCAGGGCGATTGTGCTGTGATGTATCTGCTTTAATTATAGTTTCATGGGCTTGTGAATCGATCATGACTGTCATAGATAGTAAGATAACCTTAATTGCTCTGTGAAATTTGATAGATATTTAGTTAGTGTCGCATGGAAGTTTGGAAACCTGGATTGACACGATGAATAGCTAGCAGGTCTGTAAAAGATTTATGGGTTCATGTGACCAGGGCTATGCATAGAAGTTGTAAAAGCATTCTATTAAACTCTGAACTAAGTATTCTCTTGGTGGAGTGGGAGGTGGAAGGGGAGGACCTCGAGAAGGATATTCTCAAAATTAAAGAATCAGACTGCTAAGGAATGCTATATCTTTGTGAAGGCCTTCCACTGCTATCTGCTTTAGGCTTTCTTGCTATTACTATACCAGCTTATTGATCATAGTTTGTTGATATACCTGTCTAGATTTAAACATACAGAGATAAACCAGACGTTAAGATGTCACTTTTGCCTAGGTTCAATTTGTTCTTAGCAAATGGTGAAATGCTGGGAAAAAAATCCACATTGAACTTAACCTTCTCAAATTTCTCATGGACAATTTTAGGGATTGATAATCCGTTTTCATACCACTATGACAAGGGATTTGGTAGATAATTGACCATGTGAGTGAGTATGTCGTTTGACTTATGAAAGCGGAGAGAAGCTATTAGCTTAAGATGTACTTGAAGTTGCTTTGGTAAGTAAGGGTTTTAGGCGCTTAGTTAGTTGTTACCCAAAAATCACTGAAGTTACCGAAGGATACTAGCCTAGTGTAAAATTAATAAGTACTCAACGTGTAACTAGGAAGCTTGATACTGTACTTTCTCATGCTCTGAAAGAGAGAAATGAGGATTTTGACCAGCTCTCATATTTTGTCATTCAAGTTTTTGAAGTTGGCACTCTCTCTCTTCACGTCTTTTGCTTCTCATCCTCATCAAGCATTTCTCGAATATATACAATCAGAGAAATTTTGACTGATACTGTTTAATTTAGAAACGGTGGAGCTTCATGAACCGCATTTCATTTGTCACTTTCAAACCTCATAAAAGAAAACAATCATTATACTTGCATCCAGCCAACATTATGTTAGAGACATTAATAATGTGTTGCAATTTTGTGTTTGAGGATGGGAGGGGAGAGTGGGGACTCTGATTAAGAATTGTAACAGTTCATCATGCGGCTACATACAGAGGTCTAACTGTGTGTGTGTGTGTGTGTGTGTGTGTGTGTGTGAGAGAGAGAGAGAGAGAGAGAGAGAGAGAGAGAGAGAGAGAGAGAGAGAGAGAGAGAGAGAGAGAGAGAGAGAGAGAGAGAGAGAGAGAGGATTCGTTGTGTTGCAGGAAATGCCTCTAAGTAATGGGGAAACAACGTTTTCCCGTTGCTTGAATTATCTTACTTTTTGAGGCATCTCCGTAACAGTTATCATACGCATCTCTATATTCTATGCATGTTATTATGACCTATTGCAAATACTGATGAATTGTTGATTTTCATAGTTTTGATTCATATTTATTGTGTAATTTTCATAGTTTTTTGATTCATATTTATTTTACTTGTGCTTTGCTAGCAAGTTTTTGCTTAAGACTTGTCACTTAAAAAATGAAGACCTCAAGCCCTTTCCAAAAGAATCAAATCTTGTTTGTAGCTTTAGCAACTTATGCCATTGATTTTTCACTTTTTTTAGAGGTTGTTCTATATGATGAATTTATTACTCATACTCAACATTGTGATCTTCTTGATGCGACAAACTAGAATCGGTCTTAGGGAATATGACCTCAATCTTGAACAATTAAAAGATCAACTCATCTCTTGAAACTTATATTAGCTCTTTGGTCACAATGAGAAAAAATTGACAAAGAAGCTTTTTGTCATGAAACTTCAGTAACAGTTAGGAGAGAATCTAGACCTCTTAGCACTTCAAGGGAAGAGAATCCTAGGGGTACATATTTTCTTAAAGACCAAGCGCCCTGCATTCATGGGGAATAACCGAGATAGGAACAAGGATGCAGTCTACGCTTGTTTATAGAAGTGGACATATTTGCATCAACTTAAGGGAACCACACACCAATACCGAGTACTCAAACGGAGTGTCGTGCTAGGACCATGCACGTATAAATGGTAGAAGAGCCTTAACAAAGCTAAGGCTAGTCCTACGGATTCAGCCCAGTTTGTAGAGGTTTATGCCATTGTCTATTTACCTTTGACATTATAAAGAGTTTATTCTCATATAAGAAGGAATGCTCTTAAGACCTTGGAAGAAGCTATCAAGTATATGAACTTATAAATCCATAAAGTTTGAGGTAAGAAGAAATGCTCCTAAGACCTTGGAAGAAGCTATCAAGTATAGTGAAGTATATGAGGATTATATTCGCAAACTTATGAATATAGATCTGTCTCTTATACCTACTCAAATGACCAAATTTAAGAAATGGGTGGTCCAAAAAAAAAAAAACAATTTCATAGTTTGAAAACAAAATAAAGACAAAACTTTTCAATATTCATATTCTCAAGAGTTGTGATAAAATGTTTAAAGATTTATTGTTTGAATTTAAAGATATTTTTTACGGTGGTCTTCTTAGAGGTCTACCACTAGAGAGAGGAGGGACATTGACTATGCCATAGATGTAGTTATTAACACTAACTATATTTGCAGGCCACCTCATAGGTTTATTGTTTTTCAAAGTAAGGAGGAAGAGAAGCAACTTCAGAATTACTTAGATAGAGGCTTCATTAGACCTAGCAATTCATCGTGGGCATTGCCAATGTTCCTCACTAAGAAGAAAGATGGCTCAATGAAGTTATGTGTAGATTATAGAGCACTAAACAAAGTAATGATCAAGAATTAATTTTCAATGCCTAGGACAAAAGACCTATTTAATCATTTACATCAAGCTAGATATTTTACCAAGCTTTATCTTAGGTAAGGATATCATCAAATCAAGATTAGGGTAGTTTGGGGAGTGGTTTTCAAAAGGTTGGATACTAAGCATGAGTATGGTCGAGCATCCACAGATGGATGGGCAAATTAAGAGTGTTAAGCAAATCCTAGAGGATATGCTTTGAGCATATGTAAATGAATGGCAAACTAATTGGGAGGAATATTTACCTATACTATAGTTCACATTTAATAGTTCCAAGCACTCTCTTACTATGCATGTTCCATTTACACTTATATATCTATTTTAGTCAAGGGCTCATAGGATTGCAGCATGAGAAAGTTTAAGATGCAAATAACTTCATAGAAGAGATGAACAATATGCTCAGGCTTTGTAATGACAACATTAGGAGAGCTCAAGATAGGGCTAACGCCTATACTTGCCCTCAAAGGATAGAAATCAACTTTGAGGTAGTAGAGTAATTCGATCTTAGAGTTCCCTCTAGATCTGAAGTCCTCAATGGGATGTTGTCCAAAACTATCTCCTAGGTATTGTGGACTATTGCCAATACTTAAGAGAGTAAGAAAGATGGTTTACTAGCTCCAACTTTCTAGAGAATAGCAAGATCCATCCAGTGTTTCATGTGAGCCAACTTAAGAAAGGGCTAGGTGTTGTCACAACCTCACTCTAGGTAGTAGAGCCTATTTCTATTCAATCTATTTCACAAGAGCTTAAGAAGCTACTACACACTCAAGAGAAATGGATGAGGAGTCATTTGTATAAAAAGTGCATAGTAAAGTTGAAAGATATTCTAAAAGATAGTGCCACATGGGAGTTGGTTAGCACCCATCACAGACGGTTTCTCACCATTGTTTTGCCTCCCCAAGAGTCTTCTTAAGAGGAAAGACACTGGGAAACATTACAAAGTAATGGCCATGTATACATGCCACATTGGGTTCAAAGGGAGCGATTACTCAATCCTTTCTCTTTCTCACCTATGCCTTCAAATACCATTTTTGAGGACAAAAATGGACTCAAGGGGAAGGAAATGTTATATGTTTAGTTATGTGAGTCTCTTCTTATGCGAGTATGTATTTGTGTGGCTAGGAGGAGAACAAATGCACAACTCTCATTTTTCTTTTTAGTGCATTATCCAACTTGTATGTGCTCAGAGTTCCATGCTCCACCCTTTTGTCCAAATCTACATTTCATTCTCATGCAAGCACATATATCCCACATGAAAGGAGATTTTCCCTCAACTCCATATAAGGAGGGCTTCACGTCACTTCTCACAAGCCATTCACTCAAGATCTTGGCAAGAGTGCCCTCACTCTTCTCAAGGAGTCTTCATGCTCATATAGCATTGTATGTAAGTGATTTCGTTGGTTAATTGTTTTTCTTTGAGTTTATGTTTTCATTTTGCTTTGTCATCTCTAGCATGTATGTCATTTCTAATCCCTCCCTCCCTCCCATATCTCAATCAGAGTGCTTCTAAGCACTACTTATGTTTCTCATTTTCTTATCGTTTTCATCATTTAAGTTTTGAAACTTTTTAATCTTCTTTCTTATCATAATCATCATTGTTTCATATATCTGTATTTCATCCTTGCAATTAGTAATAATGGTGCTTTTGAGCACCATAGTTTGTAGTCCCTAGTAGAAATTATCATAAGCACTAGCATGAAGAAGTAATATGTTGTTAAAGAGTCTTTTTGTCATAGCTACCGTGAGAATTGTTGCTTCTACTTTGTCCCCTTCCATATACTTCGGAGGTTGCGTGCATTCATTCCCTTCATGCTCTCAAGGAATGAAAAGAGTTCCAAGTCATTTGGACAGACAATGGCAAAGACGTTAATGGTGGAGCATGTTCAGTAATTCAAGAAGGTGTTCGACTTAATACAGAGGGAAGTGTAATGAAATAAGCATGCCCTACTTGGGCAACAAAGTATAAGATTTGGAGCAACAAACTTCTAGGTAACTTAAGGTAGATATGCATGCCTTCTTCTACATCAAAATGTGCAAATGATGCCTTGCTTTTTCTTCATGGAACATAAGGTTGCGAGAGATCAAACTTAAGGTATAGTGGAAATGATAGTCCTCATTTTTTTACAATGATCAAAACAGCTTGATTTGCAATGAAGGTTTCACACCTACTAAGATAAGAAATGAGCTACCTTCATTTCCTCAAGTGGCCTACTTTTTGTACCTGTCGATGTCCCAAATGAAGTCAACTGAGATAGAGAAGCTACAAGCTGAGAAAGATACAATACCTATGCCATTGCCATGCACTGAAAAAGTCATGAGCTTAACGACATACATTTGGCTTGAGTCAAGAAGGGGATCAATGCAAAAACTACAGTTAAACATCTTGACATTATGAACAGGTAGAAGATGGTAGTCCCATAGCGAAAATGGACTTGACTTATGGTCTAATGAAGATACTTCCTAGCATGGACCACCACTTCTATGGATTCACAACAAAGCAAAGCTTAAAGTTCCAGAAGGAGAAACTATATTCTATGGTTGTAGTATTCTAGCAAGTCGGTAAACTAGCTCTTGGCGAAAAGAAAGAGATTACTCATAAAAATCATAAGCAGTGATGTCACTAGGTACTCACCCACTGCCCATACTCTGTCAACACACACAAAAGAGTTTGATGATGTGCACTTCGTGAGAAGAAGAAAGAGGCCTTGACCCACTGACATGGTGCTTGACAATATTGTTATTGACTAAAGAAATATAATGAGTGTTTGAATATTGATGAACTTGCCCCTATCTTTTCAAAGCAAGCATTGTTGACCAAATGAATAGTTATGTATTTGGTTCAATGTCTTGATGGAGAGCATCAAACTCACATGCATATTACAGATGCATAAGCACTTACGTCATGCACATTACATAGACAACAAGTGGTATTATCACGTGAAAAACATATGTGAGGCTTGGCTAAATCATTGCAAAAGGTTTTCTTCTTTTTGAAATTAAATGGTCATCGAATACATGCACTTTGTATCTTGCACTTGGAGAAACTCTTTGGGAGTTATTTTTTCACTTGAAAATCAAGTATAAAGGGGCATATTTTTATGCACTTCAATTCTAGATGCATTTTTCCTTTTGTCTATACGTTCATATCATCCAAGGGTCCTTTTAAATTTTATGAGCACAAATATTTTACTCATTTGTAATGGGATTAGACACCACCTTCTTTAATAAAGGTAGAACCTTCCCAAGGCCATCATATGAGTAATTTTCCTATGACTCCAAATATTGTATCAGAAACTCATCAAAAAGAGGCCATCATATGAGTAATTTTCCTATCGCTCCAACTCATTTCAAGCCCCATGTAAAGGGACTAGAAACCTCACTTGAAAAGATAAAGACCATCCCTATGGCTTGAACGCATGACATTCAAAAGCCACCACAAGGACAAGCTCAAAGAAAAGCTCAATATATCTTTAGAAAACGAGAAACAAAGAACTAAAACTTGAAGGATCCCAACAACAAGGCAAAATGATTAGACAAGAAAGAATACGCAAATGGATCGAAAGCACTACCTACCCCACAATGTAAACCTTGTATATGTTTAGGGATTCCGTATGTCCCTAGATCCCCAAAAACACCACTTGGATCCCAAATGTCTAAGTATATGTATTGGGATCCCATATGTCCCAAGATCCTAGGGATGCCATATGTCCCACCACCATGGATCCCATAGGTCCATGGATATGAAACCACATGGATGCCATATGTCCATGAAAATCAAGGGATGTCATATGTCCCACACTTAGATGCCATATGTCCAAGCTATGTCTAAGGATCCCATATGTCCTTAGATCTAAAAACCCAATGTACTAAGTGATCCCTTATGTCACAAGTCCCCCACACTAAAAACTAAAGGCTCATCACATGGAGGGGGGTGTTGAGGGTTCCATGCTCCACCCTTTTGTCCAAATCTACATTCATTCTCATGCAAGCACATATATCCCACATGCAAGGATATTTTCCCTCAACTCCATATAAAGAGGGCTTCAGTTCACTCCTCACAAGCCATTCACTCAAGCTCTTGGCAAGAGTTCCCTCACTCTCTGCATGAAGTCTTCATGCTCATAGAGCATTGTATGCAAGTCATTTTCATTTTAATTCACTCATTATGTTTTGTTATCTTTTGTTCCTTCCTGCATAGCTTATTAGATGTGTACACGTGAGTAGATTAGTAGTCCTTTTTCATTTCAATGGTATGGACATATGAGAGCTCTCCAAAAAAAAGAAGCCAAGGATGATGCGTTTGTGAAGACTCATCATGGAGGGCATGAGGTACTAAATACTATATAATAAAGACCAAGGCTCATTGTGTAATCATTTTCTCATGCTCAAGCTAGAGATCATCATCTCATGCTCAAGCTAGAGCACTAGCCTAATGCAAGGAGGAGGTCGTCTTGGAGGAAGCATTCTTACACACTTGGAGCAGGTGTGCTCTACATCTGGAGATATCTAGAGGAGTTTGTATCAACCAACATACTATGAATAACAAGTCTACATCTACCCTCACTTGTTCATTCACTAGTTTTTAATTTAGGGTTAATTAGAATTCGGGTTTGTTGTAAAACAATTCTAAACTATTCATGTTCTCCATATTCGCGCGCGCGCACACACACACACACACACTCTTCGTACCTCTTAGGCACACAATTTCTTATATCTAGTTCCTATTTTTGCGTAGATTCAGATATTGTAAGCTTGTATCATATTCACGTATTATAATTTGACATTGGAATATAAGTTAGTGTATGTGAACATCCTAGGTTAGCATACAATTTGAAAAAATTGTGTACTCTCTTTCTATCTCTCACTCATCATTTGGTTTAGTCTTAAGGTATGTATGCTAAGGTTCATGTATTGGAAGATCCTGTAAACCTCTGATTAATTGTTATTGAGGCCCACCCACTTTCAACATTTGGTATCAGAGCACAGTTGACACACACCTTTAACGAGATGAGTGACTATAGACTTGAGAATGAAGAAAATTTGAGGGCATGTCTAACTATCCAATTGTTGATATATTTAGGTAGTGATGTGTGTGAACATACTAGGACCACCGGGGCACTTTTTTCCCTCTTTAGGAGGTTTTTTTCCCCCGGCTTGTATGTACGCCTATTGACCTAATGGGCTACTTATCTTTGTACATTCTCTAGTAATACATTTAGTATTGTGTGTTGTGCTCCAAGCTTCTTCTTCTTCCTTGTGCTGTTCGCGTGCTTTTGCAGACGTCTATCTCCAACAATTGGTATTAGAGTAGGTCACCGCTTCATGTAGGGCGTCGTCGACACCTCTCCGGTTGCAGTCTCAAAATCGCACGAAATTTGGTACGTATACTGAGAAATTTGGTATGCGATCTGAGCTCGTTTTGGCCTCCGAATGCACTATCGCAATGCTTGTGCATGCTATTTCGTCTTTTTGCGCCAAAGATATATACCAGTTTTTGTTCGCCATTATAAGCGTCTCGAAGTCTGCTACAAGTCTAGCAAAATTCGTCAGGGCAGTTTTCTTCAACTTTTTGAGATACAGTCAATTTTTTGCATTAAGGTATTTTAGTCACCAGCCATGGCTGAAAGCAGTGATGTATTCCGTATGTTGGCTATTGAGGATAAATTGGATGGTATCAACTATCAATTATGGGCTTATATGATGCGACATGTATTGGTTGCAAAAGGACTGTGGAACATTATGTAGGGTGTCGAAGATGATGATATTCTACATATTCCTGTTCATGCTGTGGTTTTCGCTGCACCTACTGCAGAGTAGATTCGTTGGGATGGCAGAGATGCCCAAGCACATGCATTGATAGCTGTGTTTGTCAAACATGTCATTATTCCTCACATACGCTCTTGTAGAACAGCTAAGGATGCTTGGGATACTCTTACCACATTGTTCCAAGCTAGAATGAGGCTCGTGTTGCTTATCTCCGAAAATAGTTGGAGAGTGAGCACATGAATGAAGGTGATTCCATGGACATTTTTCTAACAAAGATCAAAGACTTGAAGGAACAATTGATTTCCGCTGATGAGGTTATACCAGATAGCTCACATGTGCAGACCATTCTGAATGGTCTTCCTGATTCATATCAGAGTTTTGCTTTCTACTCTTCAGTTGATGATGAAAGGCAATCCAAATGCCTTGTCATTTGAGGAGTTATTCTCTATTCTGTTGCAAGAGGATCAGTCCAGGAAGAATAGGTCCATTATGTGTGTTGCAGATCAAGCTTTCCTGGCTAGTCAGAAGGGCAAAGGAAAATGGAGCTCTTCAAGTAGTAAGCAGAAATCTGCTAATTCTGCATAATCAAAGAGGGAAGAAAAAGATGAAAAGAAATCCAAAAAGCAAAAATTGTTTTGCAAGTACTGCAAAGGAAATGATCATATCATAAAGAACTGTCCAAAATTGGCTACTAAAGAGGCAAAGAAGAAAGAGGCTGGAATGTTTCTTGCAGAGTCCTCTACACCAAAAACCGAGTCTGCTAATCTTGTGCAGGAAGAAGAATGGGCATTTACTACTGTTTGTAGTTTTGACCCATCTTCTCATGAGCATTGCATGTCTTCAATAGACTCAGATGTTTGGTACTTTGACAGTGGGGCGACCAAACATATTACCTCGCAACGTAGTTTCTTCTCTTCACTCGAGCCTGCCCCTACAAGGAATACTGTTACATGCGCCAGCAACTCCTATTATCCTGTTATGGGGGTTGGTAAGATCATTTTGACTACTGCTGATGGTATCTCTTTCACTTTGTCAGATGCTTTGTTTGTGCCAGGGATCAAGAAAAATCTGTTATGAGTTTCTGCACTAGCCAAGATTGGCTTGGTTGTGAAATTTATTGATGACAGATGTACAGTTCATGATCTATCAAATGGCGATGTGATTATCGCTTCTTGCATTTTATGTCATGGGCTGTATAAGCTCATAGACTATGAAAGATCTGTAAATGATTCGGGCATGTGCAGTACATGATTCTCAGGCTATGTGATGCAAAGCTTTGGCATGCACGCTTTGGTCATCTGAATTTTGCTAGTTTGCTACACCTGCATAAATATGAAATGGTGTCCTCTTTGCCCAAACTTGAGGCACCTATAAAACATGTTTGGGAAGGCTGTATTTTCGGAAAAATGCAATGTTCCTCCTTTTCAAAAGATGGGCTACTCAGAAATTATAGCTTGTACATAGTGATATCTGTGGTCCTATGCAGACACCTTCTTTTGGAAATTATCTTTACTTCGTGACTTTCATCGATGATTTTTCCAGGCATGCATGGGTATATCCATTGAAGGCAAAGTCCGAAGTGTTCATGTGTGTTAAATGTTACACAGTTACGCTGTTTTAATAATTAGCCGAAATCGTACTGAGCAAGTATTTAACATAAAATAGAGGTTCACCGTAAACTATATTAAACTTTCAATTACCGAAAGGCGTTGTCAGATCAAGTGGGTTCTTGGGGGTGGTAGGGGTCTGTTAGACAGAGGCACTGTACTATTTTCCCAACTCATTACACAATCATAATTACTTTCTAGCGTCTTAGCTCAGCGCGCAACTCTGAACAACTGATGATTGTTCAGTGTATTTGACTTAGAATTTCCCGACTAATCCTGCTATAGTGATATGAGCAGTAGTCCGGTGACTTGTATCAAATAGAATAATCTACTACCGTAATGAAGATCATCTAATACGTGCTTCTTCCGAGCAAACAGTTATGCCAAACACACATATATACCCTGAAGTTATGCAACTCATCGTCTGCCAACCTCAAGCAACAACCTTTCTGACAACGATTCAACTCGTCATAGACTTAACAATGTCCTATTCGCACTTCATTCATCACAGATGCTAATCTTCCTGTGATCGGAATTAACAATGAACATAGACTACTGCATCGAACTTGGTACTTACAGAAATTGCGAACACGTGAACAGTTCGGAGCTTCTATTCACAACTTCTCGTTGAGCATACAAATTGACAATAACACACTGTAACTTAATAATACTCAGAGACACAGTCAACCGTTACCGAACAGATTCGTAACTATGCACTATGGTGCGAATAAACGACTAGACGGAGCAGTAGAACAGAACAGAACAGAGTAGAGTTCATTCTTCCCAATGGCATACACACTTCAACAGTACGCTTACAATTCCTCAAAAGAATGGGTTTTTGCCACTCTTTTTCCATTACTTTAAAAAGACGTTTACAGAATGCGCGTACCAATTTTTCGCGCGTAATTCAAGGAACTCCGTTACATCCGGCATACATTTGTCCTACTCTGGCGGCCGTCTAACACTGGCACGCACGGTGGACTCGAACCCGCAAGTGATTTTTATTACAAAATTCATTGTTCCTCTACGATTCCTTCTAGATACATATTTCTTGCTAGTCTAAATGTGCGGGCTATTTTTCTCTTAAGTGTTTCTAATAATTGTTTAAGGGTATCAGGTTCTAAAATCTGCGCATCTACTCTAACGGAACTAAGTGCGATGGCTTCAGTAAGCAAAATTTCGGCCTGTGTTTGCAAAAAGGCCTCCTGTAAATAAAAATCGTTTGATAATGCCGCATCTCTTGCTGTCTTCATGTCCGTTACTTGTTTCTGCATCTGGTTGATTCTGTCTTTCTGGTTGCGTACCTGATTATCTAATCTTCCGAACTGTTGGTTCTGGAACTCTATGGTTTGGTAGTAAGCATCCCGTTCTCTGCGGGCATTTGCTAAATCCTTCTGATATTTAGATTCTCTGTTTAGTTGATGTTTCAGCATGTTGTTGACATCGTCTAAGGATTCTTTTGCTCTTTGTAACTCATCCTCTGCCTGCTTTGCTTCTCTTTGCTGCTCCTGATATTTCTGTATTGTGTCCTGCAACTGGACTCTTGTTTCTTCCACTAGGTTTCCTAGTGCTATTCTTGTATCTTCGGTATCTTTGAGTGTTGGTTTTAACTGTATTATTTCCGCGTCGGCAGCTATCAGCATTTCTTCTTTTGTAGCCATTGCCTTATCTCTCTGGCTTGAGCTCTCTTCTTGTACTTGAAGTGTAGCCTGTAGCTGCTTGATCTGCTCTTGTAGTGCATGATTTTATGCTCTTGCTGCTTGTAATTCTTCCTGAAGAGGGGTGATATTCGCCTCCATTATTTCCAATTTCCTTTGGAATTCTTCTCGGGCACTGTCTGTGGCGTGCTTCAGGTGTTGCGGCAGTTGTTGGGATAGATTAATTAAAAGGCGACCCATATTTTCTAGTTCCGAAAAAATTGGTGGCAGGGGAGGACGAGGTTGTGACGAGGTTCCGGTGAGGAGTTGTGAGTTTGGAGGTGAAAAGTTAAGGGAGGATGTAGAGGCTTCAGAAGTTCCGGTGTGGTGACTGGGCTTGATGGGGCTGCGGTATGGTTCCGGTGGGGAGATGGGGTTAGTAGGCGGGGTTTTGGGGAGAGCAGAGTCAGTAGTTACCTCGTTTATTTGTTTCGTTTCTGCATTGTGTGCTTCTGTAGATTCCACGGCCTTCAGTAGCTTGTCTAGTGCATCTTGATTGGATTGCTGCTCATTTTTCTGTTGTTCTGATTCTTTTTCGGTCGAAATTATTTCCGTTTCTACTTGATCTGGTTGTTCTTGTTGCTCAATCGACGATTCATTATGCATTGAGGTGGCAGTATCATGAAACGTCTCTTCTTCTTGCTTCTCGTCTTCTTTATCATCATCTTTATCCTTTCTTGTTGAACCTCGTGCTTCACTTTCTGAGGAGCTAATCCTGATACGTTTTCTGCAGAACAACTGATTGAGCTCTTCTTCATCTTCTTCTTCCTCATCTTCTAGTAATTGAACTGACTCTTCGTGCCTTAAAACTGGTCCTCGTGGTGGTGGTTGAGCGGCGAGTATGGTTGGGAAGAGAAAAGAAAGGATGTGGGGAAGTCTGGATCGAGGGGTGGTTCCTTTGTTGGTTTGTTTCACTATGGCGACACACTCCTTATGGATTCGGTGAAAGAAAAATGAGGCGAAATTAACGGGTTCTCGTGCGGCAAGGTCGATGGCGGAATAGAATGGTCGGGAGATATCGTATGTGCGTTTTTGGAGGTTAAGGATTGCGACTAAGAACTGTAATGCAGTTCTTTCAGGTTCGGGGCGGCAGAGAATGGCGTATTCATTTGATGAATGGCACGGGAAGAGTTCGGTCATGCGGGCTACGGGGATACTGGGGCCATTCTCGCGGCCTTGTGGAGTGAGGCGGAAGGCTTCGGCGAAGGCTTGGAAGGTTATTACAGTTCTAGATGGTAGGGAAGGGAAGAGCCATTGTCGTTCAGCGATGGGAGATTGGGTGATGGCTGGGATAATGTGTGCGAAGAAGGGATGGGCTCCCACTGAGTGCCAAGGCAGCTCAGCGAAGTTAGCCAACCCTCGGATACGCAGGTATTCTCCTACCTCGGTAGGGATACCATCACAAAAAGTCGTGTAGTTCGCCAATGCTTCCATTGCGCACGCGAACACGAATGCACAGAGCACAGAGCACGGATACACAGAAAACACAATCACAATCACAAGAGCACAATAGCGTTTTTTGGCGTAATCGAAGAGCTTAAGTACCAATATTACGGTGGGGGTAGGGATTGATGGCTATCATTGTGCAGTGCTGGAATGATATTGTTTTTAATTTGGCGTGCATGCTTGAGTAAATGGTAAGGAGGGCGGCTTATGACAAAACACGGCTATTTAAGAAAAGAAAAGAAAGAACATAATGAAAAGTAAAACAAAAAAAAAAAAAAAGAAAAAAAATGCGATCCACCACCGAATGATTTAATGCAGATTAATAGCGCTTTGATACGGCCGCAGCTTCGAGCCGTTGATTGCTTTTGGAAGTGGATTTCCGGTCAACGTAGTCAACCAAAAAGTTGCTGGCTCGATTTGCTCTGAGATTTTGTAAGGGCCGAACCACCGTAATTTGAATTTGCCTGCGGATCTGTTGGACTTTGCATTATAGAAAAGTATAAGCTGTCCGACCGAAAACACTGGAGTTTTCAGGTTTCGATCATGCATTCTTGCCTGTCTTAATTGAACTTTGTGCATGGTTAAAAAACTGAGCCATCGGTGTTCGTCTAACTCTCTGAGTGTGTCCAACCGAAATGTCAGTGAGTCTTCCGGTAGCAGTTTCTGGGTAATGGCTACTCGTAAACTTGGTATAACCATCTCCATTGGTGCTATTGCTTCTAAGCCATAAGCTAATTTGAAAGGTGTCAATCCTGTTGTTACCTTGTAGGTAGTCCGGTATGCCCATAATACTGCAGGTAGTAGTTGATCCCATCTTTCCGGTGATTCCATGATTAATTTTCGAAGGATATTCAGCAGAGATTTGTTTGTACTTTCAGCCAATCCATTGGCACGAGGATAATAAGGAGAACTAAATTTATGTGTAACCTGGAACGACTGTGTAAGTGCCTTCATTAAATTGTTTACAAAATGAGTGCCTTGATCTGAGACAATTTCTAGTGGTAAGCCAAAACGTGGAAAGACATCGGTTAGCAGACACTTTGCTACTGTAACTGCTGTAGCAGACCGTAAAGCCCAAGCTTCAGCCCATCTAGTTGCATAGTCTGTATAGGTCAGTATGTAACGGTTGTTACTGAAGACTGCTGGTGGTGTAATTGGACCGATAAAATCTAGACCCCACTTCTGGAAAGGTTCTATTGGTAAGATGGGTTGCAAAGGAAAAAAATGATGTTGTAATGGCTGACCCGATCTTTGACAAGTATCACATTGTTTGACAAACTGTAATATATCTCTGTACATTGTTGGCCACCAGAGACCACTCTGTAGAATTTTTCGGTGAGTTAGATCTGGAGCAAAGTGTCCACCGGCAGGAAATGAGTGAGCCAAAGTGATAACTGAGTTAACTTCATGTGGTGGAATACATCAAAGTAGGATTCCGGTGTGATCTACATAATATAGTTCTCCAGCAATTAACCGAAATCGGCAGCTAAAAACTGCAATTTTCCTGCATACTGCTCTAGAAGTCTGAGATGGAAGGCAACCATTAGTGAGAAAGGTCAAGATCTGATCATGATATGAAAATGGGATAGGTGGGTCTACAGAATCTTCATTAATTGGTTCTGATACATAAATCACGGGTGTCGTGTCATCTATACCCACCGGAGCTTCACCGGAATCTAAGCGGGATAAAAAATCTGCTTAGGCGTGTGAACTGCCTGGCCGGTGAATGACTTCGTAATCGAATTCCTGCAAGAGTAAGACCCATCGCGCTAATCGACCACCTAGATGTTGTTGCCGAACTAAATAGATAAGTGCAGCGTGGTCTACATGAAATGTGAATTTACGGCGTAGCAAGTAATGTCTAAATTTCTTGACCGAATATACTAGCCCTAGACATTCTCTTTCTGTTACAGAGTAATTTTTCTCAGCAAGTGCTAATCTTCGACTTGCATAATACACTGGTCTGAACCATTTATCGATTTGTTGCATTAATACACTTCCAATTGCTATATCTGAAGCATCAACAAATATATGAAACGGGTGATCCCAGTCCGGCGGTTGTAAAATAGGAACTTGTGTTAATAAATGCTTTAAACGATCAAATGCTATCTGACATTCCTGGCTCCATTCAAATTGTCGAGGTGTTTTGCTGATTAGCTTGTTTAGTGGTATAGCCAGATGAGCAAGCCATCGTAAGTGCCTTCCATGCCACCGTACTTGGCCCATAAAGCGCATAACTTCTTTTGGAGAAGTTGGCACCGGAGTTTCTAATACTGCCGAAATCTTATCTGGATCTACTTGGATACCTTGTGCAGATACAATGTGGCCAAGTAACTTGCCACATGAGACCGCAAACACCGATTTGTTTGGATTCAAACAGAGTCTATATTCTCTGCATTTCTGAAAGCAGCACCGTAAATGAAACAGATGTGCTATCATCTTACCGAAAATTGAAAAATCGTCGAGATATACTTGCATAAATGAAGTGAGATAAGGAGAAAATATCTCCTGCATACATGATTGAAATGTGCTTGGTGCGTTTCTTAATCCAAACCACATTACCGTACAAGCAAAGACACCCCAATTGGTAATAAATGTAGTTTTCGGTATATCTTCTTCGGCCATTCTTACTTGGTTGTAGCCACTGTACCCATCTAGAAATGAATACATCTCATGACCTGCTACTCTATCAAGCATGGTATCCAAAAAGGGAATTGGAAAGGGATCCGGCATGGTTGCTGCATTTAATTTCCGGTAATCTACACAGATTCTCAATTGCTTGTTTTTCTTAGGCACAATCACAATCGGAGAGATCCATTCAGCATGCTCTACTGGTATGATAAATCCAACTTTCAATAACCTATCAAGTTCTGCCTTAACCTGGGATGCATAATGGGGATTCATCCGGTAGCTGGTTTGCTTTATCGGTCTTGACTCTGGCTTTAGCATGACCCTGTGTTGGTAGATATTGGGGTCCAATCCTTTCATGTCTTTGTAGTCCCATGCAAAGACATCAATGAATTCTGGATTAAATCTGCTCGAAATGTTTCCGATAAGTTTTGCTTTATCTTCACCGGACGCGGATGATCTTTATCTCCTAAATTGTAAGTAATCAGCTGATCTTCGGGGACATAGAACTGTTGATGTTTCTCTGTGTTGTATGTTGGTTTAAAAAGTTGCTGCAATTCATCGTCATGTGTTGAAATAGTGTCTTGCTTCTTAGCCTCTTCTGTGATGGGTATTACTGTACAGACTGAAGCATTCCAATCATCTACAACGTGCTGTAGATCAATAGTCCCTAATGAAATTAAGTCAGCGTTACTCTTCAAAAACTCTTCTTCTTCATCATCTGACAATCCATCTAGCATATGGACTGGTTCAACAAAATACGGTCTAGCGTGTAACTCGCAAGGTTGTATAGCATCTAATTTTACCACATATCTACGATTGACATCTTTAAACGTAAGCTCTTGTGCAGACCAGTCTTGTATTACCTTCGCATGTTTCAACCAAGGTCGGCCAAAAAGAAGGTTGTAATCCAAAGTGGATTCTGGCAAATCTAGTATAACAAAGGTCATTTTAAAGGTCGTACCTTGCAAAGTGATGGGTACATTTCGCACAAGTCCTACAAGATGGACTCTTAATTGATCTGCCATTCTGACAAAAAATTGAACTGGTTCGATTTCGGTCCATCCTAGTCTTTTGTATAATGCCGCAATCGCAATGTTAACACCAGAGCCTCCATCAATTAATACCTGCGTAATCTTATAATTCTTATACCATACTGTAATCAAGGGAACTGAATGATCAACCGTAGAATCAGGTTCCGGTTGAACTGCTGCTGTTGCCGAAATACAAGAAGGTACCGGACTGAACTGTTGTTGGAACTGTTGTCGAATTCCAGGTACTAATGCCAGTAGTTGGCCCAAAGGTAGAGTGATCGATGCCTTAGATAAGATTTCCCAAGCCTGTTGAGATTGATTGACAGGCTCTACTGATGTTGAAGTTGATGCCTCTGCTGATGCGGAGGTGTCTACGGTGGGCAATGTATCGGCTGCTGATGATGTTTTTGCTGCTAACTCCCTTTGTTGTGTTCCTTCCTTTGTTAACAAGGGTTGGGCTACCGGAATAGGCTCTGGAAAGACTAGAGGTTCTGTTGTGGTCCATTGACTAGCTTTGTTATACATTCTGTGTTGTTCACGTACCCCTGGTTCAAATATTTCTGCTGCCGGTTGCAATTGTTTACCGGAACGAGTCTGAACTGCAGCAGCCTGTGTCTCTACCGGTGTGAGTTTTACCATGTTGGCCATTGGATTTTGGCGTTCCTTCTTCCTTTGATCATATTCAGCTGCATCTTTGCAAAATCTTCTAATATGTCCGAATTCGCCGCAAAAATGACAGCGTGGTGGTGGTAGATTGGGATTTTCTGGTGGTACTCCGTTCTGCCAACGGTTTGCATTAAAATTGTTGTTCCTCTGTCCTCGGTAGTTACGATATCCTTGCGATTGATTGTTTCTCAATTGCGGAGGCACGTAGTGATTTGCTGGCTGTCCATGTTCTTGAATAACTGCATTGACCGTTGCTGTTCCCTATATTCTGGCATTGTAAACACAGTTTCCAGTGGTGTGTCTGGCAATGTTGCAGATAGCACAAAACGTTTGATTGAGTGCACAATTGGCACTAGTATGACCTGAATTTTTGCATATGTTGCAGTATACCTGTATAGTCATATCTTCTGCAACATTCTTGTTTGCTTTTAACCATTCTAAATCTTCTGTAAATCCACCGACTTTGTGTTCCAGTTGTAGAGTCATTGCAATGACTGCGTCGAGGGACATGGCTCCGACACATCTTATGATCATGATCTGCTTAAGTTGTGGAACCAAGCCATTGATGAACCACTGAGTGATAACATCATCTGGTAAGTTAGCATGGGCTGGTGGTAGCTGCCTTAAGTGTGTTCTGAAGAGAGTAGCATACTCCTGTACAGTTTGATTTGGTTTCTGTCTGTTGTTCTGCAGATAATCAAAAATTTCAGCTGGATTTTTTTTTAGCCTGAATCGTTGCAGAAAAGCATCTCGTACTGCTTCATAGGTGCCGAAATGATTAATATCATATTCTGTAAGCCATCTAGCTGCTTCATTAACAAGTGTAGATTGGAAGACAATAGCTTTGTAGGCCTGATCCGGTGGATGATTGAGTACTGCGTAGCTTATCTCGAAGGTGCGTACGTGAGCATCCAGATCATCTCCTCGGAATCCACCAAACTTAGTGTACGTCACTCCCGTTGGAGGTGGCCTGGGTGGACATAACTGTTGTTGTCCGTTCATTGTGAGCGTGTTATACTTTCCTTCTGAACTACCGGAATCTGTATCGTTGGATAACGCACTTTTCGGTGCGATTATCTTGTCTAATATGCTTCGAATCTCTGTTTCGAACAGCCTTCTTTCCTCCTTGATATCCAGTGTATGGGAGCTTGCTTCCAAGCACAGCAGATGGGCTGAAGATTTAGCAGAAAATGCTAAATCGTCTCCGAAAAACTGTGATTCTCTTACCGAAATTTCACCGGAATGAACCGAAATTGTGCCCGAATTCGGCGTTTTTTCGCCTTCGCCAATTTCTGTGACTAAAGTGTTTCTAATTGTAGATGAATCTGAATCTTTTCCCAAGAGTGTTAAGCTAGATTCCAAATGCGTCTTGGTAGGTTCTGGGATTACTATATCTTTGATAGACTGTGGCAAAATAGTACGGGACTCTACCAGAGGCGTAACAGGTTCTACCGGAATATGACCGGAATTAGTTTTAACGTTCTTAACTTTCTTGACAACTGGGTCAGTCCTAGTTGTACTTCTACCTCCCAAAGTTGGCTTTAGTACTCCAGACTGATGGTTCTTGGGATACGTTTCACCGGATCGAGTAACCGGCATATATCATCTTTTGTACTATTCGCGTAGTATTACTAACGAGACAGTCTGCAACAGTCTGGTCTATTGCTACTGCCAATCGAACGATAATCTACTTCTGACAAATGACTGGCAATTTTTATGCCACCTTCCCACAGACGGCGCCAAGTGTTAAATGTTACACAGTTACGCTGTTTTAATAATTAGCCGAAATCGTACCGAGCAAGTATTTAACATAAAATAGAGGTTCACCGTAAACTATATTAAACTTTCAATTACCGAAAGGCGTTGTCAGATCAGTGGGTTCTTGGGAGTGGTAGGGGTCTGTTATACAGAGGCCCTGTACTATTTTCCCAACTCATTACACAATCATAATTACTTTCTAGCGTCTTAGCTCAGCGCGCAACTCTGAACAACTGATGATTGTTCAGTGTATTTGACTTAGAATTTCCCGACTAATCCTGCTATAGTGATATGAGCAGTAGTCCGGTGACTTGTATCAAATAGAATAATCTACTACCGTAATGAAGATCATCTAATACGTGCTTCTTCCGAGCAAACAGTTATGCCAAACACACATATATACCCTGAAGTTATGCAACTCATCGTCTGCCAACCTCAAGCAACAACCTTTCTGACAACGATTCAACTCGTCATAGACTTAACAATGTCCTATTCGCACTTCATTCATCACAGATGCTAATCTTCCTGTGATCGGAATTAACAATGAACATAGACTACTGCATCGAACTTGGTACTTACAGAAATTGCGAACACGTGAACAGTTCGGAGCTTCTATTCACAACTTCTCGTTCAGCATACAAATTGACAATAACACACTGTAACTTAATAATACTCAGAGACACACTCAACCGTTACCGAACAGATTCGTAACTATGCACTATGGTGCGAATAAACGACTAGACGGAGCAGGAGAACAGAACAGAACAGAGTAGAGTTCATTCTTCCCAATGGCATACACACTTCAACAGTACGCTTACAATTCCTCAAAAGAATGGGTTTTTGCCACTCTTTTTCCATTACTTTAAAAAGACGTTTACAGAATGCGCGTACCAATTTTTCGCGCGTAATTCAAGGAACTCCGTTACATCCGGCATACATTTGTCCTACTCTGGCGGCCGTCTAACAATGTGCTTCAGACAATTTTTGGTTTTGGCTGAAAATCTGTCAATATGTAAAATGGGCACCCTCCATTCTGATCGAGGGGGGGAATATATGTCTTCTAATTTCAATGCATTTCTGGCTGAATGGGATAAAACACCAGTGTACAGTGCCGTATACACCTCAATAGAATGGAGTTGCTGAACGAAAGAACAGGTCACTCATGGAGATGGCGAGGTGCATGGTTAAGAGTCAGACTTTACCACATAGTTTCTAGCTTGAGGCTGTCATGTGTGCAGCATATGTACTGAACAGGTGTCCCACTAAAGCGTTGTAGTTTATCACTCCATATGAGGCTTGGCATGATTGCAAGCCATCTGTTGCTCATCTGCATGTTTTTGGTTGCTTGGTATATGCATTAGTGCCCGAACAACATTGCAGAAAATTGGATGATAAAGCAGTAAAATGTATTTTTGTTGGGTATAGTTCTAAAAGTAAAGGCTACCGTCTATATCATCCACAAACTAAACGCATTTTTGTTAGCCGTGATGTTGTTTTTGTGAAAGATGCTATTCATCCATTGCTTTCATGTACTAAGGAGACATCTGTTAGCTCCAAAGACATGTATGATACTTTGCTACCTCTTTTTATAGATGGACAGTCTAGTGCTGGTCCTAATGAGGCAAATTCTCAACCTTTGTAGGTTTCATGTGATGATGCAGATCATTCCATTTCTGATGCAGATTTACATGATGTGCTTGTTGATGAGATTATTGAGCAGGCAAAAACTATGCCAAAATGGTGCAGACTTTGCGTGATAGCAAATTAGATGCACCTTTGTCACATCGTACTCGTTCAGGCTCTCATAGTGCCTCTTTTGCATCAGATTGCTATGCTATGGTTGCATCTAGTCTCTGTGATGAGAATGAGCATGTTTTGTTTGATGAAGCACAAAATTCAAAAAATTGGACGGCTGCTATGCAATCTGAATATGATGCTATAATGAAGAATGGTACTTGGTCTTTATGTGACTTACCTCTAGGCAAGAAGGCCATTGGGACTAAGTGGGTATACAAGTTGAAGCATAAACCTGATGGTACAATTGACAAGTATAAGGCTAGGCTTGTTGCAAAGGGTTATGCGCAGGAAAGAGGCATTGGTTTTGATGAGACCTTTACACCTACTTGCCGAATGACTACTGTTCGTAGCATCTGTGCGCTTGCAGCTCATCATGGTTGGAATGTACATTAGCTGGATATCAAAACAACATTTTTGAATGGCGACTTGCATGAAGAAGTGTATGTTTTTCAGCGCCATGGCTTTGTGCAGAAAGGGCATGAGAGCTAGGTGTGCAGGTTAAAGAAGGCATTATATGGCTTAAAGCAAGCACCACGTGCTTGGTATGAAAAGATACATGCCTATCTGATTGCACATGGTTTTGAGAACAGTCCAACTAAAAGCACCTTATATGTTAAGCGTGTTAACAATGTACTTCTGATCATTGTGGTTTATGTTGATGATATGCTGCTCACTAGTCCTAATGAGAGGCATATTGCTGATTTTAAGGCTGATTTACATGCCTCATTTGAAATATCTGATTTGGGGCATTTGCATCACTATTTGGGCATTCAATTTATGCATGTTGATGGTGGAATGGCTTTGTGTCAAACGAAATATATTGACACATTATTGCAGCGTCTTGGCCTTGAAGACTGTAAACCTATTGCCACTCCTATGGAGACAGGTTTACGATTGAGTCTTCAAGATGTTGTAGATGCATTTGATGTTTTTCTCTATCAGCAAGCTGTTGGATGCTTGATTTACTTATGCATTACTCGGCCAGATATTCAGTTTGCTATCTCATAGATGAGAAGGTTTATGCATCGCCCAGGTGTGAAGCATTGGCAGGCGGTTAAGCGCATCTTTTGCTACTTGAGTGGTACTCAGCTACTTGGGTTGTTTTATCCCAAGGGGGGTGTCACTATCGCTAGATTTGCATGCTTTTTTCTGACTCTCACTGGGCTGGTTGCTATGAAACTCATGTGCCCACTAGTGGCTTTTGATTCATGCTTGGTAGCTCATGTATATCTTGGTTGAGCAAGAAGCAGCCTACTGTGGCCACTTCCAGTTATGAGGCTGAGTATAGGGCAGCTTTCACAACTACTGTTGAGTGTGTGTGGCTCAGATGCCTCATGGCTGATTTGGGTGTTGGCCAGTCTTCTGCCACCACCATCTTCACTAATAGTCAGAGCGCATTGGTAGTTGCGAGGAACCCTGTATTCCATGCTCGCACTAAGCACATTGAGGTGCATTATCATTATGTCAGGGAGAGGTTCTCTGCTCGGGAGATCAGCTTGGCATATGTGCCCATGCAGGAGAACATTGTAGACCTTTTCACGAAGGCTCTTCCTAGGGAGAAGTTTGAAGCTTTCCGCAAAGCTTTGGGCTTACTTCCTTTTGTGGATTGATTCCACATAGATTGGCACTTCCTTATACATGAGTGCCAGCTGCTTGTTCACCGCATCACTCCCAGGGGGATTTGTTGATATATTTAGGTAGTGATGTGTGTGAACACACTAGGACCACTGGGGCACTTTTTTCCCTCTATATGAGGTTTTTTCCCCCCGGCTTGTATATACACCTATTGCCTCAATGGTCTACTTATCCTTCTACATTCTCTAGTAATACATTCAGTATTGTGTGTTGTGCTCCAAATTTCTTCTTCTTCCTTGTGCTGTTCGCGTGCTTCCACAGACATTTATCTCCAACACCAATGTGGAGATTTATGATGATGAATCTGTGTATCTAATGACTTATGGAATATTGTCAATGGCACTTATCCAAGGCCAAGGAAAGTTGGAGAAGATGTTGCTTTATCTTCTAGAAGAACCCCTGTTCCTATTTTTGCTCAACAAGAGGTTAGTGAAAAAGAAGGAAGTATTTGAGTATCAAGAGTCTGTACTACTACTAGATTACTTCGTATAGAAGTGCAATCTAAATGGGATTCAAGGGATGCAGTAACACTTTCATATATTGCTATGGGAGCAAAAGGCATATTACACCTCAAATGAGGTCTTGTAGAAGCTCTCGTGAGGCTTGGTTGGAGTTAGAGAATGTCTATCAGAGCAGAAACCCTACTAGGAAAGCTCATCTAAGGAGATAGCTAGCCAACACAAGGATGAAAGTTGGTGAATGAGTTCAATTACATATTTTGAAGCTCAAAGACTTACAAGATCAGTAACTCAATATTGGAGTCAACACTTCAGATGAAGATATGTTAAACACACTTCTAAAATCACTTCCATCTACATGTTGTGCTTTTGTTACTTCTTTATCTCTCTCTATAAGAGATAGAGAACTTTCATTTGAAGAGGTGTAGTTCTTGTTACTTCAAGATGAAGATCAACAAAAGTTTATGGAAGAGATAATGAAGCCATGTTATCATCATGGAAGGGGAAGGAAAGAAAGTCTATCAATCTTACTCTTAATGCTTCCTCTAAACCCAAAGAAAAGTCTTCGACTACATCTGATTCAAAGAAAGGAATATGGCATTACTCTAAGAAACCAGGTCATTACATAATAGAATGGAAAACAAGGATTTTTAATGAGAAGAAGAAAGCATTAGGTAATAGTGTTGAAGATGAGATGATCCAAAACCTAAATCTTCAAAGGTAGATTCTTATGCATGTGTTAATATTGAAGAAGTAGCTTTTGATCAGGTAGCATTACATGCACTCTTAGATAATCCTTGGATTTTTTATTTTGGAGCTACTAAGCATATATAAGGTTGTAGAAAGGAATTTTCTTCCCATTTTAACTCTTCAAGTAGAAGGGTGACCATTGTAGATGGTCATGATTTGGATGTTGTAGGTGTTGGAGAAGTGAACCTAAAGTCCGTACTAGGTGGAAATTTCATAATTTCTAAATCTCTTTATGTTCCAGACATGAAGAAGAATTTGCTCTCTATCTCTACTTTCTTGTCAGATGGTTATAAAGTTGTATTCAAGAAAGATTCATGTTGAATGCTCTCATGTGATGAGGAGCATTGTGTAATTCAATTTGAAAATAGAAGTGGCATGCTTGTGTTATCTAAAATTAGTCATGCTAATGTTGCTAGGTCTACTACACCTAAGGAGAACATGAAGTTATGGCATGATAGATTTTTCCATATCAATTACATAACTCTCATGCATATCAAAGATCAAGGTATGGTGGAGAGTTTGCCTAATTTTTCTTTACCAAATGATGTAGAAGAATGCGAAGGATGTCTTGAAAGAAAGCTTCATAAACTACTTTCCAAGAAGCATGGATACATCATGGCTACAAGGAAGTTGTAGATCATACATTCAGCTGTGAATGTTTCGATGAGAATAGATTCTATTCAAGGTCTCAAGTACTTTGTTATGTTCATTGATAATTTCTCAAGCTACTTGTGTATTTATGATCTTAAAATGAAATGAGAGGTTTTTCCTACTTTCAAGAAGTTCTCCATATTCTCTCACACACACTCTTCATACCTCTTAGGCACATGTCATATAATATTCAAAAGGTTAGGATCACCTTTCAAAGAAGGATGTCACATGGCATCATATGGGTATTTATACCATTTGGTAGAAGAGGCATGAGAAGTCTCATATATAGAGAGGCTCGAGTTGAGAGGACGAGAGAACTTCATGAGAAGAGCTCGACGGCAGGACGGATTGACTTCATCATCTCTGTGTGTTTTTTGGTCGAAGATCCATGTTCATTTTTGCAATAACAGAAGGTCTATCTAATATTGGTATGAGAGCCTCATTTTGGGCACGCAACCAATGCTGCACGGCGGAGGAATTAAACTCTCACCAATTTGAAGAGAGGTGCTTCAGCTATCCACGCCGCCATGCCATTTTGGTGCTCATTGACTAAGCATAGACAGTGAATACAAAGCAATTGTTTCCGCCCTTGACATCAAGAAGGAGATGAAAGTCCCTTCTAACTCTTCTCGTGAAAAGAGTTCATGGCATAACCACAAGTGCAACAAGTTATCATTCTTCTTGCCTTTTGATTAAGATGGACATCGGATGTAAGCATTGTCTTCTCCGAGAAGCAAAGCAAGAAAGGTTTCAGTGATTTCTTCCACATACGAATGTGAGAGGAGTAGGACGATCATTAAGACAACGAGCAAAGGTAGAGGATGACATCATCCTCTATGGAAGATAAGGACATTTATGACATCCTATATGATTCTAGAAAGGAGGAGTTATGGCCTCAAGTTCCAGGTTTGAGTATTTTTAAATTTTTGTTGAATCTTTATTTTTGAGAAGGGCAAAGAAGGGGTTGCTACCAAGCTCAACCATAAGCTTTAGGCATATTCAAAATGGCTTTGTTGATAATTTTCACATAAATTACGAGATATTTTGGACAAGTAGCCATTTGGGAAAGGGAAATGAAGTGGGAGTTTTCTTAGATTGATGGGAAACATCATGCATACATATAGTGTAGTGTATTGAATTCCAAGTAAAATTAAGAAATCCAAAATATATCTCAGTATGATGGGAGTTTGAAGCTCCACAAAACCCCCTTCCATCATTGTTCGAGAAAAAAATTCAGCACCTGAAATTAAGAAATTCCCATTTTGGAAGAGGGAAAAAGAGGTGCATTAACCACGGATGGATGAAAAAAAATGCACATACTGAGAGTATCTTGTACTGACTTCATAATGGAATCATAGGATTCATTAAAAGAATAAGTTAATGAGGAATTTTACTTCCTCAAAGACCCCCTTTCCACACTTTTTGGAGAAAAATTTCAGGTGTTAGTTTTAGAACTCCACTTTTGGGAGTAAGAAAAGAGAGTATTTCAGAGGCTTCCCATGGACTATTGTATACATACATGAGGTATGGTGTATGTATAACCATGGAGATTGAGAAAATTCAAGAGAAATCCACATTAGGAGTGGATTAGAAGCTTGCTAAAAGCTCCCATTTAAGTTTTTGCATGACAGTAAAAATCTTGATTTAGGCCTCTTTTGGGGAGCAAATTAGCATGAAGGGAGGGTTTGGAAAGGTGAAAATAGGCCCAAGCATCTTCATATACTTTTCTCTGAGTTTATGGAGAGAATTATAGGATTTTCTTGATAAAAGAATGCTTTTGGGAACTCCAAAAATCACATTTTCACACTTTTTCGAGGCCTCCAACAGTCCACTAGTTTGGCATGTCCTGCATGGAATGGCCATATCTTGGGCTAGAAAACTCCAAATTGGGGATGCTATGGATCATGTCTAAGAGAAAAAAGTCTAGTTTGAGGTTAGCAAAAGAAAATTTGGAAATTATGTATTTTGCAAGTATGTATAGGTCTACAAAGTCCGAACAATTTTTGGCAACTACCTTTCGGGAGCCATATCTTACAAACCGGGAAGGCGATTGAAGTAATTTCGCTTCAAGTTTCTTTCATATGATATATATTTCAGTTTATGATTATTTGCAGGTCCTAAAATGGTTTTTGAATGTCTAAAGAAGGATTATAAATGCATTTTTTGGGTAAATTTGTAGTATTTTGGTAATCATCTGCCCATGCTTTATGTTTTGGGAAGTGATCGGATGTTTTCGGACACGTCAAAGTTTATATTAGGACCTGAGGAGGAAGGTGCAGAAGTATTGAAGCTCATTGAAAAGAACTTGGATGCATGTAATTCCAATACCAAATCATTCAGGGATGTATGCTTTATATTTTCTGGTATTTTACTTTATGTTGTGGCATTTTCTGTATGTACATGCATCGATTGGAATGCATACATCAAAGTTGATCATTTTTGTAGTTCTAAAACTATGGATCAACCTGTTAGGAGTACAACTTTTGATTGTTTGCAGGAAAGATGGTTGGAGGAACTACATGGTTATGCAACAAAGAGATTGTTGCTAGCATTTGTTTTTTATGTTTTTGCAGGTTATGGAGTGCATGCCATGGGCTTGCCAAGCCCTACGTTGTTGAATGGCCTGTGTGCGAGTGAGTTTATGGTTAAAATTTTTTGGGACTCTGTTTCCTTGGGAAAATGTTGTCGAAATGTTTTCCACCTCATGGCATTATATACGCACTTACCTTTAGGTAAAAATGTTATGACATCAATAAGGTGTCAGCATGCTTGTACACATGTATTTGATGGACTTAGTACCATCATAATAGTATATATAAGTCAACTTCAGTAGTAATAGGATCCCTACACATAATCCTTACGGATTTAGATCATAGGATTGCCAAGGGGAAGGAGCTAGACCTTCACCATTAGGAATGTGCACAAGCAATCCTATAGGTTTTAAGAAGTTGCATACAAGCACGGGAGATACATTTATGATAATCTCCAAGGTAGTGAAGATTTACTTATCTTCACAAGAGTCTCACAATAGGATTAGGAGACTATGGGGTATTATTAGGAATACCCAAAGAGTGACTAGTTTCACTCATGCACATCACTTGAGCAGGTAGTGAATCATTTCTGCTACACTACTAAGGAAACCAATTAGTTGGGATTACAAAGATGGGTTTCATGAGACATCATTGGCGAGTGTTTATGTGATTCGAGTGATGGTTAGGAAGGCTACAACTATGGCATTAGCACTATAATATAGAGCATAGATCCCTTAGTAAGGAATGGTTGGGGTACCCAATACATATATATGTGTGTTGGGATCTATAGAGAGGTACTTAGAACTCATCTTGGTCACATATTGTCACATGTTGACTAGAACCAAAACAACTAGTTCGAGGACATGAGACTCATTTGATTCCACCGACATGAGTTTACGATATGGCATTCATTACAGTCCACTTACATATTCCATTACATATATATGGATACAGTCCACTTACATATTCCATTACGTATATATGTAATGTATATTCGATTTAGTGTAGGTATGACACCATGAATTGGAAGAAGGTTCCACTGGTATGGGACAGTGGAAACGACTTCCCTGTGAGCACTCTTCTTCTATGGCCAGGGAGAAAAGGACTCATCATTCATGGTGGCATATCTCACTAGATCAGAGGAGAGCTCTTAGTAGAAATCTCCTTAGGATTGGGAGTTATCCTTCATAGTTTAGGGAACATTTATTCCTCCAGTAGAGAATGTGAAAGGTGATTTTATCACCATTGGTATCACATACTCATTTTGAGTTTTTCAAGAAGGATAATTCCATCAGTTTGATTGGATCGTATAGATCCATGCATAGAGTATGGTTGGCAGAGATAGTTCTTTAGTATGGATACACATGTGTTATGGTATCATGTCATATCATTGCTGACCATTTTAGTAGAGGGCTTTGACCCTTATAAGGAATTTAATTTCTCCACTCTTCACTACATACACCTTCATTAGTTAGAGGAGATTTGTTCTCCATCTTCATAGGAATGTATGTAATGAGGGATTATGCATTGGTTATGGAAGAGAGGAGCAAATGAATTCATAAGTTTCTCTTTTAAGGAAGGAAGAAAGTGGGAATCAGCTTAGAGATCGATGAGAGATCTCACTTTAGCTCAGTGGTCTCACTTAGCTCATGTTCTTTGAAAGAGAAAAAGCAAAGAAAAACCTGATTTCTTCATAGAAGAATGACCGAGTATGTTTTCCTTTAGAGAGAAGAGGTGTTTAGAAAACATCTCTTAGTCTTTATTTCGAAAGGAATTCATTTATTCTACTTTTCAGTATAATTTTCCTTCACATGGAATAGAGCAATTGGATTCAATAGAATCTCTTTCAAAGGGGAAGGGAAAGTGGAATACGTTTCACTATTAGAGATCTTTTCCTTGGAAGAGATAAGAGAGAGAGAGAGAGTTTCACTTTCTCAGTTTTAGATTGTCTAGATAGAAGTGGCACTCTTCTATCAAAGAAAAGAGGGGGGTCAATTAATCATGATGGTTAGATTGAGTCCCACCCATAGACTCTAGAGAGAAGCAGTTATGCGACTTTCAATGATGGTCCTTGACTAGATGAGATAATCTAGTTGTTGACATTAGTTAGACTGGGAGTAGATTGATGATACCTCTCTTTAGAGTTTCTAGGAGATAGGGATATATCTAACCTATTGGTGTGCCAAACTCTTAATTGGTGTTACATCATAAGTATGATGTGTAAACATCAGTTACAAGGATGGGTACTTAGGGAGTATGTGAATCTCAAAGGGAATGCTTTCTGCATTCATATGGCAAACTATAAGGAAGAGAAATATTATAGTTTGCACTAGTGCCAATAGATGCTCTTCTAGTAGAACTAAGTCCAAAGGAAATAGATGACGAACCAAAGACTTCTTGGTGAGTGGAATGTAGAGATTGCATTTTATTACTAAGAAATTCTTATATATGAGTTAGATGATGGATTTGCATAGTTCACAATGTAGTTTAGAGTAAGCTATTGCTTGTGAGTGCACTCAAGGTTAGGAAGGCCTAGAATGGTATGATGGCAAATCTATCATTTGGTTCTAGATGGGTTTGGAGTCACTTTTTATGGGACTTTGTTCAATACTTTAGAGGATTCTATGGTTTATTATCTCCATTATGCTATGGTCAAGCCGATAAACTTGGCACTTTACACTTGCTTCTCATACTATTATTCCATAGAGTATACATCACATAGACTTAGGTCGTTTTGATGATGATATATGTCATGGGAGTGATAGTTCGGAAGTGGAGAGTACATGGGAGATAGTAGGCAACACTTGGATTGTTTACCACCTTTAAGATGATCTCTCATGAGGCTTCTTAAGGGGAAGGATACGGGGAAACAACACACAGAGATGAACATGTACATAGAGTACATGGGGTTTAGGGGAGTCCGAGCATTTACTTCTACCATTACGGACATTTCATTTACATTTTCGAGGACGAAAAATTTCTTCCAGGGGAAGGAAGTATCATATAATATTCAAAAGGTTAGGATCACCTTTTGAAGAAGGATGTCACATGGCATCATATAGGTATTTATATGATTTGGTAGAAGAGACATGAGAAGTCTCATATATAGAGAGACTCGAGTTGAGAGCACGAGGTAACTTCATGAGAAGAGCTTGGTGGCAGGGTGGATTGACTTCATCATCTCTGTGTGTGTTTTGGTTGAAGATCCGTGTTCATTTCCACGGTAGCAAAAGTTCTATGTAATAGCACAAAATTTCTTGTATCTAATTCCTTTCTGCCTAGATTCATTTATTGTTAGTTTGTATCATATTCACACATTGTACTTTGACATTGCAATATAAGTTGGTGTAGATAATCATCACTCATTCTATCTCTCATTCATCATCTTTTTTAGAAAAGGAGTGTATGCTAAGATTCATGTGTTGGAAGATCATATAAATATGTGATTAATTGTTATTGATGCCCACCTACTTCCAACAAGCTTAGAACACATGATTTGGTTAAGATTCATGGTAGTGTATATGGGATTACGATGAGAGTCATGAGAGATGAGAAAACAATTCATAACTTCATAAAATAATTAAAGGCTCCCCGATAACCTAGTGCACATAAATATGTCATATCTATGATGTAGGGTGAGGATAAGAGGATATGGGATACTATGATATCCAATTTGGAAGTTCATATTCAGGGATACATAGACCATGTAGACTTCCAAATTATGAACATTGAGAGGACATACAGGTTGGGTAGAGAGTGGCTTTGGGGATTAGGGGACACACTTAAACGAAGTTAATAGAACAATACTATTGAATTTGTTAAGAATGGAAGTGCATTTTGTTTTCAGGGTGAGAGGAATGTGCCCAATACACCTCTCATATCGTGCATTCAATTAGAGACTCTATTTATCTCACATTAGGTATAAGGTTTTTATGATTTGTATAGTTTATATACTCATCACTTTTTGCATGCTTATGAAATTTCAAATGTGTATTTTTATGATGATTATGTAAATATGGGTAGGAATTTTTAGTATTCTTTTTTGCAAGAATGTCTAGTTAAGGATTTTAAAAGTTAATGTTTGAATATCAAGATTTGTTTCCAATTGTTTTTCATAAGGGATTACCGCCTTCCAAAGGAGACATTGATCATGCCATAGACCTTGTAATCGACACAAAACCTATTTGCAAACTGCAATATAGGCTTAGTACATCTTAGCATCAAGAAGTAGAGAACTAGATTCAAGATTACTTAGCCAAATGATTTATCAAGCCTAGTAATTCCCACGGAGTCCCTTGGCTATTAATCAAGGCATCATTAGGTTTGTTCAAAAGAAGGGATCCAAAAATGACATTGTCAACTAGAGGCCCATCATGTATATGACAAGGTCTACAAAATTTCTACTAAACGACTTACTAATTAGCTTAGCCCCATCATGGAAGAGATGATCAGAATCAAAGAAAAGGGATTTATTAAGGACAAGTTCATCTTCGACATCATTGTTTACCTCTCTGAAGGATTCCCCAAGGCTCAAGAATCCTCTTGTGGCTTCCTTTTTTTCAAAATTGACTTCCAAAAGGCTTATGAAAAGATTGAATGGAATTTTATCCTTCAAGGGCACAGGTTTTGGGAGGAGATTTATTAAGGTTGTCCACTGTTTATTTGGGAACACGTTGAGTAGCAATATCATCGGTGGTCTCATTTTAGACACCTTTGTTAAGGTCAAGTGTTAAAGTGTTACAGAAACACTGTGGTAATGACCAGCTGAAATCGTTACCGAACAAATATTAAACGTAAAACAGTGATTCACCGTAAATTGTGTTAAACTTCCAGTATCGTCACCGAAACAACGTGGGTTCTTGGGAGTGGTAGGGGTTTGTTAGACAGAGGCCCTGTACTAATTTCCCAAATCTTTGCACAACAGTAAATAACCATTAACACGTCTTAGCTTAGTTATTAGCCTTCATCAAACAATATCCGATTTCTGGGAATCTATGTATCTAACTCTTACAGACTAAACCGGCTATTGAGACAGAGCAGTAGTCCGAGTGTAACAACAATACTAACAACTAATAGGTATTATATTCTCGTAAATCAACACACAACTTCTTCATGATAGGTATATATGCCGAATAGCAGACAAACTCACAGTAGGCAGTAAATCAACCAGAAGATACTATAATCGATAGATTCATTCGTCACAAAACTTATCAGTACTCTTCAATCAACTTATTCATGCTACTGAAGGTACTAGATCTTCCTCATAATTGGGATTACCAGAGAATGATACCGAAGGTACTGAATCCGGTAGCACAACAGAGCATACGAGAAGACACTTCCAGTTATCTATTCGAAATTCCCACTATCAATTAGCTTATGCAAAGAAATGACTGACAGTACGTAAACCCTGGGAACTTATACAACCGAACACAACGCCAACAAGCAGATACACAACCTTTTACTTACGATTCGTTACTATGCACCACAGTATCAGTGGGCGAGGCGGAATGATCAGAACACTAACAAGACTCAGACTACACAACAATACATCATACAGGCTTCGACAATCACTTTGGCAAGTCGAGAAAAACGGGCTCTCGACCACTCTTTTTCCATTGCTTTATAAAGATGTTTACAGGATGCGCGTACCAACTTTTCGCGTGAATTTTGAAAACTCCGTTACATCCGGCATACATTTGTCCTACTCCGGCGGCCGTCTAACACTGGCACGCACGGTGGACTCGAACCCGCAAGTGATTGTTGATTACAAAAATTATTGTTCATCTATGATTCCTTCTAGATACATATTTTTGGCTAATCTAAATGTACGGGCTATTTTTTTCTTAAGGGTTTCTAATAACTGTTTAAGGGTGTCGGGTTCTAATATTTGCACATCTACTCTAACAAAACTAAGGGCAATGGCTTCGGTGAGCAAAATTTCGGCCTGTGTTTGCAAAAAGGCCTCCTGTAAGTAGAAGTCGTTGGATAATGCCGCATCTCTGGCTGTCTTCATTTCACTTACTTGCTTCTGCATTTCGGTGATTCGGTCTTTTTGGTTGCATACTTGATTATCTAATCTTTCAAACTGTTGATTCTGGAACTGTATAGTTTTGTGATATGCATCTCGTTCTCTGTGGGCATTCGCTAAGTCCTTTTGATATTTGGTTTCCGTGTTCAATTGGTGTTTGAGCATATTGTTGACGTCGTCTAAGGATTCTTTCGTTCTCTGTAGTTGTTCCTTGGTTTGCTTAGCTTCTCTCTGCTGCTCTTGGTATTTCTGTACTGTGTCCTGCAGCTGGAGTCTTGTTTCTTCCAGTAGGTTTCCTGGCGCGATTCTTGTATCGTCTGTATCTTTGATTGTTTGATTTAACTTTATTATTTCCGCGTCGGCAGCCATCAACAATTCTTCTTTTGCAGCCAGTGCCTTATCTCTCTGGCTTGAGCGTTCGTCCTGTGCTTGGAGTGTAGCCTGTAGTTGCTTGATCTGCTCATGGAGTGCATGGTTTTCCGCTCGTGCTGCTTGTAACTCTTCCTGAAGAGGGGTGATATCCGCCTCCATTACTTCCAATTTCCGTTGGAATTCTTCTCGTGCATTGTCTGTGGCTTGCTTCAGGTGTTGCGGTAGTTGTTGGGATAGATTAATTAAGAGGCGACCCATAGATTCTAATTCCGAAAAAACTGGAATGGGGTGGGGTGGCAGAGGAGGGCGAGGTTGCGAAGAGGTTTCGATGAGGAGTTGTGAATTTGGTGGTGAATAGTTGAGGGAGGATGTAGAGGCTTCAGCAGTTTCGGTGGGGTGATTGTGTTGGAGCAAGTCTATGACAAGCCTAAGTATTGGCTTGAGTCTCACAAAGTCTTAGAAGAAGCTTTAAAAAGAAGACTATGTAAAGTTCACTTGTGAACTACCTTTTGTAACTTTTGAAGAGTTTACTTAATGTAAAAGTAAGAGAATCTTAAGTGGTTGAGTCCACTTGATCAAGAATGGAAAGAGGAGCCACGAATTCGTGATTTGTGGTAGGTAGAGAATCAAATCAATCATTGATTGATTGGAGAGTGATTGAGGGAAGTTAGCCTCCCAAACTCAACTATAAATAGATGGCACTTTTAGTCGTGGTTAGAGAGACCTATGTGAAGACCTCCAAGAGCTGAGCTTTATGCCATATCAAGGTGTGATTACAAGGCACACATATGTATCAGTAAGTCATTGTATTGTACAAGAAATATACTTTCATTTTCATTATTATTTGGTTTCATCTTTCCATGTTCTTGTGAAGTGTACTACTCACTACCATTACTCTCAATTTTCTCAGTCAGCTTGCAGAGATGTTTTCTCTGAGCTTGGTGCATCATTTTCAGTGATTTAACTTGGTAAAGTTAGCTCTATAAGTCTACTATATGCTCATAAATTTTCATGTCATTTGGATGTTGCAATCTTCAGTTATGTTCATTTGAAGTCAACAGGGTCTGTTCATCTTCACTTCTCTGTCAGGTACCCGACTTTTTCACGCATCTTGTCAGAGGTGTTTCTCAGTGGTTACTTATCCAAATTCAGTGATTTAAAGCTTGTTTGATTCAGCTTACTGTCTAGTATAACCATACAAATTTTCATAATCATTGGATTTCTACATTTTGAGTTATGGTGATGTTTCTTCTCACTGGTCTATTTCTATAGCAGCCCGTGAAAATCGGGATGATGTCATCACTTGTTAAAACTCATTCTCAGTGTGTGCTTTGTTATTTTTGATGAGATTACTCTTGAAAGTTAGCTCTTTAAGCTAACTAGACTTTCCCAAGAGGAATTAAGCTAATTGCTGCTGTGCTCAGAGAATTATGTAAAACACTGGACAGGTGTATGAACCAAGAATATCAAGTTTTCACCTCTGAGCTAACTCCAACTTATCTGTTTTGATCTATCTTTTTGAGAGTGATCTTCCAAGGTACATAGGGTGTCTAATACATCCATTGGCAAGCTAAAAGGGCCCACCATATACTCTTGGAGTTCAATTGGCTAGTGTAGAGCAAGGATTTTGCAACACCTCTTCATCTTCAAGCACATACCTATCCATCTCTTCACAGTGGTATCAGAGCAAGGTTGGACAACATGGTAGATGGATTTCCTTCATCAATTGACAAATTGGATAGAGGTAACTACTCAGCTTGGTCATTAAGGATGGAAGCTTATCTCCAAGGTAGAAGTTTATATGGTTATGTGGCTGGAGATGAAGTTATGCGAAGTTTCAGGAACAAAAGTCAACCAACACAAGAAGAGCAAGAAAGATTGAGCACATGGTGCTCCAAGGATGCACTTGCAAGGTCTTATCTCCTCAACTCTATCTCAGATTTTTTGTTGCCTCACATTAGAAGTTGTAAGACATCTCAGGAAGTGTGGGATGCACTTGAAGTTTTCTTTTCTTCAAGTACCAAAGCTAGGAAGCATCAACTATGGCTAGATTTCACAACTCTCAAGAAGGCTCCCAAACAAAATGTGACTGATTTTGTCACAAAGCTCAAGGACATAGCGGATCAGTTGGGAAGCATTGGAGAGGTAATAGATGAAGAGCAAATTGTAAGGCAGGTCATCAATGGCTTGAAGGCAGATGATAAGTGGGAAGCATTCACCACAGCTATGGATTTGTACATGGACATGCATGTACCTGATTTCAACACACTCATTGGACAACTACTTACTCAAGAGGCAAAGCTTATCAAAAATGGAGAAAGCTCTAAAGGTAATCAATCTTCAGCTTTATACACGGATAAAAGCAAGTCTAAAGATAACAAAGGAAAGGCAAAGAAAGTGGATGATGAAGCAGGTACATATCAAGCTAACTATGCAGGTAGAGGAAGACATGGTAGAGGTAGAGGAAGAGGAGGTAGACAAGGCAGGGGGAGATCCCAAGACTCCAACTCATGTTCTATTTGTGGATTAACTAATCATACAACTGAAAATTGCTTTAGGAATTTTAGGAATCAAAGAGGGAGAGGATACAATAGAGGAAGTTATGGCTACTCAAGAGGAAGGTTCAACAACTACCATGGCAACTACAACAACTACAATCATTCAAACTATCAAGGAGGCTACAAAGGAAGGAGAGACTACAATAACTACACAGAAGACTCAAACAAAGAGGATTCATTATTGATCATGAACATGGCTATGCCACAAGGTAAATCTGATGAGCATGTTTTCTACATAGATTCAGGTTGTTCAAATCATGTGGCAGGAAATGTGGCACTCCTATCAGATTTAGAAGATCCAAGGAATAAGCATGAGGTACAAACAGGAGATGATACAAAACATCCTGTGGAGAAAATAGGCAATGTCAAAGCACCCGATGGAAACATCAACCTACTCAGTAAGGTACTCTATGTCCCTACCATTACAAAGAATTTGATAAGTGTTGGGCAGATAGTAGAGAAAGGGTTGCAAGTCAGGTTCACAAAAGCAGGAGCATTTGTTGAAGATCCAAGTCAAGGATTCAGAAGAATTGCAAAAGGTGAAAAGACAGGTAGATTGTTCACATTTGAATTACAGGACATTAGAAACATTGCTCTCTTTAATTATGGTAGTCAGACACTCACAGAATTGGAAGTATGGCACAAAAGGTTAGCACATATTGGTGAAAGGTCATTAAAGCAAATCTGCAGGGACCAAAGTGTACTTGGACTTCCTAATTTGTCAAAACAACATATGATTTATAAGTGCAGTGCATGTCAATTTGGAAAGTCTCACAGGTTACCATTCATGAAGAAAGGTTATATGCATGGAGATCTCTTGGAGTTGGTTCATACAGATGTATGGGGACCTAGCAAGGAAGCTTCAATATCTGGATCAAGGTATTATGTTTCCTTTATTGATGATTGCAGCACATGGACTATCCTATTCTTTATGAAACACAAAGATGAAGTTTTTTCATGTTTCAAAAGATATTTGGCTCTTGTGGAGAATCAAACAGGTAAATCACTAAAAAGGCTAAGGTCAGATGGAGGGGGAGAATACTTCTCCCATGATTTTGATTCTTTTCTTCAAGAAAGAGGAATCAAAAGAGAGGTAACTACAAGGTACACTCCTGAGCAAAATGGAGTGGCAGAAAGGAGGAATAGGACAATTGTTGAAGCTGCAAGGTCTATGTTAAATGAAAAGCATTTACCTAATTATTTATGGGTTGAGGCTGTATCTACAGCCACTTACTTGATTAACAGGTTGCCTTCAAAATCCCTTGATGGGATGACTCCATATGAGGCTTGGAATGGAAGAAGACCAAGCTTAGATCATTGTAAAATTTTTGGATGTATTGCTTTTGCTCATGTTCCTTCACAGGTTAGAGGCAAGATGGATCCAAAGGCAGAAAGGTGTGTATTTATTGGATATGACAACAATCAAAAGGGCTACAGGTTATACAACCCTACCAACAAAGGATTCTTGGTAAGCAGAGATGTAGTTTTTGATGAGAACAATTCATGGTATGAAGATTCATGCAGGAAGATCAATTTACCATATGATCTTGAAGAAGATTTTCCAAAGCTTGGTAGAGAACAATCAAAGATTGAAGAACAAGACACCTCAGAGGATGATGAAGAATCTCACATGGAAAAGATCAAAGCATGGAAGTCTAAAGGTAAAGCAAAATTGCAGGAACTTGGACATGAGGCAGAATCATCACATCATGGCCTAAGAAGATCTATGAGGGAAAAGAAAAAACCAGAAAGGTATGGGTTTGACACCTCATTAGTAACTAAACATTCTATCTACATAGCACAGGACATAAACCAAGAGGAGCCATCATCATTCGAAGAGGCCAAAGCAAAAACAGAATGGAAGCAAGCAATGAAGGAAGAGATTGAAGCACTTGAGGAAAACAACACTTGGGATTTGGTGCCCAAGACTTCATCCATGAAGGTAATAGGCTCAAGATGGGTCTATAAACTCAAGAAGAATTCTGATGGTTCAATTAACAGGTATTAGGCAAGGCTTGTGGCAAAAGGCTTTGCACAAACTCAGGGAATTGATTATGACGAGACTTTCTCTCCTGTGGCAAAGATGCCTACTATTAGGGTTT
Source organism: Ceratopteris richardii (assembly GCA_020310875.1). Taxonomy (NCBI): domain Eukaryota; kingdom Viridiplantae; phylum Streptophyta; class Polypodiopsida; order Polypodiales; family Pteridaceae; genus Ceratopteris; species Ceratopteris richardii. Next base: position 180,369,976 of record CM035416.1, read on the forward strand.
TGCTTAGTATTGCCTCTTCCAAGAATTGGAAGATACTTCAACTGGATGTAAAGAATGCATTCTTGAATGGTTGGATAACAGAAGAGGTATATATGGCACAACCACCTGGTTTTGAGAATCAAGTTTATCCTGATTATGTGTGTAAACTTAACAAAGCATTGTATGGTCTCAAGCAAGCTCCAAGAGCTTGGAATTTCAGGCTTGTTTCATTCTTGCAGGACAAAGGCTTTCAACCAAGCAAGGCAGATCCTTCACTCTTTATTAAAAAGAGTAATTCTGAGGTCATCTACCTATGTGTATATGTAGATGATATTATATTGATAGGAAATGATGCAGATGGTATGAAGAAGATCAAAGACCAGATGAGAGAAGAGTTCAAGATAAGTGATTTGGGTTCACTTACCTACTTCCTAGGTTTGGAAGTTGTCTACAAAGATCATGGTTTGTTTCTCACTCAAAGGAAGTACATTAAGGACATGTTGGCAAAATTCAAGATGCAAGATTGTAAGATTGCAGGTATTCCAATGGAGGTCAATCACAAATTGAGCTCACATGAAGGTGAACTCATAGAGGGCATCACATCATATCAAAGTCTAGTGGGTAGTCTCAACTATGCCACATTGACAAGAGTAGATATATGTTACAGTGTGAGTGTGCTAAGCCAATTTATGCACACACCAAGGAAACCACATATGGATGCTGCCAAAAGGATTCTCAAGTATCTCAAAGGAACCATAAATGAAGGACTTTATTATCCTTATGTATCTGATTTAGGTTTGAAGCTATTTTCTGATGCAGATTGGGCTGGCTCCAAGGAAGATAGAAGGAGCACTTCAGGTTATCTTACCTTTGCAGGTTCAAAGCTTATTTCATGGTCATCCAAGAAGCAACCCACAGTTGCTCTCTCTTCTACTGAAGCTGAATATAGAGGTCTTGCCATAGCTACACAAGAAGCTATGTGGATGAAGACATTGTTCAAAGATCTTGGATTGGAGTTTGGAACTCCAACTATTTTTGGTGACAATATGAGTTCTATTCATTTGGCTGCTAATCCTATTTTTCATGCAAGGACTAAACATATTGAAGTTCATTATCACTATGTACGAGAAAAGGTTCTAAGAAAAGAGATTCAAATATCATATGTGTCAACTCATCAACAATGTGCAGATATTCTAACAAAAGCATTGGATGGTACAAAGCTTTGCAAATTCAAGGCTATGATTGGTTTGCAGGTAATCTTGGAAGATTGAAGACCTCAAGCATACTTGGCTTGAGGGGGAGCTGTTGGAGCAAGTCTATGACAAGCCTAAGTATTGGCTTGAGTCTCACAAAGTCTTAGAAGAAGCTTTAAAAAGAAGACTATGTAAAGTTCACTTGTGAACTACCTCTTGTAACTTTTGAAGAGTTTACTTAATGTAAAAGTAAGAGAATCTTAAGTGGTTGAGTCCACTTGATCAAGAATGGAAAGAGGAGCCATGAATTCGTGATTTGTGGTAGGTAGAGAATCAAATCAATCATTGATTGATTGGAGAGTGATTGAGGGAAGTTAGCCTCCCAAACTCAACTATAAATAGATGCCAGTTTTAGTCGTGGTTAGAGAGACCTATGTGAAGACCTCCAAGAGCTGAGCTTTATGCCATATCAAGGTGTGATTACAAGGCACACATATGTATCAGTAAGTCATTGTATTGTACAAGAAATATACTTTCATTTTCATTATTATTTGGTTTTTCCATGTTCTTGTGAAGTGTACTACTCACTACCATTACTCTCAGTTTTCTCAGTCAGCTTGCAGAGATGTTTTCTCTAAGCGTGGTGCATCATTTTCAGTGATTTAACTTGGTAAAGCTTGCTCTATAAGTCTACTATATGCTCATAAATTTTCATGTCATTTGGATGTTGCAATCTTCAGTTATGTTCATTTGAAGTCAACAGGGTCTGTTCATCTTCACTTCTCTATCAGGTACCCGACTTTTTCACTCATCTTGTCAGAGGTGTTTCTCAGTGGTTACTTATCCAAATTCAGTGATTTAAAGCTTGTTTGATTCAGCTTACTATCTAGTATAACCATACAAAGTTTCATAATCATTGGATTTCTAAATTTTGAGTTATGGTGATTTTTCTTCTCACTGGTCTATTTTTGTAGCAGCCCGTGAAAATCGGGATGATGTCATCACTTGTTAAAACTCATTCTCAGTGTGTGCTTTGTTATTTTTGATGAGATTACTCTTGAAAGTTAGATCTTTAAGCTAGCTAGACTTTCCCAAGAGGAATTAAGCTAATTGCTGCTGTGCTCAGAGAATTATGTAAAACACTGGACAGGTGTATGAACCAAGAATAGCAAGTTTTCACCTCTGAGCTAACTCCAACTTATCTGTTTTGATCTATCTTTTTGAGAGTGATCTCCAAGGTACATAGGGTGTCTAATACATCCATTGGCAAGCTAAAAGGGCCCACCATATACTCCTGGAGTTCAATTGGCTGGTGTAGATCAAGGATTTTGCAACACCTCTTCATCTTCAAGCACATACCTATCCATCTCTTCACAGACTGGGCTTGATGGGACTGCGGGGTGGTTCCGGTTGGGAAATGGGGTTAACAGGCGGTTTTTTGGGGAGGGCAGAGTCAGTGGTTGTTACCGTGTTTGTTTGTTCTGCATTGTTCGCTTCTGTGGATTCCACTGCCTTCAGTAGCTTATCTAGTGCATCTCTGGCAGATTCTTGCTCGTCTACCTGTTGCTCTGATTCTTTTTCGGTCGAAATTGATTCTGTTTCTGCTCGATCCTGTTGTTCTTGTTTCTCAGTCGATGATTCATTGTGCATTGAAGTAGCTGTATCATGGAATGTCTCTTCTTCGTTCTTCTCTTCTTCTTTATTGTCATCTCTATCTTTTTCGGCCGAGCCTTGTGCTTCGCTTTTGGAGGAGCTAATCGTGATTCGTTTCTGACGGAACAATTGATTGAGCTCTTCTAGTAGCTGTACTGATTCTTCATGCCTTAGGATGGGTCCTCGTGGTGGTGGTTGAGCTGCAAGTATGGTCGGAAAGAGAAAGGAGAGGATGTGGGGAAGTCTGGATCGAGGGGTGGTTCCTTTGTTGACTTGTTTCACTATGGCTACACACTCCTTATGGATGTGGTGAAAGAAAAAGGAGGCGAAGTTGATGGGTTCATGTGCAGCAAGGTCGATGGCCGAATAGAACGGGCGGGATATACCGTAGGTGCGTTTCTGGAGGTTAAGGATTGCGACTAAGAACTGTAATGCAGTTCTTTCAGGTTCGGGGCGGCAGAGAATGGCATATTCGTTCGATGAATGGCGGGGGAAAAGTTCGGTCATGCGGGCTACAGGGATACTTGGGCCATTCTCACGGCCTTGTGGAGTGAGGCGGAAGGCTTCGGCGAAGGCCTGGAAGGTTATTACGGTTCTAGATGGTAGGGAGGGGAAGAGCCATTGTCGTTGAGCGATGGGGGATTGGGCGATGGCAGGGATGATTTGTGTGAAGAAGGGATGGGCTTCCACCAAGTGCCATGGAAGCTCAGCGAAGTTGGCCAACCCTCGGGTGCGCTGGTATTCTCCTACCTCGGTAGGGATACCATCACAGAAAGCTGTGTAGTTCGCCAATGCTTCCATTGCGCACGCGAACACGAATACACAGGACACAACACACGGATACACAGAACATAGAAAACACAAGCACAATCACAAGAACACAATAGCGTTTTTTGGCGCAACCGAAGAGCTTAAGTACAGATATTACGGTGGGGGGGGTAGGAAGTGATGGTTATCATTGTGCGGTGCTGGAATGATATTGCTTTTAATTTGGCGTGCATGCTTGAGTAATTGGTAAGGAGGGCGGCTTATGACAAAACACGGCTATTTTAAAATGAAAAGAAAGAACAGAATGAAAAGTAAAAAACAAAAGCTAAAAAAAATGCGGTCCACCGCCGAATGATTTAATGCGGATTAGTAGCGCTTTGATACGGCCGCAGCTTCGAGCCGTTGATTGCTTTTGGAAGTGGATTTCTGGTCAACGTAGTCAACCGAAAAGTTGCGGGACCGATTTGCTCTGAGATTTTGTAAGGGCCGAACCACCGTAATTTGAATTTTCCTACGGATCTATTTGACTTTGCATTATAGAAAAGTACAAGCTGTCCTACCAAAAATACAGGAGTCTTCAGGTTTCGATCGTGCGTCCTTGCCTATCTTAGTTGAACTTCGTGCATGGTTAAAAAACTGAGCCATCGGTGCTCGTCTAACTCTCTGAGTGTGTCCAACCGAAATGACAGTGAGTCTTCCAGTAGCAATTTCTGGGTAATGGCTACTCGTAAACTTGGTATAACTATCTCCATTGGTGCTATTGCTTCTAAGCCATAAGCTAATTTGAAAGGTGTCAATCCTGTTGTTACCTTGTAGGTAGTCCGGTATGCCCATAACACTGCAGGTAGCAGTTGATCCCATCTTTCCGGTGCTTCCATGATCAATTTCCGAAGTATATTCAGCAGAGATTTGTTTGAACTTTCGGCCAAACCATTAGCACGTGGATAATAAGGAGAACTAAATTTACGTGTGACCTGGAACGACTGTATAAGTGCCTTCATTAAATTGTTTACAAAATGAGTGCCTTGATCTGATACAATTTCCAGTGGTAATCCAAAACTTGGAAAGACATCGGTTAGTAGACACTTTGCTACCGTAACGGCTGTAGCAGACCGTAAAGCCCAGGCTTCAACCCATCTGGTTGCATAATCTGTACAGGTCAGTATGTAACGGTTGTTACTGAAGACTGCTGGTGCTGTAATTGGACCGATAAAATCTAGACCCCATTTCTGGAAAGGTTCCAATGGTAATATGGGTTGCAGAGGAAAGAGATGACATTGCAGAGGCTGTCTAGCTCTTTGGCAAGTATCACATTGTTTGACAAACTGTAATATATCTGTGTACATCGTTGGCCACCAGAGACCACTCTACAGAACTTTCCGGTGAGTTAGATCTACAGCAAAGTGGCCACCGGAAGGAATCGAGTGAGCCAAAGTGATAACTGAGTTAACTTCATGCGGTGGAATACATCGAAGTAGGATTCCGGTGTGATCTACATAATATAATTCTCCAGCAATTAACCGAAATCGGCGGCTAAAGACTTCAATTTTCCTGCGTACTGCTCTAGAAGTATGAGATGGAAGGCAACCATCAGTAAGAAAGGTCAAGATCTGATCATAATATGAAAATGGGATAGGTGGGTCTGCAAAATCTTCATTAATTGGTTCTGACACATAAATCGAGGGTGTCGTGTCATTATGCCCACCGGAGGTTCACCGAAATCTAAGCGGGATAAAAAATTTGCTAAGGCATGTGAATTGCCTGGCTGGTGAATGACTTCGTAGTCAAATTCTTGCAAGAGTAAGACCCATCGCGCTAATCGACCACCTAGATGCTGTTGCCGAACTAGATAGACAAGTGCAGTGTGATCTACATGAAATGTGAATTTACGGCCTAGCAAGTAATGTCTGAATTTCTTGACCGAATATACTAGCCCTAGACATTCTCTTTCTGTTACAGAGTAATTTTTCTCAGCAGGGGTTAATCTTCGACTTGCATAATACACTGGTCTGAACCATTTATCAATTTGTTGCATCAACACACTTCCTATTGCTATATCTGAAGCATCGACAAATACATGAAATGGGTGATCCCAGTCCGGCGGTTGTAAGATAGGAACTTGTGTTAATAAATGCTTTAAACGATCAAATGCTATCTGGCATTCCTGGGTCCATTCAAATTGTCGAGGTGTTTTGGTGATTAGCTTGTTTAGTGGTATAGCCAAATGAGCAAGCCACCGTAAGTGCCTTCCATGCCACCGTACTTGGCCCATAAAGCGCATAACTTCTTTTGGAGTAGCTGGCACCGGAGCTTCTAATACTGCCGAAATTTTATCTAGATCTACTTGGATACCTTGTGCAGATACAATGTGGCCAAGTAATTTGCCACATGAGACCGCAAACACTGATTTGTTTGGGTTCAAGCAGAGTCTATACTCTCTGCATCTCTGAAAGCAGCACCATAAATGGAACAGGTGTGCTATCATCTTACCGAAAATTGAAAAATCGTCGAGATATACTTGCATAAATGAAGTGAGATAAGGAGAAAATATCTCCTGCATACATCTTTGAAATGTGCTTGGTGCGTTTCTCAATCCAAGCCACATTACCGTACAAGCAAAGACACCCTAGTTGGTAATAAATGCAGTTTTTGGTATATCTTCTTCGGCCATTCTCACTTGGTTGTAGCCACTGTATCCATCTAGGAATGAATACATCTCGTGACCTGCTACTCTATCAAGCATGGTATCCAAAAAGGGGATTGGAAAAGGATCCGGTACGGTTGCTGCATTTAATTTTCGGTAATCTACACAGATTCTCAATTGCTTGTTTTTCTTAGGCACAATCACAATTGGAGAGATCCATTCAGCATGCTCTACTGGTACGATGAATCCAACTTTTAATAACCTATCAAGTTCTGCCTTTACCTGAGATGCATAATGGGGATTCATCCGGTAGCTAGTTTGCTTTATCGGACTTGATTCTAGCTTCAGCATGACCCTGTGCTGGTAGATACGGGGGTCCAATCCTTTCATGTCTTTGTAGTCCCATGCAAAGACGTCAGTGAATTCTCGGAGTAGCTGGATTAAACTTGCTTGAAATGTTTCCGGTAAGTTTTGCTTTATCTTTACATGACGCGGATGATCTTCATCTCCTAAATTGTAAGTGATCAGCTGATCTTCGGGGACATAGAACTGTTGATGTTTTTCTGTGTTGTCTGTTGGTTTAAGAAGTTGCTGCAGTTCATCGTCATGTGTCGAAATAGTGTCTTCCTTCTTAGCCTCTTCTGTGATGGGTATTACTGTACAAACTGAAGCATTCCAATTATCTACAACGGTCTGTAGATCAACAGTTCGTAAGGAAATTAAATCAGCGTTATTCTTCAGAAACTCTTCTTCTTCATCGTCTGACAATCCATCTAGCATATGGACTGGTTCAGCAAAATACGGTATAGCATGTAGCTTGCAAGGTTGTATAGCATCTAATTTTACCACATATCTACGATTGGCATCTTTAAACGTAAGCTCTTGTGCAGACCAATCCTGTATTACCTTCGCATGCTTCAGCCAAGGTCGGCCGAAAGAAGGTTGTAATCCAAAGTGGATTTCGGCAAATCTAGTATAACAAAGGTCATTTTAAAGGTCGTACCTTGTAAAGTGATGGGTACATTCCGAACAAGTCCTACGGGATGGACTCTTGATTGATCTTCCATTCTGACAAAAAATTGAACTGGTTCGATTTCGGTCCATCCTAATCTTTTGCATACTGCCGCAGTCGCAATGTTAACACCAGAGCCTCCATCAATTAATACCTGCGTAATCTTATGATTCTTATACTATACTGTAATCAAGGGGACTAAATGATCAACCGTAGAATCAGGTTCCGATTGAACTGCTGCTGTCGCCGGAATACAAGAAGGTACCGGACTGAACTGTTGTTGGAACTGTTGGCGAATCCCAGGTACTAATGCCAGTAGTTGGCCTAGAGGCAGAGTGATAGATGCCTTAGATAAGATTTCCCAGGCCTGTTGAGATTGATTGATAGACTCTACTGATGTTGAAGTTGATGCCTCTGCTGATGCGGAGGTGTCTACCGTTGGTAATGTATCTACTGTTGATGATGTTCCTGCTGCTAACTCCCTTTGTTGTGTTCCTTCCTTTGTTAACGAGGGCTGGTTTACCGGAATAGGTTCTGGGAAGACTGGTGGTTCTGTTGTGGTCCATTGACTAGCCTTGTTGTACATTCTGTGTTGTTCACGTATCCCTGGTTCAAATATTTCTGCTGCTGGTTGCAGTTGTTTACCGGAACGGGTCTGGACTGCAGCAGCCTGTGTCTCCACCGGTGTGATTTTTACCATGTTGGCCATTGGATTTTGACGTTACTTCTTCCTTTGATCATACTCAGCTGCATCCTTGCAAAATCTCCTAATATGTCCAAATTCACCACAAAAATGGCAGCGTGGTGGTGGTAAATTGGGATTTTCCGGTGGTGGTCCATTCTGCCAGTGGTTTGGATTATAGTTGTTATTCCTCTGTCCTCGGTAATTTCGATATCCTTGCTGCTGGTTGTTTCTCATTTGTGGAGGTACATAGTGGTTGGCTGGCTGTCCTTGTTCCTGGATAATTGCATTGACAGTCGCTGTTCCCTGTACTCTAGCATTGTATGCGTAGTTTTCGGTGGTGTGTCCGGCAATGTTGCAGATAGCACAGAATGTCTGATTAAGTGCGCAATTGGCACTGGTATGTCCTGAATTTTTGCATATGTTGCAGTATACTTGTCTAGTCATATCTTCTGCAACATTTTTGTTTGCTTTTAACCATTCCAGATCTTCTGTAAATCCGCCAACTTTGTTTTCCAGTTGCAGAGTCATTGCAATTACTGCATCGAGTGTCATAGCTCCGACACATCTTATGATCATGATCTGCTTAAGTTGTGGAATCAAGCCATTAATGAACCACTGAGTGATAACGTCATCTGGCAAGTTAGCGTGGGCCGATGGTAGCTGCCTTAAGTGTGTTCTGAAGAGAGTAGCATACTCCTGTACGGTTTGATTTGGTTTCTGTCTATTGTTTTGCAGATAGTCAAAAATTTCGGCTGGATTCTTTTTTAGCCTGAATCGCTGCAGAAAAGCATCTCGTACTGCTTCGTAGGTGCCGAAATGATTAATATCATATTCTGTAAGCCATCTAGCTGCTTCATTAACAAGTGTAGATTGGAAGACAATGGCTTTGTAGGCATGATCCGGTGGATGGTTGAGAATTGCGTAGCTTATCTCGAAAGTGCGTACGTGAGCATCCGGATCATCTCCTGGAAATCCACCAAACTTCGTGTATGTCACTCCCGTTGGAGGTCGCTTAGGTGGGCATAACTGTTGTTGTTGTTGTTGTCCGTTCATCGTGAGTGTATTATACCTTCCTTCTCTATCTCGGGCCGGAATATCTGAACTATCAAAATCTGTATCGCCGGATGGCGCACTTTCCGGTGCGATTATCTTGCTTAATATGCTTCGAATCTCTGTTTCGAACAGCTTTCCTTCCTTCTTGATGTCCAGTGTATGGGAACTCGCTTCCAACCACGGTGATTGGGCTGAAGATTCAGCAGAAAATGCTAAATCGTCACCGAAAAACTGTGATTCTCTTACCGAAATATCACCAGAATGAAACGAAATTATGCCCGAATTCGGCGTTTTTTCGCCTTCGCCGATTTCTTTGACTATAGTGTTTCTAATCGTAGATGAATCTGAATCTTTTTCCAAGATTGTTAAACTAGATTCCAACTGCGTCTTAGTAGGTTCTGGAATTACTATATCTTCGACAGACTGTGCCGAAATAGTACCGGAATGTACCAGAGTCGTAACACGTTCTACCTTAAGTACTCCAGACTGATGGTTCTTGGATACGTTTCATCGGATCGAGTAACCGGCATGTATCATTTTTCATACTAATCGCGTAGTATTACTAACGGAATAGTTTGCAACAATCTGATTCTGTTGCTACTGCCAATCGAACGATAATCTAATTCTGACAGACGACTGACAATCTTGATGCCACCTTCCCACAGACGGCACCAAGTGTTAAGGTCAAGTGTTAAAGTGTTACAGAAACACTGTGGTACTGACCAGCTGAAATCGTTACCGAACAAATATTAAACGTAAAACAGTGATTCACCGTAAACTGTGTTAAACTTTGAGTATCGTCACCGAAACAACGTGGGTTCTTGGGAGTGGTAGGGGTCTGTTAGACAGAGGCACTGTACTAATTTCCCAAATCTTTGCACAACAGTAAATAACCATTAACACTTCTTAGCTCAGTTATTAGCCTTCATCAAACAATATCCGATTTCTGGGAATCTGTGTATCTAACTCTTACAGGCTAAACTGGCTATTGAGACAGAGCAGTAGTCCGAGTGTTACAACAATACTAACAACTAATAGGTATTATATTCTCGTAAATCAACACACAACTTCTTCATGACAGGTATATATGCCGGATAGTAGACAAACTCACAGTAGGCAGTAAATCAACCAGAAGATACTATAATCGATCGATTCATTCATCACAAAACTTATCAGTACTCTTCAATCAACTTATTCATGCTACTGAAGGTACTAGCTCTTCCTCATAATCGGGATTACCAGAGAATGATACCGAAGGTACTGAATCCGGTAGCACAACAGAGCATACGAGAACACACTTCCAGTTATCTATTCGGAATTCCCACGATCAATTAGCTTATGCAAAGAAATGACTGACAGTACGTAAACCCCGGGAACTTATACAACCGAACACAACGCCAACAAGCAGACACACAACCTTTTACTTACGATTCGTTACTATGCACCACAGTATCAGTGGGCGAGGCGGAATGATCAGAACACTAACAAGACTCAGACTACACAACAATACATCATACAGGCTTCGACAATCACTCTGGCAAGTCGAGAAAAACGGGCTCTCGACCACTCTTCTTCCATTGCTTTATAAAGATGTTTACAGGATGCGCGTACCAACTTTTCACGCGAATTTCTAAAACTCCGTTACATCCGGCATACATTTGTCCTACTCCGGCGGCCGTCTAACACCTTCCATCCCAAAGTTCCATTTGCTAGGGGTGCCATTTAGCTCCTCTCCTTTTTTTATTGCACTGCAAGGTCTAGAATGGATGATTCATCACTTCCAATGGAAGATATTAGGGGATTCCCTTTGGCATGGAAGAGGACTAGTTCTTCAAAACTTTGTTGATGATACCAACACTTTAGTAAAAAATTCCCCTCAATCTCTCAAATCTTTCTAGTTCATGATCAATTCTTCTCTACTAGGCATGTTATTCTAAAACCAATCACTCCAATTTTTTTTCAAGGCTTTCAACAACCAGGTTTTAGTCTAGTTGCATGAAGAATGATGAATTTTCTAGGCTCCTTGGTATCCTAATGGGGTTGCAAGGTTAAGTCCAATCTTTTTAAGTGGTAATTTACTCTCCGCTCAATTTCCCATACGAAATTAATCCTAAATCACTATAACATCCCCTATGTGATATACCCATGTTCCTATATCCTTCCTTCTAAAGACCATCTTAACTCATTGCGAGGATTATTCTCCTCCTTCCTTTGGAACGACAAGACCATATTAATTTTGAGACCTACTCTAGATGGATGGAGGATGGTGGTCTCAGAGTGCTCGGCATCAATCATCTATCTATCAAGCTTATGTCCAAATGGATTCTTCATTCTCTTGAATCAAATCATTATTGGTCTCTTTCTATCAGGGGTGTCTCCAAGAGCTTCTAGATGACTAGGTGCTCTTCTTGGTCCATGATCTCTTTTGGCATGGTCTGCTTTGGGTGGGTTAACCTTGAGCTTAAAGGACTTGCCCACATTAAGAGCATATGTAAAGCTTGGCAAAAATTAAGTTCAAGTTTGGCTTTTCCTCCATTGATATTATGACTAGATACAATTGTATATTTGGTTTAATTCCCTCTCTTCGCTCGTGACCCTTTAAAGCTTAGGATATTTCATAAACTCCACCTAGGAGGGGGAGGGCTAGATTTTGGAGTGATGTTATAAGAGAGGATGACTCTCTCTATACCTTTGGTAACCTCCATCTCAACCTTCACTCTCCTCCAACAAAGGTGCTCATTAACCTAGGCACAAGTCAGAGCTTCAATTACCCTTTGCTCTGGTGGAGGGCTTGCATCTCTAGAGAGGCATATATTTGCAAAACCTTGGTCACCCTAAATGCTAAGTGTCATGTCTCTTAGAACCCATGACAATGGAGATACACATTTTTGACAAACTAGGACATGAAGCCTTTGGCCAAGGCTACCATCCTCGATTGGAGAACCCTTCACAAGGCCATTTGGTCTCATGAAGAGTCTCTGAGAATCAAGTGGTTTGCTTTGGACTATCTCTAATATGGCAACCTTGCTACTATGGTCCACATTTAATTTGAATTTGCTCTTGCCTAAGCCCTTTGGCTAGACGCTAGGTCCTCTTTGGGAGCCTTTACCCCTTCCTTCTCCTTGAAGGATATCATTCTTGGGGAATCCTTGTCTCAACCCTTCATTCCATGGTTTAAGAATATACTTCAATGCTTAAATTCCATTGGGATTTTTATAATAAGCTTAGATGTAAAAAGTCCACCACTTATTAGATCCTAACTTCTAGCATATGGCTGTAGGGCCCTTCCTTGGTTGGGTGAAACGATGCTTGCTAGAGCTCGCTAAATCATTTTTATAAGAATCTCCCAATGAAGAAGAGGTGAACATGGACCCTCAAGGATTATTGAATGGGAGGTTGGTTACATGATCTTTTTGTCCATCAAGAATGCATAAAACTCCAAATACTATGCTTCTTTTGGTTCTAGACTAGAGTTTGTGTATACGTTTTTGGATAACATGATCTAGAAGATTGGTCTATACTTTTTTCTCTATAGGCACGTGAAAGGGACCTTAAATGGGATAAAGAAGATTTTTCAAGAAGTTCATCCATGTGGGCACTTAATCCTCCATGTATGCCCCCTACTCATGGATGTGATTTTCTTTCACCACAATGAGATCCTCTAGCCCTCTGTCCTATTTTGCCTCTGATAATGCATCCCGATTTGTCCCCAGAATAATTATCATGTTTTCCCTTCATCTACTTCTTTGTAGTAAAAGACTTTTTTTGTATGTATTTCATTGTGCTAGTTCCCTCTAGCCTTACTAGTGGGTATTTTAATTTCTCTCTATTAATATACTTCTTCACTTTCCTCATGAAAAAAAGGTCCTAGTTAAAAAGAAAGATGGATCTATGTGTTTGTGTATTTATTATAGAGAATTAAACAAGGTAAATATTATAAGTGGATTTCCAATGCCTAGATTGGATGATCTATTCAGTTAAGTCAAGCAAAGTATGGAGAAGTTGAAAGTAGCTATTGCTAGAGATCCAATTTGTAGAAAGTGGATCATAATGGATCATTTTCGGTTGAAATAGATGTGAGTGACATTGCTATATGTTATATTCCAAAGATGTACATGCTAGGAGGAATGAGAAGTCCCCTGCTCGGGGGATAGCCAAGGTCAAAAGCTAGAGAGTTCAGCTGAGGTACCTACACATGATGGCAAGATGAGTAGAGGGACCTTGGAGAGAACTCTAGATGGTGAGTAGGCAAGGGATATAGATAGGCTAGGAGGTGAGTCCCAGGTATATCATTATGCACTTCTCACATTTGGTATCAGAGCTTCTTGGAGAAAGATCCTTGTAAGAGCTTGATATAAATGGAAGAAAGGACTTTTGATTGTTTCCACTTATGGGATGAATCCATTATATTTTGGATCATCATCTTCATCTTCATCATCATCATCATCTTCATGGATGGTGGGGGGTTCAAAGTTGGAACAAGGAGGAAAAGTATCTCTATTTTATGGATATATGAAAGCAAGCACCTTCCCATGGCTTGAATCATCAGATCAATTAAAAAGAGGTTCTTTTTGAGCTCTCACATGTACAACGTCTTCAGTATTTCAACTCCCTTCTATTGCCTGGTATTGAACCCATGAACTCTCGAATATGAGTAAGTATCTTATCCATTAAGCCAACATTTCTTCATGAGAGTAAATGCGTGCATATTATTCATGACATATGATGGCTATTGTGCATGTAGTGAATAAGAAAGAGAAGGAAGAGAGAAATGGAGAAATAAAGAAAGAAAGAAAAAGGGATAGAAAAAGAAGAAGGAGAGAGAGAAAGAAAGAAATATAAGGAGAAAGAGAAGGACATAGACAAAGGGGAAAGAGAAGGAGGAAATAGAGAAGAAGGAGAGGGAGAGAGAGACAACAAAGAAAGAGAAGAAGAAAGAGAAAAATTAGAGCTGAAGAAGGAGACATAAAAAGAGAATGAAGAAGAGAGAAAGAGAAAGAGAGAAGGGAAGAGAAAAATGTCAAGAGAGATAGGGAGAAAGAGGTGGAGAGAGAATAAAAGAAGAAGAGAAGGATGAAGTGTTGGAAGTGGATGGGCCTCAATAACAATAAATCATAGGTTTATAGGATCTTCCAACACATCAACGTTAGCATAGACACCTTAATACTAAAAAAGATGATGAGTGAGAGATAGAGAGAGAATAGAAAAGAGTTTCAAAGTGTACGATAAGCTTGGATGGTCACCTACACTAACTTATATTCCAATGTCAAATCACAATGTGTGAATATGATAAAAATTGACATTATTTGAATCTATTAAACTAATGTTTAATCTGTTTATCAAATCTGGGTTCTTTGGATGGTTAGGGGTCTGTAAAACAGAGGCCCTGTTTGTATTTTCCCAAATTCTATAGATTCAACTTATACTACTAGACCGACTTAACGCGTTGAATGAAATTATTCTTCAACTACTTATCTGCATGCACATTACAGCATACTTCAACACGAGACAATTAACTACACAATTTCTTCACTCCACCGTAATATCGCTTAACTTAATACTTCATCAAACTTAATACATTACTGAACTTATTTAAAGAGAGATAGAAACACTCAGAGTACACAGTATATCCACAATATGTGCTGCGCTCCACTTCAGGGATTCACCCAGACTACCGTCCGGTGACGACCTACCCTCTGTGCACGTACACTTCTTTTATTAATAAAAAAGTTACAACTGTTGCGCTATGCCCTTTTGGTATGCATGTGACTTTTCAGAATTACATTCCGGCGGCTCACACTGGCACGCACGATGGACTCGAACCCAAAAGGTAATTACAAAGTTCAGGATTCATCTATGATACCCTGTACATACATAGAGCAGGCTAACTTAAAGGTTCGAGCGATCTTCTGTTTTAAAGAATCTAACATATCCTTCAAGATTTTGGGTTCAATAAGCTGTGCATCAGTCCTAACCAAACTGGCAGCTACTAGCTAACTTATTAAAGACTAAGCTTGGGTCTGCAAAAATGCTTCTTGTAAATAAAAATCATTTGCGAGAGCAGCATCTCTTCACAACTTCATTTTTGCAATGTCAACATCGATTCTGGATAATATGTCAGCTTGAATGCCTAATTGCTTTTCCCCGCGTTCGAGTTCTTCAGACTGAAACTGCATTGTCTTGTAAAAATCTTCTCTCTCTTTTTGAAGAGCTTGGATTTCCTTCTTTAACTGGAGAGTCTTGGAAATTTCTGTAGAAAGTTCTTGATCTTTTTGGAACAACTGCTCAGTAACTTTATGTAATTCGCCTTCAACTTTAATGAAATTGGCGACAAACGTCTGTGAAGCTTCTTCTAAAACACTCAGCTTATCCCTCGTTTCATGGAGTTCATTGCCTAACGTAGTCATGGCATTTTGTTTATCTGCAACTTCTTGCTTTAACCCATTAATCTCTGCGTCTTGTTTGGCAATAATAATATCTTTTGCGGTTAATTGTTCCTGCAGTTGCTGAATGTGAGTTTGCAGGGAGTGAATATCTATTTTTGCCTCAAGGATTTCTTCTTGGAGAGGTGCTATTTCTGCTTCCAAGAGGTCTACTTTAGTTTGCAGCTCCTGACAAATAATCTATTGTGCCATTTGCAGTTGAAAGGGTAATTGCTATGATAACTAGATTAAAAACTAGCCCATGGACGCCAATTCAGTAAACATAACCGGGGTGGGAATAGAAGGTGTAGGCTGTGATGGTTGGGAAGAAAGGAGGTGTGGCAACAAAGGTGGAGAGCAGTCAGGAGAAAAGGAACTTTGGTCGAGACCTCATGGATTGCGGCTAGAGGCGAGGAGGGAGAAGCAGCAACAACGTCAAGAAGTGTGGTTGGAGGAGGAAGAGATAGATGAGGTGTTTGGACGAGGACAATGCCTGTTTCGTTTTGAAGCAAAGATGAAACAGTGGCAACTTTGGTAACGGCCTCTTCAGCACTTTGCGGTTGCTTTGCCATGTCTGCTTGATTATCTGCTACTTGTGAGGAGGATGGATGACACATAATGGCAGTGCTATCAGCCTCTGTATCATTCATAGCCATGTCATCCAGGGATTGTGCTTCATCCTATCGGGAAGATTCAGCCACGTCTTCCATGATAATATCAGACTCCTGTTGCTTAATTGGAGAAGAGTGGGCATATGCTACCTGTAAGGAAGTGGCTGTATCATGAAAAACTTCAACCTCTTGGACAACGGTAGATTCCTGCACTTGACTGTGAGATGGGTTGATGTGACAGTGCTTGTGCTGGAAGAAGTGGAGAAGATCTTCATCATCATCATCCTCTAGCATTTGTGTAGACTCTTCATGTAAGAGCAGAGTATTCACGGGGGGTGGTTGCTCTGCTTGAATCACCGGAAGGAGAAAGGTGAGAAGGTGTAGCAATCGAGTCCGAGGGATCTCATTCTTGGCTAATTGTTTAGAAACGGCTTGGCATTTGCAGTGAATGCACCGGAAAAAGAATAAAGTAAAGTTGAGTGCCTCTCATGATGTAGTGTCAATCATCGAATAGAAAGGACGTGAGATACCGTAAGTGCATTTTTGGAGATTTAGGGCAACTACTAGGAATTGGAGGACGGTGCGCTCTAGTTCTGGACAACATAAAATGGAAAACTCGTTAGACAAGTGGCGGGGGAAGAGTTTCTTCATTGTTGCCATAGGAAGGAGAGGACCATCGACCAACCCCTCCTGAGGGAGACAGAATCGCTCAGCGACTGTACTGAGTGTAACAATGACACGGGGGTTCAAACATGCCAGCGGCCAGCATTGTTCTGTAGTAGGCGTGGCGACTATGGCAGAGATTATCTGCGCACAGAAGGGATGATGGCACCAACTTTACTTCCCACAGACGGCGCCAGTGTTAAACTAATGTTTAATCTGTTTATCAAATCTGGGTTCTTGGGATGGTTAGGGGTCTGTAAAACAGAGGCCTTGTTTGTATTTTGCCAAATTCTACAGATTCAATTCTACAGATTCAACTTATACTACTGTACCGACTTAACGTGCTGAATGAAATTATTCTTCAACTACTTATCTGGATGCGCATTACAACATACTTCAACGTGAGATAGTTAACTGCACAATTTCGTCACTCCATTGTAATATCGCTTAACTTAATACTTCATCAAACTTAATACATTACTGAACTTATTTACAGAGAGACAGAAACACTCAGAGTACACAGTATATCCACAATATGCGCTGCGCTCCACTTCAAGCATTCGCCTAGACTACAGTCCGACGACGACCTACCCTCTGTGCACGTACGCTTCTTTTATTAATAAAAAAGTTACAACTGTTGCGCTATGCCCTTTCGGTATGCATGCAACTTTTTAGAATTACATTCCGATGGCTCACAAATCTAGGAAAAGATAGGAACTAGATACAAGAGATTGTGTGTCTAAGAGGTATGAAGAGTGTGTGTGTGTGTGTGTGAGAATATGGAGAATATGAACAATTTAGAACTATTTTATAGCAAACTTATTCTCATTGTCTAAATCAGAAACTAGTGAATGAACAAGTGGGACATATTTAGACTTTTTACTCACATTATGTTGTTGACATGGACTCCTCCAAACATCTCCAAATCTAGAGCACAACTCCTCCAAGTGTGTAAGAATACTTCCTCCTAGTTGATCAACTCCAAGACCTCCTTCAACTTTGTTGAGTTTGAGCTGATTGTGTGAGGATCTTAGAAGTAAGCATAGGTCTCCAATTTATAGTTTTTGTAAGCCTTGTAAAGCACGCTTTGAAAAGCACTAAAAAAATAAAATCTACGATTACCTTCAATTGCACAAGTTGGTGCTTTTTCTAATTCCAAAAATCTTGCACTCAAAATATGTTTTTTTTAAAAGATATATGCTGCTGTCGTTCATGGGAATGAAACCCAGGCATATATTTTAGGAGTTCATTGTCTTAGCCACATTGCTAGGATTTTTGCTTGGCAAGGAATTACTAGAAATAAACCATGTGCTTGACTTTGAGGAATTTTGGAATCAATTTTGACCATTGTTTCCAACAATCCCCCCTTCAATGTCAAAATGGTACAAGGCTTAATAACCTACAAAACTTCTTGTGTCTCTAAAATATATCTCTTAACTGATTTCCACTAAATCTTGAGCTGATTGTGCATGAACTTGGATATTGAGAAATTGCAAACTGAATGTCCAAACATGTATAACATAGATAAATCAAGAAACCTACTACTTGACTATATAATGTAGCATCAAATGGTTCTGAATATGCTTCTGACTGTAATGACACATTGACATCCATAGGTGTCTACATAGGCTTGGAATCTATCATCCCATGCCTTTCCAATAATTTCTCAATGTATTTTTACTATGTCATGTAGATACACTCATCTCTGTACATAAATTCAATCTCAAGTTAATAATGCAAATACCAAGGTCATCTACATCAAATGTATGCTTAAGTTTTTCTTTAAACAACTAAAGATTTGAATCTTTGGGACCTGTGATAATCATATCACTTTGTAGTGCATCTTGAATACTAGCTGGTTCATTCTCAATTGAAGTAAGAGCTAAAATATTACAAGTCTCAAAATGTTTTGTATAATTTACATCGTCTTCTTGTTCTCTCCTTGTCTAACTTCTGGTTCTTTGAGTGCATTCAGGGAACCAAAAACTTTGAAGTAACTCACATTAGGTTTCTTCCCAGAATAAGCTTCATAAGGTATAATGACCTTCAAAGCTTTTGTGGAAGACCTGTTCAGAATGTCATTAGTTGCATGTACTACATCAAACTTGGGAGAAAGAGTTTTGGATGACATCATACTATGCATCATCTCAACAACTATCCTATTCTTCTTCTTTGTAACACCATTTTATTCTAGAGTTTAAGCAATAGGGAGTTGATGAGAGATACCTTTGTCTTCAAGAAAAGACTTAAAGTCTTTAGAAATGTAGTCTCCTCTTGTATCACTTCTCAAAATCTAGATCTTTGATTGACGTTCATTTTCAACCATAGCTAAGAACTTCTTGAAAGTAGGAAAAACCTCTAACTTAACTTTAAGATCATAAATCCATGAATATGTTTTGAGAAATAAAGAAAAACAAAGTACCGAAAACCTCAAATAGAATCTGTTCTCATAGGATCATATGATTTATTCTTTTTTTTTTAATGTGCTTATTCATGGATCCAAAAGCTAGCATTGAGATAAGAGTCTTCACTTCTAGGTTGAATAGGTAGGCATCCAAAAGTTCGATAGACACACCTTGTGGCGATTCGCGTAAAGTGAGTCACAAACGGTGACTTACCCTAAGGTGGGCACTTTCCTTTCCTATAAATTACTTTAAAATCATATTCCATTAGTAAGAGAAACCATCTTACTAAGCATCCCATATTACAAAGCTTTTTGACTAGATATAAGAGTGCTTGAGGATTAGTGAAAAACTTGAACTTGTTTGCCAACAGATAGTGTCTAAATTTCTTAATTGGATACACCATTATCAATCCTTATCACTCAATTTTTGTGTAATTCCTTTCTACCGCATTCAGTTGTCAACTGGAATAAGCTATGGGTAAATCTAAATTTCCTTCTCTAGTTGGTTGTGCTAGCACACATCCAATTGCAAAATTGGATGCATTGACATCAACATGGAATGGTTTATTCCAACCAGGCATTGTTAATATTGGTGTAGAACACAAGCATCTTTTTAGCTCCATGAAGGATGTTTCACATTCATTGTTCCACTCAAACTTCACTAAAAGGTTGTAAAAGAGTTTAGCTATGATCACATACATGTGGATGAAACATCTATAACATCCACAATGGACCATGAATGCTTGTAATTCCTTTACTATTCTTAGCTGTGGTAATTTTTCTATGGCTCTTACCTTATACTCACATGTTGATTTGTTCTGTGGCAAAAGCCATATTATGTTGGTCTTCTGGGGCTATGAATACTTGGTTGTAATGTGAAAATCCATCAAGGAAGCTATAAAATTCCTTGTCTGCTACACATTCTAATAGATATTTTGTGATAGAAAGTGGATAACTTTCTCATATGGTGGTGACATTAACTTTGTTTAAATTAATACACATACACAATTTACCATTCTTTTTGGGAACTACCACAATGGGTGCTACCCATTCAATATGCTCAATTTTGTAGATAAATCTCGCTTCTACCGATCTATCAATTGTTAGATATGCTCAATGCCTCACCCTTATGTCGTACTGCTAGTGTTCCATAACACTCTATTTTGTAAGGCCCCTATTATGAGGATATGACATGTAAGAGTGTCGGGCAATGGTAGGTTCCTGACTTTGAGGTTAGATGAGGTCTACAGTAGACCATAGATGGATAGTAAGGAAGACTGCTTCCAAGCCATTGGATTTGGATTTTATCCTATAATCAAGGGCTAGAAACAAAAAAGTTGGTACATTTAGCAAGCCTAAGTGCTTTGCTAAGGATTAGGGACTACACACATATTTGTCTTATCCCATAGAGACCTACATATGAACTTAAGCTTGTCAATTTCATTATATTTATCTTGGATAAAGATGAATGTCAAAAGAAGAAAGAATCTCGTGAAGTTAGGAGGCTATTTGGTAGGAAGAATCAAATGAATTCCATCCCTATAGTCTAGGATCACTTTTAGGTGAGAAGATTCAAAATTCAAATTCAAACAAAATGTATAAATAAACATGATTTTATTCACGAGATAGGGGAGCACTTTTGCATACATTTTAATAAAGCTCCTATGATAACAACTGTGATGTATAAAACTCTGAATTTATTTTGTTGATTTGGGCTTAGCTTACTTCAATATGGCTATAATTTTGCATGGATTAGTGTGGCCATACCTTTTGCAAATACTACATGTACCAAGAGAGTACCTTCTATTACTAGGAAGTGGCATTTATTAGGTTTCAATTTTAATTTTGTCTCCAAACATCTTTTGAGAACCTTTTGTAATTGAACTAGGTGATCATTCAAATAATCCATAGAAGTATTGGTATGAGTACCTGAGAAGGATGAAAAATCATCCATGAAAATTTGCAAGGCCTCCAAAAGTAAGGGTCCAAAGATAAGGTTCACAATCCTGTTGAAGGTGGCTAAGGCATTTCTAAGTCCAACAGACATGTTAACATATACATATGTGCCTCATGATGTAATAAAAGCTCTCTTCTCATGATCCTCAGGATGAGTGGCTATTTGATTGTATCCACTAAATCTATACATGAAGCTATATAGTGTGTGTCCAACCACTTCCTCTATGACATGCTCAACAAAAGTCATAGGAAATCCATATGGAATAGTTACCTTGTTAAGTGCTCTAAAGTCCACACATATTCTGACTTTATTTTGTATTCTTCTTTGGCACAATAACCATGGATGAGAGCCACTCTAAATCTTCTACATGGATGATAATTCCAGCATCCTCCATTTTTTGTATCTCTAGGTAAATAGCTTAAGCATACTTTGGATTTCATCTATAACTATTACCTCTTACCCGTTTGGCTCCTCCAATGAGAGGAATTCTATGTTCTCCAAAACTGGCAGACACTCCTTCTAAATCTTTACAATGCCAAGCAAATACATTGGCATAAGTTTTAAAAAACGATGTTACCTTTGAAAGTAGATCTGCATAAATCCACAAGAAAGTAGCCACTAATATAGGATGAGGGTTTTCTAGGGTGCCTAATTGAATTTCCTTGATTGGGTTTCTATCCATCAATGTGTCTATAGACTCCTCTCCAACTTTATGATCAACACTTTCTCCCACATAGATTGAGTGTCGTAAGTAGGTGTATCTAGATTTCAATTTGCTCCTGTTGAGCCCACAAAAGCCATATTGGTCAAAGTCAACTACAGTCAAAGTCAACTATAGTCAAAGTCAAAAGATCAAAGTCAACAAGTCGAGATCAAAGTCAATAGGGGCAAAGTCAAAGTGTTCGAAGTGAAGGTGTCAAAGTGCACAGGTAGTGCACAATTAATTGTCCACAAAGGGTAAATTGGAGAAAGTAGGTTGCAGGTTGCAGAGGTATTTCTCTAATTTGCCTAAGGTTCAAAGTGTTTTTAAAGTGTTTTGGAAGGTTCACGTGAACCCTCTCTTATGTGCAAAAGTGAAGACTTAAAAGGAAAATGTGAAGGTATGTGAAGCGGCAGCGTACGAAGAAGTGAAAGTATGGCCCCCCAATTAAACTTCTTGTTTTAACCTAAAGTCACTACAGGACAAAACAGGGATTTGTTGGCTGCCACTTGTGGAGACAATCTTGGGACATCAAAGTGAGCACCAAGATACTCTTGTAGTTAGGAGCGTATGTGAATCGACACTCAAATCAAGGCAAGGACTATTCTTGGATAATTCTAAGACTAAGAGGTGTGAGCATAGTCTAAGCAAGGCAAGAGAGAGAAGTGCAAGAGACACACAGTGTGAGACGCAGAGAAGTGAAGTGCAAGGGGTGCATGAAGAGTGACTAAGAAGTGTGCAGAGAAGTGCTAAGCTAGTATCCCAAGGATCCCAAGGTCTCATTGAAGTGTGCGCATACCGACAGAAGGTATCCATCCCTCCCCCTTAGTGGAAGCTTGGTGCAAGGTGTGCACAAGTGCAGGCTTGGAGAAGGTGGAGGTTTGGTGCAGAGGAGGCCCGCAACAACAAGTCCCTTGGGTATTTGGTATTTTGTAATTGAGCACTCTGTGGGATTTTGCATAGAAGCATTGGATTCTATTGTGCTTCAACATTGTATTTGTCTTATTATAATCAATCGGCAAAGGCTTCCAGTGTGTATCTTTCTTCTTGTCTTTCCCTTTTCTCCTACAAACACTCAAATCCCTTCTTGTCCAAGAATCCCCCAACAAAATTTGGAATGCACGGTGGGACTCCCAGGAGATTTGAGCATAGGAGAAGCCAAGTGCAAAAGGGTAGAAGAGTTCAAGTGCCGACAGTACTACTTCCGTAGACTAAGAGGTAAATATTCTTATCAATTATCTCATACTAGAAGGACTATGAACAGCCCATGACTGCAACCCCGTCCCAAACATTGAGGGTCGTCTGCAAGCAAACAAGAAAGAAGGCTGTTAGAAGATCATCTAGTCCACTTTCATCAACTTCATCAGTAAGGAGCATGGCTGGTCAGGTAGACTTGGAAACCCTACTATCAAGATTAAATACAAAATTTCCTTCTTTCAAAGGCCTAGCTCAAGAAGATTCGGATGAGCATATTAGAAGGTTTTTTAGCACTATGCAAAACTAGAGGCTTAGTGGGAAGAGAGGATGCCTTTTTGATACTCTTCCCTGCCATATTAGAAGGATTAACAGATAAATGGTTCAGCCAGTTTGCTGAGAACCATTTTACAACTTGGGACTTAATGAAAGATGCATTCAAAAATCAATTCCAACATGGAAATACTACAGAGATCATCATAGAGGTACTAGAAAATTTGAGATTGGGTCCAGGTGAAAAGTTCCCAGAGTTTGTGACTAGGGCCAAGGCACTAATGGCCAAATTACCAGATCCACCATGATTGTTTTGTTAAGAAATGGTTAGCTAAGCCACTTCCAGTAACCACACAATGTAAAATCAAGGAATTAGTGTTGCCCACAGCCTCCATAAAGGAGTTCATCAACACAGCTACAAGGCTGGAGCAGATAAGGCAACAGTATGGAGCCATTTCTTCTCAACTACCATATTCTACAGAAATGGAGGATCCACTAATCCAGCTAAGGAAGGAGCTGGAGGGCTTAAAAAGGAATAAGCCCCACAAAGAGGAGGAGAATGTTGTTACTCAGTTGAGGAGGGAGATTGAGGAAATTAAAGCTCCAAAAGGAGGAGGAGGCCCAAGCAGAAGAATTGGCTCAGCTGCGACAGGAGTTGCAGGAACTAAAAGGGGGTGGCATCAAGGGTGGACTTTGGTGTACCATGTGTAGCAAGCAAGGTCATATAATAAGTGAATGTCCTCTATTAAGTATGACTTGCCAAATATGTAGGAAAGTTGGCCATGAGGCCCAAGAATGCCAATCAAGAGGAATGCCTGCAACAACATATTGGACACAAGGAGGATCCCTACCACCAGCAAATGTGATGGCGGCTGCACCCAATCAAGGTAACAATTATAACCCTAGACATAGGGATAACTTTGGAAATGGGCCAAGGAGGCCAATTATTTGTTTCAGATGTGGAGAATGTGGGCACTATCAAAGTAGGTGCACTCTCCCAGAAACTACCCCTCCTTGCAAGAACTACCCAGAGGCCAGAGACCACTATACTAATTGTTGTCCTAAGAACCAAGCTTCTTCATCTGGGCCCCACATTCAAATGATTTCTGTGTGCAAAGAAGGAATGGTAGATCAAGTCAATGTGCCATCACCATCTACTAGGGTGGTGCAGTTAGAAGAAATTGAATCTTTTACAGTGCAGACACGAAGCAAGGGGAAGGCTCAAGTGGAAATAGGTCAATGGATTGAAACAAAGTCACCACATGTGCACACACAAGGAAAACAAAAAATTTCATAGGTACCAGTGATGCCATTGGACATGCATTCAATAGGGCTCATGAGGAGTTTGATAAGTCAAATGGAGCCCAGGCTCTTAAGGAATCAGAAGCTTCTAGACTACTCAAGTGCATGAAAAAGGAGGTTAGTATTTTGATTTAATAATGATGGATGGGAAGTTCAGGTCAGAACTCTTGCAGATAATTGATGAAATGTCCACAATAAGTTTAGTGGCAAAGGCTGCTGTTATGCATATAGATAAAAGTGTAGGGGAAGCGCCCCTCACAGATTACAAGAGTCCTCGGCTAATAGTCTCTATCAAAGGTCAAGAGTTTCAAGGAGTTATTGTGGATGGTGGTTCTGGCATTAACTTGATGCCTAAATATACCATGAAAAAGATTGGACTATACCCTTCAAGACTTGCCAACTTCACTCTAAGAATAGTAGACCAAAGCATAGTAAAGCCTATGGGAGTGGTCCCTGGAGTCCCAGTCAAGATACAAGGTACCATCTTTAACTTGGACTTTGTTGTTTTAAGGCTGCCACAGGTAGAAGGAAGTTTCCCCTTGTTGATTGGGAGACCTTGGTTAAGGCATGCCAATGTGCTGCATGATTGTGGCAAGGATACAATGTGGGTCAAGCAAGAGGGAAAAGAGTTGCAATAGATAATTTTAGAAGAAGGACCAGACAATCAATGAAATACCAGCATGATGCAGATAATTGGTATTTGTATGGAAGAAGAATTGTTGGACAATCTAGATGCATATATATTTGAAGGAGCAAATCTATATGAAGACGAAAACATGTTGGCTTGGCTCCATGCAGAAGACCCATTTTCCTGCTATGGGATTTTTCCAAACTCAAGTAGAGAGGAAGCATATGAAGAACCAGAGGACATCATTCAGGTGATTGACTCAAGTGAAACAGTCTCAGTCAAAGGCCATAGAAGAGAGAAGAAAAGAAGAACCATTAAGTACAACAGTGATGAAGATACTTCAAATCATATGTCAATGGCCACTTTTTTATGGATACTCGTATGGATATCATCTGTTATGTCCATTTTTTGATAGTAAGTGCATGGCTTTACAAGGATGTGGAAGGAGTACCTACAAGTCTTTGGAAATAGAGGGTTCCATTTGATGAAGAAGATGGAATAGTGAAAATGAAATCTTGGAGATTAAGCTATAAAGTTGCTGACACAAAGATACAAAAGTTGCAGTATGGAGGAGATAATATTTTACTGAAGGATTTAGGGAACCCCTATCAGATGACTAGTGGGCCCAACAAGAAGACAAAACCAATGAAGTGCAGTAAAATTGGAGATTATGGAGTTTCTCAGGGTCAACATATCAAGATCATGGCTCAAGGCCTATCATCAAGCCAACAGAAGAATTATGGATCACCTAGAACCTGCAAAATTTATCCAGGTTGTACATAGCCTTCTCTTGCCATTTTTGCTTAAGTTTTAGTAGTTTTTACCCATTTTCATACTTGTTCTTTGAGTTTTTAGCAGATTCACCAACCCTTCCATAGTCCTTGGCATAAGTATAATTTTTTGGAAATTTTCTGGGAATTTTTTAAGCATTTTTTGAATTTTTGTGGTATTTTTCACCCTTTTCAAGTGTCATTTTCTTGCCGAATTGGAGGAATAAAGGAATCTGTGGTTTTGAGTGAAAAAACTGGCCTAGACCTGTAGGGAATTTTTTCAAAAATTTCTGAGAATTTTTTGGATTTTTTTTGGTATTTTTTTCTTTTTTGGGATATTTTTCAAAAAGAAAAGAAAGAAAAAAAAGGGTCCCCCAGGGATATTTTTGAAAAAAAAGAAAACAAAAAGATAAAAAAAAACTCTCTCTACCCCTCTCTCTCTCTCTCTCCTCCCCCCACCCCCCCTGCCCCCCCCCCCCCCTCCCCCCCCACCCACCCCCCCTCTGCCCCCCCCCCCCCCCCCCCCCCCCCCAATTTTAAGTTTTATTTTATTTTATTTTTTATATATTTTGAAATTATTTATTTTGTTGATTTTATTTTTTTATTTTATTATTTATTTATTTATTTTAATGTTCTATTATTTTATTTTATTTTTCCTTTTTTTATTTTTTAGCTTGGCAAATACATGCGTGCTCATTAAAAAACAACAAAAAAAAGAAGGAGATATTTTCGTTTCTATTTATATATCATTAATATATATATATATATATATATATATATATATATATATATATATATATATATATATATATATATATATATATATATATATATATATATATATATATATATATATATATATATATATATTGTTGAGGAATCACTCACAAATTTGACATACAGACAGACATAAAAGAAAAGAAAAAAAAAGGGAAGCGGAATCTTCAGAAAATCAAAAGCCTCAGTTGTACAGCGTGCGGAATCAGTCCGTTAACCAGAATCAAGAATTGTACGAGTAACAGAGCAATAAACCGCGGTGTGCGCATAATGGGCGCATAATGCGCACATAAGGTGAATTAAAGAATGAGAGCGTGGAAGAGCGTAGAAGAAAAGTGTATATATATACACCAAGGATTGAAGGACTATGATGATGTGAGGATGAGTAGAAGAGGATTATGAGAGATCATGTATGAGTGAAGAGAGAGTGAGAAGTTCCCAAAAGACACCATAGATCGCGTATGTACAGATGAATAACAGAAACCTGGAATGTCAGGTATTCATATGAGAGAGATGGTAATAAGAAACTACTCAGTGTAGGAGAGTTTCTACAGCTTGAGCAAGAAGAGGCCAAGCTTGTTTGTACACATCTTCTCTAATAGAAAACACATGTTCATGTGGAAGTTTGCGCGCTCTGTTCGCATGTGAAGAATCTGAGTTTTTTTTATGTTACAGTAGAAAGTTTGTTAACCATTAACAGTTACAGTTCGTTACTAAACGTGTCCCTCGGTATTCTCTCAGTAAACGAATGTCTCGGTCAAAGATATCTCAGTAAACGCATTTTCGGTCAGTTATAGTTCTTCAGAAAGCGAGTTTTTTGGGTAGAACAATGAAGTATATCCCGCAGTAGAATTCGAAGCTTTGTATGAGAGATAGCTCATCTTGTAGCTAGACGTCTCTTCTTTAAGCTGATCACAGTTTCCGGTGGAATGAATGTGTACACACAGTACAAAGTCTAACCGGAAAGTGACACTTCAGAACTGTGAAGTTTTTCTTAAACTTCAAGAAGAAGTTCATTCAGTGAAGGAAGTTCACGTATCACTTCCTTACTTCACATAATTCATTTGAAGTAATCACGAGCAAAATCAAAGTTCATTCCGGTGATATTCCGGCAAAATTTCGGTGACGTCCCAGTGACAGTCTGGTGAAGTTCCGGTGGAATTCAAGTCGCAGTTTAACACAGTTAAGCGACAGTAATCCTACTAAGCTACTGTTGATTACAGAGGTGTTCTATATCACTCTAGCTTAGCTCTCTATTTGGCGGCGTGGCAATTTCCGCAGGCCTGACAAGGTTCAAGCCTTTGTCGTGATGACCATCATCAGCGATATCAGGGCGAAAGATAATCGCCAACATATATATATATATATATATATATATATATATATATATATATATATATATATATATATATATATATATATATATATATATATATATATTTATTTATTTATTATTTTTTTTCTTCTTCATGATTCCAACCTTTTGGCTTTGAATCGTGGTTCGGATAGCCGTTTTTTTTCAAAATTGGGGTCATTTTCATGTATTTTTGCACCTCGGGATTCATTTTTTGACTTAACTTTTCCAAAATCAAACCTTTTCTCTGACTTTTGGTCAAAACCCACATGTTTTGAGCACATTTATCACATGTTTTTCTTTAAACACATGGTCCACATTGTCTATTCTCACCTCACTTCACCATGCGTTAAACATTTTCCCGTATGCACCCTCTGTAGCTATACTGTTTGATCATTTTGACCCTCTGCAGAACCCATATTCCTACTCCCTCACCTTCCCCTTACCTTTCAACCTAGCCACATCCTTACCCCTCCCTGCCCTATCCATCTCAGCCCCCTCAGCCCTCCCTTCCCCCTACTTTCTACCCTCCCATCGCCCTCCTTTGCTTTTCCATGCAAAATCCAATCTTGGGTTATTCTTTGGTGCTTGTTCTCTCCTCTTCCTGGTGAACTTCATAGTTGCTACAGTGTCCTTTTGAAGATTTTGTAGCACAAGATCATGGTGTAATCTATGCTTAGAGTTTTGGCTGTAGCTCTCCGGGACGGAGAGCACATTAGGTGGTGGGCAACTATTGAGCCCATAAAATTCATATTGGTCAAAGTCAATCGCAATCAAAGTCAACCACAGTCAAAGTCAAAAGGTCAAAGTCAATTGGTCAAAGTCAACAAGGTCAAGGCCAAAGTCAATAGGGGCAAAGTCAAAGTGTTCGAAGTGCAGGTGTCAAAGTGCACAAGTAGTGCACAATTAATTGTCCACAAAGGGTAAATTGGAGAAAGTGGGTTGAAGGTTGTAGAGGTATTTCTCTAATTTCTCTACGGTTCAAAGTGTTTTTAAAGTGTTTTGGAATGTTCAGGTGAACCCTCTCTTATGTGCAAAAGTGAAGACTTAAAAGGAAAATGTGAAGGTATGTGAAGCGGCAACGTACGCAGAAGTGAAAGTATGGCCCCCCAATTAAAATTTTTGTTTCAGCCTAAAGTCACTACAGGACAAAGCAGGGATCTGTTGGCTGCCACTTGTGGAGACAATCTTGGAACATCAAAGTGAGCACCAAGATACTCTTGTAGTTAGGAGTGTACGTGAATCGACACTCAAATCAAGGCAAGGACTATTCTTGGATAATTCTAAGACTAAGAGGTGTGAGCATAGTCTAAGCAAGACAAGAGAGAGAAGTGCAAGAGACACATAGTGTGTGACGCAGAGAAGTGAAGTGCAAGGTGTGCATGAAGAGTGACTAAGAAGTGTGCAGAGAAGTGCTAAGCTA
The DNA here is from genome assembly GCA_020310875.1 of Ceratopteris richardii. Lineage (NCBI taxonomy): Eukaryota > Viridiplantae > Streptophyta > Polypodiopsida > Polypodiales > Pteridaceae > Ceratopteris > Ceratopteris richardii. The sequence goes on from CM035416.1 coordinate 180,399,441, forward strand.
GTCCCACAAGGATCCCAAGGTCTCATTGAAGTGTGCGCGTGCCGACAGAAGGTATCCATCCCTCCCCCTTAGTGGAAGCTTGGTGCAAGTTGTGCACAAGTGCAGGCTTGGAGAAGATGGAGGTTTGATGCAAAGGAGGCCCGCAGCAACAAGTCCCTTGGGTATTTGGTATTTTGTAATTGAGCACTCTATGGGATTTTGCATAGAAGCATTGGATTGTATTGTGCTTCAACATTGTATTTGTCTTTTTATAATCAATCGATAGAGGCTTCCCGTGTGTATCTTTCTTCTTGTCTTTCCCTTTTGTCCTACAAACACTCAAATCCCTTCTTGTCCAAGAATCCCGCAACAACTCCTCTTTTTCTTGCATCCATCCTGTAGGGATTTCTTGAATAGGTAAAGAAATATCTTCACACATTTGCTTTAACTTGTCTTTAATCTCTATGGTTTCCTTCCGTAAGTTGTAATAGCTTCATCCAAATTATATTTAAGAGGTGTCTTTATCCTTCTATGGTCTATTACTAGTTCAAGTTGCTTCTATACACGAATCATTTAGAAAAAATCGATACCAAGAGAAATAATTTCCTACTTGTAGCCAAGCCAGAATGTCTTCTTCCTCATATGAATCTACTAGGGGTGATCCACCATGTCTTGATCCATGCATATGCCAATTGATTGCATCATAATAGTATGATTTTGGTTGTTTGGTCCCTCTTCCAAATATATTTTTTTAAGTTCATGTCTTGTATGTTGTATCCACATAGTGCCCTTGCCCCAATCATGGATGACACTTGCATTCCTTAGCCAAGGTCTTCCAATCAAGAGAGGAAAACCTCCCTCTACCTGTGGCAATCTGAATACAACAAAATGTAAAGTAAAGAGGTTACCCTATATCTCCATTGGTACTCATGGAGCCACTCCCATTGGCCTTACTACTTTGATATGTCAATGTTACAGTGAAGTTGGCATGTCTAGATGGTTGAAGTACAAGCTTCTCCATGGTCTATCTAAGCATCAGGTTAGGACCAGAACTACCATACACTATAACTCCTTGTAATTGATGTCCTTTAATAGTTACTATTAGACATGGACTCTTATAATCTGTGAGGGGGGCTTCCCCTACAATTTTATCTTTACTCATAGTAGTAGTTGTTGGCACAATTAAGCCCAAGCCTACATACTTGATGAATACACATAAGCTTGATGTATTAGCATATCACTTGAGAAGCTTCATATGTACAACCTCTTGTAACTTTGAGTCTAATCACTCATTGTAAAAATGATGTAGACCCACAAGGAGTTGGGAAGCTTGGAATCTCGAATCATTTGGTAGTTAAAGTCGAGAGAGAACCAATCCTATACTTTAGGACTACTTTTAGGTGAGGATTCGAATTTGAATTTGAATTCTTGGCTCCAACACAAAACCATAAAAATTGAGAAGAAAATCCCACGTGTATCTCGAGATTGAGGGATCATTTTTCCATGTACCTTCTTTGAGAAGAGGAGCTCACCTCATAGCTCTCTCATTCTACACTCATTGAGAAATGCCTTATTTCCAATGACTTTGTAATTTTATATGATTTAGTCAATAGATGTTCATTACGTCCTACTCTCATATCTCTGTCACACTCTATCAAAACACCGATCTTGTCTAAGATGGTTCTCACTCTGTAGTGCATAATTTTGCATGATTCAAAGCATGAAATCTTCAGCATCTGTTTGCTTTGATTCTACAAAGTTCCATTGAATTTGGTTTTCACAACCATTGGATATCATTCGATTAATGCTCACTGGTCTACGACTGTCAAGGCTCGTAAAAGTTGGGGGAGTTGCTTTACTTGCTAAAGATAATTCTCTACATATAGTCTACCATTTTAGATGATTCCACTCATGAATGGTAGCTTGTTAATCTAATTAAAGTTCCCCAAAACGAATTTCACGAATTGCTACTGTACTCAGAGAATTGAGTAAAACACTGAGCAGGTGTCTCAACCAAAATAATAAGTTTTGTGCATTGGATCATATGGCTACCTATCTGTTTTGATTCTATCATTTGTGCATCATCTACCAAGCAACATATATGCTCATTTAGGCTTATTAGCTATTCAAGGAGGCCCACAATACATCAATTATAGCAGGTATGAAGCAGGTTTCAGCTACACCAACTCATCACTTGTGATTATCCACTATCTCCTCCAATAGTGGTATCAGAGCAAGCACAATCAATATGGGAGATGGTTTTCCATCCTTCATTGAAAAATTAGATAGGAATAACTACTCAGCATGATCCCTAAGGATGCAAGCATACATTTAAGGGCGAATCTTATATGGATACATCTCACGAGATGAAGACATGACAATCTTCAAGAGCAAGAATCAACCAACAAGGGAAGAGTAAGAGAGGCTAACCACATGGTGTGCAAAGGATGCTCTTGCAAGGTCATATCTACTAAACGCAATCTCTGATTTCTTGTTACCTCATGTTAGAAACTTTGAAACCTCCCAAGAGACTTGGGAAGTGCTTTCATCATACTTCTCCTCCAACACAAGAGCTAGGAAGAATCAACTGTGGATGGAATTCACAATTCTCAAGAAGCAATCAAAGCAAGGAGTGGCCGACTATGTAACCAAAATGAAGGATGTTGCAACCAACTTGCAAGCATTGGAGAAGAGATAGAGGAAGAGCACATAGTGAGGCAAATCATCAACGGGATTAAAGCTGATGATAAGTGGGAATTCTTCACCACTGTATCTCTACATGGATATGCAGATACCTAATCTCAACACCTTGATGGGACAACTCTTCACCCATGAAGCAAATATCAATAGAAATGCTGACAACTCAAGAGGTAACCAATCTTCTGCCCTTTATACAGATAAGAATAAAGCTAAGGATAAAGGTAAAAGTAAGAAACAAGATGAAGAGGATAGTACCTCTCAACCCAATTATGCAAGAAGAGGAGGAGGTGCTAAAGGTAGGGGCAGAGGAGGTAAGCAAGGCAGAAGGAGACCCTACAATAACTCACCATGCAAGATATGTGGTCTCAACAACCACACTACTAAAGAATGCTACAAAAATACAAGGAACCAAAGGGGAAGAGGCTTCATAGAGGAGGCTATGGACAAACAAGAGGCAGGTACAACAATGGTGGAGGCAACTAAAACCATAACTACAATCAAGGTGTGTACCTAAGTACTGACTCAGGGACTTGTGGAGAAAGAGACTATACCTCAATCCCCCTCAAGTGCATATAGTGGGGACTCACACTTTAATTGTCAATCCAAAAAGTATCAAGACCTATCCAAGTGTATGAAGACATGCATTCAAATAATGGTCAGTGCAAATGAGGTTTTAAAAAAGTACAAATAAGTATGAATCCATCACATTCAAGTTTTCATGGTCAATTGTGGTGTCGTGACACTTGGAACAATAGTCAATAGTAAATCGAGCTTTTCTCTCAGATCCGAACTTCGAATATAGTGAATAGCGGGTTCCTTTCGAAGCTCTCGAGAAGACACATCCAGTACTTGTCTTTTCAATTGATTTTGATGCTCCTGCTTCAAGTTATGAGTAAAATACTGAGTCGTGGGATTGATTTTCCTACACTTCAGCACTTCCTACACGTCACACACACCTTATCTATAGCGAACAAGCACTTTCATAGATAGACATCACTTCCAAGCACTCTTTCCAAGCATCACACATGCATGCAAGCTCACAAAGAAGAAGTTACAGAGAGGAGAAGACAAAAATTGGAAATTCTGTGCTCTTGATTCTCACAATGGCAAAAAGTCTCTACAAAGAGTCACAAATTGACTTATATACATGTGCCCTAAAAATGGTCCTTTCACACAAGAGATCGGCACTTTATTAACTATAAGGCTAATTTCCTACTAATTTACAAAGGTAAAATACAAATCTCTGTGGGTATGCATCTAGAGGACTCCTCTAGTGCATTTACATCAGAAAATATGTTACAAAATGGCTATAATACAAGAATAAAGTGTCCGAATCGGAAAAATTTTGGGGCCCTTGTTTTTCTCGGCATCTTTGCTCTTCTTAGCTCTACAACACTCTCGCCCTATTTTTCTTTGTCGTCCCTTGACAAGCTTTAGTTCTTGTCCGCAGCTCGTTCACTTCTTTCCATCGTGTGCATCATTTGGTTGGCTTTGCCTCTTTGTCCGTCTGGCATTACGTTTTAAAGGCCCTGTGCTTGAATCTTCTTCCATATCCTCTGGGACCTGATGCATTCTTTTTTCCTATTCTTTTCTTTTCACTGCTCGCAACCCGTGGAGATGGACTACCTGAGATTTGTAGTCTAGCTCAGCAATAAACTCTTTAAATCTGGGTTGCTATGTTAAGTCGGGCTACCACGCATGCCACCAATGGAAGGTATGAAGGTGTGGATCTTTAGCCTTTGATCTGGACCTTCCGAAGATCAAGAGGTTGAAACAAGTTCTTGAGGCTCAGGATCTTTCGGATATCTTCTTGCACTTCTTCATGGTTATTTGTTGGCCTTGATCTGTCCTTGCCGCTTATGTCCCTTCCCCTGCTGTATGCCCCTGCGGGGGCTCTGTGTAGAGATGGGTGTTGCGTGCCCCTGCAGGGCTTCTTGCACAGATCTGTCTTCAGATATAATACCTTTAGTGGAGCTTCTTTCTAGGTTTTCTTCTTCTTTTCTTTTTGCTGGACTCTCCTTCAACACTAACCCCTCATGAACACTGTCGTCCCTGACAGGCTTTGGAATGCGGCGGGAGTACGTTCTGTAAACCTTTTGCTCTGTCTCATTAAGCAGTTTAGCATCACGTATCATGAGTTGCTTCCATTGTTCAGCTTTCACACCATCATGTGGTGGTTGTCTATGGTTTGCGAAGAAGCTCAATTCATATGCCACCATTCTAGCATTTAGATTCATTGACAATTTTAAGAAAATCTCGGAATCAATTTCAAAAAATCCGGTAAAAAATGCTTCCTTGAAAGTTTGCATGTATTGACTTGGCAAGAACATGAGCCTTGAATAATACGCCGCAATTGTTGGGCGGCTGGGCATAACAGATAGATAGAAAATAAGGATATCTGTGCCTTGGTTAATGCCAATGAAATTAAAAAATGTATATGCTGTGTGTTTGAACACTTTCAAAACTGTAAGTATCATGTTGAGGATTTATTGGTCATCTTAATAGTTAGATCGGGTACTCTTGCATATCGATGTAGCCTATATTCAATGGTTTTCACCATGTAATCCTTAGTCGGCAAGTAATTGTGAGGTGGACTTGGAAGCAGAGGATAATTTAACCATTGTTTATTGAGCACACCACTCTTTTGCATATCCGTTCACATGCTTCACGGCGACGTGGGGTTGGACAAAAGGAAGTATTTACCTCTAGTAAATATGGTGCTGCTTGCTAGTGCACCTGCAAAGTAGAATTTTTCTCCAAAAATTTCCTTCTCCATAAAGGTTGTGTAGCTTCAAATTCTTCTTGAGTTTAATTGAATGTGTTTTCTTTGAAGTGCAACTGCTCATCAGGATCCTTTTGCGTGATCCTCTCTATATACTACCGTGTCTGCTCTTTCAATAGCCCATACGGAATATTAAAAGACTTTATGATTTTATCCAAGTCTTTTCCTTTAATTTTTGCTTCCTTCATGACTTTGACAACTTCATTCTCAAAATTTTCTGTCAATCGGGACACCAATAGTGCCCATTCCTTCTGACCTATTTCTGCAATATATGGCATGGGATGATCATCACATGGTTATGCCATCTGCTCTTTTATTGGAGTGATAGATTGGGGGAGATAGAGGACATACCTCTACCTCGACAGTAGGATTCTCTGGTTGTGGCTCTACTGGTGTCCTGATGTTTGGTTTCTGTTCTATTTGAGTTTCCAATTGTACAATATGTTGAATTTTTTCTTTAACTTCATGAAGGGCGGTCTGGAGCGCATCTTTGGCCGTGAGAAGCTCATTGCCGATTTCCGCTATTTGATTTGCATCTTCATTGTAGATCACCAAGAGTTTTGCTTCAACAGCTTTCAATTGTTTCTTGAGCTCATTTCTTTCATAGATATACTTTGTTCCCATTCTTCTTTGAGGGTTTGCTCTTGTTTCAGTAGGTTTGCATATTTTGCAATCTGATCGTTCAATTCGTTCTGGTCAGTTGCGATTGTCCTATTGATTTCCAGAAAAGGTTTTCTTTTTCGCATCATGACATTCGTCCTTGACATTAGTGAGGCTGTTCTGAATCCATCCAAAAGATTTGTTGATCACTTCATTCGTGAATTGAATTGTTTTCCATGCACCTCTTTTGTTGAGCACTTTAGCTTTCGGGATGGATGGCTTATCCGCTGTGCACTCGAGTGTGTTCATAACTTCTGTGCATCTTTGAAAATCTGGTAAATAGATTGGAAGTCACAGAAATGCATCAATTCCTGCTCTTGTCCAAACATCTGTGATGCATGGTAGTCCTTGTATTATGGTTTGAAAATCTTGTGACATGATAGGGAAGTAGTGATCCTTATCCATAATCTTGATGGTGGCCATGAAAAGAAGATCCGACACATGCTGCTCTTCAAGGAACCAATGACCTCTCGCCTTAGAAATGGATTCCAAGGGAAGAAGCAGGACCTCTTCCTCTTGCATAGCCTCAGAATTTGAAGATGCCATCTACACTCAATACATACCAGTAATCAGTGTAAAGCTGGTATCATGAGTTATCCTTTACTTAACCTTCATGAAATTGGCAACTCTCCGAGTGACTTATGTCGTCCCTTTCCTGTGGATGTGAGAAAGGTAGTACCTGGGATTTTTCTTCATACATATATATTTTTTCTATATCTTTCTGAAAGAAAACGTTAGTACCTAGCCGAAGCTTTTATTGTAGCGTTAGTTATTTTCCTTGAGATTATTGTACAAGTGCTCTCCTATTCCTTGAGAGGGAATGTGCTTCACTGTCTAGTAGAAGAAGAATTAGGTGCTGAATGAATGGCCTTGTAATGTGGCCCTATTATGCATGCTCGAGACTCTTGCAACTCAAGATGTGTGCAAATTGAAGTATCTGGTTGATGTATGCAGATTGATCGGCATTTAGGTATCCAGATCTGTTTTAATTTCCTACAGTTGACTCTATCGCCATCGTGTCTAGGGCGTGGTATAATTCTCACGTTATACTTCCGCTTTGCCAACCCTTCGAATCATTGAATTGTTGCATATTTATATTTTTGACCATTCATGTAGTTATTGATTTCTTGATTCTTCGTTTTCATGTCGTACTGATCCTTCTTATTTATTGATGTTTTGCCATTGATGATCCTCATTGGTGCATATGATTTGGGGATCCATATCTACGTTCTTGCTGGTTGGGCGACAATCACTTTCTTTGGTATCCATACTTTAGCAATTCTTTGTGGATCTTGGAGTCTAGCTTGACTTGTGTCCTTGTAGTGTTGTTGTTTCCTGTGTAGAATATAACTCCATTGTTGATGATATGCCATCACCTGATCTTTTCTAATCCAAGGCTATCTAGTGTGAGGAATGGGATGGATTCTAATGCGTGAAAGTTCGTGACAGTCTTGCTGACTAGTTTCTCTTGTGCTCGATTCCTCACAGGGGCTTTTATTGGAAATGATGCTAGCAGTGAGGTTCACTGATTTAGGAGAGTATGCGAGATTGAGATTTGGTGTACTCTCACATGAAGTACTTGATGGTGGGGTTTCCATAGTGGAGGTGAATGTACATTCATCATCATGCATGCGTGAGTGATCTCTCGGGCCTATACACTTGGCTTTGACAGGTCGTTCTTCTAGCACGCCGAATACCTCACGGTGCCCTATCTTGGCCGATATGTACCCAAGGCTAATTGGATAGTCACTTCATATTCATATATCTAATCTTGACCCAACACAAGTTCTTCTAATAAGTGTTGATCATGACACACCAAGAGTTTTTATTGCATCGTGTTATTTCCGAGATGTAGTGATAAGGTAATCTCCCCTATGCATTTAGTAACTTTTCCCCCTATTCCAATCAGCTGTGCTTTAGATGGCCTTGAGTTTCTTAGTCAACGAAGACTTGATACAGCTAATAGCTGCTCCTGTGTCAATGAGAGCATCCACCAAGTGGTACTCTTCTGTTCCAGCACCCAAATTCAAATATGGTTGCTTTGTTTGATGTCCTAGGTTTTCAGAGGCTCTAAAATTAGCCATTCGGACGAGTTCATCTCCTTGTCCATATCTTTCATCTCTCTCTCTCTCTCATCCATTCCTTACTTTTTCTTATTCGTTCTAGAGCTTCTTGTCTTGGTTCTTCTCATATTCTTTCGTCCTCTTCTCGCCTATTTTTTGATGTTAGAAGTCGTGACATTATTTCCTCTGTCAATGGATCTAAATATTTTTTTACTCGGCAACCACTTGTATAGTTTGACAATACTTCTCCATCTAGGGTTGCTAAGCTGATGGCTCCATTGGTAGATATACGATTGATTATCAAGGGCCCATATCCTCTTTTTTGTAGTTTCTTTGCATGTTGCTTGAAAGTATAAACCAGGACCAAATCTCCTTCCTTCAGGTTTTTATCTTTAATATGAGCATCAAAATATGCCTTCTGTCGCCTTTTTGCAGTGTAAATACCTGCCACAACTTGTAATCTTGTTTCATGTAACTTTTCGATTTGGTCCAATTGAGTTGATAACTCATGTCCAGTCCATTCATATTTTGAAGCTACTCTGAGAGTAGGTACCAAGAAATCAATTGGTAAGATGGCATTCTATCCGTATATCAGGTTAAGTGGTGTAGTTCCTACGGCTATTTTGTATGCTACCCGGAATGCCCATAAAGCGTGATGTAATTGCTTATCCCAATTGGATATGCCATGGTTAACAATCTTAGTGAGGACTGTGCATAAGATTTTGTTCGAACTTTCAGCATGTCCATTGGCTTGTGGTTGATAGGGGGCTGATTTCTTATGAATCACTAAGAATCCATTCATCAGGGCTTCTATCACTTCATTGACAAAGTGTGTGCCCCTATCACTCAGAATTTCAATAGGCAATCGAAACCTAGTGAATATGTTTTGAAAGAGAAACTTAGTCGTAGTCCTTGCATCGTTTTTCTTGGTTGCCTTGGCTTCTACCCACTTGGTCAAATAATCCATTGCCACTATTATGTACTCGGCATGAGAACCTTTAGCGGGTGGACTAATACGTACTAATAGGTCTCCATGTGTCATTCTCGATAGGTGATCTGCTCTGATGTGCGTATTCCCCTTCTTGACTACTACTTCAAAATCAAATTCCATCAGTAATAGGAACCATTGTACTAGTCATCCTGTATTACAAGGTTTATTGATTAAGTATAGTAGTGCTTGATGATCGATGAAGAATTCGAATTTGTTTGCCAATAGGTAGTGTTGAAACTTTTTTACTGCATACACCATCCCTAAACCTTCTCGCTCCATAGTGGTGTAATTACGCTCTGTTTGATTTGATTGTCTACGGGCATAAGCTATAGGATGGTCTAACTTTCCTATATTTGCTGGCTGTGATAAGATGCATCCAATGGAAAATTTGGAAGCATCTACATGAATATGAAATGGTTTATTCCAATCAGGCACTCTAAGGATTGGTGCTGAACTCAACCGACTCTTTAATTCGTTGAAAGCCTTTTCACATTCCTCCGTCCAAGTGAACTGAGACAATAATGCATAAAGGGGCCTAGCAATTATGGCATACATGTGGATAAATCTACGGTAGTATCCACAATGGCCCATAAATGCTTGCACTTCCTTAGCAGTCTTTGGTCTCGGTAAGTCCAGAATCACTTTAATTTTGTCTTCATCTGTGGAAATCCCATTTTTAGAGACAATGTTTCCTAATATCTTCCCTTGTTGAACCATGAAGACTCACTTTTCTGGATTAAGGCAAACTCTATATTGTCGACATTTGGCAAAGATCTTTCTTAGTTCTAGGATATGTTCCGATCGTATAGCTGAATAGGTGCATAAGTGGTCCACATATACCTCCATGCTCTTCCTTAAGAATTCCTTGAACACATGGCACATCAACCTTTGAAAAGTGGCTGGGGCATTGGTTAGACCAAAAAGCATAACCCTAAGTGCATACACTCCCCATTCAGTTGCAAAGGCTATCTTACGTTGGTCCTCAACAGCAATTGCTACCTGATTATACCCTGAAAAGCCGTCCAGAAAACTATAGACTTCCTTTCCTGCAACCCTTTCCAGAAGATGATCCGTGATAGGTAGTGGGTAACTATCTCGTATGGTGGCGGCATTTATTTTTTTGAAATTAATGCATACCCTTAACTTGCCATTGTTTTTCGGCACGACCACTAAAGGTGATACCCATTCCGTGTGTTCGATCTCATAAATGAAGCCCACGTCCAACAACCTATCTATCTCTTCCTTAATTTTTGTTGAGTAAACATCATTATATGTGTATGGTCTTTGTTTGGAAGGTTTGGCGTTTGACGTCATAGGGATTCTATGGGCTCAGATAGAGAGATCTACCCCTTTTTAATCCTTATATGTCCATGCAAATACGTCCCTATATTCTCTTATGAGTCGTATTAACTCTTGTTCTTCCTCCAATGAGACATCCTGTCCTAGGAAAGTGCATCTCTCTTCTCCTTCCTCCAAAGCTACTATTATTTTCTTGGTCTCTTCTTTATTGTCATATGCTATTCCTGATTGTGCCTCCCGTTTTGGCATTTGGATAGCAATCTTCCTCTCTTCTACCTCATATTTCTTGAACTGAACATGTACTTCAAATTGATCTTTAGGCTTGTTTTCTCCCTCTTCGTTTTCTTTATCTAGTTCAAGTTCTTTCCTTTGTGTCGTTCCTTGATTTAACTCATTAGTTATGACACTTGCTCTTTGATTTTCACCTTCCATCTCAATTTGTTCATGTTCCATTTTGATACTCTCATAATCTTCCTTCCATTCTTTTTTGATTACTTCTCCTTCTTCGGCTTCTTGAAGAACAACCACGTATAAACTTACATCATATCCTTCCTAATCAATGCATTCATTCATGGTTATTACTTCTTCATTTACACATACATCAAGAGTAGCTAGAATCTCCATCCAACCATGAGGTTTGAATTCTTCATCTAGGAATATTTGGGGCATGTAAGCTGGATCTTGTACAGATCTAGCAACTACCTGCCTTTGCTGCCATCCTCTCTTCCTTTCTTCTTCCCTTTTAGCTACCTGGCATATCCATAGATGAGTGTCTTCGTTCATCCATGTTTAGTTACTTGAACCTATATTGTGAATCGATTGATCGTCTTCCTCCTTATGAATCAGATTCCATTGTAGGGGGGAACGTCTTGATATGTGTATGTATGGATATTTATTATGGTCCTGGTTCCTTCATGCTGCAAGTATACAATGTCTTTTCCATAGTCTTGCACTACCTTAAGTTGCCTCATGAAAGGCCTTCCAAGTATCATCTCATAATTACTAGCCTTTTCAAATTGATAGATTGCTAAGGTGTGCTTGAATTCAACTCCGCAGGTAGTAAAAGTTACTTTTTCCAATAATCCTAGTGGTCCTTTAGTGTGTTTGTCTGCCATTTGAATCTTCATCCTGGTTATTCTCAAAGCTGGTTTTCCCCATTTTTCCCAAATTTCTTTGGTAGCAATTCCTACTCCCGCTCCCGAATCTAAGATGGCTTTAGTGGTGTAGCCTCTGTAAGTGATGGGGATGCATGTGTTTCCTTCATCTCCCTCACTAAAATCTCCAACCTTATCGATTGGGATTTTAACTATAGTAACTTCATCCGGCATCTCATTTTCGTTTGACTTTGTCTCTAATTGACTAGTTAGCTTCTCCTTCAATTGTGGTTTTACCTTCAAGAGTTCTTCCAACGTCAGAGTACAAGGGATTTTTACTTTTTTAAGATGTATAATGTCTGATGTTTGAATCGATGGGTTTTGCTCTTTTCTTCTCACTGAGGGAATGCAATTAATTTAGAGTTATGTTCGTATTCTCCCATGTAGTTCGGCAAAGCCTTCACACTATCTTCGTCCTTTTTGCGCTTGTCAAGTTGCAATAATCCTTCTGAGTTTAATTCACGTATTGATGCTTCAAATTCACCTTTTGCTTCTAACTCCTCAAAGGGAGGTTCAATTCCTTCCATTCTCTTCCATCTGTCTTCCTAGACTCTTGTCCATAAGTCTTTAGGCCATTCCCCGTCGACTTCGGGGATAATGGATCCTTCTCTTTTGTTCTCGCAGTAATTTTTGCCACAGGTCTTGTCTTCTTTCCCTTTCTTGGGGTCATTAGGTGTGACATACTCTTGGAATTCTTTTTCGAGAATTCTTGAGTTTGGTAGTAGCTGAACAGGTTTTTTCTAGGGTCTCCTCCACATCTATAACATGGTCCTCTAGGTGCAGGTGGTCTATTCATTGGTCGGGAGGGTACGAGTGCTCTAGGAGCTGTGTACATTAATGACATATAGTCTTGCTCATATCCGTAAGAGCTATCCGGTCCCTCAATACCATAAGCATATGGCTCATAAGATTGTCCATATTCAACTATAGTGCCCTCATATGTGGAATAATTTCCTTGACTATGGTCATAACATGGGTCGTAAGCCTCGTTACTAGCCAATGGCATGGCTGGGACTATTGCTCTCTCCGGGTTCTCTTCAAGTTGAGCCATTTTCACTCGGACAACATTCTGAGGGTGTAGTGGTTGTTGCCCTAACACAGGTTGAGGTAGGTTGTATCCTTTATAAGCATAAGGTCGCGATGCTGGTGCTTGTTGCTGATATGTAAGATATCTAGAGACTTCTCCTCCTTGATCTCTCTGAGGGTATCCATAAGGCCTCATGGGTGGTTGCACCAGTCTTGATTGCCGATTGTAAGGGAAGTTCTCTGTGCTGTGATTTATGTACCTTTGTTCTATGCTACAATAATGCATAGGGCCTGGGGTGGGTGGTCTATTGTAAGCATAAGCAGGTGGTGGAACTATTCCCCTATTGCACAAGTGAGAAGGATGATCACCTTCACAATGCACACATCTTCTAAACATGGGTACTCTCATAGGATTGTTTGGGTAGTTCCTCTACCCTTGAACGTTCAGCTTTTTTGTCACTAGATTGGCTATTTCTTCTACATTGTTCCTGGGATTTGACGTGCTGCTGACGGTATCCTCACTTTTCACACTACCTTGAGGTATTTTCAAATCTTCTGCTAGATTGTCCTCTAGGTCAATACACTCTTTCATACATTCTTGCAAATTTTGGACTCTTTTCACATATACTAATGATCTCAATGATCCATTCACTAATCCTTCCAAAAATAGTGACACCATTTTGTTTTGAATGGGTCTCTCTTCAACAGGGCATCTATCCACATATTGCTTAAATCTTCTTGCCGTCAATCTCACCGATCCGTAGGAGCTTGTTTAAAACTATGGATTAATGAGGATGCGTTGTTTTTGAACCCAGACTTGGTAAATTCTTCAATCAATTCTTGATAGACTTGTTCCATGTTTTGGAAGTTATTAGGCTCTAAGGGTTGGAACCAAGCTAAGGTCCTCTCTATAAGGGTTAGACCAAAGGATTCATATTGAATAAAAAAGTCTTCCACTTGTTCGGCTCTTATTACTTGCTTGAATTCAGCTATGTGGTATGGTTCACTAGGGCCATCATAGTGAATCCTCATGCACTTGGCTACTTCAGGTGGTCTAGGCATTACAGGGAAGACTGGTCGTCCTATTGGTATATCTGGTCCTCTTCCAATAGGTGGTCTCTCATGGACAAGAATTCTATTCCTTGGTTCTGCATGTGTAGGTGGTCGGTAATTTGGATTATTGCTAGGTGTAGCGAACTGCACATGGGGCCTAACTGGAATGTTCGTTTGTTGTGTCTGTCCTAAATGCTGATAAGAATTACCTTGATAGGTTCCTTGGGGGTTTTGCAAAGTTGTGGCTTGATCCCTAGGTGGTAACACTGGGATGTTGTGATATTTTAACCCTGCTCTTTTTAATTCCGTTAAGGGCTAGTACCTTCTCTGATTCTTGTCCAAGTACGTAATAGAAATGGGGTTTTGAGGATCTTGCAATTCATAGATGGTGGCTAGGTTGGTGGCTTCTTCCCACAATCTAGAGTGTGCTCTAAGTATATGCTCCATCCCGTTGATTAAATAAACATCCATCAGGGAATCATCTTGGGGAATTAGGTCTCCTCTCCAAACCCTAATTACAATGGACTTCCCTCTAGGTGTAGATACCTGTTCTTCGTGTCCTTCTCCATTAAGGTTATGGGTATCCACGTTTTCCCTTTGTTCGTTGATGTTTTTAGGATGTTCTGTAACTACATACAGAATCTCTCTTTTATCCATGTAGAATCCTCCTGCATAGTTAACAACTGGCCTAGGTACTATGTAAGCATCTGAAGCTTTCTTCAGTCTAGCCACTAATCTGTTTAGCCCATCTAGGTAGATGGGTAAACCGTGTTGGTTGGTGCTCACAAATTCTAAGGACGTTCGATATTCACCCTCAATAATTGACATCATGCCAATTATTGGTACATAATTTTGCATGTCTTCTGAGACCATGAGGGTTTCCTCCTCAGATTCACTCGAGGTTTCAGAGTAGTGTGAGTGAATACTTGGTTCAGCTACACTTCCCACAGAAGAGATTATGCTTCTTCGGCTCCCTTAGGTTCTCTCGGATCTTAGGTTCATTCACTTAAGAGCTCTACTTTAGTTTATACAATTTCCAGCTCCCAAAGCTCTTTGCTAAGTTTCAGAGTTGTAAGAATTATGTTATTGAGTTGAAATTTCCCACTAAAACATCTAAAGATCCCCCTGCATGACACGTGACATTGGCTAAAGTCACAACACCTGATACGTGTCAAATGTCGTAACGCAGGGCTCCCCGACACTCCACATTCAACACTCAGGTGAGTTCCATGATATTCGATATCTCTCAAATGTCGCAAAGCAAAGTCCACGATACTCGACACTTGACACAGAAGTAAGTCCATGACACTCGATATTCGATAGATTTCGCGAGAAGAATCTCACGATACTCGATATCGGACAGATGTCGCGAAGCTAAGTCCACGATATCCAACACGATTCAGGTGTCACGGATTAAATCATGACACTCGACACTCGTCAAGTGTCACGGAATAAATCACGACACTCGACACTCGTCAGGTGTTGTGGAATAAATCACGACACTCGACACTCGTCAGGCGTCGTGGAATAAATCACGACACTCGACACTCGTCAGGTGTCGCAGAATAAATCACGACACTTGACACTCGGCAGGTGTCGCGAAGAATGTCCCATGATACCCGATATCTGCCAGATGTCGCAAAAATTCTCACGATATCTGACATGGCTAGATATCGCAACACTCAACCACAAGAGATCACGACATCTAGATGTCACGACACTCAACCATGGGAAAACACGACACCTGACATTTTTTCCAAATTTTAGCAAGTAATTTTGAGTTTCAACTTAATCTAGGTGTTCCTAGAACTTGTCTCCCCCCTCTCAAGTGCCTGAATCAAGAAAAGAAATCTCCTCAATCCCCATAGAATCCTTCACGACACTTACTGCAGGTCATTTCTTCTTCCATTGATTGAGATTGAAAACATTTTTTAGCAAGGATGGGATGTGCTCACCTCTTAGGATTCTGGAGTCCCTTTTCCACTTCTGCTCATGCTTCCCTTGCTCCACACACCCCGTTTTTTCACGATATCTGACGTTCAGGCTCTCTTCCTCTCTTGATACTTGCTAAAGAACAAGTAACTGAACAAGAGGTGTTTTTTTTTGGTTTTTATACTTATGAGAAACACCTAACCAAAAGGCTGAAAGGACAACTTGAAAACTAACCCTAGCTTCCTAGTCTTCTCACCTACTTCTTTCTACCTTCTCCTACTCCTCTCTCTACTCACTTCCCTGGACTATCAACTTACTACACACACTCCAAGAGTGAGTAGTAAGTGCGCGTGAGAGTGACTTACCAAAGAAGAGAATTTCACAACTCTACTCACTTCAATGCTAAGAGCTATTCACCATCACACGAATGCCTCGGTTTGATTCGACACTCCCCGGCAACGGCAGCAAAAACGTGGGTACTACCTCAATCCCTCTCAAGTGCATATAGTTGGGACTCACGCTTTAATTGTCAATCCAAGAAGTATCAAAACCTAGCCGAGTGTATGAAGACATGCATTCAAATAATGGTCAATGCAAATGAGGTTTTACAAAAGTACAAATAAGTATGAATCCATCACATTCAAGTTTTCATGGTCAGCAGTGGTGTCACGACACTTGGAACAGTAGTCAAGAGTAAATCGAGCAGCCCTAAACTTGAATATAGTGAGTAGTAGGTTCATTTCAAAGCTCTCGAGAAGACACATCCAATGCTAGTCTTTTCACTCGATTCTAACACTCTTGCTTTAAGTTATGAGTAAAATACTGAGTCGTGGGATTGATCTTCCTACACTTCAACACTTCCTACACGTCCCACACACCTTGCCTACAACAAACAAGCACTTTCATGGATAGACTTCCAAGCACTCTTTCCAAACATCACACATGCATGCAAGCTCAGAAAGAAGAAGTTGCAGAGAGGAGAAGACACATTCGAAATTCTGTGCTCTTGATTCTCACAATGGCAAAAAGTCTCTACAAAGAGTCACAAATTGACTTATATACATGTGCCCTAAAAATGGTCCTTTCACACAAGAGACCGGTAGTTTATTAACTAGAAGGCTAATTTCCTACTAATTTACAAAGGTAAGATACAAATCTCTATGGGTATGCATCTAGAGGACTCCTCTAGTGCATTTACATCGGAAAATATGTTACAAAATGGCTATAATACAAGAATAAAGTGTCCAAATCGGAAAACTTTTAGGGCCCTTGTTTTTCTCTGCCTCTTTGCTCTTCTTAGCTCTGCAGCGCTCTCCCCCTCTTTGTCTCTGTTGTCCCTTGACACGCTTTACTTCTTGTCGGCAGCTCGTTTACTTCTTTCCATCGCGTGCATCATTTGGTCGGCTTTGCCTCTTTGTCTGTCTGGCATTACATTTTAAAGGCCCTGTGCTTGAATCTTCTTCCATATCCTCTAGGACCTGATGCATTCTTTTTTCCTATTCTTTTCTTTTCACTGCTCGCAACCCGTGGAGATGGACTACCTGAGATTTGTAGTCTAGCTCACCAATAACCTCTTTAAATCTGGGTTGTTGTGTTAAGTCGGGCTGCCACACATGCCACCAGTGGAAGGTATGAAGGTGTGGATCTTCAGCCTTCGATCTAGACCTTACAAAGATTAGGAGGTTGAAACACCTTCTTGAGGCTCAGGATCTGCTAGATATCTTCTTGCACTTCTTCATGGATATTCATTGGCCTTGATCCGTCTTTGCTACTTATGTCCCTTCCCCTGTTGTATGCCCTTGTGGGGATTTGTGCAGAGGTGGGTGTAGCGTGCCCCTATGGGGCTTCCTACAGAGATCTGTCTTCAGATATAATACCTTTAGTGAAGCTTCTTTCTTGGTTTTCTTCTTCTTTTCTTTTTGCTGGACTCTACTTCAACACAAGGCTACAACAACAACAACTATCAAGGAGGTTTTAGAGGAAGAAGGGACTTCAATAACTATATTAAAGATCAAGAGGTCTCTCTGCTCATTATGAACATGACACCCAAGCAAGGTAAAGATGATGAACATCTCTTTTACATTGACTCAGATTGTTCAAATCATGTGGCAGGGAATGTAGCACTCTTATCTGATCTTGAAGAACCAAAGGGAAAGCATGAGGTACAAACAGGTGATGACACCAAGCATTCAGTCAAGCAAATTGGAAATGTTAAGACAACAAATGGTAATATGAACCTTTTGAGAAATGTTCTGTATGTGTCTACCATAACAAAAAATTTAATTATTGTTGGGCAGGTAGTAGAGAAAGGTGTACAAGTTAGGTTCACAAAGCATGGTGCATATGTGGAAGACCCCCAACAAGGATTCAAAAGGATAGCAAAAGGTGAGAAGTCAGGTAGATTATTTACTTTTGAAATTGAAGACACAAGGAACATAACACTATTCAGTTATAGAGACCAAACCCTATCCGAGTTGGAAATATGGCACAAGAGGCTAGGGCACATAGGAGAGAGAACTCTGAAGCAAATTTGCACACATCAAAGTGTGCTTGGGATTCCTAATGTGACAAAGTAGCATATGATCTACAAATGTGGAGCTTGCCAATTTGGCAAAGCTCATAGGTAATCATTCAACAGAAAAGGATACATCCATGAAGATTATTTGGAGCTTGTACACACTGATGTTTGGCGTCCTAGCAAAGATCCATCCATCTCAGGTTCAAGGTACTATTTCTCTTTTATTGATGATTATGTTGTGGAAAAGTGGTACACTTCTTTTCTCTGATACCACTCCTTGTCGACGCGACGAAGGCTGAACCTTAGTAAGCCTCCGGAAATCGCCACCACACTTTGTACTGTGTATAAATATCTTTTTCACCGGAAACCTTAATCACCTAAAAATAGAGATGTCTAGCTACAGAATGAGCTATCTCTCACACAAAACTTCGCATTACTCTGCGAGATCTACTTTGTTCTTCTATCAGAAAAATACTTTTACAGTAAGAACTGCAACTGACCGAAAATGCGGTTACTGAGAAATGTTAACTGTTAACTAACTTTAAAACATACTCTGTTTCTTCCGCATACAAAACAGTACGCACAAACATCCACATGAACATGTGTTTTCTATTAGAGAAGATGTGTACAAGTGAGCTTGGCCTCTTCTTGCTCAAGCTACAGAAACTCTCCTATACTGAGTAGTTTCTTATTACCATCTTTCTCTCAGATGAATACCTGACGTTTCAGGTTTCTGTTATTCATCTATACATACACGATCTCTGGCGTCTTCTTCTACATACACGATCTATGGCGTCTTCTATCTGTATCTCTGCGTCTCTGCGCATCTGCTATATTCCTTCTCTCTACTCTCGCACATACACACTTCTGCTTTTTCTTCTGTTTGTGCTCCTATTTATACTGCACGTTCTTCTTATGCACGTTCTTGTTCGCACTTCCCTTCTATTATTCTTTTGCACGTTCTCTCTATGTACAGTTTGATTTGGCGTAACGTATTCTGATCCTGGGAGATTCTGTACTGTACATAACGGTTGTGGATTTGTCCTTCCACTAAGGCTTTTGATTTTCTCTGATTCTGCTTCCCTTTTTTTTTCTTCTACGCCTGTTTGTTTGTCAAATTCGTGAGTGTTTCTTCAACAGCTCCCCCTCAATCACTAATTTGACTTCTTCCGGTTTTTCATATATCTTCCTTTCTTTTACACCTGCCATATCTTTGAATGTGTTTGTCTTCGTTCCATCCAAACTCTTTGTCAGCATATCTGCAATCTGATCCTTTGTCGGAGTATATACAATTTCTAACTCCTTCTCCATTACCTTTTCTCTCAGGAAATGATATTGAATTTCTATGTGCTTTGTTCTTGCATGAAATACTGGGTTTGCTGCAAGATATAACGAACTCATATTATCTCCATGTATGATAGGTATACCTTGATCAATACCCATGCTTTTGAACAAGGTCTGTATCCATATTACTTCTTTTGCTGCTTCTACAAGTCCTTTGTATTCGGCTTCTGTTGACAATAACGCTACTGTGTGTTGCTTCTTTGAACACAAGCTAACCAGCTTATCTCCTAGGTATATCATATACCCGTGTGTTGATCTTCTGTCATCTTGACTTCCAGCCCAGTCTGAGTCACTGTATGCTCTGAGCTTTATGTCGGACGTAAAAGGATAATATAATTCTTCTTTTATAGTTCTTTTAATATATCTAAGAACTCTCTGTCCTGCAACCCAATGTTGATCTGTCGGACAATGCATAAACTGTGAGAGAACTCCCACTGCATAACTAAGATCCGGTCTTGTTAGTGTAGCATAAATTAAACTTCCTACAAGTGACTGATATTTCTTCATATCTTTAAACTCTGCTCCACTGTATTTGCTGAGTTTATGATTTACTTCAAGCGGTGTTGAAGCTTCTCTGCAATTCTCCATATTAAACTTCTTCAGTAAGTTTAGGAGATACCTTTCTTGTGTTACATATACACCATGACATGTGTATGTGATTTCCATTCCTAGAAAGTATGACAACTTTCCTAGGTCACTAATCTTGAACTCTCTTTCGAGTAGTTTCTTTACTTCTGTAATCCCTTCATCTGATGTTCCTGTGATTATTAAGTCGTCTACATAAATACAAACGTAGATCATTCCTTCTTCTGTTCTCTTTATAAGTAGACTTGCGTCTGCCTTCGAACTTTGGTATCCAAGTTCATTGAGGTACTTCACAAGTCTGTAGTTCCAAGCTCTTGGAGCTTGCTTCAGTCCATAAAGTGCTTTTCTTAACCTGCAAACAAAGCTTGGGTTTCTAGAATTTACAAACCCTTCAGGTTGTTCCATATACACTTCATCAGAAATGTATCCATTCAGAAATGCGTTCTTTATATCTAGCTGACTTAGCTTCCATCCTTTTGATGCAGCTACAGCGATTACTCTTCTTATGGTTGACATCCTTGCCACCGGACTAAACGTCTCGTCATAATCTATGCCATGCTTCTGGGCATAGCCTTTGACCACCAGCCTTGCTTTGTGTCTGGCTATCCTTCCATCTGCAAATTTCTTTATTTTGAAAACCCATTTATTTCCGATTACTTTCTTACCATTTGGTTTCGGAACAAGTTCCCATGTCTTGTTCTCTTCCAGTGCGTTAATTTCTTCTTCCATTGCTTCTTCCCATTGTTTCTTGCCTTTTGCTTCATCATAGCTCTGTGGTTCTTCATCATCTTTGACCATATATGCATAGTCTTTCTGAGTTATGTACGACGTATCATACGAGTACCTTTCTGGTTGTCTTCTATTCCTGTTTGACCTTCTTGGTTCAAACTCTTCATATGTATCTGAATGCACTTCTTCATTATCTTCATTTCCCATACCTGATCCGTTCCTGGACGTACTTGCCTGCATATGATTTTCATCTCTGTTTACCTGAACAATTGAATTCCCTTTCTCTCTTCTTTTTATTTCTTCTTCGAATTCTTCAGTCGTATGACTTTGATCTGCATACCAGCTTTTCTGTTCATCAAATGTAACATCTCTGGACACAGTAAATTGTTTAGTTAGAGGATTCCATAACCCGTATCCCATCTGCTTTTCATCATATCTGACGAACACATATTTCTCTGCTTTCGGTTCAAGCTTATGTCTGAGTTGAGACGGTACATAAGCATACGCTACTAATCCAAACACTTTGCAGTGATCAAGTGTTGGCTTCTTTCCCCACCAAGCTTCATAAGGGGTCATTCCTTCCAATGCTGTACATGGTAATCTGTTTACCAAGTATGTAGCTGTGTTTACAGCTTCAGCCCAAAGATAATTTGGACAATCCTTTTCGTTTAGCATAGCTCGTGCGAACTCGACTAGAACTCGGTTCCTTCTTTCTGCTACTCCATTTTGTTGTGGTGTATATCTGTAGGTTATTTCTCTTTTAATACCTGCATTCCAAAGATAGTCATTGAATTCTCGGGAGAAGTATTCTCCCCCTCCATCAGACCTCAGTCTTTTAAGTTTTCGTCCGGTAAGTCTTTCAGCATATGCATGAAAATGCCTGAAAGCTCCAAATACTTCTGATTTCTCTTTCAAAACATAAAGAGTTATCCACCTTGTTGCATCATCAATGAATAAAACATAGTACCTTGATCCGCTGATTGATCCTTCTTTCGTTGGCCCCCATATATCTGTATGAATAAGCTCGAGTACTTCATCATGTTTGAATCCTTTCTTCTGGAAAGGTAACCTGTGGGCTTTTCCCAACTGACATGCTTCACACTTGTGAATCATATGTTGATTCTGTATATTTGGTAATCCCAATACTGACTGATTTGTTATCATAGCTTTAATTCCTTTTTCATTGAAATGACCCAATCTCTTATGCCATAAATCAAGTTTTGTAATTACCTTTTCTCCATGTGTGAGCAACGCTTGGCCAATGTTCCCTTGTACTCTTAAAGTAAAGAGTCTTCCTTCTTTCTTTCCAAAAACGATCTGGTTATATCCATTCTCGGGATCTTCTACAAATACGCCTTTATTTGTAAATCTGACCTGAAAACCTTTCTCAACTATCTGTCCCACACTAATCAAAATTTTCGGTATTGTTGGAACATACAAAACATTGGTTAGCAAATCTGCTCCACTCTTGCATTTCAGTTTTCCAATTGAGTGTACGCTATGTCTCGTATTGTCACCTGTTTGAACAGTGTGACTAGAACTACCTTTTTCTAGTTTTGACATTAGTTCTATATTTCCTGACAAGTGATTAGAACATCCAGAGTCAATGTAGAATACCTTTAGATCTTCATTTTCTGATGTGCTGATAGAGTTCATCATCAACGATGTATGACTTTCATTCTGCGTGTCGTTTGCGTAGTTGTTGTAGGTGGTGTTGTAGGATTGATTCTGTCCCCAACTTCTTACTCCACCTCTACCATAGCCTACTCTTTGATTTTGTCTTCCTCTTTGATATCTTCCGCTTCTGCCTCTGCTATTACTGTTTTGATTTTGATTTGATCCTTGTTGATTGTGCCAGCAATCATGAGCCAAATGATTACTGAGTCCACAGATCCAGCAAGCCTTCTTGTTGGTATTCTGGTTACTTCTTCCTCTTCCAAAACCTCTTGCTCTTCCTCTGCCAGTTCCTTTACCTCTTGCGTAATAGGCCTGAGAGCTCGACTCTTCTTCATCTTTTGACTTACCTTTTTCTTTCTTTTTGTTCTTCATGTACATTGCAGAGCTTTGTCCTTTATCTGCATCTCCTTTCAGGTCTTGCTCATATGTGAGCATCAAACCAAGCAACTGATTTAAATCTGGCACAAAATGATTTAGAGAAAGTTCAGTTGATAGTACGAAAGGTTTCCACCTTTCATCTCCTCTTAAACCTGTGAGCACTTGCGCTATCAATCTATGATCTTCGACTTCTTCATTTATGGATCCAAGACTATCTGCTAGATCCTTCATTTTAGTGACATAGTCACTTATGCTTTGACTCGACTTCTTTCTGAATGTCGTAAACTCGGACCATAAACTAGCAACCCTGGCTTTCGTAGTATTTTGGAAATGATCTTCCAATGCACTCCATATGTCCTCTGCTTTCTCTAGACCTCTAATATGCGGTAGTAGATGATCTGTTACGGTATTATAGATGTAGGCTCTTGCCGTTGCATCTTTCTTCTGCCACAGCTTCAAGGCTTCTAATTCTTCTTTTTCCGGTTGACTATCATCTTCAAAAGTCGGCTTCTTTTCTTCTCCGGTCACGTACATCATTAAGTCCTTACTCATAAGTAAGGCTTCCATGCGCATTACCCATGCGGGATAATTATCTCTGTCCAACTTATCAATAGTAACATGGTCTGCCATGATCTTCTTGTTTCTGTTACTTCCGGTGAGTTTTTGAGAATCTTTCTGCTCTTCAGAATCTTTCTCGTTCTGGTTCCACTCGTTGAGGTTAACCGGCTCTTGTTTCCAATAATGGTGAATACTCTGGGTTCTGATTAGATATGCCTAGCTCTGACTCTGATTAGCCAAACCTGGCTCTGATACCACTGTTGCGGAAAAGTGGTACACTTCTTTTCTCTGATACCACTCCTTGTCGACGCGACGAAGGCTGAACCTTAGTAAGCCTGCGGAAATCGCCACGCCCAAGAAGAACTAAGCTAGAGTGATTCAGAACACTTTTGTAATCAACCAATAGCTTAGCGAAGCCTAGCGCTCAACATAAAAGACTGCGCTCTAAATTTATTGGAAAAATTTCTCCGAAACTTCACCGGACTGTCACTGGACTGACACCGTAATCGTACCGGAATTGTACCGGAATGAACTTCAAATCTATTTATAATTACTTCAAGTAAACATACATGAAGTAAGGAAGTGACGCAAAAGCTTCCTTAACTTACTGAACACTTTCTGAAGTTTAAGGAAAAACTCCATTAGTTCAGACAGCCTCTTTCCGGTCACACTTTGTACTGTGTATAAATATCTTTTTCACCGGAAACCTTAATCACCTAAAAATAGAGATGTCTAGCTACAGAATGAGCTATCTCTCACACAAAACTTCGCATTACTCTGCGAGATCTACTTTGTTCTTCTACCGGAAAAATACTTTTACAGTAAGAACTGCAACTGACCGAAAATGCGGTTACTGAGAAATGTTAACTGTTAACTAACTTTAAAACATACTCTATTTCTTCCGCATACAAAACAGTACGCACAAACATCCACATGAACATGTGTTTTCTATTAGAGAAGATGTGTACAAGTGAGCTTGGCCTCTTCTTGCTCAAGCTATAGAAACTCTCCTATACTGAGTAGTTTCTTATTACCATCTTTCTCTCAGATGAATACCTGACGTTTCAGGTTTCTGTTATTCATCTATACATACGCGATCTCTGGCGTCTTCTTCTACATACGCGATCTATGGCGTCTTCTATCTGTATCTCTGCGTCTCTGCGCATCTGCTATATTCCTTCTCTCTATTCTCGCACATACACACTTCTGATTTTTCTTCTGTTTGTGCTCCTATTTATACTGCGCGTTCTTCTTATACACGTTCTTGTTCGCACTTCCCTTCTATTATTCTTTTGCACGTTCTCTCTATGTACAGTTTGATTTGGCGTAACGTATTCTGATCCTGGGAGATTCTGTACTGTACATAACGGTTGTGGATTTGTCCTTCCACTAAGGCTTTTGATTTTCTCTGATTCTGCTTCCCTTTTTTTTTCTTCTACGCCTGTTTGTTTGTCAAATTCGTGAGTGTTTCTTCAACAAATTACAGTAGGTGGATAATTCTCTATTTTATGAAGCACAAGGATGAGGTGTTTACATGTTTCAAGAAATACTTGGCATTAGTGGAATGTCAGATAGGAAGAAACTTGAAGAGGATCAGGTTTGATGGAGGTGGTGAGTACTTCTCACATGAGTTTGGTCTACTTCTACAAGACAGAGGCATAAAGAGGGAAGTAACAACTAGGTATACTCTTGAATTGAATGGAGTGGCAGAGAGAAGGAACATATTAATTGTTGAGGCAACTAGGTCTATGTTAAATGATTAAAAATTACCTGATGTAGACCCACGAGGAGTTAGGAAGTTTGGAATCTCATATCATTTGGTAGTTAAAGTCAAGAGAGAATCAATCCTATACTTTAGGACTACTTTTAGGTGAGGGTTTGAATTTGAATTCAAATGCTTGACTCCAACACAAAGCTATAAAAGCTGAGAAGAAAATCTCGCGTGTATCTCAAGATTGAGAGATCATTTTTCCATGTACCTTATTTGAGAAGAGGAGCCCTCATAGCTCTCTCATTCTACACTCATTAAGCAATGCCTTATTGCCAATGACTTTGTAATTTTATATGATTTGTTCAATACATGTTCATTACTTCCTACTCTCATATCTCTGTCACACTCTATGAGAATATTGATTTTGTCTGAGCTGGTTCTCACTGTGTAGTGCATCATTTTGCATGCTTCAAAGCATGACATATTCGAAATAGTTTCTACTTTAATCCTGCAAAGTTTCATTGAATTTGGTTCTTGCAATCCTTGGATATGATTCAATTAATGCTCACTAATCTGTGACTGTCAAGGCCCGTAAAAGTTGAGAGAGTTGCGTTACTTGCTAAACATAATCCTCTACATATAGTCTATCCTTTTAGATGATTCAACTCATGAATGGTAGATTTGTTAAGCTAGTTAAAGTTAGCCAAAAAGGAATTTCACTAATTGCTACTGTACTCAAAAAATTGAGTAAAAGACTGAGTAGGTGTCTCAACCAAAATAGCAAGTTTTGTGCATTGGATTATATGCCTACCTATCTATTTTGATTCTATCATTTGTGCATCATCTTCCAAGCAACATATATTATCATTTATGCTTATTAGCTATTCAAGGAGGCCCACAACACTCTCCAACCATCACTTATAGCAAGTGTGAAGCAAGTTTTAGTTACACCAACTCATCTCTTATGATTACCACCATCTCCTCGAACGGTAGTCTTTGTGACTAAAGTGGTTGAGGAGACCTCATCAATGATATGCAAGACCTCTGATCTGAATTTCACATCGATATTTATTAGCTCGAAAATACTAACCTCCATTTTGATAGATTTGAATAATCTTGAAGCCTCAAATTCTTTAAGAGCATAGGCTCTATTTGACTATTCAAACTCCTCTCTAGACCTGCTAAATGCATGCCCAATGACATCACTCATACATGCAAGCTCTTCTTTTTTTCATGTATCTTCACATGTAGTGGCTTGTCCTCGGGTGTCCCTTTGCCTTTGTTTATTCCAATAGTACTTGAATCTTGAACTATGTCTATTTGAGCTTTTCCTGGTGTTCAATCAGTTCATGCATACTCCAAGGAAGCCTCACATGGAATCAACCAAGAGAATCCTAAAATATTTGAAAGGCACAATCAATGAAGGACTATACTATCCATATACATCTGACATAGATGTTAAACTCTTCTCTGATGCAGATTGGGCAGGCTCTAAAGATGATAGGAGAAGCACCTCTGGATACCTTACTTTTGTAGGTACAAAATTGATCGCATGGTCTTCAAAGAAGCAACCCATAGTTGCTCTTTCATCAATAGAAGCTAAGTATAGAGGACTTGCAAATGCTACACAAGAAGCTATGTGGATTAGAAGAACATATTCAGATTTAGGGTTAAATACTTGCACTCCACATATATTTGGGGATAACGTTAGCTCACTACATCTTGTTCCTAACCCAATCTATCATGCTAGGACTAAACATATAGAATTTCATTATCATTACGCCAGAGAAAACATCATGAGCAAAGAGATTCAACTCTCATATATATCAACTCATCAACAATGTGCATATGTGCTGACCCTTAGGTGAAAGCAAATTAAACAGATTCAAATAAATGATTGGATTGTAAGAGATCTTGAAGGAATGAAGAGTCAAGCATCTTAGGCTGGGGGGGGGATTGTTGGTACATTTAGCAAGCCTAAGTGCTCTGCTAAGGATTAAGGACTACACATAGATTTGTCATATCTCATAGAGGCCTACATATGAACTTATGCTTGTCAATTTCATTACTATTTATCTTGGATAAATGTGAATGTCAATATAAGAAAGAATCTTGTGAACTTAGGAGGCTAAACCCATGAGTCCTTTGGAGGAATCAAATTGATTCCATCCCTAAAGTCTGGGATCACTTTTAGTTGAGAAGATTCAAAATTCAAATTCAAACAAAGTGTATAAATACACATGGTTTTAGTCACAAGATAGGGGAGCACTTCTGAGAGGATTTGAGTTACTTTAGTGAGCCCACATTGAGATCATTTCATCTATGTGTAGTCCACTACACTCACTCTATATACATTTCCTTGAGTAAATCTGTGTCTAGAGTTTGCTCTAGCATCTTCATCACTATAGTGAACCTGTGAAATTGATTTCTCTGCATGTACACACTCCTTTTTTGTACTTTAACTTGTGTTAGTTTTTTTGAAATCTCTAGTATTTGTGTGTCAAATTTCATCAAGTTTGATTTAGTAGATCTTGAGATATGGAGCAAAGACATTGACTCTCTTTACACATCTTCTAGATCCTAAAAAGTCATAGTGACCCCCCTAACTTGCTAAATTCATTTATCCTTATATGGTGCAGGTAAATTCATGAAATAACTTGATTTAGTTAGCTATACATGTCATTTAGATGTGTGCAAAACCTCTCTTGTCAATTCATACCAGTTTGTGAGCTTTGTCTATAACACTGCGACTTTCTCTTCCCAACACAGAAGGTCCTTCACATTTCTTGCATCTAGAAGTTATCTGTTTTGATGCAAAAATTTGAGAGATATGCACCATTTTGAAGCTAAGGAAGTATACTAAGCATCTCGGAATCTAGATTGGTAGGCGTAGAGCAGGTTTCTTATAGCACCACCTCATCTCTAGAATCAACATTTCATCTCCTCACAAAAAATAGCTTTTTTAGTTTGGGGAAGGGTCTACTTTATGTTGGACATTGGATCTAGAATTGATCCTAAGTGTGAATTAAGCAAGATCAAGGGCTATGAAAAAATGGTTGTTGATCCTACCTTTCTACTATTGGATTTATCCCATAGACCAATGGTGGATATTATTTTTGGTATGGATCAAGCTACCACGACCCTAGAACATGGGTAGGTTGACCTAGACTTGGAGGACCTTATAAGGATGGTTCCCTCTTCATATAGGATAATAGTTTTTCATGTTTGGAACCATAAGGATATCCATCTTAGTACCCATGGTGTTGGCCTTAGAACCATCTATACCTCGTGCAGTATTTGACTTCCATTGCATTAGGTTTTTGAGTTTGAGTTGAATTAAGTTGTGTTCATGCTCTACTAATCTTGGGTCCACTTTCCAGCATAATCATATGTCTTGTTATATTCCCACAAGTAGAAATATATCTCTTTCTCTCTAACCTTGATCCTCTATATATTGGTATCAAAGCTCAAGAAGGTATAGAAGATTACAGAGATCATGGATGCCAAGGAATCAAATCTACCATTTATTGAAGATATGCTTCAAAATTCAAGCTTATGAGAGGAAAATGCTTCAAGTCTAGAGTTTGTGATAGGTAAAGGCTTCACTTAAATGCTATAGCTTGTCAGTGGCAAAGCCTTCAATGCTAGAGTTCTCAAGAGCTAAAGGCTTCAATGCTAGAGTTCTTGGGAGGAAAAGGCTTCAAGGATTCACGTTCATGGGACACAAATGCTTCAACACTGTGGAGGTGTTAGCATCTAGATGTGGAAGTGGAAGTGGAAGTGGAGTTGGTGCAATGAATTCGGCAATGCAAACATTATGGGTTAATCAACTAAACTTTAATGAAGACAAGTTAAATGGTGAAAATTATTTTCTTTGGAAGTTAAACATTATAGTTATCCTCGATTCTTACAATCTTTTTGATATGGTGATGGGAAGTGAGAAAGAGAAACAACCCACCTTTGTCCCATTAGATTAGAGTATGGTGATTCTCCAAGACACACAACTTCAATAAGCTTCAAAGATAAGGAATGCAAGTGCACTATATGCTATAGTGAAAAATTGTGTGGAATTATCTCTTCCACTCATTCAACATACATCCAACACAAGTGAGGCATGGAGTATATTGAGGAGTCACTAAGAGGTAAGAGAAAAAACATGCATTCAAAATTTAGAAAATCAATGAAGCAGAGAAGTTTGCAAAAGGAGAGAAGGCCAAGGCATCCATTACTCAGATCAAGAAGCCATATGATGGAATTTTTTGTGAAGGGATACTGAAGAATAGAAAGGGGCTAACTCAAAGGCGTCTTCAAAATTCTCCACCAAAGTATGATGGAAGAGTAACTACTCTCAACACCCAAGTAAGACCTCAAGCTTTAACATTTGAGTTTTATCATTACAGATGGAAGAGGATTTGTGACTTAAATCCCAAGAAAGAATTAGCAATGGAGATGATACATTTTTCACCAATTCATCAGGCAAATGTGATTCCTCAACCAAAGGTGAAAATGAAAAAGAAGAGGAGTAATAAGAAGTTTCAAGGACAATGCATCCATTGTAAAAAGAAGGGACTTTATCAAGCAATAATAGGTTGCCATGTAAGGAAGATAGGTGAAGGGTGTAAGGAGGAGATGATATATGCAGCTGAAGCAAAGTTGCTATGCTCCTCAACACAAGAAGATGCAATTAGAGATTCATGGGTACTAGACAATGATGAAAATCATCACATGGCCAATGAGAGAGGTCAATCTAGTTCTATAAAGCCTCAACAAGAACCCATGATTGTGATAGGTGTAGTATTGAAGGAGATGCAAAAGCAAGGTATTGTTCTTCATCAGTTATCTATAATGAATGGAATTCAAGAACTTTGTAGAGCTTCTAAGATGGGCAAACAAGAGAGATAGACATCCCCAAAAGAAAGAGAGAACAGTTCAAAGGATCCTCTATTGTTGCTATATGCTAACTTGTGTGGTGAGATCTCTATAGAGGCCTTGGGAGGATCTTCCTACGTTGTGATCATTGACGAATATAACAAGAAGATGTGGATGTAATTTCTTCATGATAAGGCTCAAGCTTTTGGTAAGATTAAAGGGCAACGAAAAATTGTTGAAAATGAATGAGGGAAAAGTGTGAAGAAGCTTTGAATAGAAGGTGGTGGTGAGCTCCACTCAGATAAGTTGGAAGACTTTTGCGAGGGGAAAGATATAAAGTGTCAATCGATGACACCTCACACATCAGGTGAAGATGGCATTATGGAATGCTAGAGTTACACAATTGGTGAGATAGCAATGTGCACGAGGGAAGGCATGGAGTTTCCTAATCAACTAAGAATTTTTTTTATGAAACATACATTGGTAAGAATCCATCTCTCTCACAATTCATAATTTTTTCGAGTATGTGCTATACTCTTGTCCGAGGTCAAAGGAAGAAAAAGTTAGAACTAAAAAGCAACAGATGCATTTCTTAAGTCATTTTGAAAAGAAAAAGGATTTCATATTATATGACCATGAGGCAAAGAAGATCAAAGGGAGTTGTGTTATGGTGTCTATGGAGCAGCCACATGTAGTGGAGGAAAAGTAAGGAGCTTCCACTTTATTATCAAGAAAAGGTGTAATTCACAATTTTGCCATGAGAATTTGGATTAGGTTTTCAAATAGGCCTCATGAAGGAAATTCAAAAGTTGGAAAGCAAGTACACATGAGAGACATGGTTGAAATAGTCTACTATCAACCAAATAAGAATCTAATAGATACCTCCACGAAAGTGCTTACAAAGGATCTACTCTAGATACCTATCCATATTAGTACCCATTGTGTTGGACTATAGCCCTTCACCTAACTTCTATCTAGATAACCATCTAAGGTCCATAGAGAGAGTGCATGCATAGGTAGAACCATATATACCTTATGTGGTGTTTGAGGTCCATTGTATTAGAGTTTTGATTTTGAGTTGAATGGAGTTAAGTTCATCTTCTACTCACATTGAGTCCAATTTCCAATGTAATCATATCTCTTGCATTACTCCCATGAGTAGCAATATCTCTCTTTCTCTCTAACCTTGATCATATATATATATATATATATATATATATATATATATATATATATATATATATATATATATATATATATATATATATATATATATATATATATATATATATATATATGTGTGTGTGTGTGTGTGTGTGTGTTCTGATAACTCCTACATGGTATTAGAGTTGCACCATTAGCTCATCATTATTCATTATTTTTGCTTTTCTTACATCAATTATCTCCTTTATCTTAGCAACATAAAAATCATCATATGTGTAGGGATTTTGATTTGTAGGCCTAGCCTCTATGGTCATAGGGATTCTATGAGAAAATAATATCTGGTTCCATCCATGCAAAAACATCTTCATACTCTAGTAGTATATTCACCATTTCGTCTTCTTCTTGGATCAATTCATCTCCTATGTACATGCATATCTCTCCCTAATCTTCAATTTCTTTTATGATCTTTTTCTATTTTTTACTTATTATCATATGCATCTCCTTGTTAGCCACTAGTAGACACCTTTGTAAATAGAATACCCTAAAACATGTCACTAAAGAGGTAGACATCGGAATGTAACTTTTCAATATGAATAAACACCATTCTATCTTGTGTGTGCAAAGAACCAATCAGGAAGACATGCACCAGACATACCGAGTTGTCTATGTTCTACCACACCGAGAAATTCACTTCCATATATTGTTGTGTATTAAAGTATTTGAAGTTATTATGTAGTATTTGGTGAAGTAAGTTCATTATCTATGCGGTGATACAGTGAGTGATTAAGTGATTTTTTGAAAGACATAGTCTGGTAGTCTGTTCAGTCTGTGATCTCGTGAAGTTGGCACAATAGATTTTTACTATATTTGATAATTCAATAAGTTATTTCAATGTATGTAGTTGGGAGAAATATAGGGATCCAATCATCACTCGATTCTACCACCCCAAGAACCCTGTCTACCTATCTTATTCCTTAATCGGACTAGATAAAGAGAGGTTAAGTCCAACGATCCTATTGGGGAGTGGTTACTATCAAATACATGTGGGTGATTTGTTCTGGTGAGAATTATTCAAAGTACCAAAGTGATAAACATCCCATTCAAGTAAACAATGCATTAAGGACCCCACAACATAAAGATAGTGAAGGCACGACTTTGGAAGGAAAGAGTGCCACAAGTGGAAGTGCGATGTTGTAGTATTTCCTCATTTTCGATCTCTCAGAAACGCTAGAGAAATCTTCGAGTGATGTTCGATGAAATTCCACTGTCTGATAGCAACTCAGAGTTTGGTGAAAGTCTAGTGTTCAATAAAATTCCGGTTGTCATCGGTGTTTTGAGCATTATCAAAGATCTTATTTCAAATGAAAAGACACAACATATGCAGTCTGCATAGACCGGATCTACCTCAAATGTTGTGGTAAATATCACAAAAACTATAAAAGAGCCAGTTCCAAAGCTGATTATTATGAGAGAAGCTTGGAGAATGCCAATTGAATGGCATCTTGCATAGTTCTTGTTGTTCTCGAGCAGTCAAAAATTGCCTCAGATAGAAGATTTAGAGCCTATTCAACCACTTAATCTGCAAATCCTACAAGGCTTACCTATCATTACTGATCAAGCATCACCCATGACCTCTGATTCAAACGAAGTAGTGGATGCCTATGAATACTTCAACCCCAAGGCAATGGAAGATTTACAAGGTGGTCAACAGAATCAACAACAGGGAGGATAAACAAGGCAATTTCTAGCTCGTCTCACTTATGCAAAGTTTGGAGGATTCCCAAGAGATGATCCTGATGCACATGTCAGAATGTTCGAAATTATTTACAATATGTCACGAGGGAGGAGATAAGGAAGAGAGCTCACACACACACTCTCACTCTCAAGGAGAAGCACACACACAAATGGAGGCAAGGAAGAATGATCTTCTTCTTCTTCTTCTATTACATAAAAGGAATGTACAAGAATGACCTAAAAACAAGAATACAACCAGTGCAATATATAAAGACCAATACATAAGGAAAAACCTAATGTCCGCGAATGAGTGAGCTGGCAAGAAACAAATGTGCCATCACTCTCGGTAGATAAATCTAATAAAGCTCAATGAAGTATCCCTGACATATACCGGCGTGACCACTATACATGTCAGAGAAACGAAAAACTGGTACGTGTCATCCTGGATCATCACATGTTGAGCTTGATATCTCAACACTCCCCCTCAAACTCAACGCCATATCCTGTAATCCAAGCATCTTCTGAAAATTCTTCAACTTCTCAGCTCCAAGTGCTTTGGTGAAAATATCAGCAACCTGCTCATTTGTTCTCACATAAACAAGATCAATATCACCTGCTAATACCTTCTCTCTGATGAAGTGATAATGTACCTCGATATGCTTTGTTCTAGCATGGAAAACAGGGTTCCGTGCTAACTGTATGCTGCTAAGATTATCACAATAGATAGTGATAGGCTTTTGCACTTCCACAGCTAAATCTGCAAGTCACATTTCCAGCCATGATGCCTCACATGCTGCCATTGCTGCATCTCTATACTCAGCCTCTGTACTCGACAAAGCAATAGTGGGTTGCTTCTTGCTGCTCCATGTAATAGCTGCACCTCCAAGTGAGAAAAGAAAGCCACTAGTAGATCTTCTATCTGGAGTACTACCAGCCCAATCTGCATCGGTGTATCCATGAACCTGCAAATCTACACCAGCTTCATAAAACAATGCATAATCCAAAGTAGCACTCACATAACGTAGAGTGTGCCTCAGAGCATCCAAATGTTGCGTCCTGGGAACCTGCATAAACTGACTTTCAAGTCCAACAGTATAACTTAGATCAGGCCTTTGTAATTGTGAGATATATAAGACTTCCCATAATTTTGCTGTACATAGTAGCATTTTTGTTTCAAATTCTGATCTAATGGCATAGAAATTGGCTTACAATCAGCCATACCATACTTTGCAGCATATTCAAGGCATATTGCCTTTGTGACATCCATATACCTGTTTCTGTATGTATAAACTCAATGCCCAAGAAATAGCGTAGCACACCAAGATCTTTCATGTCGAATTCCTGCATAAGAAGTTTCTTTACCTCTTTGATTCTTTCTTCATTATCACCACCTACAATCAGGTCATCAACATAAATAGCCACAATAGTGATGCCATCATCAACCTTCCTTGCATATAGTGAGTGATCTGCATCACACATAGAGAACCCAATGCTGGTTAAGTAATCAGCAATCCTTGCATGCCATGCACGAGGGGCTTGCTTCAGCCCATACAAAGCCTTTTGCAACCCGCAAACATATTCTGGATGCTTTGAATCTTCATATCCTTGTGGCTGGTCCATATATACTTCTTCCTCTAACTCACCATGTAGGAAAGCATTCTTCACATCCATCTGATGCAAAGTCCATCCTTTTGCTGTAGCTAATGCAACAAGTGTTCTGACAGTAGACATTTTAGCTACAGGGCTGAATGTTTCCTCATAATCAATGCCATATGTCTGTGCATAACCTTTAGCTACCAATCGTGCTTTATACCTGCTTATGCTACCATCAGCATTATGCTTTACCTTGTAAACCCATTTGCATCCTATGGATTTCTTTCCTTGCGGCAATGGAACCAGCTTCCATGTATCATTTCCATAAAGTGCAGCCATCTCCTCATCCATAGCTTTTTCCCAATCTGCATTGCCAATTGCATCTTCAAAACAAGAAGGTTCAGCATCTTGTATTACCTTTGTCATGTAGGCACAATGGCGATCCATGTAACTATCATATGTCAATCGTTGCATTGAATTATGCATCCTCCCAGATCTTCTTGGTCCTGGGTCACTTCTTCTTGTATCATCTGCATGTGCCCTTCTTACTCCTGGAGTCTTCACAAAGGGCAATCCAAGTTCCTCATCAAGACTCTTTTCTGAACCGCTTGAATCTCCATCAACGTCTTCAAAACCTGCACCTGTTTTACTACTAGCAGAAAGCTTTTCTTTACCTTTCTTGGATGTATTTGATGAATTTGCTGGACTGAAATTTCCACGCAATCTTCCACTCCATGGATTTGAGTTGGAACTATTGCTTGGTGATGCATCCGGTTCACTCAACACTTGAGATTCTGCACTAGATTTTTCAGCATTTTCTTTGCCATTTGGTTCAAGATTCAGTCCTTCTTTGGCATCTCCATAAAAGCTTGACATTTCATCAAATACCACATCTCTGCTCACCTTCACCTGTCGTGTGAGTGGGTTATAACATTTGTACCCCTTTTGCTCAAGGGAATATCCAATGAAGACACATTTTTCTGCTTTTGGATCAAGCTTCGTCCTCAACTCATCTGGAACATGTACATATGCAATACAACCAAAAACTTTCAGATGTGATAAGTTTGGCTTTTTACCTGTAAACTTCGCTTCAGGTGTAACTTCATGTACAGCAGCAGTCAGAGTTCTGTTCATGATGTATACAGCAGTATGCACAGCTTCTGCCCAATAACAATGAGGCATATTCTTCTCAGCCATCAAGGCTCTTGCTATTTCTGCAATATGTCTATTTTTGTGTTCAGCAACGATGCCAAATTCCATGCTTTTTTAGAAAATTGCTGAACTCATTTGACATGAATTCACCTCCTCCATCAGATCTTAATGTTTGAATGTACTTCCCTGTCTGCTTTTCCACCATAACTTTAAAAATCTGGAAGTGAGTAAACACCTCGCTCTTCTCTTTCATGAAATATATCCATACTTTGCGTGTATGGTCATCAATGAAAGTAACATAAAACCTGCAACTGCCCATAGATGTGGTCTTTGCTGGACCCCAAACATCTGTATGTACTACTTCTAGTACATTCTCACTAACATGCTTGTCATGTGGAAATGATGCTCTTGAGTGTTTACCAAATTGACATGTTGCACATACCTTTTGCATTTCTGCAACTTTGAAATTTGGTAGTCCATGGACAATCTCCTTTGACTGCATCAGTTTCAGCGTTTGCAAGTTTGCATGTCCAATCCGTTTGTGCCATATCTCTATATCTGCAATAACTCCTGCACCTTTTGCAAACATGGCTGCATTCATTTCAGGAATCTTCACATTTAAGGTGAACATCCTACCCACTTTGTTTCCTTTGGCAACCAATCATCCATCCTGCTTGTACTCTTCTACATATAATCCATCAGCATTGAACCTGACTGTAATCCATGGTCAACCATTTGTCCAATAGAAACCAGATTCTTCGTTATATTTGGAACATGCAACACATCAGTGTTGGTGTAAATCAAGCCTTCACACTTGGCTTTGATTTGTAGCTTGAAGACATCACATAAAGCTTGGATTAACTCTTGAAGATTGAACCATAGAAACTCATGCTTATGAGTTCTCACTTTTTTACTTATTGTAAAACTCATTGTGAATTGGAATATTTTGTAATCACACCTACTTGAGAAAGTCGTGGAAACTTGAATGTTGTAATGGAGAGAATATCTCCCTACTTTTAGTAGAGATATTTTAGGGAGCCTAAGTTTGAATTTGAAATTCAAATTAACCTTCAACTCCTATAAAAACTACATAGAAAAAGTCGCGGTTAGTTCAGTCACTTCAGCTCACTCCCCGAGGCATTTTCTCATTGTAACTGTGTGTGTGTTAGTGCTACTCCATAGCCTACACCACCACTCCTCAATTAGCCATGCTTGGCATGCTAATGAGCTTGTACAATCATATCAATCAATAGATATATACACATTCAACATATCTGATTCTCTGTGTTTCCTACTCCAAGTCTGTCAACTTCCAAGGAGCATTTCTCAGTGCTCACTGAACCAAATCAAGAGTTTAATAGCTCATTGGAACCAACTCAAGGTCTTCTACAAGCATACAAAATCTCAGAAGATTTCATTCAGCCATTTGGGAGAAATCCGCTTCGAAGTGCACAGTGGTCTGTGTCTGCAGAGTTCCTAAAAAGTCGGGGGTAATCAGAATTTTGCTAAACTTATTTCTCAGTGTATGGTTTATCAATTTGAGTGATTCCACTTGTGATTGGTAGCTTGTTAAGGTACTTTAATACTCCCAAAAGGAATTGTTTCAATTTCAAGTGTGCTGGTCACACTGAGCATAACACTGAGCAGGTGTCATTACAGAAATAGCAAGTTTTCTAGAATTTGTGAAGTGCAAAGTTGTCTGTTTTGATTTGGTCATTACACAAATCATTTGCAAAGTATATATATGGTTTCTTTGTGTCATTTGGAAGTTAAGCAAGTGTACTAAGCATATCTGAAGCAAAAGGAGGGCAGGTGTGAAGCAGGTTTTGCAGCATCAACTCATTTCTTGAGTGCATCCAACCATCACTCCCAACAATGGTATCAGAGCAAAGAAGGTAAACATGGGTGATGGTTTCCCTTCATTCATTGACAAATTGGACAGAAATAATTACCAGGCTTGGTCATTGAGAATGAAGACCTATCTACAAGGGAGAAGCTTATTTGGATACATATCAGGAGATGAGGAATTGCCCTCATTCAAGACCAGAGGACTACCCACAAAAGATGAACATGAAAAACTCAACCAATGGTGTGCAAAGGATGCTTTGGCAAGGTCTTACCTTCTAAACTCTATATCTGACTTTCTTTTACCTCATGTAAGGAATTGTAAGACTTCCCAAGAGACTTGGGAAACCTTGTCAAACTACTTTTCTTCCAACACAAGGGCTAGGAAGAATCAATTGTGGATTGAGTTCACAACCCTTAGGAAGCAGTCCAAGCAATCAGTCTCAGAGTATGTGACAAAGATCAAAGATGTGGCAGACCAATTAGCAAGCATTGGAGAGGAGATTGAAGAGGAGCAAATAGTCAGGCAAGTAACAAATGGACTCAAGGCAGATGATAAGTGGGAAAGTTTCACCACTGCAATGGACCTCTATATGGACATGCATACCCCTGATCTCACAACACTCATGGGCCAACTATTTACACATGAAGCAAAGTTTACAAAGGCTGGAGATCAATCAAAAGGTAACAACCCCTCTGCTCTCTATACTGATAAGAAAGTTAAAGATAAAGGTAAAGGGAAGAAACAGGATGAAGAAGGCTCTACCTCTCAAGCTAATTATGCAAGGAGAGGTAGGTCATCTAGAGGAAGAGGCAGAGGAGGTAAGTCAGGTAGGGGGAGACCCTACAACTCATCACCATGCAACATTTGTGGATTGTCCAATCATACCACAGATGAATGCTACAAGAATTACAAAAATCAAAGAGGAAGAGGCTACTCAAGAGGTGGATACTCTCAAGGGAGAGGCAGATTCAATCAACACCAAAGCTACAATGGATACAACAATCAATACAATAACAATTACAACAACAACCACAATGGTAACTACCAAGGTGGATTCAGAAATAGAAGAGACTACAACAACTACACAGAGGAGCAAGATGACTCCCTATTGATCATGAATATGACCTCCAAGGCAGGTACAAATGATGATCATTTATTTTATATTGACTCAGGATGTTCTAACCATGTAGCTGGCAATGTGGCACTACTTTCTGATTTGGAAGAGCCCAAGGGCAAACATCAGGTACAAACAGGTGATGACACTAAACACTCTGTTGTTAAGATTGGAAATGTGAAGACATGTGATGGTAACCAGAACCTATTGAGCAGGGTACTCTATGTACCAACCATCACTAAGAATTTAATGAGTGTTGGTCAGATTGTGGAGAAAGGTTTGCAGGTCAGATTCACACAACATGGAGCATATGTGGAGGACCCAAGACATGGATTCAGAAGGATAGCCAAAGGGGAGAAATCAGGTAGATTATTTACATTTGAGCTAGAAGACACCAAGAACATTGCTTTGTATAATTATAAGGATCAGACACTTTCAGAGTTATAAGGATCCAATTCTAGCAACAACTACAACCATGATACATCCAAAACTAGATACAATCGTGGACCATGTGGTCCCCTTAATCATAGTCTGGTACAAAAATCATAAAATTACATAAGTACTTATTGATGATGGTTCCGACGTTAACATTGCCATTGTAGCTCTATCTACGAAACTCAGCTGGAACAAGATTGAACCCATTATATCTTTGTCAGGATGGTTGACTAGTCTAGAGTCCATCCGGTGGGACTAGTCAACAATATTCTGATTACACTACAAGGTGAATTTTTTCACATGAAATTTGTGGTTTTGGACTTACCTGAGTTGAGCCTAGACTATAACTTACTTCTTGATTGACCATGGTTAAAGCAGACCAAATTCCTGCAAGATTGATCCTCTCACGAATTAATGTTTAAATTTAATAACTAGAAATATAGTGTGATCCTTGATGAGATTAAACCATGTGAACTTCATGCCAGGCCCTACGTTGTTGAACCAGTCCATATGTTGGACGATCTTTTCAATGATGAGGAAATGGCCTTCCTCTCTTTTAATCGGGATCTACTTTCCTTAGACACAGTTGATTTGCAACATGTACTGGATCATTGGTCCCTTGCTTCCTGCATTGTGCAACCTACTATAGAAGAGACTAAAATGTTACTGGACGACCTACTTGATTTATTAGACTTATCGAAAGAGTTGCATCAAGGGATGGATGATACTTTTGGTCAACAAATTTATGTCCCTGAAGATCAATTAATTACTTACAACTTAGGAGATGATGTAAATCCATGACCTATTAAGATTAGAGTAGGGTTGGAAGAATCTTTTAAAAGGGATGTGCTAGCATTATTAACTGAGTTCATTGATATATTTGCACAGGACTATAAAGCTATGAAAGGACTAGATCCTAGGATATATCAACATAGAGTGGTCTTGAAACCAGATGCTTATCCAGCTAAGTTGGTTCATACACCTGTCCAGTGTTTTACATAATTCTCTGAGCACAGCAGCAATTAGCTTAATTCCTCTTGGGGAAGTCTAGGTAGCTTAAAGAGCTAACTTTCAAGAATAATCTCATCAAAATAATAAACCACACACTGAGAATGAGTTTTAACAAGTGATGACATCATCCCGATTTTCATGGGCTGCTACAATTTGAGACCAATGAGCAGAAAAATGACCATAACTCAAAATGTAGGAACCCAATGATTATGAACATTTGTAGGGTTATACTAGACAGTACTTTGAATCCAACAAGCCTTAAATCATTGAATTTGGATACGTAACCACTCAGAAATGGCTCTGACAAGGTGAGTGAAAAAGTCGGGTACCTGACAGAGAAGTGAAGATGAACAGACACTGTTGCCTTCAACTGAACATAACTG
This sequence comes from Ceratopteris richardii, assembly GCA_020310875.1. Lineage (NCBI taxonomy): Eukaryota > Viridiplantae > Streptophyta > Polypodiopsida > Polypodiales > Pteridaceae > Ceratopteris > Ceratopteris richardii. Next base: position 180,439,884 of record CM035416.1, read on the forward strand.
CAGATTGCAACATCCAAATGACATGAAAATTTGTGCGTATATAGTAGACTTATAGAGCTAACTTTACCAAGTTAAATCACTGAAAATGATGCACCAAGCTCAGAGAAACCATCTCTGCAATCTGATTGAGAAAACTAAGAGTAATGACAATGAGTAGTACACTTCACAAGAACATGGAAATATGAACTCAAATAATCATGAAAATGAAAGTATATTGCTTGTACAATACAATGAATTACTGATACATATGTGTGCCTTGTAATCACACCTTGATATGGCATAAAGCTCAGCTCTTGGAGGTCTTCACATAGGTCTCTCTAACCACGACTAAAACTGCCATCTATTTATAGTTGAGTTTGGGAGGCTAACTTCCCTCAATCACTCTCCAATCAATCAATGATTGATTTGATTCTCTACCTACCACAAATCACGAATTTGTGGCTCCTCTTTCCCTTTTTGATCATGTGGACTCAACCACTTAAGATTCTTTCACTTTTACATTAAGTAAACTCTTCAAAAGTTACAAGAGGTAGTTCACATGTGAACTTTACATAGTCTTCATTTTGAAGCTTCTTTGATGACTTTGTGGGACTCAAGCCAATACTTAGGCTTGTCATAGACTTGCTCCAACAGCTCCCCCTCAAGCCAAGTATGCTTGAGGTCTTCATTCTTCCAAGATTACCTGCAAACCAATCATAGCCTTGAATTTGCAAAGCTTTGTACCATCCAATGCTTTGGTTAGAATATCTGCACATTGTTGATGAGTGGAAACATATGATATTTGAATCTCTTTGCTTAGAAACTTCTCTCTTACATAGTGATAATGAACTTCAATATGTTTAGTCCTTGCATGAAAAATAGGATTAGCAGCTAAGTGAATAGAACTCATATTGTCACCAAAAATAGTTGGAGTTCCAAACTCCAATCCAAGATCTTTGAATAATGTCTTCATCCACATAGCTTCCTGAGTAGCTATGGCAAGACCTCTATATTCAGCTTCAGTAGAAGAGAGAGCAACTATGGGTTGCTTCTTGGATGACCATGAAATAAGCTTTGAACCTGCAAAGGTAAGATAACCTGAAGTGCTCCTTCTATCTTCCTTCGAGCCAGCCCAATCTGCATCAGAAAATAGCTTCAAACCTAAATCAGATACATAAGGATAATAAAGTCCTTCATTTATCGTTCCTTTGAGATACTTGAGAATCCTTTTGGCAGCATCCATATGTGGTTTCCTTGGTTTGTGCATAAATTGACTTAGCACACTCACACTGTAACATATATCTACTCTTGTCAATGTGGCATAGTTGAGACTACCCACTAGACTTTGATATGATGTGATGTCCTCTATGAGTTCACCTTCATGTGAGCTCAATTTTTGATTGACCTCCATCGGAGTACCTGCAATCTTACAATCTTGCATCTTGAATTTTGCCAACATGTCCTTAATGTACTTTCTTTGAGTGAGAAACAAACCATGATCTTTGTAGACAACTTCCAAACCTAGGAAGTAGGTAAGTGAACCCAAATCACTTATCTTGAACTCTTCGCTTATCTGATCTTTGATCTTCTTCATACCATCTGCATCATTTCCTATCAATATAATATCATCTACATATACACATAGGTAGATGATCTCAGAATTACTCTTTTTAATAAAGAGTGAAGGATCTGCCTTGCTTGGTTGAAAGCCTTTGTCTTGCAAGAATGAAACAAGCCTGAAATTCCAAGCTCTTGGAGCTTGCTTGAGACCATACAATGCTTTGTTAAGTTTACACACATAATTAGGATAAACTTGATTCTCAAAACCAGGTGGTTGTGCCATATATACCTCTTCTGTTATCCAACCATTCAAGAATGCATTCTTTACATCTAGTTGAAGTATCTTCCAATTCTTGGAAGAGGCAATACTAAGCAAAACCCTAATAGTAGGCATCTTTGCCACAGGAGAGAAGGTCTCCTCATAATCAATTCCTTGAGTTTGTGCAAAGCCTTTTGCTACAAGCCTTGCCTTATACCTGTTAATGGAACCATCAGATTTCTTCTTGAGTTTATAGACCCATCTTGAGCCTATTACCTTCATGGATGAAGTCTTGGGCACCAAATCCCAAGTGTTGTTTTCCTTAAGTGCTTGAATCTCTTCCTTCATTGCATGCTTCCATTCTGTTTTTGCTTTGGCCTCTTCAAATGATGATGGCTCCTCTTGGTTTATGTCCTGTGCTATGTAGATAGAATGTTTAGTTACTAATGAGGTGTCAAACCCACACCTTTCTGGTTTTTTCTTTTCCCTCATAGATCTTCTTAGGCCATGATGTGATGATTCTGCCTCATGTCCAAGTTCCTGCAATTTTGCTTTACCTTTAGACTTCCATGCTTTGATCTTTTCCATCTGAGATTCTTCATCATCCTCCGAGGTGTCTTGTTCTTCAATCTTTGGTTGTTCTCTACCAAGCTTTGGAAAATCTTCTTCAAGATCATACGGTAAATTGACCTTCCTGCATGAATCTTCATACCATGAATTCTTCTCATCAAAAAGTACATCTCTGCTTACCAAGAATCCTTTGTTGGTAGGGTTGTATAACCTGTAGCCCTTTTGATTGTTGTCATATCCAATAAATACACACCTTTCTGCCTTTGGATCCATCTTGCCTCTAACCTGTGAAGGAACATGAGCAAAAGCAATACATCCAAAAATTTTACAATGATCTAAGCTTGGTCTTCTTCCATTCCAAGCCTCATATGGAGTCATCCCATCAAGGGATTTTGAAGGCAACCTGTTAATCAAGTAAGTGGCTGTAGATACAGCCTCAGCCCATAAGTAATTAGGTAAATGCTTTTCATTTAACATAGACCTTGCAACTTCAACAATTGTCGTATTCCTCCTTTCTGCCACTCCATTTTGCTCAGGAGTGTACCTTGTAGTTACCTCTCTTTTGATTCCTCGTTCTTGAAGAGAAGAATCAAACTCATGGGAGAAGTATTCTCCCCCTCCATCTGACCTTAGCCTTTTTAGTGATTTACCTGTTTGATTCTCCACAAGAGCCAAATATCTTTTGAAACATGAAAAAACTTCATCTTTGTGTTTCATAAAGAATAGGATAGTCCATCTGCTGCAATCATCAATAAAGGAGACATAATACCTTGATCCAGATATTGAAGCTTCCTTGCTAGGTCCCCATACATCTAAATGAACCAACTCCAAGAGATCTCCACGCATATAACCTTTCTTCATGAATGGTAACCTGTGAGACTTTCCAAATTAACATGCACTACACTTATAAATCATATGTTGTTTTGACAAGTTAGGGAGTCCAAGTACACTTTGGTCCCTACAAATTTGCTTTAATGACCTTTCACCAATATGTGCTAACCTTTTGTGCCGTACTTCCAATTCTGTGAGTGTCTGACTACCATAATTAAAGAGAGCAATGTTTCTAGTGTCTTGTAATTCAAATGTGAACAATCTACCTGTCTTTTCACCTTTTGCAATTTTTCTGAATCCTTGACTTGGATCTTCAACAAATGCTCCTGCCTTTGTGAACCTGACTTGCAACCCTTTCTCTACTATCTGCCCAACACTTATCAAATTCTTTGTAATGGTAGGGACATAGAGTACCTTACTGAGTAGGTTGATGTTTCCATCAGGTGCTTTGACATTGCCTATTTTCTCCACAGGATGTTTTGTGTCATCTCCTATTTGTACCTCATGCTTATTCCTTGGATCTTCTAAATCTGATAGGAGTGCCACATTTCCTGCCACATGATTTGAACAACCTGAATCTATGTAGAAAACATGCTCATCAGATTTACCTTGTGGCATAGACATGTTCATGATCAATAATGAATCCTCCTTGTTTGCGTCTTCTGTGTAGTTATTGTAGTCTCTCCTTCCTTTGTAGCCTCCTTGATAGTTTGAATGATAGTAGTTGTTGTAGTTGCCATGATAATTGTTGAACCTTCCTCTTGAGTAGCCATAACTTCCTCTATTGTATCCTCTTCCTCTTTGATTCCTGGAATTCCTAAAGCAATTTTCAGTTGTATGATTAGTTAGTCCACAAATAGAACATGAGTTGGAGTCTTGGGATCTCCCCCTGCCTTGTCTACCTCCTCTTCCTCTACCTTTGCCATGTCTTCCTCTACCTGCATAGTTAGCTTGATATGTACCTGCTTCATCATCCACTTTCTTTGCCTTTCCTTTGTTATCTTTGGACTTGCTTTTATCAGTGTATAAAGCTGCAGATTGATTACCTTTAGAGCTTTCTCCATTTTTGATAAGCTTTGCCTCTTGAGTAAGTAGTTGTCCAATGAGTGTATTGAAATCAGGTACATGCATGTCCATGTACAAATCCATAGCTGTGGTGAATGCTTCCCACTTTTCATCTGCCTTCCAGCCATTGATGACCTGCCTTACAATTTTCTCTTCATCTATTACCTCTCCAATGCTTCCCAACTGATCTGCTATGTCCTTGAGCTTTGTGACAAAATCAGTCACATTTTGTTTGGGAGCCTTCTTGAGAGTTGTGAAATCCAGCCATAGTTGATGCTTCCTAGCTTTGGTACTCGAAGAAAAGAAAGCTTCAAGTGCATCCCACACTTCCTAAGATGTCTTACAACTTCTAATGTGAGGCAATAAAAAATCTGAGATAGAGTTGAGGAGATAAGACCTTGCAAGTGCATCCTTGGAGCACCATGTGCTCAATCTTTCTTGCTCTTCTTGTGTTGGTTGACTTTTGTTCCTGAAACTTGGCATAACTTCATCTCTAGCCACATAACCATATAAACTTCTACCTTGGAGATAAGCTTCCATTCTTAATGACCAAGGTGAGTAGTTAGCTCTGTCCAATTTGTCAATTGATGAAGGAAATCCATCTGCCATGTTGTCCAACCTTGCTGTGATACCACTGTGAAGAGATGGATAGGTATATGCTTGAAGATGAAGAGGTGTTGCAAAATCCTTGGTCTACACCAGCCAAATGAACTCTAGGCGTATATGGTGGGCCCTTTTAGCTTGCCAATGGATGTATTAGACACCCTATGTACCTTGGAAGATCACTCTCAAAAAGATAGATCAAAACAGATAAGTTGGAGTTAGCTTAGAGGTGAAAACTTGCTATTCTTGGTTCATACACCTGTCTAGTGTTTTACATAATTCTCTGAGCACAGCAGCAATTAGCTTAATTCCTCTTGGGGAAGTCTAGGTAGCTTGAAGAGCTAACTTTCAAGAGTAATCTCATCAAAATAAATGAACCACACACTGAGAATGAGTTTTAACAAGTGATGACATCATCCCGATTTTCACGGGCTGCTATAGTTTGAGACTAGTGAGCAGAAAAATGAACATAAGGCAAAATGTAGGAATCCAATGATTATTAAAATTTGTATGGTTATACTAGACAGTATGCTGAAGCCACCAAGCTTTCAATCATTGATTTTGGATAAGTAACCACTGAGAAATGGCTCTGACAAGGTGAGTGAAAAAGTCGGGTACCTGACAGAGAAGTGAAGATGAACAGACACTATTGACTTCAACTGAACATAATTGAAGATTGCAACATCCAAATGACATGAAAATTTGTGAATATATAGTAGATGTATGGAGCTAACTTTAACAAGTTAAATCACTGAAAATGATGCACCAAGCTCAGAGAAACCATCTCTGCAATCTGATTGAGAAAACTGAGAGTAATGGCAATGAGTAGTACACTTCACAAGAACATGGAAATATGAACTCAAATAATCATGAAAATGAAAGTATATTGCTTGTACAATACAACGACTTACTGATACATATGTGTGCCTTGTAATCACACCTTGATATGGCATAAAGCTTAGCTCTTGGAGGTCTTCACATAGGTCTCTCTAACCATGACTAAAACTGCCATCTATTTATAGTTGAGTTTGGGAGGCTAACTTTCCTCAATCACTCTCCAATCAATCAATGATTGATTTGATTCTCTACCTACCACAAATCACGAATTCGTGGCTCCTCTTTCCCTTTTTGATCATGTGGACTCAACCACTTAAGATTCTTTCACTTTTACATTAAGTAAACTCTTCAAAAGTTACAAGAGGTAGTTCACAAGTGAACTTTACATAGTCTTCATTTTGAAGCTTCTTTTATGACTTTGTGGGACTCAAGCCAATACTTAGGCTTGTCATAGACTTGCTCCAACAATACATATTGTCGGAGATTTCGTAGGGGCATTTCTTAGTGTCAACCTCTTGTTTGATGTTGCATCTCAGTCCTTGAAACAACTCTATACTAGCTCTACAACTGCATGTTCATGTCTAAGTTAGTGTATTGTCTGTTGTAATCGAAGCTCCTGGTTTACGAGCAGTTCAATGACTCCTACTATTGGGTGGAGCTCTACCGAGTCTCCTAATTTATGGAATGTGCCGTTGCACGAACTTTTTTGCATGTTGATTGCGAAGGAGACATCCCCTACAAGCTACACTTGGTGGATCATGAAGTTGATCCTGCTCCTCCCGAAATAAAAGGGCATGAACCCATGGATCACAACATCTGCATGTACATTTGGGTTCCTTGAGCTCTCAGAGGAACATGAATGGAAGCTATATAGATTGTCTAGAGACTTCATGGATGAAGCACTTCCTGAAAAGTGTGAAGGTATCTAGCAGCTCATGGCTGGGCTGGTATTCCATGGAGGTGGGCTTGTAGCTAGCCTGGTAATGGTGGGGAAATCATCAGTAGAGACACAAGGAAATCATCTAGTGAAGACCTGTTTGCATCATTTTTCTTGGCTCCAAGGACCTAGTACACAAGGCATTTGATCTCCCAGGTAGTATGAGCGACGACTACCTACATGCATTTTGATTTATGCCTATATATGCGATAACAGATATATCTCTGTAACTTCTCGACATGGATGGTTTTGACTCTGATCTTAGCTATCGGTTGTTAGGATTTTTGCATAACTTTTGTTTGTATTTCCCATGTCTTGCGGTGTTGAATTTTTACTATCTTAAGACAACTCTGGATGAATCTATATGATAAGGAGTTTGGAGCTGGCATTACTTCCTACCTTTTTTGTCCTATTGCCTCCATGTTTCCTCATAGTCACATGCATGCTTTCCTTTGAAAGGCACTCACCGGATAAACACTACACTAGATAAGTCATACTTAAATGAATCACGTTTTACTTCTCATGTCCACTATGAACGACGTTGGTTAGTCTCAGAAGTTCTGTAACACGTTGGGCTCTTGATTCCCAATGTGGTCAACTCATTGTCCTGTTCTTCAGTTGTGATCTGCTACATATGGATAATGTTTGATTTGCATGATATTGTCATAATGCATTGCAGGCTTACTAACACAGAACTTCACCATTGACTCCTACAGAGATATTATACAGAGCTTTCAGTTGAGTCTACTGCTAAAGTATCTTTTGATAAATGTGGTTGGAGTTGCTTACATGTTTTTATGAAAGAGCTGCACTGATATCAACTCAGGTGACTGCCCTACTTGAGGGATGGTGTCCATAGGTAGTGCCATCTTTCAAAAGATTATTATCTTCATTATATGGCACAATGTTGTTCGTAGGGAAAATCAAGTGCATGAATATACGGTATTGGTAGATCAAGTGCATGAATATAACTAAGTTTTGAAACTCACACATGTTCAAATTATGTGTTGAAATTATCACTCTCTCATCATCATTTTTAGTACTCATCTGCACATGACTATCCAATTGGCACACAAATACATGCTTAGGCCATGGCACATTTATTCACTATACTAAAAGAGCAGCAAACTATACATTGCAGCATGTCTCTCACTCGGGGATAGCATATTTAGGAATGAAAATATTATTATGGCTTCACAAAGATATAGGGGACCTGTGGATTCTTGCGGTGTTCTTTGCCCTTTAGCTATAATTCTTGGATTGCAGGAACAATAAGCTTTTTAGGACTCCTCTCTAGAGAAAAGTCCTACAGAAGAGGATGCCCCTGAAGTGGAAACTCAATTTGAAGTGAATGTTTATCTCATTATTAGATTCAGTCTACTTGCTCTTTTATGTCATTTTAGGTTTGGGAGCTTCTAGAGAAGGCATTTCCAGCCTTACAAAAGACTGCATAGTGGGATGCATGCTGGGCTGACTACCCACCAAGGGGATTGTGTCGCCCAACCTTGAAGATTAAAGATTTTCAGATTGAAGTAAAGACTGAAGACTTGAAGCCTTGCAGACTGAAGAATTGCAAATTTTGAAGACCTGAAGATTTTTAGACCTGATGACTTCCACTTAGAACAATTCAGTTGTGTATGATCTTCTTTTCTAGCTTTGTCGAGGACGAGAAAGTCTAGGGGGGGAGAGTGTTGGTTTTTTGGGTATAAACACATCCTCAAATGTGCATAAGAACCCTCCCTAGACCATGAGAATAACACTTTTTGTATCTACTTAGAGTTTTCACATAAAAACACCCTCTTAGAACACTTTTTGATATTTCTCTAACACTATAGTAGAGAAGCCTTGGGAAATAACTTACTTGGACACACATCTAGGACTACACACGTGAAAATACCACGTTGTTCTTTTTGGGGATTTGTTGGTTAGCCATGTGATCTTGGAATCTCCTAGAAGATATGGCACTTAGAGAGAGAATCACCTTTTGGCTTTTCAAAGAAGCACATGGGAAATAGAGCTTAGCCTATAAATAGAAGCTCATTTTTATAAAGGAGAGAGCTTTTTGTCGACGTGCTCTCATGTAATATCTCTTATGTGGAGAAATTTGACACCAATACACTCCAATACATGTAGCGGAAGTTAGAGAACCTCTTCTAGAATCTGCCCTATAAGATACATGCTTACAAAAACTTGATTCCATCCCAACTCAAAGATCTAATGGGTCTGAAATTTTGTCCCCACACATTAGACTTTTGTAGCTTTCTAACAAGCTAAAAAACACTCCATTTGGAGTTCATTTGACCAGGAAACTAACTATTCAAAGGTAGACTACCTGTCATCTCAGGTTATGCAAAAAACTGAGGTTCACAAGAAATATTCCCAGTAACTACTCGAGAATGATCTGATAGAGATATTGGACATACAGAGAGAGTGAGAGATAAGATTTCCAACAAGATATCATATGCATTAATTGGATAAGTACATAGAGAAATATGATCTTTACAAGGTGGCTGTGTACAGAAAAGGTATGCGGCTGGAATACCTTTGTGACTTCTAACATCCAAATGAGGTACCTTCTGATATCCATTGGTGAGAGAATGACCAACATATGCTTTTGCACCATCTCCTTGTCATCTCCACACATTTTCGCGTTCAAGTGAGCTCTATATATAGAGCTATGGGTATGGGACTTTTCACCTACCCTTGAATCTTCTCTCACCTCTTGACCTTTCCTTTCTTGTCCTTTGTCCTTCCATTTGCTTGGGTGACTTTTGGTGCTCCAAATCACTCCATATGGATAAGGCCACGACTTTTTTGTGTATTCCATATATCTAAACATATTTTGGCTTTTATATAAACCATAAATACATTTGGGCTTTTTAATTCAACACTCTACTTTAAGGTTATGAGTGTGCCCTTTATATTTTTAGGGTTTTTCTTCATTTTGGGCTTACAACAAGTACATAAATGATGAAGAGGTACATAATGAAGGGTGAGTATGTGTCAAGCCTCACAATTGGAGCTTGCACATGTTCCATAATTTTCAACACTCCCCCTCAAGCTTCAATTGGGAGTCCATGCTACTCTCCAATGCTTGTCCTCTTCACCTTTTGCTTCTTTTGCCCTTGTATCTCTTCCTTTGATTGGTTGATGATCTTCCTTCCTTGCTTTGAAGCTTCTTTGTCTTCTCTTTTGCTTCATCCTTTCTTCTTTGGATCTTCACAAGAGCTCTCCTTCAACACCTATCAAGAAACATTCTTCAGACATATGTTTATAATATGAGATCACCTTGGCTTGTACTTATCTTCGTTGCTTCACTCTCTTCTTTGCTTTGTTGTCCTCTCTTTGAGCATATCTCTTCTTCTTCACCTTCATGGCTTCATGTCTTCTAGGCTTGCATGCTTTGTTTTGATCCTCCTTTGTCTTTGGATCATCTTTGACTCTATCTTTGGGTGCACTCTTTGCATCTCCTTTTGATGATGTCATGGTTGTCATGCCTTCTTCTAGTTGTCTTCATGACTTCTTTTATGGATCATGGCTGCTCCTTCCCTTCTAGATACTCCTTCCATAAAGGTGGCTCCTCATCATGCTTTCAAATGACCTTTGATAGCTGCTCTTACTCTTTCTTTGAGTCTTCAAAATCTGGAATTTGTTTGGCTCCTCTTTCTCTTCTTTGGACTTGTTTTGGATCTTCCAATCCTTGCAAGCTAACTCCCCCTTGCTTCATAATCTTTTCTTCATTCTTCATGGCTGATTTTAGACCTGCAAAATCATCAATGGACTGATCATAAATGAACTCTTTCATGAGTTCCTTTCATGTGAAGCATTTGTAGCTTCCACATCTTCCAAGCTTTCTTCATCACCTACATAAGAACACAAGAAATTGTGAATGTGATCAATGGTGCCTCTTGCACCTAACAAGGGTTGCCATTCCTCTTGGGATGGTCTTACATTCTCTCACATAGGCTTGCCATTCCTCTTTGAATGGTCTTACTTGCCATTGGCTTGCCACTCCTTTTGGGTGTTCTTACTTGCCTTTACATATGGCTTGCCATTCCTCTTTGAATGGTCTTACTTGCCATTACATATGGCTTGCCATTCCTCTTTGAATGGTCTTACTTGCCTTTACTTTGGCTTGCCACTCTCTTTAGGTGGTCTTACTAGCCTCAACCTTTCACTATACATTCACATAATTTTATGCTTGGAACTTACCACCACACAATGTGGAGTTTTCTTACCCTTTATATCAGCCCTTTAGATTTGCAAATGAACTTCTTTACCTTCATTTACCTCAATCAACTTCAGCCATGTTGTCACACTTCTCATGAGTGTCTCTACCTTCTTGTCGCTTGCTTGTTGCTCCTTGCAACCTTGGGGGTCTCTTCAAGTCTTTGTTGAGTCTTCAACACATTATGGCAGCCCTTACCTTGGAGTCTTCTACTCCTCCTTTGTTGGGAAGCTCAATCCTAGGCTTCACCCATGTCCACCTTCAACTTGGGTTCCATCTTCAAGTCTTCAAACCTTTTAGCTTGGGCTCCTTCCTTTGCTTTGTCTCCAAGCTGTGCATCCTTCCATCATCCAAGCTTTGCACACTTTTCTTTGCCTTGTGCAAATAGGAGCTTTGCATTAACTTGATGTATCTAAACTCAAACAACAAATGCTTTTAGTTATCATAACATAAGCATACAAACTTGCTTTCGCAAATTTACCTTTATGGGTTTTATCCACAACAAGATACATCCACAAAAAGCATACATGGCAGCCTTGCATCTTACCAATCTTCATGGCATCCAAACATTTGTACCTTCAGCTCATCTATGGCTGAACATGACCAAACTTTAGTGATTAAATATCACTCTAACAATCACATATAATCATGCATGCAAATCACCAATCTTTTGAGCATATATTAAGCTCACTTTATGCCAAATCATATGGCTACATAAACCTGCAAATTTTCAGCATGTGTAGGCTTTATAAAACAGCCTATTACTCATCAACACATCATCAACATGTGTATAAATTTTCCTTGACCACATGTTCATACATTCCTACATTTTCGACATCAATCAACAACTCAAAATTCAACTTATATTCAGCCTAAGCATGGCTGTCCAAAACCATCATACAATTTGAGCATACTTTCACAAACATGCATACATAAGCATATCCAATGCAAAAGCATAAAATGCTATCATCAAGCTTACATAAAAGCTTAAACCTTTAGCCATGCACATAACCAAAACTTGCACTTCATTCAATTGAGTGCAATGTCCAAAGCATCCATATAATGCTCTCATACAACTCGTAGTTGTGCATCCAAGATTCTTTGCTTGAATTTTCATCTTCTTCTATAGGCTGCTCATAAGGCTTCATTCAAGTGATTAGTATCACTTATATCAAGATTCAATGATGAATCATATGTAGAAAGAGTAGGACAAGAGTGTATGATTTCAAATAACATAAAGCAACAACATTGTCTTACATACCAAAAGCTTTATCTCCATAGCTTTCCAATGAGCATGATAGCTCCAAGCTTTCCTTTGCCATCTCTGCATCTTCTTCAAGATCTCTTTGCACATCCATGGGCTCCACTCACAATGATCTGCAACCAAAGCTCTGATACCAAAATGTGGAGAAATTTCACTCCAATAGACTCCAATACATGCAGCGGAAGTTAGAGAACCTCTTCTAGAATCTGCCCTGTAAGATACATGCTTACAAAAACCTGATTCCATCCCAACTCAGAGATCCAATGGGTCTGAAATTTTGTCCACACACAATAGAATTTTGTATCTTTCTAAGAAGCTAAAAAACACTCCATTTGGAGTTCATTTGACCAGGCAACTAACTATTCAAAGATAGACTACCTGTCATCTCAGGTTATGCAGAAAACTGAGGTTCACAAGAAATGTTCCCAGTAACTACTGGAGAATGATCTGACAAAGATATTTGAGATACAGAGAGAGTAAGATATACGATTTCCAACACGATATCATATGCATTAATTGGATACATACATAGAGAGATATGATCTTTACAAGGTGGATGTGTACAGAAAAGGTATGCAACTGGAATACCTTTGTGCCTTCTAACATCCAAATGAGGTACCTTCTGATATCCATTGGTGAGACAATGACCAACATATGCTTCTGCACCATCTTCTTGTCATCTCCAAACATTTTCACGTTCAAATGAGCTCTATATATAGATCTATGGGTATGGGACTTTTCACCTACCCTTGCATCTTCTCTCACCTCTTGACCTTTCCTTCTTGTCCTTTGTCCTTCCATTTTCTTGGGTGACTTTTGGTGCTCCAAATCACTCCATATGGATAAGGCCACGACTTTTTTTTGTATTCCATATATCTAAACATATTTTGGCTTTTATATAAACCATAAATACATTTGGGCTTTTTAATTCAACACTCTACTTTAAGGTTATGAGTGTGCCCTTTATATTTTTAGGGTCTTTCTTCATTTTGGGCTTACAACAAGTACATAAATGATGAAGAGGTACATAATGAAGGGTGAGTATGTGTCAAGCCTCACAGTTGGAGCTTGCACATGTTCCATAATTTTCAACATCTTATCAATGGAAGAAGGCTCTCATTTACTCCAAGACTTGTTACATTTACATGTATTGTTGTCTTTGTGAGTGTGTGAGAGTGGAGTGTGTGTGCCTATGCATGTCTCTCCTTTGTATGAGTAGAGTAGTTGCATTTGCTTGTATCTTCCTCATGGACTAGGATCTTTGACTCCCTATTCTCCTTGTTTTCAAGCATGTGGCATAGCATGGGCTTGATGCCAATGGCTTGAACATGTGGGAGGTAGGGGTGGATGAGAGGAGAGTCATTCTTGGGCTTTCCTTCTTGCTTCCATGCAAGGTTGTGAGGGTTCTTGGTAATTCCTTGCTACAACCTCAACAGTTATAGTGCTCAAAGTAAGGGATATGGTTTGTACCATCCATTGACGAACACAATTATTGTGAGTCGAGATGTGGCATTTGCTGAGAATTCCGTTTTTCCTCTACTTCAATGCAAAAAATAGCCAACAATTAGCTCAAAAGATGTGTTCCATGCACTCATGTCTTTGTTCAAAAATGGTGCACTTGACTATGGCCGTGTAGATTAGCCAATTGAGGCTCAAAGGGTTGAGAAATTCCAACAAAATAGTGTTGAAAATGGAGAGAATTTGCTAGCCAAACATGGCTGAGAGTTTTCAGCCAAAAATTATTAAAACTACTGGAAATTTCCATCCACATATGGCTGAACATTTGTGTCAAAATATGGCTGAAAATGAGCATGAAATTCAGCCCACGCATGATGTACATATTGAAGATGTTTTACATAATGAACACATGTCTATCAAGAGTGCAAAAACTATGCTAAAGTGGCTGAAACAAACTTTGCAGGATAGCAAATTGAGTGCACCTTTACTTGGTAGAACAAGATCAAGCTCTCACCATGCATCAAGTAATTTTGTGGGTTATTCTCTTATTGCTATAGCATGTAATGAAGAGCCACTTTCTTTTGAAGATGCATGTGACGATCCGCAATGGATGAGTTCTATGCAATCAAAAATGGATTCCATACATAGGAATGGTACTTGGGAGTTAATGTGAATTGCCAGAAGGAAAGAATGCCATTGGTACGAAGTAGGTTTATAAGATTAAGAGAAAATTTGATGGTAGCATTGATCGCTGCAAAGCTAGATTGGTTGCCAAAGGATATGCCCAACAATATGACATTGACTATGAGGAAACATTTGCACCTACTTCATGCATGACTACCATTCATACCGTGGTTGCATTGGCTGCCCATCGAGGTTGGAAAGTGCATCAATTGGACATAAAAACAGCCTTCTTGAATGGTGATTTGCAAGAAGAGGTCTATGTGAAGCAACCTCCTGGATTTGCTATCAAAGGGAAAGAGCATATGGTTTTTCTCTTGCATAAAGCCTTGTATGGTCTCACGCAAGCGCCACATGCATGGTATGAAAAAATCCATAAGCACTTGATTGATCTTGGCTTCACATGTAGTCCAATTGAAAGCACACTCTATGTACGCAAAGATGGGGCTGATCTTACACTGTTGGTTCTTTATGTTGATGACATACTCTTGACTCGATCATGTGATGCAAAACTTGACATTCTTATTGCTGATTTGCAGCATAATTTTGATGTCACTTATCTTGGTCTTTTGAGCTACTATCTTGGCATCTAGTTTGTATCCATTGAGGGGGGCATTGTTATGCATCAAGCAAAACATGTTGAAAAAATACTTCAATGTTTTGACTTTGAGGATTGCAAGCCAATTTCCACACCAGTTGAGACAGGATTTAGATTCTCAGTTGAGGATTCTAGTGATGTATTTGAAACTTCTCTTTATCATCAAGCTGTGGGATGTCTTATATATGCATGCAACACAAGGCCAGATATACAGTATGCAGTTTCCCAATTGAGTCGATTCATGCATAGCCCTGGCACTAAGCATTGGAAAGCGGTAAAATGTGTGTTTAGATATCTCAGAGGCACTTTGAGCTTAGGTCTCTTTTATGGAAGAGATATTCAGCCATGCTTGCATGCTTTTACAGATAATGATTGGGCTGGTTGTTATGATACTCGTGTGTCCACTCGTGGTAATTGCTTTTTCCTTGGAGACTCATGCATATCTTTGTTGAGTAAGAAGAAATCTACAGTGGCCACATCAAGTTGTGAAGCTGAGTACAGGGTAGTTTTCATAGCTACAGTGGAGCATATATGGCTGAGACACCTATTGATGGATCTTTGCATGGAGATTGATGTAGCTACGCATATTCTCACTAATAGTCAGAGTGCTTTGGTTGTTGCACAAAACCTAGTGTTTCATGCACGGACCAAACATATTGAGGTGTTGATTTGGTATATGTGCCTAGATAAGATAATGTGGTAGACATATTCACTAAAGCTCTTCCACGAAAAAGTTTTGAAGCTTTTTGCAAAGCTTTAGGCTTATTACCTTGTGGGGGATGATCTCTCTCCCTGTATGTGTTCACATCATCCGCTCCAGGGGGTTTTGTTACACTTATGTGTTCCTCGAGTAGCTTTGATGTGAACCTTTTCCCTATACATGGGCACTTTTTACTCTAGTGTTGGCTAGAGGTTTTTTTCCCATGTTACCACATACTTGATACTCTCATATGTGGTGGTACTTTGTACTTAGGGATATTATTCAGCTCTTACTTCTGTTAAGTTCATCATCAATAGAGAGAGCTATTCTAGCCATCGTCTTCTCTATGTGCCACTTGCTGTGTTTGTGCTCCTTGTGTGTGCTTCTCGTGAAAAACATATGTGAAAAACATATGTGAGGCTTGGCTAAATCATTGCAAAAGGTTTTCTTCTTTTTGAAATTAAATGGTCATCGAATACATGCACTTTGTATCTTGCACTTGGAGAAACTCTTTGGGAGTTATTTTTTCACTTGAAAATCAAGTATAAAGGGGCATATTTTTATGCACTTCAATTCTAGATGCATTTTTCCTTTTGTCTATACGTTCATATCATCCAAGGGTCCTTTTAAATTTTATGAGCACAAATATTTTACTCATTTGTAATGGGATTAGACACCACCTTCTTTAATAAAGGTAGAACCTTCCCAAGGCCATCATATGAGTAATTTTCCTATGACTCCAAATATTGTATCAGAAACTCATCAAAAAGAGGCCATCATATGAGTAATTTTCCTATCGCTCCAACTCATTTCAAGCCCCATGTAAAGGGACTAGAAACCTCACTTGAAAAGATAAAGACCATCCCTATGGCTTGAACGCATGACATTCAAAAGCCACCACAAGGACAAGCTCAAAGAAAAGCTCAATATATCTTTAGAAAACGAGAAACAAAGAACTAAAACTTGAAGGATCCCAACAACAAGGCAAAATGATTAGACAAGAAAGAATATGCAAATGGATCGAAAGCACTACCTACCCCACAATGTAAACCTTGTATATGTTTAGGGATTCCATATGTCCCTAGATCCCCAAAAACACCACTTGGATCCCAAATGTCTAAGTATATGTATTGGGATCCCATATGTCCCAAGATCCTAGGGATGCCATATGTCCCACCACCATGGATCCCATAGGTCCATGGATATGAAACCACATGGATGCCATATGTCCATGAAAATCAAGGGATGTCATATGTCCCACACTTGGATGCCATATGTCCAAGCTATGTCTAAGGATCCCATATGTCCTTAGATCTAAAAACCCAATGTACTAAGTGATCCCTTATGTCACTAGTCCCCCACACTAAAAACTAAAGGCTCATCACATGGAGGGGGGTGTTGAGGGTTCCATGCTCCACCCTTTTGTCCAAATCTACATTCATTCTCATGCAAGCACATATATCCCACATGCAAGGATATTTGCCCTCAACTCCATATAAAGAGGGCTTCAGTTCACTCCTCACAAGCCATTCACTCAAGCTCTTGGCAAGAGTTCCCTCACTCTCTGCATGAAGTCTTCATGCTCATAGAGCATTGTATGCAAGTCATTTTCATTTTAATTCACTCATCATGTTTTGTTATCTTTTGTTCCTTCCTGCCTAGCTTATTAGATGTGTACATGTGAGTAGATTAGTAGTCCTTTTTCATTTCAATGGTATGGACATATGAGAGCTCTCCAAAAAAAAGAAGCCAAGGATGATGCGTTTGTGAAGACTCATCATGGAGGGCATGAGGTACTAAATACTATATAATAAAGACCAAGGCTCATTGTGTAATCATTTTCTCATGCTCAAGCTAGAGATCATCATCTCATGCTCAAGCTAGAGCACTAGCCTAATGCAAGGAGGAGGTCGTCTTGGAGGAAGCATTCTTACACACTTGGAGCAGGTGTGCTCTACATCTGGAGATATCTAGAGGAGTTTGTATCAACCAACATACTATGAATAACAAGTCTACATCTACCCTCACTTGTTCATTCACTAGTTTCTAATTTAGGGTTAATTAGAATTCGGGTTTGTTGTAAAACAATTCTAAACTATTCATGTTCTCCATATTCGCGCGCGCACACACACACAAACACTCCTCGTACCTCTTAGGCACACAATTTCTTATATCTAGTTCCTATTTTTGCGTAGATTCAGATATTGTAAGCTTGTATCATATTCACGTATTATAATTTGACATTGGAATATAAGTTAGTGTATGTGAACATCCTAGGTTAGCATACAATTTGAAAAAATTGTGTACTCTCTTTCTATCTCTCACTCATCATTTGGTTTAGTCTTAAGGTATGTATGCTAAGGTTCATGTATTGGAAGATCCTGTAAACCTCTGATTAATTGTTATTGAGGCCCACCCACTTTCAACATTTGGTATCAGAGCACAGTTGACACACACCTTTAACGAGATGAGTGACTATAGACTTGAGAATGAAGAAAATTTGAGGGCATGTCTAACTATCCAGTTGTTGATATATTTAGGTAGTGATGTGTGTGAACATACTAGGACCACCGGGGCACTTTTTTCCCTCTTTAGGAGGTTTTTTTCCCCCGGCTTGTATGTACGCCTATTGACCTAATGGGCTACTTATCTTTGTACATTCTCTAGTAATACATTTAGTATTGTGTGTTGTGCTCCAAGCTTCTTCTTCTTCCTTGTGCTGTTCGCGTGCTTTTGCAGACATCTATCTCCAACAATTGGTATTAGAGTAGGTCACCGCTTCATGTAGGGCGTCGTCGACACCTCTCCGGTTGCAGTCTCAGAATCGCACGAAATTTGGTACGTATACTGAGAAATTTGGTATGCGATCTGAGCTCGTTTTGGCCTCCGAATGCACTATCGCAATGCTTGTGCATGCTATTTCGTCTTTTTGCGCCAAAGATATATACCAGTTTTTGTTCGCCATTATAAGCGTCTCGAAGTCTGCTACAAGTTTAGCAAAATTCGTCAGGGCAGTTTTCTTCAACTTTTTGAGATACAGTCAATTTTTTGCATTAAGGTATTTTAGTCACCAGCCATGGCTGAAAGCAGTGATGTATTCCGTATGTTGGCTATTGAGGATAAATTGGATGGTATCAACTATCAGTTATGGGCTTATATGATGCGACATGTATTGGTTGCAAAAGGACTGTGGAACATTATGTAGGGTGTCGAAAAACGTCCTATCACACCTACAATTGTTACAACTGTAGGTACTAAAGCTGATGCAGAAAGTGTCGAAGATGATGATATTCTACATATTCCTGTTCATGCTGTGGTTTTCGCTGCACCTACTGCAGAGTAGATTCGTTGGGATGGCAGAGATGCCCAAGCACATGCATTGATAGCTGTGTTTGTCAAACGTGTCATTATTCCTCACATACGCTCTTGCAGAACAGCTAAGGATGCTTGGGATACTCTTACCACATTGTTCCAAGCTAGAATGAGGCTCGTGTTGCTTATCTCCGAAAATAGTTGGAGAGTGAGCACATGAATGAAGGTGATTCCATGGACATTTTTCTAACAAAGATCAAAGACTTGAAGGAACAATTGATTTCCGCTGATGAGGTTATACCAGATAGCTCACATGTGCAGACCATTCTGAATGGTCTTCCTGATTCATATCAAGAGTTTTGCTTCTACTCTTCAGTTGATGATGAAAGGCAATCCAAATGCCTTGTCATTTGAGGAGTTATTCTCTGTTCTGTTGCAAGAGGATCAGTCCAGGAAGAATAGGTCCATTATGTGTGTTGCAGATCAAGCTTTCCTGGCTAGTCAGAAGGGCAAAGGAAAATTGAGCTCTTCAAGTAGTAAGCAGAAATCTGCTAATTCTGCATAATCAAAGAGGGAAGAAAAAGATGAAAAGAAATCCAAAAAGCAAAAATTGTTTTGCAAGTACTGCAAAGGAAATGATCATATCATAAAGAACTGTCCAAAATTGGCTACTAAAGAGGCAAAGAAGAAAGAGGCTGGAATGTTTCTTGCAGAGTCCTCTACACCAAAAACCGAGTCTGCTAATCTTGTGCAGGAAGAAGAATGGGCATTTACTAGTGTTTGTAGTTTTGACCCATCTTCTCATGAGCAGTGCATGTCTTCAATAGACTCAGATGTTTGGTACTTTGACAGTGGGGCGACCAAACATATTACCTCGCAACGTAGTTTCTTCTCTTCACTCGAGCCTGCCCCTACAAGGAATACTGTTACATGCGCCAGCAACTCCTATTATCCTGTTATGGGGGTTGGTAAGATCATTTTGACTACTGCTGATGGTAGCTCTTTCACTTTGTCAGATGCTTTGTTTGTGCCAGGGATCAAGAAAAATCTGTTATTAGTTTCTGCACTAGCCAAGATTGGCTTGGTTGTGAAATTTATTGATGACAGATGTACAGTTCATGATCTATCAAATGGCGATGTGATTATTGCTTCTTGCATTTTATGTCATGGGCTGTATAAGCTCATAGACTATGAAAGATCTGTAAATGATTCGGGCATGTGCAGTACATGATTCTCACGCTATGTGATGCAAAGCTTTGGCATGCACGCTTTGGTCATCTGAATTTTGCTAGTTTGCTACACCTGCAGAAATCTGAAATGGTGTCCTCTTTGCCCAAACTTGAGGCACCTATAAAACATGTTTGGGAAGGCTGTATTTTCAAAAAAATGCAATGTTCCTCCTTTTCAAAAGATGGGCTACTCAGAAATTATAGCTTGTACATAGTGATATCTGTGGTTCTATGCAGACACCTTCTTTTGGAAATTATCTTTACTTCGTGACTTTCATTGATGATTTTTCCAGGCATGCATGGGTATATCCATTGAAGGCAAAGTCCGAAGTGTTCATGTGTGTTAAATGTTACACAGTTATGCTATTTTAATAATTAGCCGAAATCGTACCGAGCAAGTATTTAACATAAAATAGAGGTTCACCATAAACTATATTAAACTTTCAATTACCGAAAGGCGTTGTCAGATCAAGTGGGTTCTTGGGAGTGGTAGGGGTCTGTTAGACAGAGGCCCTGTACTATTTTCCCAACTCATTACACAATCATAATTACTTTCTAGCGTCTTAGCTCAGCGCGCAACTCTGAACAACTGATGATTGTTCAGTGTATTTGACTTAGAATTTCCCGACTAATCCTGCTATAGTGATATGAGCAGTAGTCCGGTGACTTGTATCAAATAGAATAATCTACTATCGTAATGAAGATCATCTAATACGTGCTTCTTCCGAGCAAACAGTTATGCCAAACACACATATATACCCTGAAGTTATGCAACTCATCGTCTGCCAACCTCAAGCAACAACCTTTCTGACAACGATTCAACTCGTCATAGACTTAACAATGTCCTATTCGCACTTAATTCATCACAGATGCTAATCTTCCTGTGATCGGAATTAACAATGAACATAGACTACTGCATCGAACTTGGTACTTACAGAAATTGCGAACACGTGAACAGTTCGGAGCTTCTATTCACACCTTCTCGTTCAGCATACAAATTGACAATAACACACTGTAACTTAATAATACTCAGAGACACACTCAACCGTTACCGAACAGATTCGTAACTATGCACTATGGTGCGAATAAACGTCTAGACGGAGCAGGAGAACAGAACAGAACAGAGTAGAGTTCATTCTTCCCAATGGCATACACACTTCAACAGTACGCTTACAATTCCTCAAAAGAATGGGTTTTTTCCACTCTTTTTCCATTACTTTAAAAAGACGTTTACAGAATGCGCGTACCAATTTTTCGCGCGTAATTCAAGGAACTCCGTTACATCCGGCATACATTTGTCCTACTCTGGCGGCCGTCTAACACTGGCACGCATGGTGGACTCGAACCTGCAAGTGATTTTTATTACAAAATTCATTGTTCCTCTATGATTCCTTCTAGATACATATTTCTTGCTAGTCTAAATGTGCGGGCTATTTTTCTCTTAAGTGTTTCTAATAATTGTTTAAGGGTATCAAGTTCTAAAATCTGCTTATCTACTCTAACGGAACTAAGTGCGATGGCTTCAGTAAGCAAAATTTCGGTCTGTGTTTGCAAAAAGGCCTCCTGTAAATAAAAATCGTTTGATAATGCCGCATCTCTTTCTGTCTTCATGTCCGTTACTTGTTTCTGCATCTGGTTGATTCTGTCTTTCTGGTTGCGTACCTGATTATCTAATCTTCCGAACTGTTGGTTCTGGAACTCTATGGTTTGGTAGTAAGCATCCCGTTCTCTGCGGGCATTTGCTAAATCCTTCTGATATTTAGATTCTCTGTTTAGTTGATGTTTCAGCATGTTGTTGACATCGTCTAAGGATTCTTTTGCTCTTTGTAACTCATCCTCTGCCTGCTTTGCTTCTCTTTGCTGCACCTGATATTTCTGTATTGTGTCCTGCAACTGGACTCTTGTTTCTTCCAGTAGGTTTCCTAGTGCTATTCCTGTATCTTCGGTATCTTTGAGTGTTTGTTTTAACTCTATTATTTCCGCGTCGGCAGCTATCAGCATTTCTTCTTTTGCAGCCATTGCCTTATCTCTCTGGCTTGAGCTCTCTTCTTGTACTTGAAGTGTAGCCTATAGCTGCTTGATCTGCTCTTGTAGTGCATGATTTTCTGCTCTTGCTGCTTGTAATTCTTCCTGAAGAGGGGTGATATCCGCCTCCATTATTTCCAATTTTCTTTGGAATTCTTCTCGGGCACTGTCTGTGGCGTGCTTCAGGTGTTGCGGCAGTTGTTGGGATAGATTAATTAAAAGGCGACCCATATTTTCTAGTTCCGAAAAAATTGGTGGCAGGGGAGGACGAGGTTGTGACGAGGTTCCGGCGAGGAGTTGTGAGTTTGGAGGTGAAAAGTTAAGGGAGGATGTAGAGGCTTCAGAAGTTCCGGTGTGGTGACTGGGCTTGATGGGGCTGCGGTATGGTTCCGGTGGGGAAATGGGGTTAGTAGGCGGGGTTTTGGGGAGAGCAGAGTCAGTAGTTACCTCGTTTATTTGTTTCGTTTCTGCATTGTGTGCTTCTGTAGATTCCACGGCCTTCAGTAGCTTGTCTAGTGCATCTTGATTGGATTGCTGCTCATTTTCCTGTTGTTCTGATTCTTTTTCGGTCGAAATTATTTCTGTTTCTACTTGATCTGGTTGTTCTTGTTGCTCAATCGATGATTCATTATGCATTGAGGTGGCAGTATCATGAAACGTCTCTTCTTCTTGCTTCTCGTCTTCTTTATCATCATCTTTATCCTTTCCTGTTGAACCTCGTGCTTCACTTTCTGAGGAGCTAATCCTGATACGTTTTCTGCGGAACAACTGATTGAGCTCTTCTTCATCTTCTTCTTCCTCATCTTCTAGTAATTGAACTGACTCTTCGTGCCTTAAAACTGGTCCTCGTGGTGGTGGTTGAGCGGCAAGTATGGTTGGGAAGAGAAAAGAAAGGATGTGGGGAAGTCTGGATCGAGGGGTGGTTCCTTTGTTGATTTGTTTCACTATGGCGACACACTCCTTATGGATTCGGTGAAAGAAAAATGAGGCGAAATTAACGGGTTCTCGTGCGGCAAGGTCGATGGCGGAATAGAATGGTCGGGAGATACCGTATGTGCGTTTTTGGAGGTTAAGGATTGTGACTAAGAACTGTAATGCAGTTCTTTCAGGTTCGGGGCGGCAGAGAATGGCATATTCATTTGATGAATGGCGCGGAAAGAGTTCGGTCATGCGGGCTACGGGGATACTGGGGCCATTCTCGCGGCCTTGTGGAGTGAGGCGGAAGGCTTCGGCGAAGGCCTGGAAGGTTATTACAGTTCTAGATGGTAGGGAAGGGAAGAGCCATTATCGTTCAGCGATGGGAGATTGGGCGATGGCTGGGATAATGTGTGCGAAGAAGGGATGGGCTCCCACTGAGTGCCAAGGCAGCTCAGCGAAGTTAGCCAACCCTCG
This sequence comes from Ceratopteris richardii, assembly GCA_020310875.1. Lineage (NCBI taxonomy): Eukaryota > Viridiplantae > Streptophyta > Polypodiopsida > Polypodiales > Pteridaceae > Ceratopteris > Ceratopteris richardii. The sequence continues at coordinate 180,463,412 of CM035416.1, forward strand.
GATACGCAGGTATTCTCCTACCTCGGTAGGGATACCATCACAAAAAGTCGTGTAGTTCGCCAATGCTTCCATTGCGCACGCCAACACGAATACATAGAGCACAGAGCACTAATACACAGAAAACACAATCACAATCACAAGAGCACAATAGCGTTTTTTGGCGTAACGGAAGAGCTTAAGTATGATACATTGTTTGACAAACTGTAATATATCTCTGTACATTGTTGGCCACCAGAGACCACTCTGTAGAATTTTCCGGTGAGTTAGATCTGGAGCAAAGTGTCCACCGATAGGAATCGAGTGAGCCAAAGTGATAACTGAGTTAACTTCATGTGGTGGAATACATCGAAGTAGGATTCCGGTGTGATCTACATAATATAGTTCTCCAACAATCAACCGAAATCGGCGGCTAAAAACTGCAATTTTCCTGCATACTGCTCTATAAGTCTGAGATCGAAGGCAACCATTAGTGAGAAAGGTCAAGATCTAATCATAATATGAAAATGGGATAGGTGGGTCTACAGAATCTTCATTAATTGGTTCTGATACATAAATCGCGGGTGTCGTGTCATCTATACCCACCGGAGCTTCACCGGAATCTAAGCGGGATAAAAAATCTGTTAAGGCGTGTGAACTGCCTGGCCGGTGAATGACTTCGTAATCGAATTCCTGCAAGAGTAAGACCCATCGCGCTAATCGACCACCTAGATGTTGTTGCCGAACTAAATAGATAAGTGCAGCATGGTCTACATGAAATGTGAATTTACGGCCTAGCAAGTAATGTCTAAATTTCTTGATTGAATATAATAGCCCTAGACATTCTCTTTCTGTTACAGAGTAATTTTTCTCAGCAGGTGCTAATCTTCGACTTGCATAATACACTGGTCTAAACCATTTATCAATTTGTTGCATTAATACACTTCCAATTGCTATATCTGAAGCATCAACAAATATATGAAACGGGTGATCCCAGTCCGGCGGTTGTAAAATAGGAACTTGTGTTAATAAATGCTTTAAACGATCAAATGCTATCTGACATTCCTGGCTCCATTCAAATTGTCGAGGTGTTTTGCTGATTAGCTTGTTTAGTGGTATAGCCAGATGAGCAAGCCATCGTAAGTGCCTTCCATGCCACCATACTTGACCCATAAAGCGCATATCTTCTTTTGGAGAAGTTGGCACCGGAGTTTCTAATACTGCCGAAATCTTATCTGGATCTACTTGGATACCTTGTGCAGATACAATGTGGCCAAGTAACTTGCCACATGAGACCGCAAACACCGATTTGTTTGGATTCAAACAGAGTCTATATTCTCTGCATTTCTGAAAGCAGCACCGTAAATGAAACAGATGTGCTATCATCTTACCGAAAATTGAAAAATTGTCGAGATATACTTGCATAAATGAAGTGAGATAAGGAGAAAATATCTCCTGCATACATCTTTGAAATGTGCTTGGTGCGTTTCTTAATCCAAACCACATTACCGTACAAGCAAAGACACCCCAATTGGTAATAAATGCAGTTTTTGGTATATCTTCTTTGGCCATTCTTACTTGGTTGTAGCCACTGTACCCATCTAGAAATGAATACATCTCATGACCTGCTACTCCATCAAGCATGGTATCCAAAAAGGGAATTGGAAAGGGATCCGGTACGGTTGCTGCATTTAATTTCCGGTAATCTACACAGATTCTCAATTGCTTGTTTTTCTTAGGCAAAATCACAATCGGAGAGATCCATTCAGCATGCTCTACGGGTATGATAAATCCAACTTTCAATAACCTATCAAGTTCTGCCTTAACCTGGGATGCATAATGGGGATTCATCCGGTAGCTAGTTTGCTTTATCAGTCTTGACTCTAGCTTTAGGATGACCCTGTGTTGGTAGATACTGGGGTCCAATCCTTTCATGTCTTTGTAGTCCCATGCAAAGACATCAGTGAATTCTTGGAGTAGCTGGATTAAATGTGCTCGAAATGTTTCCGGTAAGTTTTGCTTTATCTTCACCGGACGCGGATGATCTTTATCTCCTAAATTGTAAGTAATCAGTTGATCTTCGGGGACATAGAACTGTTGATGTTTCTCTGTGTTGTCTGTTGGTTTAAAAAGTTGCTGCAATTCATCGTCATGTGTTGAAACAATGTCTTCCTTCTTAGCCTCTTCTATGATGGGTATTACTGTACAGACTGAAGCATTCCAATCATCTACAACGTGCTGTAGATCAATAGTCCCTAATGAAATTAAGTCAGCGTTACTCTTCAAAAACTCTTCTTCTTCATCATCTGACAATCCATCTAGCATATGGACTGGTTCAACAAAATACGGTCTAGCGTGTAACTCGCAAGGTTGTATAGCATCTAATTTTACCACATATCGACGATTGGCATCTTTAAACGTAAGCTCTTGTGCAGACCAGTCTTGTATTACCTTCGCATGTTTCAACCAAGGTCGGCCAAAAAGAAGGTTGTAATCCAAAGTGGATTCTGGAAAATCTAGTATAACAAAGGTCATTTTAAAGGTCGTACCTTGCAAAGTGATGGGTACATTTCGCACAAGTCCTACAGGATGGACTCTTGATTGATCTGCCATTCTGATAAAAAATTGAACTGGTTCGATTTCGGTCCATCTTAGTCTTTTGCATAATGCTGCAGTCGCAATGTTAACACCAGAGCCTCCATCAATTAATACCTGCGTAATCTTATAATTCTTATACCATACTGTAATCAAGGGAACTGAATGATCAACCGTAGAATCAGGTTCCGGTTGAACTGCTGCTGTTGCTGAAATACAAGAAGGTACCGGACTGAACTGTTGTTGGAACTGTTGTTGAATTCCAGGTACTAATGCCAGTAGTTGGCCCAAAGGCAGAGTGATCGATGCCTTAGATAAGATTTCCCAAGCCTGTTGAGATTGATTGACAGGCTCTATTGATGTTGAAGTTGATGCCTCTACTGATGCGGAGGTGTCTACGGTGGGCAATGTATCGGCTGCTGATGATGTTTCTGCTGCTAACTCCCTTTGCTGTGTTCCTTCCTTCGTTAACAAGGGTTGGGCTACCGGAATAGGCTCTGGAAAGACTGGAGGTTCTGTTGTGGTCCATTGACTAGCTTTGTTATACATTCTGTGTTGTTCACGTACCCCTGGTTCAAATATTTCTGCTGCCGGTTGCAATTGTTTACCGGAACGAGTCTGGACTGCAGCAGCCTGTGTCTCTACCGGTGTGAGTTTTACCATGTTGGCCATTGGATTTTGGCGTTCCTTCTTCCTTTGATCATACTCAGCTGCATCTTTGCAAAATCTTCTAATATCTCCAAATTCGCCGCAAAAATGACAGCGTGGTGGTGGTAGATTGGGATTTTCTGGTGGTACTCCGTTCTGCCAGCGGTTTGCATTAAAATTGTTGTTCCTTTGTCCTCGGTAGTTACGATATCCTTGCGATTGATTGTTTCTCAATTGCGGAGGCACGTAGTGATTCGCTGGCTATCCATGTTCTTGAATAACTGCATTGACCGTTGCTGTTCCCTGTATTCTGGCATTGTAAACACAGTTTCCAGTGGTGTGTCCGGCAGTGTTGCAGATAGCACAAAACGTTTGATTGAGTGCACAATTGGCACTAGTATGACCTGAATTTTTGCATATGTTGCAGTATACCTGTCTAGTCATATCTTTTGCAACATTCTTGTTTGCTTTTAACCATTCTAAATCTTCTGTAAATCCACCGACTTTGTGTTCCAGTTGCAGAGTCATTGTAATGACTACATCGAGGGACATGGCTCCGACACATCTTATGATCATGATCTACTTAAGTTGTGGAACCAAGCCATTGATGAACCACTGAGTGATAACATCATCTGGTAAGTTAGCATGGGCCGGTGGTAGCTGCCTTAAGTGTGTCCTGAAGAGAGTAGCATACTCCTGTACAGTTTGATTTGGTTTCTATCTGTTGTTCTGCAGATAATCAAAAATTTCAGCTGGATTTTTTTTTAGCCTGAATCGTTGCAGAAAAGCATCTCGTACTGCTTCATAGGTGCCAAAATGATTAATATCATATTCTGTAAGCCATCTAGTTGCTTCATTAACAAGTGTAGATTGGAAGACAATAGCTTTGTAGGCCTGATCCGGTGGATGATTGAGTACTGTGTAGCTTATCTTGAAGGTGCGTACGTGAGCATCCGGATCATCTCCTGGGAATCCACCAAACTTAGTGTACGTCACTCCCGTTGGAGGTGGCCTGGGTGGACATAACTGTTGTTGTCCGTTCATTGTGAGCGTGTTATACTTTCCTTCTGAACTACCGAAATTTGTATCGTCGGATAACGCACTTTCCGGTGCGATTATCTTGTCTAATATGCTTCGAATCTCTGTTTCGAACAGCCTTCTTTCCTCCTTGATATCCAGTGTATGGGAACTTGCTTCCAAGCACGGAAGATGGGCTGAAGATTTAGCAGAAAATGCTAAATCATCTCCGAAAAACTGTGATTCTCTTACCGAAATTTCACCGGAATCAACCGAAATTGTGCCCGAATTCGGCGTTTTTTCGCCTTCGCCGATTTCTGTGACTAAAGTGTTTCTAATTGTAGATGAATCTGAATCTTTTCCCAAGAGTGTTAAGCTAGATTCCAAATGCGTCTTGGTAGGTTCTGGGATTACTATATCTTTGATAGACTGTGGCAAAATAGTACCGGACTCTACCAGAGGCGTAACAGGTTCTACCGGAATATGACCGGAATTAGTTTTAACGTTCTTAACTTTCTTGACAACTGGGTCAGTCCTAGTTGTACTTCTACCTCCCAAAGTTGGCTTTAGTACTCCAGACTGATGGTTCTTGGGATACGTTTCACCGGATCGAGTAACCGGCATATATCATCCTTTGTACTATTCGCGTAGTATTACTAACGGGACAGTCTACAACAGTCTGATCTGTTGCTACTGCCAATCGAACGATAATCTACTTCTGACAAATGACTGGCAATTTTTATGCCACCTTCCCACAGACGGCGCCAAGTGTTAAATGTTACACAGTTACGCTGTTTTAATAATTAGCCGAAATCGTACCGAGCAAGTATTTAACATAAAATAGAGGTTCACCGTAAACTATATTAAACTTTCAATTACCGAAAGGCGTTGTCAGATCAAGTGGGTTCTTGGGAGTGGTAGGGGTCTGTTAGACAGAGGCCCTGTACTATTTTCCCAACTCATTACACAATCATAATTACTTTCTAGCGTCTTAGCTCAGCGCGCAACTCTGAACAACTGATGATTGTTCAATGTATTTGACTTAGAATTTCCCGACTAATCCTGCTTAGTGATATGAGCAGTAGTCCGGTGACTTGTATCAAATAGAATAATCTACTACCGTAATGAAGATCATCTAATATGTGCTTCTTCCGAGCAAACAGTTATGCCAAACACACATATATACCCTGAAGTTATGCAACTCATTGTCTGCCAACCTCAAGCAACAACCTTTCTGACAACGATTCAACTCGCCATAGACTTAACAATGTCCTATTCGCACTTCCTTCATCACAGATGCTAATCTTCCTGTGATCGGAATTAACAATGAACATAGACTACTGCATCGAACTTGGTACTTACAGAAATTGCGAACACGTGAACAGTTCGGAGCTTCTATTCACAACTTCTCGTTCAGCATACAAATTGATAATAACACACTGTAACTTAATAATACTCAGAGACACACTCAACCGTTACCGAACAGATTCGTAACTATGCACTATGGTGCGAATAAACGACTAGATGGAGCAGGAGAACAGAACAGAACAGAGTAGAGTTCATTCTTCCCAATGGCATACACACTTCAACAGTACGCTTACAATTCCTCAAAAGAATGGGTTTTTGCCACTCTTTTTCCATTACTTTAAAAAGACGTTTACAGAATGCGCGTACCAATTTTTCACGCGTAATTCAAGGAACTTCGTTACATCCGGCATACATTTGTCCTACTCTGGCAGCCGTCTAACAATGTGCTTCAGAAAATTTTTGGTTTTGGCTGAAAATCTGTCAGTATGTAAAATGGGCACCCTCCATTCTGATCGAGGGGAGGAATATATGTCTTCTAATTTCAATGCATTTCTGGCTGAATGGGATAAAACACCAGTGTACAGTGCCATATACACCTCAATAGAATGGAGTTGCTGAACAAAAGAACAGGTCACTCATGGAGATGGCGAGGTGCATGGTTAAGAGTCAGACTTTACCACATAGTTTCTAGCTTGAGACTGTCATGTGTGCAGCATATGTACTGAACAGTTGTCCCACTAAAGCGTTGTAGTTTATCACTCCATATGAGGCTTGGCATGATTGCAAGCCATCTGTTGCTCATCTGCATGTTTTTGGTTGCTTGGTATATGCATTAGTGCCCGAACAACATTGCAGAAAATTGGATGATAAAGCAGTAAAATGTATTTTTGTTGGGTATAGTTCTAAAAGTAAAGGCTACCGTCTATATCATCCACAAACTAAACGCATTTTGGTTAGCCGTGATGTTGTTTTTGTGGAAGATGCTATTCATCCATTGCTTTCATGTACTAAGGAGACATCTGTTAGCTCCAAAGACATGTATGATACTTTGCTACCTCTTTTTATAGATGGACAGTCTAGTGCTGGTCCTAATGAGGCAAATTCTCAGCCTTTGTAGGTTTAATGTGATGATGCAGATCATTCCATTTCTGATGCAGATTTACATGATGCGCTTGTTGATGAGAGGGCTGATATTGAGCAGGCAAAAACTATGCCAAAATGGTGCAGACTTTGCGTGATAGCAAATTAGATGCACCTTTGTCACATCGTACTCGTTCAGGCTCTCATAGTGCCTCTTTTGCATCAGATTGCTATGCTATGGTTGCATCTAGTCTCTGTGATGAGAATGAGCATGTTTTGTTTGATGAAGCACAAAATTCAAAAAATTGGACGGCTGCTATGCAATCTGAATATGATGCTATAATGAAGAATGGTACTTGGTCTTTATGTGACTTACCTCTAGGCAAGAAGGCCATTGGGACTAAGTGGGTATACAAGTTGAAGCATAAACCTGATGGTACAATTGACAAGTATAAGGCTAGGCTTGTTGCAAAGGGTTATGCGCAGGAAAGAGGCATTGGTTTTGATGAGACCTTTACACCTATTTGCCGAATGACTACTGTTCGTAGCATCTGTGCGCTTGCAGCTCATCATGGTTGGAATGTACATTAGCTGGATATCAAAACAACATTTTTGAATGGCGACTTGCATGAAGAAGTGTATGTTTTTCAGCGCCATGGCTTTGTGCAGAAAGGGCATGAGAGCTAGGTGTGCAGGTTAAAGAAGGCATTATATGGCTTAAAGCAAGCACCATGTGCTTGGTATGAAAAGATACATGCCTATCTGATTGCACATGGTTTTGAGAACAGTCCAACTAAAAGCACCTTATATGTTAAGCGTGTTAACGATGTACTTCTCATCATTGTGGTTTATGTTGATGATATGCTGCTCACTAGTCCTAATGAGAGGCATATTGCTGATTTTAAGGCTGATTTACATGCCTCATTTGAAATATCTGATTTGGGGCATTTTCATCACTATTTGGGCATTCAATTTATGCATGTTGATGGTGGAATGGCTTTGTGTCAAACGAAATATATTGACACATTATTGGAGCGTCTTGGCCTTGAAGACTGTAAACCTATTGCCACTCCTATGGAGACAGGTTTACGATTGAGTCTTCAAGATGTTGTAGATGCATTTGATGTTTTTCTCTATCAGCAAGCTGTTGGATGCTTGATTTACTTATGCATTACTCGGCCAGATATTCAGTTTGCTATCTCATAGATGAGAAGGTTTATGCATCGCCCAGGTGTCAAGCATTGGCAGGCGGTTAAGCGCATCTTTTGCTACTTGAGTGGTACTCAGCTACTTGGGTTGTTTTATCCCAAGGGGGGTGTCACTATCGCTAGATTTGCATGCTTTTTTCTGACTCTCACTGGGCTGGTTGCTATGAAACTCATGTGCCCACTAGTGGCTTTTGATTCATGCTTGGTAGCTCATGTATATCTTGGTTGAGCAAGAAGCAGCCTACTGTGGCCACTTCCAGTTATGAGGCTGAGTATAGGGCAGCTTTCACAACTACTGTTGAGTGTGTGTGGCTCAGATGCCTTATGGCTGATTTGGGTGTTGGCCAGTCTTCTGCCACCACCATCTTCACTAATAGTCAGAGCGCATTGGTAGTTGCGAGGAACCCTGTATTCCATGCTCGCACTAAGCACATTGAGGTGCATTATCATTATGTCAGGAGAGGTTCTCTGCTCGTGAGATCAACTTGGCATATGTGCCCATGCAGGAGAACATTGTAGACCTTTTCACGAAGGCTCTTCCTAGGGAGAAGTTTGAAGCTTTCCGCAAAGCTTTGGGCTTACTTCCTTTTGTGGATTGATTCCACATAGATTGGCACTTCCTTATACATGAGTGCCAGCTGCTTGTTCACCGCATCACTCCCAGGGGGATTTGTTGATATATTTAGGTAGTGATGTGTGTGAACACACTAGGACCGCTGGGGCACTTTTTTCCCTCTTTAGGAGGTTTTTTCCCCCCGGCTTGTATATACACCTATTGCCTCAATGGGCTACTTATCCTTCTACATTCTCTAGTAATACATTCAGTATTGTGTGTTGTGCTCCAAAGTTCTTCTTCTTCCTTGTGCTGTTCGCGTGCTTCCACAGACATTTATCTCCAACACCAATGTGGAGATTTATGATGATGAATCTGTGTATCTAATGACTTATGGAATATTGTCAATGGCACTTATCCAAGGCCAAGGAAAGTTGGAGAAGATGTTGCTTTATCTTCTAGAAGAACCCCTCTTCCTATTTTTGCTCAACAAGAGAGTGAAAAAGAAGGAAGTATTTGAGTATCAAGAGTCTGTACTACTACTAGATTACTTCCTATAGAAGTGCAATCCGAATGGGATTCAAGGGATGCAGTAACACTTTCATATATTGCTATGGGAGTCAAAAGGCATATTACACCTCAAATGAGGTCTTGTAGAAGCTCTCGTGAGGCTTGGTTGGACTTAGAGAATGTCTATCAGAGCAGAAACCCTACTAGGAAAGCTCATCTAAGGAGATAGCTAGCCAACACAAGGATGAAAGTTGGTGAATGAGTTCAATTACATATTTTGAAGCTCAAAGACTTACAAGATCAATAAATCAATATTGGAGTCAACACTTCAGATGAAGATATGTTAAACACACTTCTAAAATCACTTCCATCTACATGTTGTGCTTTTGTTACTTCTTTATCTCTCTCTATAAGAGATAGAGAACTTTCATTTGAAGAGGTGTAGTTCTTGTTACTTCAAGATGAAGATCAACAAAAGTTTATGGAAGAGATAATGAATCCATGTTATCATCATGGAAGGGGAAGGAAAGAAAGTCTATCAATCTTACTCTTAATGCTTCCTCTAAACCCAAAGAAAAGTCTTCGACTACATCTGATTCAAAGAAAGGAATATGGCATTACTCTAAGAAACCAGGTCATTACATAATAGAATGGAAAACAAGGATTTTTAATGAGAAGAAGAAAGCATTAGGTAATAGTGTTGAAGATGAGATGATCCAAAACCTAAATCTTCAAAGGTAGATTCTTATGCATGTGTTAATATTGAAGAAGTAGCTTTTGATCAGGTAGCATTACATGCACTCTTAGATAATCCTTGGATTTTTTATTTTGGAGCTACTAAGCATATATAAGGTTGTAGAAAGGAATTTTCTTCCCTTTTTAACTCTTCAAGTAGAAGGGTGACCATTGTAGATGGTCATGATTTGGATGTTGTAGGTGTTGGAGAAGTGAACCTAAAGTCCGTAGTAGGTGGAAATTTCATAATTTCTAAATCTCTTTATGTTCCAGACATGAAGAAGAATTTGCTCTCTATCTCTACTTTCTTGTCAGATGGTTATAAAGTTGTATTTAAGAAAGATTCATGTTGAATGCTCTCATGTGATGAGGAGCATTGTGTAATTCAATTTGAAAATAGAAGTGGCATGCTTGTGTTATCTAAAATTAGTCATTCTAATGTTGCTAGGTCTACTACACCTAAGGAGAACATGAAGTTATGGCATGATAGATTTTTCCATATCAGTTACATAACTCTCATGCATATCAAAGATCAAGGTATGGTGGAGAGTTTGCCTACTTTTGCTTTACCAAATGATGTAGAAGAATGCGAAGGATGTCTTGAAAGAAAGCTTCATAAACTACTTTCCAAGAAGCATGGATACATCATGGCTACAAGGAAGTTGTAGATCATACATTCAGCTGTGAATGTTTTGATGAGAATAGATTCTATTCAAGGTCTCAAGTACTTTGTTATGTTCATTGATAATTTCTCAAGCTACTTGTGTATTTATGATCTTAAAATGAAATGAGAGGTTTTTCCTACTTTCAAGAAGTTCTCCATATTCTCTCACACACACTCTTCATACCTCTTAGGCACATGTCATATAATATTCAAAAGGTTAGGATCACCTTTCAAAGAAGGATGTCACATGGCATCATATGGGTATTTATACCATTTGGTAGAAGAGGCATGAGAAGTCTCATATATAGAGAGGCTCGAGTTGAGAGCACGAGAGAACTTCATGAGAAGAGCTCGACGGCAGGACGGATTGACTTCATCATCTCTGTGTGTTTTTTGGTCGAAGATCCATGTTCATTTTTGCAATAACAGAAGGTCTATCTAATATTGGTATGAGAGCCTCATTTTGGGCACGCAACCAATGCTGCACGGCGGAGGAATTGAACTCTCACCAATTTGAAGAGAGGTGCTTCAGCTATCCACGCCGCCATGCCATTTTGGTGCTCATTGACTAAGCATAGACAGTGAATACAAAGCAATTGTTTCCGACCTTGACATCAAGAAGGAGATGAAAGTCCCTTCTAACTCTTCTCGTGAAAAGAGTTCATGGCATAACCACAAGTGCAACAAGTTATCATTCTTCTTGCCTTTTGATTAAGATGGACATCGGATGTAAGCATTGTCTTCTCCGAGAAGCAAAGCAAGAAAGGTTTCAGTGATTTCTTCCACATACGAATGTGAGAGGAGTAGGACGATCATTAAGGCAACGAGCAAAGGTAGAGGATGACATCATCCTCTATGGAAGATAAGGACCTTTATGACATCCTATATGATTCTAGAAAGGAGGAGTTATGGCCTCAAGTTCCAGGTTTGAGTATTTTTAAATTTTTGTTGAATCTTTATTTTTGAGAAGGGCAAAGAAGGGGTTGCTACCAAGCTCAACCATAAGCTTTAGGCATATTCAAAATGGCTTTGTTGATAAATTTCACATAAATTACGAGATATTTTGGACAAGTAGCCATTTGGGAAAGGGAAATGAAGTGGGAGTTTTCTTAGATTGATGGGAAACATCATGCATACACATAGTGTAGTGTATTGAATTCCAAGTAAGATTAAGAAATCCAAAATATATCTCAGTATGATGGGAGTTTGAAGCTCCACAAAACCCCCTTCCATCATTGTTCGAGAAAAAAATTCAGCACCTGAAATTAAGAAATTCCCATTTTGGAAGAGGGAAAAAGAGGTGCATTAACCACGGATGGATGAAAAAAAATGCACATACTGAGAGTATCTTGTACTGAATTCATAATGGAATCATAGGATTCATTAAAAGAATAAGTTAATGAGGAATTTTACTTCCTCAAAGACCCCCTTTCCACACTTTTTGGAGAAAAATTTCAGGTGTTAGTTTTAGAACTCCACTTTTGGGAGTAAGAAAAGAGAGTATTTCAGAGGCTTCCCATGGACTATTGTATACATACATGAGGTATGGTGTATGTATAACCATGGAGATTGAGAAAATTCAAGAGAAATCCACATTAGGAGTGGATTAGAAGCTTGCTAAAAGCTCCCATTTAAGTTTTTGCATGACAGTAAAAATCTTGATTTAGGCCTCTTTTGGGGAGCAAATTAGCATGAAGGGAGGATTTGGAAAGGTGAAAATAGGCCCAAGCATCTTCATATACTTTTCTCTGAGTTTATGGAGAGAATTATAGGATTTGCTTGATAAAAGAATGCTTTTGGGAACTCCAAAAATCACATTTTCATACTTTTTTGAGGCCTCCAACAATCCATTAGTTTGGCATGTCCCGCATGGAATGGCCATATCTTGGGCTAGAAAACTCCAAATTGGGCATGCTATGGATCATGTCTAAGAGAAAAAAGTCTAGTTTCAGGTTAGCAAAAGAAAATTTGGAAATTATGTATTTTGCAAGTATGTATAGGTCTACAAAGTCCGAACAATTTTTGGCAACTACCTTTTGGGAGCCATATCTTACAAACCGGGAAGGCGATTGAAGTAATTTCGCTTCAAGTTTCTTTCATATGATATATATTTCAGTTTATGATTATTTGCAGGTCCTAAAATGGTTTTTGAATGTCTAAAGAAGGATTATAAATGCATTTTTTGGGTAAATTTGTAGTATTTTGGTAATCATCTGACCATGCTTTATGTTTTGGGAAGTGATCGGATGTTTTCGGACACGTCAAAGTTTATATTAGGACATGAGGAGGAAGGTGCAGAAGTATTGAAGCTCATTGAAAAGAACTTGGATGCATGTAATTCCAATACCAAATCATTCAGGGATGTATGCTTTATATTTTCTGGCATTTTACTTTATGTTGTGGCATTTTTTGTATGTACATGCATCGATTGGAATGCATACATCAAAGTTGATCATTTTTGTATTTCTAAAACTATGGATCAACCTGTTAGGAGTACAACTTTTGATTGTTTGCAGGAAAGATGGTTGGAGGAACTACATGATTATGCAACAAAGAGATTGTTGCTAGCATTCGTTTTTATGTTTTTGCAGGTTATGGAGTGCATGCCATGGGCTTGCCAAGCCCTACGTTGTTGAATGGCCTGTGTGCCAGTGAGTTTATGGTTAAAATTTTTTGGGACTCTGTTTCCTTGGGAAAATGTTGTCGAAATGTTTTCCACCTCATGGCGTTATATACTCACTTACCTTCATGTAAAAATGTTATGACATCAATAAGGTGTCAGCATGCTTGCACACATGTATTTGATGGACTTAGTACCATCATAATAGTATATATAAGTCAACTTCAGTAGTAATAGGATCCCTACACATAATCCTTACGGATTTAGATCATAGGATTGCCAAGGGGAAGGAGCTAGACCTTCACCATTAGGAATGTACACAAGCAATCCTATAGGTTTTAAGAAGTTGCATACAAGCACGGGAGATACATTTATGATAATCTCCAAGGTAGTGAAGATTTACTTATCTTCACAAGAGTCTCACAATAGGATTAAGAGACTATGGGGTATTATCAGGAATACCCAAAGAGTGACTAGTTTCACTCATGCACATCACTTGAGCAAGTAGTGAAGCATTTCTGCTACACTACTAAGGAAACCAATTAGTTGGGATTACAAAGATGGGTTTCATGAGACATCATTGGCGAGTGTTTATGTGATTCGAGTGATGGTTAGGAAGGCTACAACTATGGCATTAGCACTATAATATAGAGCATAGATCCCTTAGTAAGGAATGGTTGGGGTACCCAATACATATATATGTGTGTTGGGATCTATAGAGAGGTACTTAGAACTCATCTTGGTACCTGGGAACAAGTTAGTTTGGAGTAAGAAAGGGATATCCACTGTCACATATTGTCACATGTTGACTAGAACCAAAACAACTAGTTCGAGGACATGAGACTCATTTGATTCCACCGACATGAGTTTAGGATATGGCATTCATTATAGTCCACTTACATATTCCATTACATATATATGGATACAGTCCACTTACATATTCCATTACGTATATATGTAATGTATATTCGATTTAGTGTAGGTATGACACCATGAATTGGAAGAAGGTTCCACTGGTATGGGATAGTGGAAACGACTTCCCTGTGAGCACTCTTCTTCTATGGCCAGGGAGAAAAGGACTCATCATTCATGGTGGCATATCTCACTAGATTAGAGGAGAGCTCTTAGTAGACATCTCCTTAGGATTGGGAGTTATCCTTCATAGTTTAGGGAACATTTATTCCTCCAGTAGAGAATGTGAAAGGTGATTTTATCACCATTGGTATCACATACTCATTTTGAGTTTTTCAAGAAGGATAATTCCATCAGTTTGATTGGATCGTATAGATCCATGCATAAAGTATGGTTGGCAGAGATAGTTCTTTAGTATGGATACACATGTGTTATGGTATCATGTCATATCATTGCTGACCATTTTAGTAGAGGGCTTTGACCCTTATAAGGAATTTAATTTCTCCACTCTTCACTACATACACCTTCATTAGTTAGAGGAGATTTGTTCTCCATCTTCATAGGAATGTATGTAATGAGGGATTATGCATTGGTTATGGAAGAGAGGAGCAAATGAATTCATAATTTTCTCTTTTAAGGAAGGAAGAAAGTGGGAATCGGCTTAGAGATCGATGAGAGATCTCACTTTAGCTCAGTGGTCTCACTTAGCTCATGTTCTTTGAAAGAGAAAAAGCAAAGAAAAACCTGATTTCTTCATAGAAGAATGACAGAGTATGTTTTCCTTTAGAGAGAAGAGGTGTTTAGAAAACATCTCTTAGTCTATATTTCGAAAGGAATTCATTTATTCTACTTTTCAGTATAATTTTCCTTCACATGGAATAGAGCAATTGGATTCAATAGAATCTCTTTCAAAGGGGAAGGGAAAGTGGAATACGTTTCACTATTAGAGATCTTTTCCTTGGAAGAGATAAGAGAGAGAGAGAGAGTTTCACTTTCTCACTTTTAGATTGTCTAGATAGAAGTGGCACTCTTCTATCAAAGACAAGAGGGGGGGTCAGTTAATCATGATGGTTAGATTGAGTCCCACCCATAGACTCTAGAGAGAAGCAGTTATGCGACTTTCAATGATGGTCCTTGACTAGATGAGATAATCTAGTTGTTGACATTAGTTAGACTGGGAGTAGATTGATGATACCTCTCTTTAGAGTTTCTAGGAGATAGGGATATATCTAACCTATTGGTGTACCAAACTCTTAATTGGTGTTACATCATAAGTATGATGTGTAAACATCAGTTACAAGGATGGGTACTTAGGGAGTATGTGAATCTCAAAGGGAATGCTTTCTGCATTCATATGGCAAACTATAAGGAAGAGAAATATTATAGTTTGCACTAGTGCCAATAGATGCTCTTCTATTAGAACTTGTTGGTGCATTTCAAGCCTTCACACTTGGCTTGGAACTTTGGAAGATTAGCTTGGACAATTTTTTTCATCAAGGCTTCACTTGAAGGGAAGAGCATAGGAACCCATACCTATGATTTATTATCCTTTTTACTTTCATTGTAAAAGTCTTAGTGACTTGTCATTTATGAACACACACCTACTTGATTAAGTCGTGGAAATTGGATGGTGTAAATGGAGAGAATATCTCCCTACTTTTAGAGGAGTGATTATAGGAGATTTGAACTTGAATTCAAATTCAAATCTCAACTCAACTTCTATAAAAGTCAATGTAAAAAGTTGCGGGTTAGTTAGTCCAATTGAGCTCACTCCCCGAGGCATTCTATCATTGTAACTGTGTGTGCGTTAGTGCTACTTCATAGCCTACACCACAACACCTCATTTAGCTATGTTTGTCATGCTAATGGGATTGTACAACTACATCAACCAATAGAAGTATACACATTCATTATCTCTGTTTTCTCTGAGTCATCATCTCCAAGTCTGTCAACTTCTAAGGGGCATATCTCAGGATCTACTGAACCAAATCAAGTGATTCAAAGCACATTGGAACCCTCTCCAAGCATACTACACGCCTACAAAATTTCAAGGTCAAAGGATCAGCCATCTCAGAGAAATCTCACTCGAAGTTGTCACTGGTATTAGTCTGCAGAATTCCTAAAATATCGGGGGTACATATAATTTTGCTAAACTTCTTTCTCAGAGTATAGTTTGTCATTTCCTCTCATTCCACTTGCAAATGGTAGCTTGTTAAGCTAATTTAATATGTCTAGAAGGAATTTGATCAATTGTAAGTGTGCTGGTCATACTGAGTGAAAGACTGAGCAGGTGTCAATACCAAATCAGCAAGTTTTCTTGGATTCTTGAAGTCTCAAGTAGTCTGTTTTGATTTGATCACTACACATATCATTTGCAAAGTACATATATGCTTTCTTGGTATCATTTGGAAGCTAATCAAGTGTACTAAGCATATCTGAAGCAAAGGAGGGCTAGAGCAAAGCAGGTCTAGGAGCTTCAACTCAATCTCTTGAGTGCATCCAACCATCTCTCCCAACAGTGGTATCAGAGCAAATAAGGTAAACATGGGAGATGGTTTTCCTTCATTCATTGAAAAATTGGACAGGAAGAATTACCAAGCTTGGTCTCTAAGGATGAAGACCTATCTACAAGGAAGAAGCTTATTTGGATACATATCAGGAGATGAGGAATTGCCCTCATTCAAAGCTAGAGGACTACCCACCAAGGATGAACAAGAGAGGCTCAACCAATGGTGTGCAAAAGATGCTTTGGCAAGGTCTTACCTTCTTAACTCTATATCTGATTTCCTTTTACCTCATATAAGGAACTGTAAGACTTCCCAAGAGACTTGGGAAACTCTGTCAACATATTTCTCTTCCAACACAAGGGCCAGGAAGAATCAACTGTGGATTGAATTCACAACCCTTAGGAAGCAGCCCAAGCAATCAGTCTCAGAGTATGTGACCAAGATTAAAGATGTGGCAGACCAATTCGCAAGCATTGGAGAGGAGATTGAAGAGGAGCAAATAGTCAGGCAAGTAACAAATGGACTCAAGGCAGATGATAAGTGGGAAAGCTTCACCACTGCAATGGACCTCTACATGGACATGCTTACCCCAGATCTCACAACACTCATGGGCCAACTATTCACACATGAAGCAAAGTTTACAAAGGCAGGAGATCAATCAAAAGGTAACAACCCCTCTGCTCTATATACTGATAAGAAGGTTAAGGATAAAGGTAAAAGTAAGAAGGTTGATGAAGAAGGTTCTACCTCCCAAGCAAACTATGCAGGGAGAGGTAGATCCTCAAGAGGAAGAGGCAGAGGAGGCAAGTCAGGTAGGGGGAGACCCTACAACTCATCACCATGCAACATTTGTGGATTGTCCAATCATACCACAGATGAATGCTACAAGAACTACAAGAATCAGAGAGGAAGAGGCTATCAAAGAGGTGGATACTCTCAAGGGAGAGGCAGGTTCAGCCAACACCAAGGCTACAATGGATACAACAATCAATACAACAACAATTACAACCACAAACACAATGGTAATTATCAAGGTGGATTGAGAAATAGAAGGGATTACAACAACTACACAGAGGAGCAAGATGACTCCCTACTGATCATGAATATTACCTCCAAGGCAGGTACAAATGATGATCATTTATTTTATATTGATTCAGGATGTTCTAACCATGTAGCTGGTAATGTGGCACTACTCTCTGATTTGGAAGAACCCAAGGGCAAACATCAGGTACAGACAGGTGATGATACTAAACATTCTGTTGTTAAGATTGGAAATGTAAAGACATGTGATGGTAACCAGAACCTATTGAGCAGGGTACTCTATGTACCAACCATCACCAAGAATCTAATGAGTGTTGGTCAGATTGTGGAGAAAGGGTTACAGGTCAGGTTCACTCAACATGGAGCATATGTGGAAGACCCAAGACATGGTTTCAAAAGAATTGCCAAGGGGGAGAAATCAGGTAGATTGTTTACTTTTGAGCTAGAAGACACCAAGAACATTGCTTTATATAATTACAAGGATCAAACACTTTCAGAGTTAGAAATATGGCACAAGAGGTTAGGTCACATAGGTGAAAGAACCCTAAAGCAAATGTGCAGGGATCAATGTGTGCTTGGGATACCTGATGTATCCAAACAACACATGATTTACAAGTGTGGTGCTTGTCAGTTTGGTAAGTCTCACAGGTTGCCCTATTCAAGGAAAGGTTTCATGCATAAAGACTACCTAGACTTGGTACACACAGATGTTTGGGGACCTAGCAAGGATCCCTCCATTTCAGGATCAAGGTACTATGTGTCCTTCATTGATGACTATAGCAGGTGGACTATCTTATACTTTATGAAACATAAAGATGAAGTGTTTAATTGTTTCAAGAGGTATCTTGCACTTGTTGAAAATCAAACAGGAAGAAACTTGAAAAGGCTAAGGTCAGATGGTGGAGGAGAGTACTTCTCCAATGAGTTTGAAGATTTCTTGCAGGAAAGAGGCATCAAGAGGGAGATAACCACAAGGTATTCACCTGAACAAAATGGAGTAGTTGAAAGAAGGAATAGACTCATTGTAGAAACAGCTAGGTCTATGCTTAATGAAAAGAAATTGCCAAATTATCTTTGGGCAGAAGGTGTATCCATTGCCACCTATCTCATAAACAGGTTGCCATCCAAATCACTTGATGGTATGACACCATATGAAGCTTGGCATGGTAAGAGACCTTCTCTGGATCACTGCAAAATCTTTGGTTGTGTAGCATATGTGCATATTCCCTCACAGGTAAGGGGAAAGCTAGACCCTAAAGCTGAAAAATGTATCTTCATTGGTTATGATTTGAACCAAAAGGGATACAGATTCTACAACCCAACAAACAAAGGCTTCAAGGTAAGCAGAGATGTCATCTTTGATGAGAATGACTCATGGTATGAGAATGAATGCAGGAAGGTTAGTCTACCTTATGACATGGAAGAAGATTACCAAGGAGGAACCATTCCAGAAAGAAGACTCAAGCTCAGATGATGATAATACAATTAACCTTGAGGAATTCAAGGCATGGAAGTCCAAAGGAAAGATGAAGATGAAGAAGCTAGAGGATATACCAGAATCCTCAACTCAAGCTATGAGGAGATCTCAGAGAGAAAGTAAGAAGCCTATCAGATATGGGTATGACACATCACTTGTAACTAAACATTCTGTATATCTTGCAAAGGATTTGTTAAATGAAGAACCAGGTACCTATGAAGAAGCAATTACCAAACCAGAATGGAAAGGAGCTATGGATGAAGAAATGGAAGCTCTCAAGGAGAGTGATACTTGGGACTGGTCGTGCAAATCAAGCCTTCACATTTGGCTTGTATCCTTGGAAGGAGGTCTCACATGTAGAAAGAACCATAGAAACACTTGCCTATGTGTTATTACATTTTACTCATTGTAAAAGTCTATATGACTTGGCATTTACATGTAATCACTTTAATCACTTACCTACTTGATTGGATTCGTGAAAAGTAGATGGTTTAGTAGAGAGAATATCTCCCTACATTTATTGGAGTGATTATAGGAGATTTGAATTTGAATTCAAATTCAAAACTCAACTCAATTTCTATAAAAGATGTAATGCAAAAGTCGCGGGTTAGCTAGACACATCGAGCTCATATCCCGAGGCAATTTTGTATCAACTTTTGAGTGTGTGAGGACTTATTCATAGCCTACACCTCTGAGTACCATTTGGCAATGTTTATCATGCCAATGGGAATTTACATCAATGTGAATTAATACATATCATTACATTCATTATCTCTGTTTTCTCTGAGTCATCATCTCCAAGTCTGTCAACGTCAAAGGAGCATATCTCAAGATCTACTGAACCAAATCAAGTGATTCAAAGCACATTGGAACCAGCTCCAAGCATACTACACACCTACAAAATTTCAAGGTCAAAGGAGCAGCCATCTCGGAGAAATCTCGCTCGAAGTTCACACTGGTCTGTGTCTGCACAATTCCTAAAAAGTCGGGGGTACATATAATTTTGCTAAACTCATTTCTCAGAGTATAGTTTGTCATTTCTTCTCATTATACTTGCAAATGGTAGCTTGTTAAGCTAATTTAATATGTCCAGAAGGAATTAGATCAATTGTAAGTGTGCTGGTCACACTGAGTGAAAGACTGAGCAGGTATCACTACAAAAATAGCAAGTTTTCCTTGATTTTTGAAGTCTCAAGTTATCTGTTTTGATTTGATCATTACACATATCATTTGTAAAGTACATATATGCTTTCATGGTATCATTTGGAAGCTAAGCAAGTGTACTAAGCATATCTGAAGCTAAGGAGGGCTGGAGCAAAGCAGGTTTAGCAGCTTCAACTCAATCTCTTGAGTGCATCCAACCATCTATCCCAACAGTGGTATCAGAGCAAACAAGGTAAACATGGGAGATGGTTTTCCTTCATTCATTGACAAATTGGACAGGAACAATTACCAAGCTTGGTCTCTAAGGATGAAGACCTATCTACAAGGTAGAAGCTTATTTGGATACATATCAAGAGATGAGGAATTGCCCTCATTCAAAGCTAGAGGACTACCCACCAAGGATGAACAAGAGAGGCTCAACCAATGGTGTGCAAAAGATGCTTTGGCAAGGTCTTACCTTCTTAACTCTATATCTGATTTCCTTTTACCTCATGTAAGGAACTGTAAGACTTCCCAAGAGACTTGGGAAACTCTGTCAACATATTTCTCTTCCAACACAAGGGCCAGGAAGAACCAACTGTGGATTGAATTCACAACCCTTAGGAAGCAGCCCAAGCAATCAGTCTCAGAGTATGTGACCAAGATTAAAGATGTGGCAGACCAATTAGCAAGTATTGGAGAGGAGATTGAAGAGGAGCAAATAGTCAGGCAAGTAACAAATGGACTCAAGGCAGATGATAAGTGGGAAAGCTTCACCACTGCAATGGACCTCTACATGGACATGCATACCCCAGATCTCACAACACTCATGGGCCAACTATTCACACATGAAGCAAAGTTTACAAAGGCAGGAGATCAATCAAAAGGTAACAACCCCTCTGCTCTATATACTGATAAGAAGGTTAAAGATAAAGGTAAAAGTAAGAAGGTTGATGAAGAAGGTTCTACCTCCCAAGCAAACTATGCAGGGAGAGGTAGATCCTCAAGAGGAAGAGGCAGAGGAGGTAAGTCAGGTAGGGAGAGACCCTACAACTCATCACCATGCAACATTTGTGGATTGTCCAATCATACCACAGATGAATGCTACAAGAACTACAAGAATCAGAGAGGAAGAGGCTATCAAAGAGGTGGATACCCTTAAGGGAGAGGCAGGTTCAACCAACACCAAGGCTACAATGGATACAACAATCAATACAACAACAATTACAACCACAACCACAATGGTAATTATCAAGTTGGATCCAGAAATAGAAGGGATTACAACAATTACACAGAGGAGCAGGATGACTCCCTATTGATCATGAATATGACCTCCAAGGCAGGTACAAATGATGATCATTTATTTTTTATTGATTCAGGGTGTTCTAACCATGTAGCTGGCAATGTGGCACTACTCTCTGATTTGGAAGAACCCAAGGGCAAACATCAGGTACAGACAGGTGATGATACTAAACATTCTGTTGTAAAGATTGGAAATGTGAAAACTTGTGATGGAAACCAGAACCTATTGAGCAGGGTACTCTATGTACCAACCATCACCAAGAATCTAATGAGTGTTGGTCAGATTGTGGAGAAAGGTTTGCAGGTCAGGTTCACTCAACATGGAGCATATGTGGAGGACCCAAGACATGGATTCAGAAGGATAGCCAAGGGAGAAAAATCAGGTAGATTGTTTACTTTTGAGCTAGAAGACACCAAAAATATTGCTTTATATAACCACAAGGATCAAACACTTTCAGAATTAGAAATATGGCACAAGAGGTTAGGTCACATAGGTGAAGGAACCCTAAAGCAAATGTGCAGGGATCAATGTGTGCTTGGGATACCTAATGTATCCAAGCAACACATGATTTACAAGTGTGGAGCATGTCAGTTTGGTAAGTCTCACAGGTTTCCCTATTCAAGGAAAGGTTTCATGCATGAAGACTACCTAGACTTGGTACACACAGATGTTTGGGGACCTAGTAAGGATCCGTCCATTTCAGGTTCAAGGTACTATGTGTCCTTCATTGATGACTATAGCAGGTGGACTATCTTATACTTTATGAAGCATAAAGATGAAGTGTTTAATTGTTTCAAGAGGTATCTTGCACTTGTTGAAAACCAAACAGGAAGAAGCTTGAAAAGGCTAAGGTCAGATGGTGGAGGAGAATACTTCTCAAATGAGTTTGAAGATTTCTTGCAGGAAAGAGGCATCAAAAGGGAGATAACTACAAGGTACTCACCTGAACAAAATGGGATAGCTGAAAGAAGAAATAGAATCATTGTAGAAACAGCTAGGTCTATGCTAAATGAAAAGAAATTGCCAAATTATCTTTGGGCAGAAAGTGTATCTACTGCCACCTATCTCATAAATAGGTTGCCATCCAAATCACTTGATGGCATGACACCATATGAAGCTTGGCATGGTAAGAGACCTTCTCTGGATCATTGCAAAATTTTTGGTTGTGTAGCATATGTGCATATTCCCTCACAGGTAAGGGGAAAGCTAGACCCTAAAGCTGAAAAATGTATCTTCATTGGTTATGATTTGAGCCAAAAGGGATACAGATTCTACAACCCAACAAACAAAGGCTTCAAGGTAAGCAGAGATGTCATCTTTGATGAGAATGACTCATGGTATGAGAATGAATGCAGGAAGGTTAGTCTACCCTATGACTTACAAGAAGAATTCCCAAAGCTAATCAAAGAGGAACCAAGCAATGGAGAAGATCCAAGCTCAAAGGATGATGACACTATCAATCTTGACGAGTTCAAAGCATGGAAGTCCAAAGGGAAGATGAAGATGAAGCAACTAGAAGATATTCCAGAATCCTCAAATCAATCTATTAGAAGATCTCAGAGAGAAAGCAAAAAACCAATCAGATTTGGGTATGACACATCACTTGTAACTAAACATTCTGTATATCTTGCAAAGGATTTGTTGAATGAAGAACCAAGTACTTATGAAGAAGCAATCACCAAACCAGAATGGAAAGGAGCTATGGATGAAGAAATGGAAGCTCTCAAAGAAAGTGATACTTGGGACTTGGTACCCAAGAAGGACTCTATGAAGGTGATAGGATCCAGATGGATCTATAAGCTAAAGAGAAATTCTGATGGAACAATAAACAGGTACAAAGCTAGGTTGGTAGCCAAGGGTTTTGCACAAACCCAAGGCATTGATTATGAGGAGACATTTTCTCCTGTGGCTAAGATGCCAACTATCAGAATATTGGTGAGTGTAGCTGCATCCAAGAATTGGAACATGTACCAATTAGATGTCAAGAATGCTTTCTTGAATGGATGGATATCTGAAGAAGTCTACATGTCACAACCACCTGGCTATGAAGATCCGAAGAAGGTAAACTATGTTTGTAAATTGAAGAAGGCTCTATATGGTTTGAAGCAGGCACCTAGAGCATGGAATTACAAGTTGACAACCTACCTCCAAGACCAAGGATTTGTGATGAGTAAAGCAGACACTTCTCTATTCATAAAGAGGAGTAGTACAGAGGTAATCTACTTGTGTGTTTATGTTGATGACATCATCATTAAAGGTAATGATGTCAATGGGATTAGACACATCAAAGGACAGATGATGAAAGAATTCAAGATTAATGATCTTGGATTATTGAAGTACTTCTTAGGTCTTGAGTTAGTTTACACCAACTCAGGTATATATATCACTCAAAAGAAGTATGTACAGGATATGGTCAAGAAGTTTGGCTTGCAGGATGCTAAGGTCTCAAGTACTCCAATGGAGGTCAACCTAAAGCTAAGTGCTCATGAAGGGGATGAAATACAAGACATTACAGGATATCAAAGCATGGTAGGTAGTTTGAATTATGCTACCTTGACAAGAATTGACATAGCATATGGAGTTAGTGTGCTAAGCCAATTCATGCACAAACCAAGGGTACCTCACCTAGAGGCAGCAAAGAAAATTTTGAAGTACCTCAAAGGAACTCAAAGCCATGGTTTGTACTTTCCTTATACATCAGATATTGATATTAAAGTATATTCAGATGCAGATTGGGCAGGATGCAAGGATGATAGGAGAAGCACATCAGGTTACATTTGTTTTGCAGGAGATAAACCTATTTCTTGGTCAGCCAAGAAGCAACCTACAGTGGCATTGTCATCCACTGAAGCAGAGTATAGAGGGCTTGCCAATGCCACTCAAGAAGCTATCTGGTTAAAGCTTTTGTATACAGAGCTAGGCCTATACACTAGGCCTCCAATTATCTTTGGAGATAACACAAGCTCTCTTCACCTTGCAGCTAATCCAATATATCATGCTAGGACAAAACACATAGAGGTTCATTACCACTATGTGAGAGAGAAGTTGCTTAGTAAAGACATTCAATTGACTTATGTGTCTACTAATATGCAATGTGCAGATTTACTCACTAAAGCATTGGATGGAAACAAGTTATGCAGATTTAAATCCATGATTGGATTACAGGATGTGATTGAAGAATGAAGATGAAGACTTGAGCCAAATGTTTGGCTTGAGGGGGAGCTGTTGGTGCAAATCAAGCCTTCACATTTGGCTTGTATCCTTGGAAGGAGGTCTCACATGTAGAAAGAACCATAGAAACACTTGCCTATGTGTTATTACATTTTACTCATTGTAAAAGTCTATATGACTTGGCATTTACATGTAATCACTTTAATCACTTACCTACTTGATTGGATTCGTGAAAAGTAGATGGTTTAGTAGAGAGAATATCTCCCTACATTTAGTGGAGTGATTATAGGAGATTTGAATTTGAATTCAAATTCAAAACTCAACTCAATTTCTATAAAAGATGTAATGCAAAAGTCGCGGGTTAGCTAGACACATCGAGCTCATATCCCGAGGCAATTCTGTATCAACTTTTGAGTGTGTGAGGATTTATTCATAGCCTACACCTCTGAGTACCATTTGGCAATGTTTATCATGCCAATGGGAATGTACATCAATGTGAATTAATACATATCATTACATTCATTATCTCTGTTTTCTCTGAGTCATCATCTCCAAGTCTCTCAACGTCAAAGGAGCATATCTCAGGATCTACTGAACCAAATCAAGTGATTCAAAGCACATTGGAACCAGCTCCAAGCATACTACACACCTACAAAATTTCAAGGTCAAAGGATCAGCCATCTCGGAGAAATCTTGCTCGAAGTGCACACTGGTCTGTGTCTGCAGAATTCCTAAAAAGTCGGGGGTACATATAATTTTGCTAAACTCATTTCTCAGAGTATAGTTTGTCATTTCTTCTCATTCCACTTGCAAATGGTAGCTTGTTAAGCTAATTTAATATGTCCAGAAGGAATTAGATCAATTGTAAGTGTGCTGGTCACACTGAGTGAAAGACTGAGCAGGTGTCACTACAAAAATAGCAAGTTTTCCTTGATTTTTGAAGTCTCAAGTTATCTGTTTTGATTTGATCATTACACATATCATTTGTAAAGTACATATATGCTTTCTTGGTATCATTTGGAAGCTAAGCAAGTGTACTAAGCATATCTAAAGCTAAGGAGGGCTGGAGCAAAGCAGGTTTAGCAGCTTCAACTCAATCTATTGAGTGCATCCAACCATCTATCCCAACAGGGACTTGGTACCCAAGAAGGACACTATGAGGGTGATAGGATCCAGATGGATCTACAAGCTAAAGAGGAATTCTGATGGAACAATAAACAGGTACAAAGCTAGGTTGGTTGCCAAGGGTTTTGCACAAACCCAAGGCATTGATTATGAGGACACATTTTCTCCTGTGGCTAAGATGCCAACTATCAGAATATTGGTGAGTGTAGTTGCATCCAAGAATTGGAACATGTACCAATTAGATGTCAAGAATGCTTTCTTGAATGGATGGATATCTGAAGAAGTCTACATGTCACAACCACCTGGCTATGAAGATCCCAAGAAGGTAAATTATGTTTGTAAATTGAAGAAGGCTCTATATGGTTTGAAGCAGGCACCTAGAGCATGGAATTACAGGTTGACAACCTACCTCCAAGACCATGGATTTGTGATGAGCAAAGCTGATACTTCTCTGTTCATAAAGAGAAGTAGTACAGAGGTAATCTATTTGTGTGTTTATGTTGATGACATCATCATTACAGGCAATGATGTCAATGGGATTAGACACATCAAAGGACAGATGATGAAGGAATTCAAGATCAATGATCTTGGATTATTGAAGTACTTCTTAGGTCTTGAGTTAGTCTACACCAACTCAGGTATATATATCACTCAAAAGAAGTATGTACAGGATATGGTCAAGAAGTTTGGCTTGCAGGATGCTAAAGTCTCAACTACTCCAATAGAGGTCAACCTAAAGCTTAGTGTTCATGAAAGGGATGAAATACAAGACATTACAGGATATCAAAGTATGGTAGGTAGTTTGAATTATGCTACCTTGACAAGAATTGACATAGCATATGGAGTTAAAAGGGAACTTAGAACCATGGTTTGTACTTTCCTTATACATCAGATATTGACATTAAAGTATACTCAGATGCAGATTGGGCAGGATGCAAGGATGATAGGAGGAGCACATCAGGTTACATTTGCTTTGCAGGAGATAAACCTATTTCTTGGTCAGCCAAGAAGCAACCTACAGTGGCATTGTCATCCACTGAAGTAGAGTATAGAGGGCTTGCCAATGCCACTCAAGAAGCTATCTGGTTAAAGCTTTTGTATACAGAGCTAGGCCTATACACTAGGCCTCCAATCATCTTTGGAGATAACACAAGCTCACCTTGCAGCTAATCCAATATATCATGCTAGGACAAAACACATAGAGGTTCATTACCACTATGTGAGAGAAAAATTGCTAAGCAAAGACATTCAATTGACTTATGTGTCTACTAATATGCAATGTGCAGATTTACTCACTAAAGTATTGGATGGAAACAAGTTATGTAGATTCAAATCCATGATTGGATTGCAGGATGTGATTGAAGACTAAAGATGAAGACTTAAGCCAAAGTGCTTGGCTTGAGGGGGAGCTGTTGGTGCATTTCAAGCCTTCACACTTGGCTTGGAACTTTGGAAGATTAGCTTGGACAAATTTTTTCATCAAGGCTTCACTTGAAGGGAAGAGCATAGGAACCCATACCTATGATTTATTATCCTTTTTACTTTCATTGTAAAAGTCTTAGTGACTTGTCATTTATGAACACACACCTACTTGATTAAGTCGTGGAAATTGGATGGTGTAAATGGAGAGAATATCTCCCTACTTTTAGAGGAGTGATTATAGGAGATTTGAACTTAAGGAGTGTGTAGCCATAGTGAAACAAGTCAACAAAGGAACCACCCCTCGATCCAGACTTCCCCACATCCTCTCCTTTCTCTTTCCGACCATACTCGCAGCTCAACCACCACCACGAGGACCCATCCTAAGGCATGAAGAATCAGTACAGCTACTAGAGGATGAGAAAGAAGAAGATGAAGAAGAGCTCAATCAATTGTTCCGTCGGAAACGAATCAGGATTAGCTCCTCCGAAAGCGAAGCACAAGGCTCAGCCGGAAAAGATAGAGATGACAATAAAGAAGAAGAGAAGAACGAAGAAGAGACATTCCATGATACAGCTACTTCAATGCACAATGAATCATCGACTGAGAAACAAGAACAACAGGATCGAGCAGAAACAGAATCAATTTCGACCGAAAAAGAATCAGAGCAACAGGTAGACGAGCAAGAATCTGCCAGAGATGCACTAGATAAGCTACTGAAGGCAGTGGAATCCACAGAAGCGAACAATGCAGAACAAACAAACACGGTAACAACCACTGACTCTGCCCTCCCCAAAACACCGCCTGTTAACCCCATTTCCCAACCGGAACCACCCCGCAGTCCCATCAAGCCCAGTCACCCCACCGAAACTGCTGAAGCCTCTACATCCTCCCTCAACTATTCACCACCAAATTCACAACTCCTCACCAAAACCTCTTCCCAACCTCACCCTCCTCTGCCACCCCACCCCATTCCAGTTTTTTCGGAATTAGAATCTATGGGTCGCCTCTTAATTAATCTATCCCAACAACTACCGCAACACCTGAAGCAAGCCACAGACAATGCACGAGAAGAATTCCAACGGAAATTGGAAGTAATGGAGGCAGATATCACCCCTCTTCAGGAAGAGTTACAAGCAGCACGAGCGGAAAACCATGCACTCCATGAGCAGATCAAGCAACTACAGGCTACACTCCAAGCACAGGATGAACGCTCAAGCCAGAGAGATAAGGCACTGGCTGCAAAAGAAGAATTGCTGATGGCTGCCGACGCGGAAATAATAAAGTTAAATCAAACAATCAAAGATACAGACGATAAAAGAATCGCGCCAAGAAACCTACTGGAAGAAACAAGACTCCAGCTGTAGGACACATGGTGAAAGAAAAAGGAGGCGAAGTTGATGGGTTCATGTGCAGCAAGGTCGATCCCGCCGAATGATTTAATGCGGATTAGTAGCGCTTTGATACGGCCGCAGCTTCGAGCCGTTGATTGCTTTTGGAAGTGGATTTCTGGTCAACGTAGTCAACCGAAAAGTTGCAGGACCGATTTGCTCTGAGATTTTGTAAGGGCCGAACCACCGTAATTTGAATTTGCCTGCGGATCTATTTGACTTTGCATTATAGAAAAGTACAAGCTGTCCTACCGAAAATACAAGAGTCTTCAGGTTTCGATCGTGCATCCTTGCCTATCTTAGTTGAACTTCGTGCATGGTTAAAAACCTGAGCCATCGGTGCTCGTCTAACTCTCTGAGTGTGTCCAACCGAAATGACAGTGAGTCTTCCGGTAGCAGTTTCTGGGTAATGGCTACTCGTAAACTTGGTATAACTATCTCCATTGGTGCTATTGCTTCTAAGCCATAAGCTAATTTGAAAGGTGTCAATCCTGTTGTTACCTTGTTACAGTAGGTAGTCCGGTATGCCCATAACACTGCAGGTAGCAGTTGATCCCATCTTTCCGGTGCTTCCATGATCAATTTCCGAAGTATATTCAGCAGAGATTTGTTTGAACTTTCGGCCAAACCATTAGCACGTGGATAATAAGAAGAACTAAATTTGCGTGTGACCTGGAACACTGTGTAAGTGCCTTCATTAAATTGTTTACAAAATGAGTGCCTTGATCTGATACAATTTCCAGTGGTAATCCAAAACGTGGAAAGACATCGGTTAGTAGACACTTTGCTACCGTAACGGCTGTAGCAGACCGTAAAGCCCAGGCTTCAACCCATCTGGTTGCATAGTCTGTACAGGTCAGTATGTAACGGTTGTTACTGAAGACTGCTGGTGCTGTAATTGGACCGATAAAATCTAGACCCCATTTCTGGAAAGGTTCCAATGGTAATATGGGTTGCAGAGGAAAGAGATGACATTGCAAAGGTTGTCTAGCTCTTTGGCAAGTATCACATTGTTTGACAAACTGTAATATATCTCTGTACATCGTTGGCCACCAGAGACCACTCTACAGAACTTTCCGGTGAGTTGGATCTGCAGCAAAGTGGCCACCGGAAGGAATCGAGTGAGCCAAAGTGATAACTGAGTTAACTTCATGAGGTGGAATACATCGAAGTAGGATTCCGATGTGATCTACATAATATAATTCTCCAGCAATTAACCAAAATCGGCGGCTAAAGACTTCAATTTTCCTACGTACTGCTCTAGAAGTATGAGATGGAAGGCAACCATCAGTAAGAAAGGTCAAGATCTGATCATAATATGAAAATGGGATAGGTGGGTCTGCAAAATCTTCATTAATTGGTTCTGACACATAAATCGCGGGTGTCGTGTCATCTATGCCCACCGGAGCTTCACCGGAATCTAAGCGGGATAAAAAATTTGCTAAGGCATGTGAATTGCCTGGCTGGTGAATGACTTCGTAGTCAAATTCCTGCAAGAGTAAGACCCATCGCGCTAATCGACCACCTAGATGCTGTTGCCGAACTAGATAGACAAGTGCAGTGTGATCTACATGAAATGTGAATTTACGGCCTAGCAAGTGATGTCTGAATTTCTTGACCGAATATACTAGCCCTAGACATTCTCTTTCTGTTACAGAGTAATTTTTCTCAGCAGGGATTAATCTTCGACTTGCATAATACACTGGTCTGAACCATTTATCAATTTGTTGCATCAACACACTTCCTATTGCTATATCTGAAGCATCGACAAATATATGAAATGGGTGATCCCAGTCCGGCGGTTGTGAGATAGGAACTTGTGTTAATAAATGCTTTAAACGATCAAATGCTATCTGGCATTCCTGGGTCCATTCAAATTGTCGAGGTGTTTTGGTGATTAGCTTGTTTAGTGGTATAGCCAAATGAGCAAGCCACCGTAAGTGCCTTCCATGCCACCGTACTTGGCCCATAAAGCGCATAACTTCTTTTGGAGTAGCTGGCACCGGAGCTTCTAATACTGCCGAAATTTTATCTAGATCTACTTGGATACCTTGTGCAGATACAATGTGGCCAAGTAATTTGCCACATGAGACCGCAAACACTGATTTGTTTGGGTTCAAGCAGAGTCTATACTCTCTGCATCTCTGAAAGCAGCACCATAAATGGAACAGGTGTGCTATCATCTTACTGAAAATTGAAAAATCGTCGAGATATACTTGCATAAATGAAGTGAGATAAGGAGAAAATATCTCCTGCATACATCTTTGAAATGTGCTTGGTGCGTTTCTCAATCCAAGCCACATTACCGTACAAGCAAAGACACCCTAGTTGGTAATAAATGCAGTTTTTGGTATATCTTCTTCGGCCATTCTCACTTGGTTGTAGCCACTGTATCCATCTAGGAATGAATACATCTCGTGACCTGCTACTCTATCAAGCATGGTATCCAAAAAGGGGATTGGAAAAGGATCTCGTACGGTTGCTGCATTTAATTTTCGGTAATCTACACAGATTCTCAATTGCTTGTTTTTCTTAGGCACAATCACAATTGGAGAGATCCATTCAGCATGCTCTACTGGTACGATGAATCCAACTTTTAATAACCTATCAAGTTCTGCCTTTACCTGAGATGCATAATGGGGATTCATCAGGTAGCTAGTTTGCTTTATCGGTCTTGATCCTAGCTTCAGCATGACCCTGTGCTGGTAGATACGGGGGTCCAATCCTTTCATGTCTTTGTAGTCCCATGCAAAGACGTCAGTGAATTCTCGGAGTAGCTGGATTAAGCTTGCTTGAAATGTTTCCGGTAAGTTTTGCTTTATCTTTACATGACGCGGATGATCTTCATCTCCTAAATTGTAAATGATCAGCTGATCTTCGGGGACATAGAACTGTTGATGTTTTTCTGTGTTGTCTGTTGGTTTAAGAAGTTGCTGCAGTTCATCGTCATGTGTCGAAATAGTGTCTTCCTTCTTAGCCTCTTCTGTGATGGGTATTACTGTACAAACTGAAGCATTCCAATTATCTACAATGGTCTGTAGATCAACAGTTCGTAAGGAAATTAAATCAGCGTTATTCTTCAGAAACTCTTCTTCTTCATCGTCTGACAATCCATCTAGCATATGGACTGGTTCAGCAAAATACGGTCTAGCATGTAGCTTGCAAGGTTGTATAGCATCTAATTTTACCACATATCTACGATTGGCATCTTTAAACGTAAGCTCTTGTGCAGACCAATCCTGTATTACCTTCGCATGCTTCAGCCAAGGTCGGCCGAAAAGAAGGTTGTAATCCAAAGTGGATTCCGGCAAATCTAGTATAACAAAGGTCATTTTAAAGGTCGTACCTTGTAAAGTGATGGGTACATTCCGAACAAGTCCTACGGGATGGACTCTTCATTGATCTGCCATTCTGACAAAAAATTGAACTGGTTCGATTTCGGTCCATCCTAATCTTTTGCATATTGCCGCAGTCGCAATGTTAACACAAGAGCCTCCATCAATTAATACCTGCGTAATCTTATGATTCTTATACCATACTGTAATCAAGGGGACTAAATGATCAACCGTAGAATCAGGTTCCGATTGAACTGCTGCTGTTGCCGGAATACAAGAAGGTACCGGACTGAACTGTTGTTGGAACTGTTGGCGAATCCCAGGTACTAATGCCAGTAGTTGGCCCAGAGGCAGAGTGATAGATGCCTTAGATAAGATTTCCCAGGCCTGTTGAGATTGATTGATAGACTCTAGTGATGTTGAAGTTGATGCCTCTGCTGATGCGGAGGTGTCTACCGTTGGTAATGTATCTGCTGCTGATGATGTTCCTACTGATAACTCCCTTTGTTGTGTTCCTTCCTTTGTTAACGAGGGTTGGTTTACCGGAATAGGTTCTGGGAAGACTGGTGGTTCTGCTGTGGTCCATTGACTAGCCTTGTTGTACATTCTGTGTTGTTCACGTATCCTTGGTTCAAATATTTCTGCTGCTGGTTGCAGTTGTTTACCGGAACGGGTCTAGACTGCAGTAGCCTGTGTATCCACCGGTGTGATTTTTACCATGTTGGCCATTGGATTTTGACGTTCCTTCTTCCTTTGATCATACTCAGCTGCATCCTTGCAAAATCTCCTAATATGTCCAAATTCACCACAAAAATGGCAGCGTGGTGGTGGTAAATTGGGATTTTCCGGTGGTGGTCCGTTCTGCCGGTTTGGATTATAGTTGTTATTCCCCTGTCCTCGGTAATTTTGATATCCTTGATGCTGGTTGTTTCTCATTTGTGGAGGTACATAGTGGTTGGCTGGTTGTCCTTGTTCTTGGATAATTGCATTGACAGTCGCTGTTCCCTGTACTCTAGCATTGTATGCACAGTTTTCGGTGGTGTGTCCGGCAATGTTGCAGATAGCACAGAATGTCTGATTAAGTGCGCAATTGGCACTGGTATGTCCTGAATTTTTGCATATGTTGCAGTATACTTGTCTAGTCATATCTTCTGCAACATTTTTGTTTGCTTTTAACCATTCCAGATCTTCGGTAAATCCGCCAACTTTGTTTTCCAGTTGCAGAGTCATTGCAATTACTGCATCGAGTGTCATAGCTCCGACACATCTTATGATCATGATCTACTTAAGTTGTGGAATCAAGCCATTAATGAACCACTGAGTGATAACATCATCTGGCAAGTTAGCGTGGGCCGATGGTAGCTGCCTTAAGTGTGTTCTGAAGAGAGTAGCATACTCCTGTACGGTTTGATTTGGTTTCTGTCTATTGTTTTGCAGATAGTCAAAAATTTTGGCTGGATTCTTTTTTAGCCTGAATCGCTGCAGAAAAGCATCTCGTACTGCTTCGTAGGTGCCGAAATGATTAATATCATATTCTGTAAGCCATCTAGCTGCTTCATTAACAAGTGTAGATTGGAAGACAATGGCTTTGTAGGCATGATCCGGTGGATGGTTGAGAACTGCGTAGCTTATCTCGAAAGTGCGTACGTGAGCATCCGGATCATCTCCTGGAAATCCACCAAACTTCGTGTATGTCACTCCCGTTGGAGGTGGCCTGGGTGGGCATAACTGTTGTTGTTGTTGTTGTCCGTTCATCGTGAGTGTATTATACCTTCCTTTTGTATCTCGGGCCGGAATATCTGAACTATCAAAATCTGTATCGCCGGATGGCGCACTTTTAGGTGCGATTATCTTGCTTAATATGCTTCGAATCTCTGTTTCGAACAGCTTTCCTTCCTTCTTGATGTCCAGTGTATGGGAACTCGCTTCCAAGCACGGTGATTGAGCTGAAGATTCAGCAGAAAATGCTAAATCCTCACCGAAAAACTGTGATTCTCTTACCGAAATATCACCGAAATGAACCGAAATTATGCCCGAATTCGGCGTTTTTTCGCCTTCGCCGATTTCTTTGACTATAGTGTTTCTAATCGTAGATGAATCTGAATCTTTTTCCAAGATTGTTAAACTAGATTCCAACTGCGTCTTAGTAGGTTCTGGAATTACTATATCTTCGACAGACTGTGCCGAAATAGTACCGGAATGTACCAGAGTCGTAACACGTTCTACCTTAAGTACTCCAGACTGATGGTTCTTGGATACGTTTCACCGGATCGAGTAACCGGCATGTATCATTTTTCATACTAATCGCGTAGTATTACTAACGGAATAGTTTGCAACAATCTGATTCTGTTGCTACTACCAATCGAACGATAATCTAATTCTGACAGACGACTGACAATCTTGATGCCACCTTCCCACAGACGGTGCCAAGTGTTAAGGTCAAGTGTTAAAGTGTTACAGAAACACTGTGGTACTGACCAGCTGAAATCGTTACCGAACAAATATTAAACGTAAAACAGTGATTCACCGTAAACTGTGTTAAACTTCGAGTATCGTCACCGAAACAACGTGGGTTCTTGGGAGTGGTAGGGATCTGTTAGACAGAGGCCCTGTACTAATTTCCCAAATCTTTGCACAACAGTAAATAACCATTAACACGTCTTAGCTCAGTTATTAGCCTTCATCAAACAATATCCGATTTCTGGGAATCTGTGTATCTAACTCTTACAGGCTAAGCCGGCTATTGAGACAGAGCAGTAGTCCGAGTGTTACAACAATACTAACAACTAATAGGTATTATATTCTCGTAAATCAACACACAACTTCTTCATGACAGGTATATATGCCGGATAGCAGACAAACTCACAGTAGGCAGTAAATCAACCAGAAGATACTATAATCGATCGATTCATTCATCACAAAACTTATCAGTACTCTTCAATCAACTTATTCATGCTACTGAAGGTACTAGCTCTTCCTCATAATCGGGATTACCAGAGAATGATACCGAAGGTACTGAATCCGGTAGCACAACAGAGCATACGAGAACACACTTCCAGTTATCTATTCAGAATTCCCACTATCAATTAGCTTATGCAAAGAAATGACTGACAGTACGTAAACCCTGGGAACTTATACAACCGAACACAACGCCAACAAGCAGACACACAACCTTTTACTTACGATTCGTTACTATGCACCACAGTATCAGTGGGCGAGGCGGAATGATCAGAACACTAACAAGACTCAGACTACACAACAATATATCATACAGGCTTCGACAATCACTCTGGCAAGTCGAGAAAAACGGGCTCTGGACCACTCTTTTTCCATTGCTTTATAAAGATGTTTACAGGATGCACGTACCAACTTTTCACGCGAATTTCGAAAACTCCGTTACATCCGGCATACATTTGTCCTACTCCGGCGGCCGTCTAACACCTTCCATCCCAAAGTTCCATTTGCTAGGGGTGCCATTTAGCTCCTCTCCTTTTTTTATTGCACTGCAAGGTCTAGAATGGATGATCCATCACTTCCAATGGAAGATATTAGGGGATTCCCTTTGGCATGGAAGAGGACTAGTTCTTCAAAACTTTGTTGATGATACCAACACTTTAGTAAAAAATTCCCCTCAATCTCTCAAATCTTTCTAGTTCATGATCAATTCTTCTCTACTAGGCATGTTATTCTAAAACCAATCACTCCAATTTTTTTTCAAGGCTTTCAACAACCAGGTTTTAGTCTAGTTGCATGAAGAATGATGAATTTTCTAGGCTCCTTGGTATCCTAATGGGGTTGCAAGGTTAAGTCCAATCTTTTTAAGTGGTAATTTACTCTCCGCTCAATTTCCCATACGAAATTAATCCTAAATCACTATAACATCCCCTATGTGATATACCCATGTTCCTATATCCTTCCTTCTAAAGACCATCTTAACTCATTGCGAGGATTATTCTCCTCCTTCCTTTGGAACGACAAGACCATATTAATTTTGAGACCTACTCTAGATGGATGGAGGATGGTGGTCTCAGAGTGCTCGGCATCAATCATCTATCTATCAAGCTTATGTCCAAATGGATTCTTCATTCTCTTGAATCAAATCATTATTGGTCTCTTTCTATCAGGGGTGTCTCCAAGAGCTTCTAGATGACTAGGTGCTCTTCTTGGTCCATGATCTCTTTTGGCATGGTCTGCTTTGGGTGGGTTAACCTTGAGCTTAAAGGACTTGCCCACATTAAGAGCATATGTGAAGCTTGGCAAAAATTAAGTTCAAGTTTGGCTTTTCCTCCATTGATATTATGACTAGATAAAATTGTATATTTGGTTTAATTCCCTCTCTTCGCTCGTGACCCTTTAAAGCTTAGGATATTTCATAAACTCCACCTAGGAGGGGGAGGGATAGATTTTGGAGTGATGTTATAAGAGAGGATGACTCTCTCTATACCTTTGGTAACCTCCATCTCAACCTTCACTCTCCTCCAACAAAGGTGCTCATTAACCTAGGCACAAGTCAGAGCTTCAATTACCCTTTGCTCTGGTGGAGGGCTTGCATCTCTAGAGAGGCATATATTTGCAAAACCTTGGTCACCCTAAATGCTAAGTGTCATGTCTCTTAGAACCCATGACAATGGAGATACACATTTTTTACAAACTAGGACATGAAGCCTTTGGCCAAGGCTACCATCCTCGATTGGAGAACCCTTCACAAGGCCATTTGGTCTCATGAAGAGTCTCTGAGAATCAAGTGGTTTGCTTTGGACTATCTCTAATATGGCAACCTCGCTACTATGGTCCACATTTAATTTGAATTTGCTCTTGCCTAAGCCCTTTGGCTAGACGCTAGGTCCTCTTTGGGAGCCTTTACCCCTTCCTTCTCCTTGAAGGATATCATTCTTGGGGAATCCTTGTCTCAACCCTTCATTCCATGGTTTAAGAATATACTTCAATGCTTAAATTCCATTGGGATTTTTATAATAAGCTTAGATGTAAAAAGTCCACCACTTATTAGATCCTAACTTCTAGCATATGGCTGTAGGGCCCTTCCTTGGTTGGGTGAAACGATGCTTGCTAGAGCTCGCTAAATCATTTTTATAAGAATCTCCCAATGAAGAAGAGGTGAACATGGACCCTCAAGAATTATTGAATGGGAGGTTGGTTACATGATCTTTTTGTCCATCAAGAATGCATAAAACTCCAAATACTATGCTTCTTTTGGTTCTAGACTAGAGTTTGTGTATACGTTTTTGGATAACATGATCTAGAAGATTGGTCTATACTTTTTTCTCTATAGGCACGTGAAAGGGACCTTCAATGGGATAAAGAAGATTTTTCAAGAAGTTCATCCATGTGGGCACTTAATCCTCCATGTATGCCCCCTACTCATGGATGTGATTTTCTTTCACCACAATGAGATCCTCTAGCCCTCTGTCCTATTTTGTCTCTGATAATGCATCCCGATTTGTCCCCAGAATAATTATCATGTTTTCCCTTCATCTACTTCTTTGTAGTAAAAGACTTTTTTTGTATGTATTTCATTGTGCTAGTTCCCTCTAGCCTTACTAGTGGGTATTTTAATTTCTCTCTATTAATATACTTCTTCACTTTCCTCATGAAAAAAAGCTCCTAGTTAAAACGAAAGATGGATCTATGTGTTTGTGTATTTATTATAGAGAATTAAACAAGGTAAATATTATAAGTGGATTTCCAATGCCTAGATTGGATGATCTATTCAGTTAAGTCAAGCTCAGTTCTTTAGTAAGCTTGATTTGAGATCTAGATATAACCAGATTAGGATGAAGGAAGAGGATGTACTTAATATTTTCTTTTAGGACTAGGTTGAGAATTATGAGTTCTTGGTGATGTTGTTTGGTCTCAGTAATGCTCTTTCCACATTCATGACACTCATGAATAGTGTGTTATGATCCTATTTAAGAATGTTTGTTGTAGGATTTCTTCATTATATTATGATCTAGAGTAGATTAGAAGGAGAACACTTGGAACACTTAGAGAAAATCTTCCAAGTATTAAGGGATAATTCACTACTTGCTAAGGAGTTGAAGTGTAAATTTTTCAAACAAGAGATTAGATATCTTGGTCACATCATATCCAAACATGGAATCCAGATGGATCTTGACAAAGTATGGGCTACTATGGAATGGCCACGTTGTAGAAACTTAGAAGGACTTCATATCTTCCTAGATTTTATCAAGATTCTATCGAAGGTTCATCAAGAACTATGCCAAGATTATTGTCCCCATGATAGAACAACTTTAAGGGAAAGAAAAAATTTTTCATCAAGGAGATGAACAAAAGCAAAGTATGGAGAAGTTGAAAGTAGCTATTGCTAGAGATCCAATTTGTAGAAAGTGGATCATAATGGATCATTTTCGGTTGAAATAGATGTGAGTGACATTGCTATATGTTATATTCCAAAGATGTACATGCTAGGAGGAATGAGAAGTCCCCTGCTCGGGGGATAGCCAAGGTCAAAAGCTAGAGAGTTCAGCTGAGGTACCTACACATGATGGCAAGATGAGTAGAGGGACCTTGGAGAGAACTCTAGATGGTGAGTAGGCAAGGGATATAGATAGGCTAGGAGGTGAGTCCCAGGTATATCATTATGCACTTCTCACATTTGGTATCAGAGCTTCTTGGAGAAAGATCCTTGTAAGAGCTTGATATAAATGGAAGAAAGGACTTTTGATTGTTTCCACTTATGGGATGAATCCATTATATTTTGGATCATCATCTTCATCTTCATCATCATCATCATCTTCATGGATGGTGGGGGGTTCAAAGTTGGAACAAGGAGGAAAAGTATCTCTATTTTATGGATATATGAAAGCAAGCACCTTCCCATGGCTTGAATCATCAGATCGATTAAAAAGAGGTTCTTTTTGAGCTCTCACATGTACAACGTCTTCAGTATTTCAACTCCCTTCTATTGCCTGGTATTGAACCCATGAACTCTCGAATATGAGTAAGTATCTTATCCATTAAGCCAACATTTCTTCATGAGTGTAAATGCGTGCATATTATTCATGACATATGATGGCTATTGTGCATGTAGTGAATAAGAAAGAGAAGGAAGAGAGAAATGGAGAAATAAAGAAAGAAAGAAAAAGGGATAGAAAAAGAAGAAGGAGAGAGAGAAAGAAAGAAATATAAGGAGAAAGAGAAGGACAGAGACAAAGGGGAAAGAGAAGGAGGAAATAGAGAAGAAGGAGAGGGAGAGAGAGACAACAAAGAAAGAGAAGAAGAAAGAGAAAAATTAGAGCTGAAGAAGGAGACATAGAAAGAGAATGAAGAAGAGAGAAAGAGAAAGAGAGAAGGGAAGAGAAAAATGTCAAGAGAGATAGGGAGAAAGAGGTGGAGAGAGAATAAAAGAAGAAGAGAAGGATGAAGTGTTGGAGTGGATGGGCCTCAATAACAATAAATCATAGGTTTATAGGATCTTCCAACACATCAACGTTAGCATAGACACCTTAATACTAAAAAAGATGATGAGTGAGAGATAGAGAGAGAATAGAAAAGAGTTTCAAAGTGTACAATAAGCTTGGATGGTCAGCTACACTAACTTATATTCCAATGTCAAATCACAATGTGTGAATATGATAAAAATTGACATTATTTGAATCTATTAAACTAATGTTTAATCTGTTTATCAAATTTGGGTTCTTGGGATGGTTAGGGGTCTATAAAACAGAGGCCCTGTTTGTATTTTCCCAAATTCTATAGATTCAACTTATACTACTAGACCGACTTAATGCGTTGAATGAAATTATTCTTCAACTACTTATCTGCATGCACATTACAGCATACTTCAACACGAGACAATTAACTACACAATTTCTTCACTCCACCGTAATATCGCTTAACTTAATACTTCATCAAACTTAATACATTACTGAACTTATTTAAAGAGAGATAGAAACACTCAGAGTACACAGTATATCCACAATATGTGCTGCGCTCCACTTCAGGGATTCACCCAGACTACCGTCCGGCGACGACCTACCCTCTGTGCACGTACACTTCTTTTATTAATAAAAAAGTTACAACTGTTGCGCTATGCCCTTTTGGTATGCATGTGACTTTTCAGAATTACATTCCGGCGACTCACACTGGCACGCACGATGGACTCGAACCCAAAAGGTAATTACAAAGTTCAGGATTCATCTATGATACCCTGTACATACATGGAGCAGGCTAACTTAAAGGTTCGAGCGATCTTCTGTTTTAAAGAATCTAACATATCCTTCAAGATTTTGGGTTCAATAAGCTGTGCATCAGTCCTAACCAAACTGGCAGCTACTACCTAACTTATTAAAGACTAAGCTTGGGTCTGCAAAAATGCTTCTTGTAAATAAAAATCATTTGCGAGAGCAGCATCTCTTCACAACTTCATTTTTGCAATGTCAACATCGATTCTGGATAATATGTCAGCTTGAATGCCTAATTGCTTTTCCCCGCGTTCGAGTTCTTCAGACTGAAACTGCATTGTCTTGTAAAAATCTTCTCTCTCTTTTTGAAGAGCTTGGATTTCCTTCTTTAACTGGAGAGTCTTGGAAATTTCTGTAGAAAGTTCTTGATCTTTTTGGAACAGCTGCTCAGTAACTTTATGTAATTCGCCTTCAGCTCTAATGAAATTGGCGATAAACGTCTGTGAAGCTTCTTCTAAAACACTCAGCTTATCCCTCGTTTCATGGATTTCATTGCCTAACGTAGTCATGGCATTTTGTTTATCTGCAACTTCTTGCTTTAACCCATTAATCTCTGCGTCTTGTTTGGCAATAATAATATCTTTTGCGGTTAATTGTTCCTGCAGTTGCTGAATGTGAGTTTGCAGGGAGTGAATATCTATTTTTGCCTCAAGGATTTCTTCTTGGAGAGGTGCTATTTCTGCTTCCAAGAGGTCTACTTTAGTTTGCAGCTCCTGACAAATAATCTATTGTGCCATTTGCAGTTGAAAGGGTAATTGCTGTGATAACTAGATTAAAAACTAGCCCATGGATGCCAATTTGGTAAACATAACCGGGGTGGGAATAGAAGGTGTAGGTTGTGATGGTTGGGAAGAAAGGAGGTGTGGCAACAAAGGTGGAGAGCAGTCAGGAGAAAAGGAACTTTGGTCGAGACCTCATAGATTGCGGCTAGAGGCGAGGAGGGAGAAGCAGCAACAACGTCAAGAAGTGTGGTTGGAGGAGGAAGAGATAGATGAGGTGTTTGGACGAGGACAATGCCTGTTTCGTTTTGAAGCAAAGATGAAACAGTGGCAACTTTGGTAACGGCCACTTCAGCACTTTGCGGTTGCTTTGCCATGTCTGCTTGATTATCTGCTACTTGTGAGGAGGATGGATGACACATAATGGCAGTGCTATCAGCCTCTGTATCATTCATAGCCATGTCATCCAGGGATTGTGCTTCATCCTATCGGGAAGATTCAGCCACGTCTTCCATGATAATATCAGACTCCTGTTGCTTAATTGGAGAAGATTGGGCAGATGCTACCTGTAAGGAAGTGGCTGTATCATGAAAAACTTCAACCTCTTGGACAACGGTAGATTCCTGCACTTGACTGTGAGATGGGTTGATGCGACGGTGCTTGTGCTGGAAGAAGTGGAGAAGATCTTCATCATCATCATCCTCTAGCATTTGTGTAGACTCTTCATGTAAGAGCAGAGTATTCACGGGGGGTGGTTGCTCTGCTTGAATCACAGGAAGGAGAAAGGTGAGAAGGTGTAGCAATCGAGTCCGAGGGATCTCATTCTTGGCTAATTGTTTAGAAACGGCTTGGCATTTGCGGTGAATGCACCGGAAAAAGAATAAAGTAAAGTTGAGTGCCTCTCATGATGTAGTGTCAATCATCGAATAGAAAGGACGTGAGATACCGTAAGTGCATTTTTGGAGATTTAGGGCAACTACTAGGAATTGGAGGACGGTGCGCTCTAGTTCTGGACGACATAAAATGGAAAACTCGTTAGACAAGTGGCGGGGGAAGAGTTTCTTCATTGTCGCCATAGGAAGGAGAGGACCATCGACCAACCCCTCCTAAGGGAGACAGAATCGCTCAGCGACTGTACTGAGTGTAACAACGACACGGGGGTTCAAACATGCCAGCGGCCAGCATTGTTCTGTAGTAGGCGTGGCGACTATGGCAGAGATTATCTGCGCACA
Organism: Ceratopteris richardii; assembly: GCA_020310875.1. NCBI lineage: Eukaryota > Viridiplantae > Streptophyta > Polypodiopsida > Polypodiales > Pteridaceae > Ceratopteris > Ceratopteris richardii. The sequence goes on from CM035416.1 coordinate 180,505,323, forward strand.
GAAGGGATGACGGCACCAACTTTACTTCCCACAGACGGCGCCAGTGTTAAACTAATGTTTAATCTGTTTATCAAATCTGGGTTCTTGGGATGGTTAGGGGTCTGTAAAACAGAGGCCCTGTTTGTATTTTGCCAAATTCTACAGATTCAATTCTACAGATTCAACTTATACTACTGTACCGACTTAACGTGCTGAATGAAATTATTCTTCAACTACTTATCTGGATGCGCATTACAACATACTTCAACGTGAGATAGTTAACTGCACAATTTCGTCACTCCATTGTAATATCGCTTAACTTAATACTTCATCAAACTTAATACATTACTGAACTTATTTACAGAGAGACAGAAACACTCAGAGTACACAGTATATCCACAATATGCACTACGCTCCACTTCAAGCATTCGCCTAGACTACAATTCGGCGACGACCTACCCTCTGTGCATGTACGCTTCTTTTATTAATAAAAAAGTTACAACTGTTGCGCTATGCCCTTTCGGTATGCATGCAACTTTTTAGAATTACATTCCGACGGCTCACAAATCTAGGAAAAGATAGGAACTAGATACAAGAGATTGTGTGTCTAAGAGGTATGAAGAGTGTGTGTGTGTGGGTGTGAGAATATGGAGAATATGAACAATTTAGAACTATTTTATAGCAAACTTGAATTCTCATTATCTAAATCAGAAACTAGTGAATGAACAAGTGGGGACATATGTAGACTTGTTACTCACATTATGTTGTTGACACGGACTCCTCCAAACATCTCCAAATCTAGAGCACAACTCCTCCAAGTGTGTAAGAATACTTCCTCCTAGTTGATCAACTCCAAGACCTCCTTCAACTTCGTTGAGTTTGAGCTGATTGTGTGAGGATCTTAGAAGTAAGCATAGGTCTCCAATTTATAGTTTTTGTAAGCCTTGTAAAGCACACTTTGAAAAGCACTAAAAAAATAAAATCTACGATTACCTTCAATTGCACAAGTTGGTGCTTTTTCTAATTCCAAAAATCTTGCACTCAAAATATGTTTTTTTTTTAAGATATATGCTGCTGTCGTTCATGGGAATGAAACCCAGGCATATATTTTAGGAGTTCATTGTCTTAGCCACATTGCTAGGATTTTTGCTTGGCAAGGAATTACTAGAAATAAACCATGTGCTTGACTTTGAGGAATTTTGGAATCAATTTTGACCATTGTTTCCAACAATCCCCCCTTCAATGTCAAAATGGTACAAGGCTTAATAACCTACAAAACTTCTTGTGTCTCTAAAATATATCTCTTAACTGATTTCCACTAAATCTTGAGCTGATTGTGCATGAACTTGGATATTGAGAAATTGCAAACTAAATGTCCAAACATGTATAACATAGATAAATCAAGAAACCTACTACTTGACTATATAATGTAGCATCAAATGGTTCTAAATATGCTTCTGACTGTAATGACACATTGACATCCATAGGTTTCTACATAGGCTTGGAATCTATCATCCCATGCCTTTCCAATAATTTCTCAATGTATTTTTACTGTGTCATGTAGATACACTCATCTCTGTACATAAATTCAATCTCAAGTTAATAATGCAAATACCAAGGTCATCTACATCAAATGTATGCTTAAGTTTTTCTTTAAACAACTAAAGATTTGAATCTTTGGGACCTGTGATAATCATATCACTTTGTAGTGCATCTTGAATACTAGCTGGTTCATTCTCAATTGAAGTAAGAGCTAAAATATTACGAGTCTCAAAATGTTTTGTATAATTTACATCGTCTTCTTGTTCTCTCCTTGTCTAACTTCTGGTTCTTTGAGTGCATTCAGGGAACCAAAAACTTTGAAGTAACTCACATTAGGTTTCTTCCCAGAATAAGCTTCATAAGGTATAATGACCTTCAAAGCTTTTGTGGAAGACCTGTTCAGAATGCCATTAGTTGCATGTACTACATCAAACTTGGGAGAAAGAGTTTTGGATGACATCATACTATGCATCATCTCAACAACTATCCTATTCTTCTTCTTTGTAACACCATTTTATTCTAGAGTTTAAGCAATAGGGAGTTGATGAGAGATACCTTTGTCTTCAAGAAAAGACTTAAAGTCTTTAGAAATGTAGTCTCCTCTTGTATCACTTCTCAAAATCTAGATCTTTGATTGACGTTCATTTTCAACCATAGCTAAGAACTTCTTGAAAGTAGGAAAAACCTCTAACTTAACTTTAAGATCATAAATCCATGAATATGTTTTGAGAAATAAAGAAAAACAAAGTACCGAAAACCTCAAATAGAATCTGTTCTCATAGGATCATATGATTTATTCTTTTTTTTTAATGTGCTTATTCATGGATCCAAAAGCTAGCATTGAGATAAGAGTCTTCACTTCTAGGTTGAATAGGTAGGCATCCAAAAGTTCGATAGACACACCTTGTGGCGATTCGCGTAAAGTGAGTCACAAACGGTGACTTGCCCTAAGGTGGGCACTTTCCTTTCCTATAAATTACTTTAAAATCATATTCCATTGGTAAGAGAAACCATCTTACTAAGCATCCCATATTACAAAGCTTTTTGACTAGATATAAGAGTGCTTGAGGATTAGTGAAAAGCTTGAACTTGTTTGCCAACAGATAGTGTCTAAATTTCTTAATTGGATACACCATTATCAATCCTTATCACTCAATTTTTGTGTAATTCCTTTCTACCACATTCAGTTGTCAACTGGAATAAGCTATGGGTAAATCTAAATTTCCTTCTCTAGTTGGTTGTGCTAGCACACATCCAATTGCAAAATTGGATGCATTGACATCAACATGGAATGGTTTATTCCAATCAGGCATTGTTAATATTGGTGTAGAACACAAGCATCTTTTTAGCTCCATGAAGGATGTTTCATATTCATTGTTCCACTCAAACTTCACTAAAAGGTTGTAAAAGAGTTTAGCTATGATCACATACATGTGGATGAAACATCTATAACATCCACAATGGACCATGAATGCTTGTAATTCCTTTACTATTCTTAGCTATGGTAATTTTTCTATGGCTCTTACCTTATACTCACATGTTGATTTGTTCTGTGGCAAAAGCCATATTATGTTGGTCTTCTGGGGCTATGAATACTTGGTTGTAATGTGAAAATCCATCAAGCAAGCTATAAAATTCCTTGTCTGCTACACATTCTAATAGATATTTTGTGATAGAAAGTGGATAACTTTCTCATATGGTGGTGACATTAACTTGTTTAAATTAATACACATACACAATTTACCATTCTTTTTGGGAACTACCACAATGGGTGCTACCCATTCAGTATGCTCAATTTTGTAGATAAATCTCGCTTCTACCGATCTATCAATTGTTAGATATGCTCAATGCCTCACCCTTATGTCGTACTGCTAGTGTTCCATAACACTCTATTTTGTAAGGCCCCTATTATGAGGATATGACATGTAAGAGTGTCGGACAATGGTAGGTTCCTCACTTTGAGGTTAGATGAGGTCTACAGTAGACCATAGATGGATAGTAAGGAAGACTGCTTCCAAGCCATTGGATTTGGATTTTATCCTATAATCAAGGGCTAGAAACAAAAATGTTGGTACATTTAGCAAGCCTAAGTGCTTTGCTAAGGATTAGGGACTACTCACATATTTGTCTTATCCCATAGAGACCTACATATGAACTTAAGCTTTTCAATTTCATTATATTTATCTTGGATAAAGATGAATGTCAAAAGAAGAAAGAATCTCGTGAGGTTAGGAGGCTATTTGGTAGGAAGAATCAAATGAATTCCATCCCTATAGTCTAGGATCACTTTTAGGTGAGAAGATTCAAAATTCAAATTCAAACAAAATGTATAAATCAACATGATTTTATTCACGAGATAGGGGAGCACTTTTGCATACATTTTAATAAAGCTCCTATGATAACAACTGTGATGTATAAAACTCTGAATTTATTTTGTTGATTTAGGCTTAGCTTTCTTCAATATGGCTATAATTTTTCATGGATCAGGGGCCATACCTTTTGCAAATACTACATGTACCAAGAGAGTACCTTCTATTACTAGGAAGTGGCATTTATTAGATTTCAATTTTAATTTTGTCTCCAAACATCTTTTGAGAACCTTTTGTAATTGAACTAGGTGATCATTCAAATAATCCATAGGAGTATTGGTATGAGTACCTGAGAAGGATGAAAAATCATCCATGAAAATTTGCAAGGCCTCCAAAAGTAAGGGTCCAAAGATAAGGTTCACAATCCTGTTGAAGGTGGCTAAGGCATTTCTAAGTCCAACAGACATCTTAACATATACATATGTGCCTCATGATGTAATAAAAGCTCTCTTCTCATGATCCTCAGGATGAATGGCTATTTGATTGTACACACTAAATCTATCCATGAAGCTATATAGTGTGTGTCCAACCACTTCCTCTATGACATGCTCAACAAAAGTCATAGGAAATCCATATGGAATAGTTACCTTGTTAAGTGCTCTAAAGTCCACACATATTCTGACTTTATTTTGTATTCTTCTTTGGCATAATAACCATGGATGAGAGCCACTCTAAATCTTCTACATGGATGATAATTCCAGCATCCTCCATTTTTTGTATCTCTAGGTAAATAGCTTAAGCATACTTTGGATTTCATCTATAACTATTACCTCTTACCCGTTTGGCTCCTCCAATGAGAGGAATTCTATGTTCTCCAAAACTGGCAGACACTCCTTCTAAATCTTTACAATGCCAAGCAAATACATTGGCATAAGTTTTAAAAACGATGTTACCTTTGAAAGTAGATCTGCATAAATCCACAAGAAAGTAGCCACTAATATAGGATGAGGGTTTTCTAGGGTGCCTAATTGAATTTCCTTGATTGGGTTTCTATCCATCAATGTGTCTATAGACTCCTCTCCAACTTTATGATCAACACTTTCTCCCACATAGATTGAGTGTCGTAAGTAGGTGTATCTAGATTTCAATTTGCTCCTGTTGAGCCCACAAAAGCCATATTGGTCAAAGTCCACTATAGTCAAAGTCAACTATAGTCAAAGTCAAAAGATCAAAGTCAAACTGGTCAAAGTCAACAAGTCAATATCAAAGTCAACAGGGGCAAAGTCAAAGTGTTCGAAGTGAAGGTGTCAAAGTGCACAGGTAGTGCACAATTAATTGTCCACAAAGGGTAAATTGGAGAAAGTGGGTTGCAGGTTGCAGAGGTATTTCTCTAATTTCCCTAAGGTTCAAAGTGTTTTTAAAGTGTTTTGGAAGGTTCACGTGAACCCTCTCTTATGTGCAAAAGTGAAGACTTAAAAGGAAAATGTGAAGGTATGTGAAGCGGCAGCGTACGAAGAAGTGAAAGTATGGCCCCCCAATTAAACTTCTTGTTTTAACCTAAATTCACTACAGGACAAAACAGGGATTTGTTGGCTGCCACTTGTGGAGACAATCTTGGGACATCAAAGTGAGCACCAAGATACTCTTGTAGTTAGGAGCGTATGTGAATCGACACTCAAATCAAGGCAAGGACTATTCTTGGATAATTCTAAGACTAAGAGGTGTGAGCATAGTCTACGCAAGGCAAGAGAGAGAAGTGCAAGAGACACACAGTGTGAGACGCAGAGAAGTGAAGTGCAAGGGGTGCATGAAGAGTGACTAAGAAGTGTGCAGAGAAGTGCTAAGCTAGTATCCCAAGGATCCCAAGGTCTCATTGAAGTGTGCGCATACCGACAGAAGGTATCCATCCCTCCCCCTTAGTGGAAGCTTGGTGCAAGGTGTGCACAAGTGCAAGCTTGGAGAAGGTGGAGGTTTGGTGCAGAGGAGGCCCGCAACAACAAGTCCCTTGGGTATTTGGTATTTTGTAATTGAGCACTCTGTGGGATTTTGCATAGAAGCATTGGATTCTATTGTGCTTCAACATTGTATTTGTCTTATTATAATCAATCGGCAAAGGCTTCCAGTGTGTATCTTTCTTCTTGTCTTTCCCTTTTCTCCTACAAACACTCAAATCCCTTCTTGTCCAAGAATCCCCCAACAAAATTTGGCACGCACGGTGGGACTCCCAGGAGATTTGAGCATAGGAGAAGCCAAGTGCAAAAGGGTAGAAGAGTTCAAGTGCCGACAGTACTACTTCCGTAGACTAAGAGGTAAATATTCTTATCAATTATCTCATACTAGAAGGACTATGAACAGCCCATGACTGCAACCCCGTCCCAAACATTGAGGGTCGTCTGCAAGCAAACAAGAAAGAAGGTTGTTAGAAGATCATCTAGTCCACTTTCATCAACTTCATCAGTAAGGAGCATGGCTGGTCAGGTAGACTTGGAAACCCTACTATCAAGATTAAATACAAAATTTCCTTCTTTCAAAGGCCTAGCTCAAGAAGATTCGGATGAGCATATTAGAAGGTTTTTTAGCACTATGCAAAACTAGAGGCTTAGTGGGAAGAGAGGATGCCTTTTTGATACTCTTCCCTGCCATATTAGAAGGATTAACAGATAAATGGTTCAGCCACTTTGCTGAGAACCATTTTACAACTTGGGACTTAATGAAAGATGCATTCAAAAATCAATTCCAACATGGAAATACTACAGAGATCATCATAGAGGTACTAGAAAATTTGAGATTGGGTCCAGGTGAAAAGTTCCCAGAGTTTGTGACTAGGGCCAAGGCACTAATGGCCAAATTACCAGATCCACCACATGATTGTTTTGTTAAGAAATGGTTAGCTAAGCCACTTCCAGTAACCACACAATGTAAAATCAAGGAATTAGTGTTGCCCATAGCCTCCATAGAGGAGTTCATCAACACAGCTACAAGGCTGGAGCAGATAAGGCAACAGTATGGAGCCATTTCTTCTCAACTACCATATTCTACAGAAATGGAGGATCCACTAATCCAGCTAAGGAAGGAGCTGGAGGGCTTAAAAAGGAATAAGCCCCACAAAGAGGAGGAGAATGTTGTTACTCAGTTGAGGAGGGAGATTGAGGCATTAAAGCTCCAAAAGGAGGAGGAGGCCCAAGCAGAAGAATTGGCTCAGCTGCGACAGGAGTTGCAGGAACTAAAAGGGGGTGGCATCAAGAGTGGACTTTGGTGTACCATGTGTAGCAAGCAAGGTCATATAATAAGTGAATGTCCTCTATTAAGTGTGACTTGCCAAATATGTAGGAAAGTTGGCCATGAGGCCCAAGAATGCCAATCAAGAGGAATGCCTGCAACAACATATTGGACACAAGGAGGATCCCTACCACCAGCAAATGTGATGGCGGCTGCACCCAATCAAGGTAACAATTATAACCCTAGACATAGGGATAACTTTGGAAATGGGCCAAGGAGGCCAATTATTTGTTTCAGATGTGGAGAATGTGGGCACTATCAAAGTAGGTGCACTCTCCCAGAAACTACCCCTCCTTGCAAGAACTACCCAGAGGCCAGAGACCACTATACTAATTGTTGTCCTAAGAACCAAGCTTCTTCATCTGGGCCCCACATTCAAATGATTTCTGTGTGCAAAGAAGAAATGGTAGATCAAGTTAATGTGCCATCACCATCTACTAGGGTGGTGCAGTTAGAAGAAATTGAATCTTTTACAGTGCAGACACAAAGCAAGGGGAAGGCTCAAGTGGAAATAGGTCAATGGATTGAAACAAAGTCACCACATGTGCACACACAAGGAAAACAAAAAATTTCATAGGTACCAGTGATGCCATTGGACATGCATTCAATAGGGCTCATGAGGAGTTTGATAAGTCAAATGGAGCCCAGGCTCTTAAGGAATCAGAAGCTTCCAGACTACTCAAGTCCATGAAAAAGGAGGTTAGTATTTTGATTTAATAATGATGGATGGGAAGTTTAGGTCAGAACTCTTGCAGATAATTGATGAAATGTCCACAATAAGTTTAGTGGCAAAGGCTGCTGTTATGCATATAGATAAAAGTGTAGGGGAAGCGCCCCTCACAGATTACAAGAGTCCTCGGCTAATAGTCTCTATCAAAGGTCATGAGTTTCAAGGAGTTATTGTGGATGGTGGTTCTCGCATTAACTTGATGCCTAAATATACCATGAAAAAGATTGGACTATACCCTTCAAGACCTGCCAACTTCACTCTAAGAATAGTAGACCAAAGCATAGTAAAGCCTATGGGAGTGGTCCCTGGAGTCCCAGTCAAGATACAAGGTACCATCTTTAACTTGGACTTTGTTGTTTTAAGGCTGCCACAGGTAGAAGGAAGTTTCCCCTTGTTGATTGGGAGACCTTGGTTAAGGCATGCCAATGTGCTGCATGATTGTGGCAAGGATACAATGTGGGTCAAGCAAGAGGGAAAAGAGTTGCAATAGATAATTTTAGAAGAAGGACCAGACAATCAACGAAATACCAGCATGATGCAGATAATTGGTATTTGTATGGAAGAAGAATTGTTGGACAATCTAGATGCATATATATTTGAAGGAGCAAATCTATATGAAGACGAAATCATGTTGGCTTGGCTCCATGCAGAAGACCCATTTTCCTGCTATGGGATTTTTCCAAACTCAAGTAGAGAGGAAGCATATGAAGAACCAGAGGACATCATTCAGGTGATTGACTCAAGTGAAATAGTCTCAGTCAAAGGCCATAGAAGAGAGAAGAAAAGAAGAACCATTAAGTACAACAGTGATGAAGATACTTCAAATCATATGTCAATGGCCACTTTTTTATGGATACTCGTATGGATATCATCTGTTATGTCCATTTTTTGATAGTAAGTGCATGGCTTTACAAGGATGTGGAAGGAGTACCTACAAGTCTTTGGAAACAGAGGGTTCCATTTGATGAAGAAGATGGAATAGTGAAAATGAAATCTTGGAGATTAAGCTATAAAGTTGCTGACACAAAGATACAAAAGTTGCAGTATGGAGGAGACAATATTTTAGTGAAGGATTTAGGGAACCCCTATCAGATGACTAGTGGGCCCAACAAGAAGACAAAACCAATGAAGTGCAGTAAAATTGGAGATTATGGAGTTTCTCAGGGTCAACATATCAAGATCATGGCTCAAGGCCTATCATCAAGCCAACAGAAGAATTATGGATCACCTGGAACCTGCAAAATTTATCCAGGTTGTACATAGCCTTCTCTTGCCATTTTTGCTTAAGTTTTAGTAGTTTTTACCCATTTTCATACTTGTTCTTTGAGTTTTTAGCAAATTTACCAACCCTTCCATAGTCCTTGGCATAAGTACAATTTTTTGGAAATTTTCTGGGAATTTTTTAAGCATTTTTTGAATTTTTGTGGTATTTTTCACCCTTTTCAAGTGTCATTTTCTTGCCGAATTGGAGGAATAAAGGAATCTCTGGTTTTGAGTGAAAAAACTGGCCTAGACCTATAGGGAATTTTTTCAAAATTTTCTGAGAATTTTTTGGATTTTTTTTTTGGATTTTTTTTGGTATTTTTTCCTTTTTTGGGATATTTTTCAAAAAGAAAAGAAAGAAAAAAAAGGGTCCCCCAGGGATATTTTTGAAAAAAAAGAAAACAAAAAGATAAAAAAAAACTCTCTCTACCCCTCTCTCTCTCTCTCTCTCCTCCCCCCACCCCCCCTGCCCCCACCCCCCCCCCCCCCCCCCCCCCCTACCCACCCCCCCTCGGCCCCCCCCCCCCAATTTTAATTTTTATTTTATTTTATTTTTTATATATTTTGAAATTATTTATTTTGTTGATTTTGTTGATTTTATTTTTTTATTTTATTATTTATTTATTTATTTTAATGTTCTATTATTTTATTTTATTTTTCCTTTTTTTATTTTTTAGCTTGGCAAATACATGCGTGCTCATTAAAAAACAACAAAAAAAAGAAGGAGATATTTTTGTTTCTATTTATATATCATTAATATATATATATATATATATATATATATATATATATATATATATATATATATATATATATATATATATATATATATATATATATATATTGTTGAGGAATCACTCACAAATTTGACATACAGACAGACATAAAAGAAAAGAAAAAAAAATGGAAGCGGAATCTTCAGAAAATCAAAAGCCTCAGTTGTACAGCATGCGGAATCAGTCCGTTAACCAGAATCAAGAATTGTACGAGTAACAGAGCAATAAACCGCGGTGTGCGCATAATGGGCGCATAATGCGCACATAAGGTGAATTAAAGAATGAGAGCGTGGAAGAGCGTAGAAGAAAAGTGTATATATATACACCAAGGATTGAAGGACTATGATGATGTGAGGATGAGAAGAAGAGGATTATGAGAGATCACGTATGAGTGAAGAGAGAGTGAGAAGTTCCCAGAAGACACCATAGATCGCGTATGTATAGATGAATAACAGAAACCTGGAATGTCAGGTATTCATATGAGAGAGATGGTAATAAGAAACTACTCAGTGTAGGAGAGTTTCTACAGCTTGAGCAAGAAGAGGCCAAGTTTGTTTGTACACATCTTCTCTAATAGAAAACACATGTTCATGTGGAAGTTTGCGCGCTCTGTTCGCATGTGAAGAATCTGAGTTTTTTTTGTGTTACAGTAGAAAGTTCGTTAACCATTAACAGTTACAGTTCGTTACTAAACGTGTCCCTCGGTATTCTCTCAGTAAACGAATGTCTCGGTCAAAGATATCTCAGTAAACGCATTTTCGGTCAGTTATAGTTCTTCAGAAAGCGAGTTTTTCCGGTAGAACAACGAAGTATATCCCGCAGTAGAATTCGAAGCTTTGTATGAGAGATAGCTCATCTTGTAGCTAGACGTCTCTACTTTAAGCTGATCACAGTTTCTGGTGGAATGAATGTGTACACACAGTACAAAGTCTAATCGGAAAGTGACACTTCAGAACTGTGAAGTTTTTCTTAAACTTCAAGAAGAAGTTCATTCAGTGAAGGAAGTTCACGTATCACTTCCTTACATCACATAATTCATTTGAAAGAATCACGAGCAAAATCAAAGTTCATTCCGGTGATATTCCGGCAAAATTTCGGTGACGTCCCAGTGACAGTCTGGTGAAGTTCCGGTGGAATTCAAGTCGCAGTTTAACACAGTTAAGCGACAATAATCCTACTAAGCTACTGTTGATTACAGAGGTGTTCTATATCACTCTAGCTTAGCTCTCTATTTGGCGGCGTGGCAAGTTCCGCAGGCCTGACAAGGTTCAAGCCTTTGCCGTGATGACCATCATCAGCGATATCAGGGTGAAAGATAATCACCAACCTTTTGGCTTTGAATCGTGGTTCGGATAGCCGTTTTTTTCAAAACTGGGGTCATTTTCATGCATTTTTGCACCTCGAGATTCATTTTTTGACTTAACTTTTACAAAATCAAACCTTTTCTCTGACTTTTGTTCAAAACCCACATGTTTTGAGCACATTTATCACATGTTTTTCTTTAAACACATGGTCCACATTGTCTATTCTCACCTCACTTCACCATGCGTTAAACATTTTCCCGTATGCACCCTCTGTAGCTATACTGTTTGATCATTTTGACCCTCTGCAGAACCCATATTCCTACTCCCTCACCTTCCCCTTACCTTTCAGCCTAGCCACATCCTTACCCCTCCCTGCCCTATCCATCTCAGCCCCCTCAGCCCTCCCTTCCCCCTACTTTCTACCGTCCCATCGCCCTCCTTTGCTTTTCCATGCAAAATCCAATCTTGGGTTATTCTTTGGTGCTTGCTCTCTCCTCTTCCTGGTGAACTTCATAGTTGCTACAATGTCCTTTTGAAGATTTTGTAGCACAAGATCATGGTGTAATCTATGCTCAGAGTTTTGGCTGTAGCTCTGCGGGACGGAGAGCACATTAGGTGGTGGGCAACTATTGAGCCCATAAAATTCATATTGGTCAAAGTCAATCGCAATCAAAGTCAACCACAGTCAAAGTCAAAAGGTCAAAGTCAATTGGTCAAAGTCAACAAGGTCAAGGTCAAAGTCAATAGGGGCAAAGTCAAAGTGTTCGAAGTGCAGGTGTCAAAGTGCACAATTAATTGTCCACAAAGGGTAAATTGGAGAAAGTGGGTTGAAGGTTGCAGAGGTATTTCTCTAATTTCCCTAAGGTTCAAAGTGTTTTTAAAGTGTTTTGGAATGTTCAAGTGAACCCTCTCTTATGTGCAAAAGTGAAGACTTAAAAGGAAAATGTGAAGGTATGTGAAGCGGCAATGTACGCAGAAGTGAAAGTATGGCCCCCCAATTAAACTTTTTGTTTCAGCCTAAAGTCACTACAGGACAAAGCGGGGATTTGTTGGCTACCACTTGTGGAGACAATCTTGGAACATCAAAGTGAGCACCAAGATACTCTTGCAGTTAGGAGTGTACGTGAATCGACACTCAAATCAAGGCAAGGACTATTCTTGGATAATTCTAAGACTAAGAGGTGTGAGCATAGTCTAAGCAAGACAAGAGAGAGAAGTGCAAGAGACACATAGTGTGCAACGCAGAGAAGTGAAGTGCAAGGTGTGCATGAAGAGTGACTAAGAAGTGTGCAGAGAAGTGCTAAGCTAGTCCCACAAGGATCCCAAGGTCTCATTGAAGTGTGCGCGTGCCGACAGAAGGTATCCATCCCTCCCCCTTAGTGGAAGCTTGGTGCAAGTTGTGCACAAGTGCAGGCTTGGAGAAGATGGAGGTTTGATGCAAAGGAGGCCCGCAGCAACAAGTCCCTTGGGTATTTGGTATTTTGTAATTGAGCACTCTATGGGATTTTGCACAGAAGCATTGGATTGTATTGTGCTTCAACATTGTATTTGTCTTATTATAATCAATCGATAGAGGCTTCCCGTGTGTATCTTTCTTCTTGTCTTTCCCTTTTCTCCTACAAACACTCAAATCCCTTCTTGTCCAAGAATCCCGCAACAACTCCTCTTTTTCTTGCATCCATCCTGTAGGGATTTCTTGAATAGGTAAAGAAATATCTTCACACATTTGCTTTAACTTGTCTTTAATCTCTATAGTTTCCTTCCTTAAGTTGTAATAGCTTCATCCAAATTATATTTAAGAGGTGTCTTTCTCCTTCTATGGTCTATTGCTAGTTCAAGTTGCTTCTATACACGAATCATTTAGAAAAATTCGATACCAAGAGAAATAATTTCCTACTTGTAGCCAAGCCAGAATGTCTTCTTCCTCATATGAATCTACTAGGGGTGATCCACCATGTCTTGATCCATGCATATGCCAATTGATTGCATCATAATAGTATGATTTTGGTTGTTTGGTCCCTCTTCCAAATATATTTTTTTAAGTTCATGTCTTGTATGTTGTATCCACATAGTGCCCTTGCCCCAATCATGGATGACACTTGCATTCCTTAGCCAAGGTCTTCCAATCAAGAGAGGAAAACCTCCCTCTACCTGTGGCAATCTTAATACAACAAAATGTAAAGTAAAGAGGTTACCCTATATCTCCATTGGTACTCATGGAGCCACTCCCATTGGCCTTACTACTTTGATATGTCAATGTTACAGTGAAGTTGGCATGTCTAGATGGTTGAAGTACAAGCTTCTCCATGGTCTATCTAAGCATCAGGTTAGGACCAGAACTACCATACACTATAACTCCTTGTAATTGATGTCCTTTAATAGTTACTATTAGACATGGACTCTTATAATCTGTGAGGGGGGCTTCCCCTACAATTTTATCTTTACTCATAGTAGTAGTTGTTGGCACAATTAAGCCCAAGCCTACATACTTGATGAATACACATAAGCTTGATGTATTAGCATACCACTTGAGAAGCTTCATATGTACAACCTCTTGTAACTTTGAGTCTAATCACTCATTGTAAAAATGATGTAGACCCACAAGGAGTTGGGAAGCTTGGAATCCCGAATCATTTGGTAGTTAAAGTCGAGAGAGAACCAATCCTATACTTTAGGACTACTTTTAGGTGAGGATTCGAATTTGAATTTGAATTCTTGGCTCCAACACAAAACCATAAAAATTGAGAAGAAAATCCCGCGTGTATCTCGAGATTGAGGGATCATTTTTCCATGTACCTTCTTTGAGAAGAGGAGCTCACCTCATAGCTCTCTCATTCTACACTCATTGAGAAATGCCTTATTTCCAATGACTTTGTAATTTTATATGATTTAGTCAATAGATGTTCATTACGTCCTACTCTCATATCTCTGTCACACTCTATCAGAACACCGATCTTGTCTAAGATGGTTCTCACTCTGTAGTGCATAATTTTGCATGATTCAAAGCATGAAATCTTCAGCATCTGTTTGCTTTGATTCTACAAAGTTCCATTGAATTTAGTTTTCACAACCATTGGATATCATTCGATTAATGCTCACTGGTCTACGACTGTCAAGGCTCGTAAAAGTTGGGGGAGTTGCTTTACTTGCTAAAGATAATTCTCTACATATAGTCTACCATTTTAGATGATTCCACTCATGAATGGTAGCTTGTTAATCTAATTAAAGTTCCCCAAAACGAATTTCACTAATTGCTACTGTACTCAGAGAATTGAGTAAAACACTGAGCAGGTGTCTCAACCAAAATAATAAGTTTTGTGCATTGGATCATATGGCTACCTATCTGTTTTGATTCTATCATTTGTGCATCATCTACCAAGCAACATATATGCTCATTTAGGCTTATTAGCTATTCAAGGAGGCCCACAATACATCAATTATAGCAGGTATGAAGCAGGTTTTAGCTACACCAACTCATCACTTGTGATTATCCACTATCTCCTCCAATAGTGGTATCAGAGCAAGCACAATCAATATGGGAGATGGTTTTCCATCCTTCATTGAAAAATTAGACAGGAATAACTACTCAGCATGATCCCTAAGGATGCAAGCATACATTTAAGGGCGAATCTTATATGGATACATCTCACGAGATGAAGACATGCCAATCTTCAAGAGCAAGAATCAACCAACAAGGGAAGAGTAAGAGAGGCTAACCACATGGTGTGCAAAGGATGCTCTTGCAAGGTCATATCTACTAAACGCAATCTCTGATTTCTTGTTACCGCATGTTAGAAACTTTGAAACCTCCCAAGAGACTTGGGAAGTGCTTTCATCATACTTCTCCTCCAACACAAGAGCTAGGAAGAATCAATTGTGGATGGAATTCACAATTCTCAAGAAGCAATCAAAGCAAGGAATGGCCGACTATGTAACCAAAATGAAGGATGTTGCAGCCAACTTGCAAGCATTGGAGAAGAGATAGAGGAAGAGCACATAGTGAGGCAAATCATCAACGGGATTAAAGCTGATGATAAGTGGGAATTCTTCACCACTGTATCTCTACATGGATATGCAGATACCTAATCTCAACACCTTGATGGGACAACTCTTCACCCATGAAGCAAATATCAATAGAAATGCTGACAACTCAAGAGGTAACCAATCTTCTGCCCTTTATACAGATAAGAATAAAGCTAAGGATAAAGGTAAAAGTAAGAAACAAGATGAAGAGGATAGTACCTCTCAACCCAAGTATGCAAGAAGAGGAGGAGGTGCTAAAGGTAGGGGCAGAGGAGGTAAGCAAGGCAGAAGGAGACCCTACAATAACTCACCATGCAACATATGTGGTCTCAACAACCACACTACTGAAGAATGCTACAAAAATACAAGGAACCAAAGGGGAAGAGGCTTCATAGAGGAGGCTATGGACAAACAAGAGGCAGGTACAACAATGGTGGAGGCAACTAAAACCATAACTACAATCAAGGTGTGTACCTAAGTACTGACTCAGGGACTTGTGGAGAAAGAGACTATACCTCAATCCCCTCAAGTGCATATAGTGGGGACTCACACTTTAATTGTCAATCCAAGAAGTATCAAGACCTATCCAAGTGTATGAAGACATGCATTCAAATAATGGTCAGTGCAAATGAGGTTTTAAAAAAGTACAAATAAGTATGAATCCATCACATTCAAGTTTTCATGGTCAGTTGTGGTGTCGTGACACTTGGAACAATAGTCAATAGTAAATCGAGCTTTTCTCTCAGCTCCGAACTCCGAATATAGTGAATAGCGGGTTCCTTTCGAAGCTCTCGAGAAGACACATCCAATACTTGTCTTTTCAATTGATTTTGATGCTCCTGCTTCAAGTTATGAGTAAAATAATGAGTCGTGGGATTGATTTTCCTACACTTCAGCACTTCCTACACGTCACACACACCTTATCTATAGCGAACAAGCACTTTCATAGATAGACATCACTTCCAAGCACTCTTTCCAAGCATCACACATGCATGCAAGCTCACAAAGAAGAAGTTACAGAGAGGAGAAGACAAAAATTGGAAATTCTGTGCTCTTGATTCTCACAATGGCAAAAAGTCTCTACAAAGAGTCACAAATTGACTTATATACATGTGCCCTAAAAATGGTCCTTTCACACAAGAGACCGGCACTTTATTAACTATAAGGCTAGTTTCCTACTAATTTACAAAGGTAAAATACAAATCTCTGTGGGTATGCATCTAGAGAAATCCTCTAGTGCATTTACATCAGCAAATATGTTACAAAATGGCTATAATACAAGAATAAAGTGTCCGAATCGGAAAAATTTTGGGGCCCTTGTTTTTCTCGGCATCTTTGCTCTTCTTAGCTCTACAACACTCTCGCCCTATTTGTCTTTGTCGTCCCTTGACAAGCTTTAGTTCTTGTCCGCAGCTCGTTCACTTCTTTCCATCGTGTGCATCATTTGGTTGGCTTTGCCTCTTTGTCCGTCTGGCATTACGTTTTAAAGGCCCTGTGCTTGAATCTTCTTCCATATCCTCTGGGACCTGATGCATTCTTTTTTCCTATTCTTTTCTTTTCACTGCTCGCAACCCGTGAAGATGGACTACCTGAGATTTGTAGTCTAGCTCAGCAATAAACTCTTTAAATATGGGTTGCTATGTTAAGTCGGGCTACCACGCACGCCACCAATGGAAGGTATGAAGGTGTGGATCTATAGCCTTTGATCTGGACCTTCCGAAGATCAAGAGGTTGAAACAAGTTCTTGAGGCTCAGGATCTTTCGGATATCTTCTTGCACTTCTTCATGGTTATTTGTTGGCCTTGATCCGTCCTTGCCGCTTATGTCCCTTCCCCTAGTGTATGCCCCTGCGGGGGCTCTGTGTAGAGATGGGTGTTGCGTGCCCCTGCAGGGCTTCTTGCACAGATCTATCTTCAGATATAATACCTTTAGTGGAGCTTCTTTCTAGGTTTTCTTCTTCTTTTCTTTTTGTTGGACTCTCCTTCAACACTAACCCCTCATGAACTCTGTCGTCCCTGATAGGCTTTGGAATGCGGCGGGAGTACGTTCTGTAAACCTTTTGCTCTGTCTCATTAAGCAGATTAGCATCACGTATCATGAGTTGCTTCCATTGTTCAGCTTTCACACCATCATGTGGTGGTTGTCTATGGTCTGCGAAGAAGCTCAATTCATATGCCACCATTCTAGCATTTAGATTCATTGACAATTTTAAGAAAATCTCGGAATCAATTTCAAAAAATCCGGTAAAAAATGCTTCCTTGAAAGTTTGCATGTATTGACTTGGCAAGAACATGAGCCTTGAATAATACGCCGCAATTGTTGGGCGGCTGGGCATAACAGATAGATAGAAAATAAGGATATCTGTGCCTTGGTTAATGCCAATGAAATTAAAAAATGTATATGCTGTGTGTTTGAACACTTTCAAAACTGTAAGTATCATGCTGAGGATTTATTGGTCATCTTAATAGTTAGATCGGGTACTGTTGCATATCGATGTAGCCAAAATTCAATGGTTTTCACCATGTAATCCTTAGTCGGCAAGTAATTGTGAGGTGGACTTGGAAGCAGAGGATAATTTAACCATTGTTTATTGAGCACACCACTCTTTTGCATATCCGTTCACATGCTTCACGACGACGTGGGGTTGGACAAAAGGAAGTATTTACCTCTAGTAAATATGGTGCTGCTTGCCAGTGCACCCGCAAAGTAGAATTTTTCTCCAAAAATTTCCTTCTCCATAAAGGTTGTGTAGCTTCAAATTCTTCTTGAGTTTAATTGAATGTGTTTTCTTTGAAGTGCAACTGCTCATCAGGATCCTTTTGCGTGATCCTCTCTATATACTACCGTGTCTGCTCTTTCAATAGCCCATACGGAATATTAAAAGACTTTATGATTTTATCCAAGTCTTTTCCTTTAATTTTTGCTTCCTTCATGACTTTGACAACTTCATTCTCAAACTTTTCTGTCAATCGGGACACCAATAGTGCCCATTCCTTCTGACCTATTTCTGCAATATATGGCATGGGATGATCATCACATGGTTCTGTCATCTGCTCTTTTATTGGAGTGATAGATTGGGGGAGATAGAGGACATACCTCTACCTCGACAGTAGGATTCTCTGGTTGTGGCTCTACTGGTGTCCCGATGTTTGCTTTCTGTTCTATTTGAGCTTCCAATTGTACAATATGTTGAATTTTTTCTTTAACTTCATGAAGGGCGGTCTAGAGCGCATCTTTGGCCGTGAGAAGCTCATTGCCGATTTCCGCTATTTGATTTGCATCTTCATTGTAGATCACCAAGAGTTTTGCTTCAACAACTTTCAATTGTTTCTTGAGCTCATTTCTTTCATAGATATATCTTTGTTCCCATTCTTCTTTGAGGGTTTGCTCTTGTTTCAGTAGGTTTGCATATTTTGCAATCTGATCGTTCAATTCGTTCTGGTCAGTTGCGATTGTCCTGTTGATTTCCAGAAAAGGTTTTCTTTTTCGCATCATGACATTCATCCTTGACATTAGTGAGGCTGTTCTGAATCCATCCAAAAGATTTGTTGATCACTTCATTCGTGAATTGAATTGTTTTCCATGCACCTCTTTTGTTGAGCACTTTAGCTTTCGGGATGGATGGCTTATCCGCTGTGGACTCGAGTGTGTTCATAACTTGTGTGCATCTCTGAAAATCTGGTAAATAGATTGGAAGTCGCAGAAATGCATCAATTCCTGCTCTTGTCCAAACATCTGTGATGCATGGTAGTCCTTGTATTATGGTTTGAAAATCTTGTGACATGATAGGGAAGTAGTGATCCTTATCCATAATCTTGATGGTGGCCATGAAAAGAAGATCCGACACAGGCTGCTCTTCAAGGAACCAATGACCTCTCGCCTTAGAAATGGATTCCAAGGGAAGAAGCAGGACCTCTTCCTCTTGCGTAGCCTCAAAATTTGAAGATGCCATCTACACTCAATACATACCAGTAATCAGTGTAAAGCTGGTATCATGAGTTATCCTTTACTTAACCTTCATGAAATTGGCAACTCTCCGAGTGACTTGTGTCGTCCCTTTCCTGTGGATGTGAGAAAGGTAGTACCTGGGATTTTTCTTCATACATATACATTTTTTTCTATATCTTTCTGAAAGAAAACAAAAGCGTTAGTACCTAGCCAAGGCTTTTATTGTAGCGTTAGTTATTTTCCTTGAGATTATTGTACAAGTGCTCTCCTATTCCTTGAGAGGGAATGTGCTTCACTGTCTAGTAGAAGAAGAATTAGGTGCCGAATGAATGGCCTTGTAATGTGGCCCTATTATGCATGCTCGAGACTCTTGCAACTCAAGATGTGTGCAAATTGAAGTATCTGGTTGATGTATGCAGATTGATCGGCATTTAGGTATCCAGATCTGTTTTAATTTCCTACGGTTGACTCTATCGCCATCGTGTCTAGGGCGTGGTATAATTCTCACGTTATACTTCCGCTTTGCCAACCCTTCGAATTGTTGAATTGTTGCATATTTCTATTTCTGACCATTCATGTAGTTATTGATTTCTTGATTCTTTGTTTTCATGTCGTACTGATCCTTCTTGTTTATTGATGTTTTGCCATTGATGATCCTCATTGGTGCATATGATTTGGGGATCCATATCTACGTTCTTGCCGGTTGGGCGACAATCACTTTCTTTGGTATCCATACTTTAGCAATTCTTTGTGGATCTTGGAGTCTAGCTTGACTTGTGTCCTTGTAGTGTTGTTGTTTCCTGTGTAGAATATAACTCCATTGTTGATGATATGCCATCACCTGATCTTTTCTAATCCAAGGCTATCTAGTGTGAGGAATGGGATGGATTCTAATGTGTGAAAGTTCGTGACAGTCTTGCTGACTAGTTTCTCTTGTGCTCGATTCCTCACAGGGGCTTTTATTGGAATTGATGCTAGCAGTGAGGTTCACTGATTTAGGAGAGTATGCGAGATTGAGATTTGGTGTACTCTCACATGAAGTACTTGATGGTGGGGTTTCCATAGTGGAGGTGAATGTACATTCATCATCATGCATGCGTGAGTGATCTCTCGGGCCTATACACTTGGCTTTGACAGGTCGTTCTTCTAACACGCCGAATACCTCACGGTGCCCTATCTTGGCCGATATGTACCCAAGGCTAATTGGATAGTCACTTCATATTCATATATCCAATCTTGACCCAACACAAGTTCTTCTAATAAGTGTTGATCATGACACACCAAGAGTTTTTATTGCATCGTGTTATTTCCGAGATGTAGTGATAAGGTAATCTCCCCTATGCATTTAGTAACTTTTCCCCCTATTCCAATCAGCTGTGCTTTAGATGGCCTTGAGTTTCTGAGTCAACGAAGACTTGATACAGCTAATAGCTGCTCCTGTGTCAATGAGAGCATCCACCAAGTGGTACTCTTCTGTTCCAGCACCCAAATTCAAATATGGTTGCTTTGTTTGATGTCCTAGGTTTTAAGAGGCTCTAAAATTAGCCATTCGGACGAGTTCATCTCCTTGTCCATATCTTTCATCTCTCTCTCTCTCTCATCCATTCCTTCCTTTTTCTTATTCGTTCTAGAGCTTCTTGTCTTGGTTCTTCTCATATTCTTTCGTCCTCTTCTCGCCTATTTTTTGACGTTAGAAGTCGTGACATTATTTCCTCTGTCAATGGATCCAAATATTTTTTTACTCGGCAACCACTTGTATAGTTTGACAATACTTCTCCATCTAGGGTTGCTAAGCTGATGGCTCCATTGGTAGATATACGATTGATTATCAAGGGCCCATATCCTCTTTTTTGTAGTTTCTTTGCATGTTGCTTCAAAGTATAAACCAGGACCAAATCTCCTTCCTTCAGGTTTTTATCTTTAATATGAGCATCAAAATATGCCTTCTGTCGGCTTTTTGCAGCGTAAATACCTGCCACAACTTGTAATCTTGTTTCATGTAACTTTTCGATTTGGTCCAATTGAGTTGATAACTCATGTCCAGTCCATTCATATTTTGAAGCTACTCTGAGAGTAGGTACCAAGAAATCAATTGGTAAGATGGCATTCTATCCGTATATCAGGTTAAATGGTGTAGTTCCTACGGCTATTTTGTATGCTACCCGGAATGCCCATAAAGCGTGATGTAATTGCTTATCCCAATTGGATATGCCATGGTTAACAATCTTAGTGAGGACTGTGCATAAGATTTTGTTTGAACTTTCAGCATGTCCATTGGCTTGTGGTTGATAGGGGGCTGATTTCTTATGAATCACTAAGAATCCATTCATCAGGGCTTCTATCACTTCATTGACAAAGTGTGTGCCCCTGTCACTCAGAATTTCAATAGGCAATCGAAACCTAGTGAATATGTTTGAAAGAGAAACTTAGTCGTAGTCCTTGCATCGTTTTTCTTGGTTGCCTTGGCTTCTACCCACTTGGTCAAATAATCCATTACCACTATTATGTACTCGGCATGAGAACCTTTAGCGGGTGGACTAATAGGTCCTACAAAATCTATACCCCATTTAGTGAATGCTCTGGAACTCATCATGGGATTCAGTGGCATTTCTTCTCTTCAAATTGGATACTTTGTTCGTTGACACGTATCGCATCTTTGGACGTAACTGGCTGCATCCTGATACAGAGTTGGCCACCATGTTCCTGCGAAGAGAATCATTTTTGCAGTTTTATCTGTAGAAAAATGTCCTCTAGAAACTCTCGTATGAGCCATCTCTAAGACAGAAAGGTACTCATCTTCATGAATGCACATTTGTAGATGATTGTCTCTTCCTCTCTTGAAGAGTTGTTTCCCTATAATAACATAGTCCTTGCTTTGCTCTTCAAGGGCACATTTTCTTGCTAAATTAGCTCCTTCTGGGTACTCTTGGGTTTTCAAGAATTTCACAAGAGGCATACTCCACCTAGGTGCTACAGTGCAGTAACATAGAGTAGAGTTCTCTTCTGGCCTTTGTTCTTGACAAGTTGGGTAGGTAGATACATAGTTATGTGTATCCCTCTGCATGGTTGGCCAGTATATGCCCAATCTCTTCACTGTTTGCCATGTTCCAATCGCATTTAGATGAGTTTTCCATTGATTTACATGTGCTTTTTGAAGCCACATCTCTTGTTCCTCTTCCTCCATGCATCTCATGAGTAACCCACTTGGATCTTGGTGGTATAAGCTTCCAGCAATGATGTGGAGATTTTTTCTTCCATAACTCCTGACTTTTGTTTGTAGTGATCCCATGTTTAGGTCCGTATGTGAGGATAGGGATCAACTTTTCTACCCATTGGGGACATATCTCGAGATTGAAAAGATAAGTATCTGGAAGATCATCTGGTACTCCTGTGGGGGGGTCTCCATGTGTCATTCTCGATAGGTGATCTGCTCTTATGTGCGTATTCCCCTTCTTGACTACTACTTCAAAATCAAATTCCATCAGTAATAGGAACCATTGTACTAGTCATCTTATATTACAAGGTTTATTGATTAAGTATAGTAGTGCTTGATGATCGATGAAGAATTCGAATTTGTTTGCCAATAGGTAGTGTTGAAACTTTTTTACTGCATACACCATCCCTAAACCTTCTCGCTCCATAGTGGTGTAATTACGCTCTGTTTGATTTGATTGTCTACGGGCATAAGCTATAGGATGGTCTAACTTTCCTATATTTGCTGGCTGTGATAAGATGCATCCAATGGAAAATTTGGAAGCATGTACATGAATATGAAATGGTTTATTCCAATCAGGCACTCTAAGGATTGGTGTTGAACTCAACCGACTCTTTAATTCGTTGAAAGCCTTTTCACATTCCTCCGTCCAAGTGAACTGAGACAATAATGCATAAAGGGGCCTAGCAATTATGGCATACATGTGGATAAATCTACGGTAGTATCCACAATGGCCCATAAATGCTTGCACTTCCTTAGCAGTCTTTGGTCTCGGTAAGTCCAGAATCACTTTAATTTTGTCTTCATCTGTGGAAATCCCATTTTTAGAGACAATGTTTCCTAATATCTTCCCTTGTTGAACCATGAAGACTCACTTTTCTGGATTAAGGCAAACTCTATATTGTCGACATTTGGCAAAGATCTTTCTTAGTTCTGGGATATGTTCCGATCGTATAGCTGAATAGGTGCATAAGTGGTCCACATATACCTCCATGCTCTTCCTTAAGAATTCCTTGAACACATGGCACATCAACCTTTGAAAAGTGGCTGGGGCATTGGTTAGACCAAAAAGCATAACCCTAAGTGCATACACTCCCCATTCAGTTGCAAAGGCTATCTTACGTTGGTCCTCAACAGCAATTGCTACCTGATTATACCCTGAAAAGCCGTCCAGAAAACTATAGACTTCCTTTCCTGCAACCCTTTCCAGAAGATGATCCGTGATAGGTAGTGGGTAACTATCTCGTATGGTGGCGGCATTTATTTTTTTCAAATTAATGCATACCCTTAACTTGCCATTGTTTTTCGGCACGACCACTAAAGGTGATACCCATTCCGTGTGTTCGATCTCATAAATGAAGCCCACGTCCAACAACCTATCTATCTCTTCCTTAATTTTTGTTGAGTAAACATCATTATATGTGTATGGTCTTTGTTTGGAAGGTTTGGCGTCTGACGTCATAGGGATTCTATGGGCTCAGATAGAGAGATCTACTCCTTTTTAATCCTTATATGTCCATGCAAATACGTCCCTATATTCTCTTATGAGTCGTATTAACGCTTGTTCTTCCTCCAATGAGACATCCTGTCCTAGGAAAGTGCATCTCTCTTCTCCTTCCTCCAAAGCTACTATTATTTTCTTGGTCTCTTCTTTATTGTCATATGCTATTCCTGATTGTGCCTCCCGTTTTGGCATTTGGATAGCAATCTTCCTCTCTTCTACCTCATATTTCTTGAAGTGAACATGTACTTCAAATTGATCTTGAGGCTTGTTTTCTCCCTCTTCGTTTTCTTTATCTAGTTCAAGTTCTTTCCTTTGTGTTGTTCCTTGATTTAACTCATTAGTTATGACACTTGCTCTTTGATTTTCACCTTCCATCTCAATTTGTTCATGTTCCATTTTGATACTCTCATAATCTTCCTTCCATTCTTTTTTGATTACTTCTCCTTCTTCGGCTTCTTGAAGAACAACCACGTATAAACTTACATCATATCCTTCCTAATCAATGCATTCATTCATGGTTATTACTTCTTCATTTACACATACATCAAGAGTAGCTAGAATCTCCATCCAACCATGAGGTTTGAATTCTTCATCTAGGAATATTTGGGGCATGTAAGCTGGATCTTGTACAAATCTAGCAACTACCTGCCTTTGCTGCCATCCTCTCTTCCTTTCTTCTTCCCTTTTAGCTGCCTGGCATATCCATAGATGAGTGTCTTCGTTCATCCATGTTTAGTTACTTGAACCTATATTCTGAATCGATTGATCGTCTTCCTCCTTATGAATCAGATTCCATTGTAGGGGGGAACGTCTTGATATGTGTATGTATGGATATTTATTATGGTCCTGGTTCCTTCATGCTGCAAGTATACAATGTCTTTTCCATAGTCTTGCACTACCTTAAGTTGCCTCATGAAAGGCCTTCCAAGTATCATCTCATAATTACTAGCCTTTTCAAATTGACAGATTGCTAAGGTGTGCTTGAATTCAACTCCGCAGGTAGTAAAAGTTACTTTTTCCAATAATCCTAGTGGTCCTTTAGTGTGTTCGTCTGCCATTTGAATCTTCATCCTGGTTGTTCTCAAAGCTGGTTTTCCCCATTTTTCCTAAATTTCTTTGGTAGCAATTCCTACTCCCGCTCCCGAATCTAAGATGGCTTTAGTGGTGTAGCCTCTGTAAGTGATGGGGATGCATGTGTTTCCTTCATCTCCCTCACTAAAACCTCCAACCTTATCGATTGGGATTTTAACTGTAGTAACTTCATCTGGCATCTCATTTTCGTTTGACTTTGTCTCTAATTGACTAGTTAGCTTCTCCTTCAATTGTGGTTTTACCTTCAAGAGTTCTTCCAACGTCAGAGTACAAGGGATTTTTACTTTTTTAAGATGTTGTATAATGTCTGATGTTTGAATCGATGGGTTTTGCTCTTTTCTTCTCACTGAGGGAATGCAATTAATTTAGAGTTATGTTCGTATTCTCCCATGTAGTTCGGCAAAGCCTTCACACTATCTTCGTCCTTTTTGCGCTTGTCAAGTTGCAATAATCATTCTGAGTTTAATTCAGGTATTGATGCTTCAAATTCACCTTCTGCTTCTAACTGCTCAAAGGGAGGTTCAATTCCTTCCGTTCTCTTCCATCTGTCTTCCTAGACTCTTGTCCATAAGTCTTTAGGCCATTCCCCGTCGACTTCGGGCATAATGGATCCTTCTCTTTTGTTCTCGCAGTAATTTTTGCCACAGGTCTTGTCTTCTTTCCCTTTCTTGGGGTCATTAGGTGTGACATACTCTTGGAATTCTTTTTCGAGAATTCTTGAGTTTGGTAGTAGCTGAACAGATTTTTTCTAGGGTCTCCTCCACATCTATAACATGGTCCTCTAGGTGCAAGTGGTCTATTCATTGGTCGGGAGGGTACGAGTGCTCTGGGAGCTGTGTACATTAATGACATATAGTCTTGCTCATATCCGTAAGAGCTATCCGGTCCCTCAATACCATAAGCATATGGCTCATAAGATTGTCCATATTCAACTATAGTGCCCTCATATGTGGAATAATTTCCTTGACTATGGTCATAACATTGGTCGTAAGCCTCGTTACTAGCCAATGGCGTGGCTGGGACTATTGCTCTCTCTGGGTTCTCTTCAAGTTGAGCCATTTTCACTCGGACAACATTCTGAGGGTGTGGTGGTTGTTGCCCTAACACAGGTTGAGGTAGGTTGTATCCTTTATAAGCATAAGGTCGCGATGCTGGTGCTTGTTGCTGATATGTAAGATATCTAGAGACTTCTCCTCCTTGATCTCTCTGAGGGTATCCATAAGGCCTCATGGGTGGTTGCACCAGTCTTGATTGCCGATTGTAAGGGAAGTTCTATGTGCTGTGATTTATGTACCTTTGTTCTATGCTACAATAATGCATAGGGCCTGGGGTGGATGGTCTATTGTAAGCATAAGCAGGTGGTGGAACTATTCCCCTATTGCACAAGTGAGAAGGATGATCACCTTCACAATGCACACATCTTCTAAGCATGGGTACTCTCATAGGATTGTTTGGGTAGTTCCTCTACCCTTGAACGTTCAGCTTTTTTGTCAGTAGATCGGCTATTTCTTCTACATTGTTCCTGGGATTTGACGTGCTGCTGACGGTATCCTCACTTTTCACACTACCTTGAGGTATTTTCAAATCTTCTGCTAGATTGTCCTCTAGGTCAATACACTCTTTCATACATTCTTGCAAATTTTGGACTCTTTTCACATATACTAATGATCTCAATGATCCATTCACTAATCCTTCCAAAAATAGTGACACCATTTTGTTTTGAATGGGTCTCTCTTCAACAGGGCATCTATCCACATATTGCTTAAATCTT
Organism: Ceratopteris richardii; assembly: GCA_020310875.1. Lineage (NCBI taxonomy): Eukaryota > Viridiplantae > Streptophyta > Polypodiopsida > Polypodiales > Pteridaceae > Ceratopteris > Ceratopteris richardii. The sequence goes on from CM035416.1 coordinate 180,532,057, forward strand.
CTTGCCGTCAATCTCACCGAATCCGTAGGAGCTTGTTTAAAACTATGGATTAATGAGGATGCGTTGTTTTTGAACCCAGACTTGGTAAATTCTTCAATCAATTCTTGATAGACTTGTTCCATGTTTTGGAAGTTATTAGGCTCTAAGGGCTAGAACCAAGCTAAGGTCCTCTCTATAAGGGTTAGACCAAAGGATTCATATTGAATAAAAAAGTCTTCCACTTGTTCGGCTCTTATTACTTGCTTGAATTCAGCTATGTGGTTGTATGGTTCACTAGGGCCATCATAGTGAATCCTCATGCACTTGGCTACGTCAGGTGGTCTAGGCATTACAAGGAAGACTGGTCGTCCTATTGGTATATCTAGTACTCTTCCAATAGGTGGTCTCTCATGGACAAGAATTCTATTCCTTGGTTCTGCATGTGTAGGTGGTCGGTAATTTGGATTATTGCTAGGTGTAGCGAACTGCACATGGGGCCTAACTGGAATGTTCGTTTGTTGTGTCTGTCCTAAATGCTGATAAGAATTACCTTGATAGGTTCCTTGGGGGTTTTGCAAAGTTGTGGCTTGATCCCTAGGTGGTAACACTGGGATGTTGTGATATTTCAACCCTGCTCTTTTTAATTCCGTTAAGGGCTAGTACCTTCTCTGATTCTTGTCCAAGCACGTAATAGAAATGGGGTTTTGAGGATCTTGCAATTCATAGATGGTGGCTAGGTTGGTGGCTTCTTCCCACAATCTAGAGTGTGCTCTAAGTATATGCTCCATCCCGTTGATTAAATAAACATCCATCAGGGAATCATCTTGGGGAATTAGGTCTCCTCTCCAAACCCTAATTACAATGGACTTCCCTCTAGGTGTAGATACCTGTTCTTCGTGTCCTTCTCCATTAAGGTTATGGGTATCCACGTTTTCCCTTTGTTCGTTGATGTTTTTAGGATGTTCTGTAACTACATACAGAATCTCTCTTTTATCCATGTAGAATCCTCCTGCATACTTAACAACTGGCCTAGGTACTATGTAAGCATCTGAAGCTTTCTTCAGTCTAGCCACTAATCTGTTTAGCCCATCTAGGTAGATGGGTAAACCGTGTTGGTTGGTGCTCACAGATTCTAAGGACGTTCGATATTCACCCTCAATAATTGACATCATGCCAATTATTGGTACAGAATTTTGCATGTCTTCTGAGACCATGAGGGTTTCCTCCTCAGATTCACTCGAGGTTTCAGAGTAGTGTGAGTGAATACTTGGTTCAGCTACACTTCCCACAGAAGAGATTATGCTTCTTCGGCTCCCTTAGGTTCTCTTGGATCTTAGGTTCATTCACTTAAGAGCTCTACTTTAGTTTATACAATTTCCAGCTCCCAAAGCTCTTTGCTAAGTTTCAGAGTTGTAAGAATTATGTTATTGAGTTGAAATTTCCCACTGAAACATCTAAAGATCCCCCTGCATGACACGTGACATTGGCTAAAGTCACAACACTTGATACCTGTCAAATGTCGTAACTCAGGGCTCCCCGACACTCCACATTCAACACTCAGGTGAGTTCCACGATATTCGATATCTCTCAAATGTCGCAAAGAAAAGTCCACGATACTCGACACTTGACACAGAAGTAAGTCCATGACACTCGATATTCGATAGATTTCGCGAGAAGAATCTCACGATATTCGATATCGGACAGATGTCGCAAAGCTAAGTCCACGATATCCAACACTCATCAGGTGTCAGGGATTAAATCATGACACTCAACACTCGTCAAGTGTCACGGAATAAATCACGACACTCGACACTTGTCAGGTGTCGTGGAATAAATCACGACACTCGACACTCGTCAGGCGTCGTGGAATAAATCACGACACTCGACACTCGTCAGGTGTCGCAGAATAAATCACGACACTTGACACTCGTCAGGTGTCGCGAAGAATGTCCCACGATACCCGATATCTGCCAGATGTCGCAAAAATTCTCACGATATCTGACATGGCTAGATATCGCAACACTCAACCACAAGAGATCACGACATCTAGATGTCACGACACTCAACCGTGGGAAAACACGACACTTGACATTTTTTCCAAATTTTAGCAAGTAATTTTGAGTTTCAACTTAATCTAGGTGTTCCTAGAACTTGTCTCCCCCCTCTCAAGTGTCTGAATCAAGAAAAGAAATCTCCTCAATCCCTATAGAATCCTTCATGACACTTACTGCAGGTCATTTCTTCTTCCATTGATTGAGATTGAAAACATTTTTTAGCAAGGATGGGATGTGCTCACCTCTTAGGATTTTGGAGTCCCTTTTCCACTTTTGCTCATGCTTCCCTTGCTCCACACACCCCGTTTTTTCACGATATCTGACGTTCAGGCTCTCTTCCTCTCTTGATACTTGCTAAAGAACAAGTAACTGAACAAGAGGTGTTTTTTTTTTGTTTTTATACTTATGAGAAACACCTAACCAAAAGGCTGAAAGGACAACTTGAAAACTAACCCTAGCTTCCTAGTCTTCTCACCTACTTCTTTCTACCTTCTCCTACTCCTCTCTCTACTCACTTCCCTGGACTATCAACTTACTACACACACTCCAAGAGTGAGTAGTAAGTGCGCGTGAGAGTGACTTACCAAAGAAGAGAATTTCACAACTCTACTCACTTCAATGCTAAGAGCTATTCACCATCACACGAATGCCTCGGTTTGATTCGACACTCCCCGGCAATGGCAGCAAAAACGTGTGTACCTAAGTACCGACTCAGGGACTTCTAGAGAAAGAGACTATACCTCAATCCCTCTCAAGTGCATATAGTTGGGACTCACGCTTTAATTGTCAATCCAAGAAGTATCAAAACCTAGCCGAGTGTATGAAGACATGCATTCAAATAATGGTCAATGCAAATGAGGTTTTACAAAAGTACAAATGAGTATGAATCCATCACATTCAAGTTTTCATGGTCAGCAGTGGTGTCACGACACTTGGAACAGTAGTCAAGAGTAAATCGAGCAGCCCTGAACTTGAATATAGTGAGTAGCAGGTTCATTTCAAAGCTCTCGAGAAGACACATCCAATGCTAGTCTTTTCACTCGATTCTAACACTCTTGCTTTAAGTTATGAGTAAAATACTGAGTCGTGGGATTGATCTTCCTACACTTCAACACTTCCTACATGTCCCACACACCTTACCTACAATAAACAAGCACTTTCATGGATAGACTTCCAAGCACTCTTTCCAAGCATCACACATGCATGCAAGCTCAGAAAGAAGAAGTTGCAGAGAGGAGAAGACACATTCGAAATTCTGTGCTCTTGATTCTCACAATGGCAAAAAGTCTCTACAAAGAGTCACAAATTGACTTATATACATGTGCCCTAAAAATGGTCCTTTCACACAAGAGACCGGTAGTTTATTAACTAGAAGGTTAATTTCCTACTAATTTACAAAGGTAAGATACAAATCTCTATGGGTATGCATCTAGAGGACTCCTCTAGTGCATTTACATCGGAAAATATGTTACAAAATGGCTATAATACAAGAATAAAGTGTCCAAATCGGAAAACTTTTAGGGCCCTTGTTTTTCTCTGCCTCTTTGCTCTTCTTAGCTCTGCAGCAGCAACTCTCCCCCTCTTTGTCTCTGTTGTCCCTTGACAGGCTTTACTTCTTGTCGGCAACTCGTTTACTTCTTTCCATCGCGTGCATCATTTGGTCGGCTTTGCCTCTTTGTCTGTCTGGCATTACATTTTAAAGGCCCTGTGCTTGAATCTTCTTCCATATCCTCTAGGACCTGATGCATTCTTTTTTCCTATTATTTTCTTTTCACTGCCCGCAACCCGTGGAGATGGACTACCTGAGATTTGTAGTCTAGCTCACCAATAACCTCTTTAAATCTGGGTTGTTGTGTTAAGTCGGGCTGCCACACATGCCACCAGTGGAAGGTATGAAGGTGTGGATCTTCAGCCTTCGATCTAGACCTTACAAAGATCAGGAGGTTGAAACACCTTCTTGAGGCTCAGGATCTGCTAGATATCTTCTTGCACTTCTTCATGGATATTCATTGGCCTTGATCCGTCTTTTCTACTTATGTCCCTTCCCCTATTGTATGCCCTTGTGGGGATTTGTGCAGAGGTGGGTGTAGCGTGCCCCTATGGGGCTTCCTACAGAGATCTGTCTTTAGATATAATACCTTTAGTGAAGCTTCTTTCTTGGTTTTCTTCTTCTTTTCTTTTTGCTGGACTCTCCTTCAACACAAGGCTACAACAACAACTATCAAGGAGGTTTTAGAGGAAGAAGGGACTTCAATAACTATATTAAAGATCAAGAGGTCTCTCTGCTCATTATGAACATGACACCCAAGCAAGGTAAAGATGATGAACATCTCTTTTACATTGACTCAGATTGTTCAAATCATGTGGCAGGGAATGTAGCACTCTTATCTGATCTTGAAGAACCAAAGGGAAAGCATGAGGTACAAACAGGTGATGACACCAAGCATTCAGTCAAGCAAATTGGAAATGTTAAGACAACAAATGGTAATATGAACCTTTTGAGAAATGTTCTGTATGTGTCTACCATAACAAAAATTTTAATTATTGTTGGGCAGATAGTAGAGAAAGGTGTACAAGTTAGGTTCACAAAGCATGGTGCATATGTGGAAGACCCCCAACAAGGATTCAAAAGGATAGCAAAAGGTGAGAAGTCAGGTAGATTATTTACTTTTGAAATTGAAGACACAAGGAACATAACACTATTCAGTTATAGAGACCAAACCCTATCCGAGTTGGAAATATGGCACAAGAGGCTAGGGCACATAGGAGAGAGAACTCTGAAGCAAATTTGCACGGATCAAAGTGTGCTTGGGATTCCTAATGTGACAAAGTAGCATATGATCTACAAATGTGGAGCTTGCCAATTTGGCAAAGCTCATAGGTAATCATTCAACAGATAAGGATACATCCATGAAGATTATTTGGAGCTTGTACACACTGATGTGTGGCGTCCTAGCAAAGATCCATCCATCTCAGGTTCAAGGTACTATTTCTCTTTTATTGATGATTACAGTAGGTGGATAATTCTCTATTTTATGAAGCACAAGGATGAGGTGTTTACATGTTTCAAGAAATACTTGGCATTAGTGGAATGTCAGATAGGAAGAAACTTGAAGAGGATCAGGTTTGATGGAGGTGGTGAGTACTTTTCACATGAGTTTGGTCTACTTCTATAGGACAGAGGCATAAAGAGGGAAGTAACAACTAGGTATACTCCTGAATTGAATGGAGTGGCAGAGAGAAGGAACATATTAATTGTTGAGGCAACTAGGTCTATGTTAAATGATTAAAAATTACCTGATGTAGACCCACGAGGAGTTAGGAAGTTTGGAATCTCATATCATTTGGTAGTTAAAGTCAAGAGAGAATCAATCCTATACTTTAGGACTACTTTTAGGTGAGGATTTGAATTTGAATTCAAATGCTTGACTCCAACACAAAGCTATAAAAGCTGAGAAGAAAATCTCGCGTGTATCTCAAGATTGAGAGATCATTTTTCCATGTACCTTATTTGAGAAGAGGAGCCCTCATAGCTCTCTCATTCTACACTCATTAAGCAATGCCTTATTGCCAATGACTTTGTAATTTTATATGATTTTTTCAATACATGTTCATTACTTCCTACTCTCATATCTCTCTCACACTCTATCAGAATATTGATTTTGTCTGAGCTGGTTCTCACTGTGTAGTGCATCATTTTGCATGCTTCAAAGCATGACATATTCGAAATAGTTTCTACTTTAATCCTGCAAAGTTTCATTGAATTTGGTTCTTGCAATCCTTGGATATGATTCAATTAATGCTCACTAATCTGTGACTGTCAAGGCCCGTAATAGTCGAGAGAGTTGCGTTACTTGCTAAACATAATTCTCTACATATAGTCTATCATTTTAGATGATTCAACTCATGAATCGTAGATTTGTTAAGCTAGTTAAAGTTAGCCAAAAAGGAATTTCACTAATTGCTACTGTACTCAAAAAATTGAGTAAAAGACTGAGTAGGTGTCTCAACCAAAATAGCAAGTTTTGTGCATTGGATTATATGCCTACCTATCTATTTTGATTCTATCATTTGTGCATCATCTTCCAAGCAACATATATTATCATTTATGCTTATTAGCTATTCAAGGAGGCCCACAACACTCTCCAACCATCACTTATAGCAGGTGTGAAGCAAGTTTTAGTTACACCAACTCATCTCTTATGATTACCACCATCTCCTCGAACGGTAGTCTTTGCGACTAAAGTGGTTGAGGAGACCTCATCAATGATATGCAAGACCTCTGATCTGAATTTCACATTGATATTTATTAGCTCGAAAATACTAACCTCCATTTTGATAGATTTGAATAATCTTGAAGCCTCAAATTCTTTAAGAGCATAGGCTCTATTTGACTATTCAAACTCCTCTCTAGACCTGCTAAATGCATGCCCAATGACATCACTCATACATGCAAGCTCTTCTTTTTTTCATGTATCTTCACATGTAGTGGCTTGTCCTCGGGTGTCCCTTTGCCTTTGTTTATTCCAATAGTACTTGAATCTTGAACTATGTCTATTTGAGCTTTTCCTGGTGTTCAATCAGTTCATGCATACTCCAAGGAAGCCTCACATGGAATCAACCAAGAGAATCCTAAAATATTTGAAAGGCACAATCAATGAAGGACTATACTATCCATATACATCTGACATAGATGTTAAACTCTTCTCTGATGCAGATTGGGCAGGCTCTAAAGATGATAGGAGAAGCACCTCTGGATACCTTACTTTTGTAGGTACAAAATTGATCGCATGGTCTTCAAAGAAGCAACCCATAGTTGCTCTTTCATCAATAGAAGCTAAGTATAGAGGACTTGCAAATGCTACACAAGAAGCTATGTGGATTAGAAGAACATATTCAGATTTAGGGTTAAATACTTGCACTCCACATATATTTGGGGATAATGTTAGCTCACTACATCTTGTTCCTAACCCAATCTATCATGCTAGGACTAAACATATAGAATTTCATTATCATTACGCCAGAGAAAAGATCATGAGCAAAGAGATTCAACTCTCATATATATCAACTCATCAACAATGTGCATATGTGCTGACCCTTAGGTGAAAGCAAATTAAACAGATTCAAATCAATGATTGGATTGTAAGAGATCTTGAAGGAATGAAGAGTCAAGCATCTTAGGCTGGGGGGGGGATTGTTGGTACATTTAGCAAGCCTAAGTGCTCTGCTAAGGATTAAGGACTACACATAGATTTGTCATATCCCATAGAGGCCTACATATGAACTTATGCTTGTCAATTTCATTACTATTTATCTTGGATAAATGTGAATGTCAATATAAGAAAGAATCTTGTGAATTTAGGAGGCTAAACCCATGAGTCCTTTGGAGGAATCAAATTGATTCCATCCCTAAAGTCTGGGATCACTTTTAGTTGAGAAGATTCAAAATTCAAATTCAAACAAAGTGTATAAATACACATGGTTTTAGTCACAAGATAGGGGAGCACTTCTGAGAGGATTTGAGTTACTTTAGTGAGCCCACATTGAGATCATTTCATCTATGTGTAGTCCACTACACTCACTCTATATACATGTCCTTGAGTAAATCTGTGTCTAGAGTTTGCTCTAGCATCTTCATCACTATAGTGAACCTGTGAAATTGATTTCACTGCATGTACACACTCCTTTTTTGTACTTTAACTTGTGTTAGTTTTTTTGAAGTCTCTAGTATTTATGTGTCAAATTTCATCAAGTTTGATTTAGTAGATCTTGAGATATGGAGCAAAGACATTGACTCTCTTTACACATCTTCTAGATCCTAAAAAGTCATGGTGACCCCCCTAACTTGCTAAAATCATTTCTCCTTATATGGTGCAGGTAAATTCATGAAATAACTTGATTTAGTTAGCTATACATGTCATTTAGATGTGTGCAAAACCTCTCTTGTCAATTCATACCAGTTTGTGAGCTTTGTCTATAACACTACGACTTTCTCTTCCCAACACAGAAGGTCCTTCACATTTCTTGCATCTAGAAGTTATCTGTTTTGATGCAAAAATTTGAGAGATATGCACCATTTTGAAGCTAAGGAAGTAAACTAAGCATCTCGGAATCTAGATTGGTAGGCGTAGAGCAGGTTTCTTATAGCACCACCTCATCTCTAGAATCAACATTTCATCTCCTCACAAAAAATAGCTTTTTTAGTTTGGGGAAGGGTCTACTTTATGTTGGACATTGGATCTAGAATTGATCCTAAGTGTGAATTAAGCAAGATCAAGGGCTATGAAAAAATGGTTGTTGATCCTACCTTTCTACTATTGGATTTATCCCATAGACCAATGGTGGATATTATTTTTGGTATGGATCAAGCTACCACAACCCTAGAACATGGGTAGGTTGACCTAGACTTGGAGGACCTTATAAGGATGGTTCCCTCTTCATATAGGATAATAGTTTTTCATGTTTGGAACCATACGGATATCCATCTTAGTACCCATGGTGTTGGCCTTAGAACCATCTATACCTCGTGCAGTATTTGACTTCCATTGCATTAGATTTTTGAGTTTGAGTTGAATTGAGTTGTGTTCATGCTCTACTAATCTTGGGTCCACTTTCCAGCATAATCATATGTCTTGTTATATTCCCACAAGTAGAAATATATCTCTTTCTCTCTAACCTTGATCCTCTATATATTGGTATCAAAGCTCAAGAAGGTATAGAAGATTGCAGAGATCATGGATGCCAAGGAATCAAATCACCATTTGTTGAAGATATGCTTCAAAATTCAAGCTTGTGAGAGGAAAATGCTTCAAGTCTAGAGTTTGTGATAGGTAAAGGCTTCACTTAAATGCTATAGCTTGTCAGTGGCAAAGCCTTCAATGCTAGAGTTCTCAAGAGCTAAAGGCTTCAATGCTAGAGTTCTTGGGAGGAAAGGCTTCAAGGATTCACGTTCATGGGACACAAATGCTTCAACACTGTGGAGGTGTTAGCATCTAGATGTGGAAGTGGAAGTGGAAGTGGAGTTGGTGCAATGTATTCGGCAATGCAAACATTATGGGTTAATCAACTAAACTTTAATGAAGACAAGTTAAATGGTGAAAATTATTTTCTTTGGAAGTTAAACATTATAGTTATCCTCGATTCTTACGATCTTTTGGATATGGTGATGGGAAGTGAGAAAGAGAAACAACCCACCTTTGTCCCATTGGATCAGAGTATGGTGATTCTCCAAGACACACAACTTCGATAAGCTTCAAAGATAAGGAATGCAAGTGCACTATATGCTATAGTGAAAAATTGTGTGGAATTATCTCTTCCACTCATTCAACATACATCCAACACAAGTGAGGCATGGAGTATATTGAGGAGTCACTAAGAGGTAAGAGAAAAAACATGCATTCAAAATTTAGAAAATCAATGAAGCAGAGAAGTTTGCAAAAGGAGAGAAGGCCAAGGCATCCATTACTCAGATCAAGAAGCCATATGGTGGAATTTTTTGTGAAGGGATACTGAAGAATAGAAAGGGGCTAACTCAAAGGCGTCTTCAAAATTCTCCACCAAAGTATGATGGAAGAGTAACTACTCTCAACACCCAAGTAAGACCTCAAGCTTTAACATTTGAGTTTTATCATTACAGATGGAAGAGGATTTGTGACTTAAATCCCAAGAAAGAATTAGCAATGGAGATGATACATTTTTCACCAATTCATCAGGCAAATGTGATTCCTCAACCAAAGGTGAAAATGAAAAAGAAGAGGAGTAATAAGAAGTTTCAAGGACAATGCATCCATTGTAAAAAGAAGGGACTTTATCAAGCAATAATAGGTTGCCATGTAAGGAAGATAGGTGAAGGGTGTAAGGAGGAGATGATATATGCAGCTGAAGCAAAGTTGCTATGCTCCTCAACACAAGAAGAATCAATTAGAGAATTACGGGTACTAGACAATGATGAAAATCATCACATGGCCAATGAGAGAGGTCAATCTAGTTCTATAAAGCCTCAACAAGAACCCATGATTGTGATAGGTGTAGTATTGAAGGAGATGCAAAAGCAAGGTATTGTTCTTCATCAGTTATCTATAATGAATGGAATTCAAGAACTTCGTAGAGCTTCTAAGATGGGCAAACAAGAGAGATAGACATCCCCAAAAGAAAGAGAGAACAGTTCAAAGGATCCTCTATTGTTGCTATATGCTAACTTGTGTGGTAAGATCTCTATAGAGGCCTTGGGAGGATCTTCCTACGTTGTGATCATTGACGAATATAACAAGAAGATGTGGATGTAATTTCTTCATGATAAGGCTCAAGCTTTTGGTAAGATTAAAGGGCAACGAAAAATTGTTGAAAATGAATGAGGGAAAAGTGTGAAGAAGCTTTGAATAGAAGGTGGTGGTGAGCTCCACTCAGATAAGTTGGAAGACTTTTGCGAGGGGAAAGATATAAAGTGTCAATCGATGACACCTCACACATCAGGTGAGGATGGCATTATGGAATGCTAGAGTTACACAATTGGTGAGATAGCAATGTGCATGAGGGAAGGCATGGAGTTTCCTAATCAACTAAGAATTTTTTTTATGAAACATACATTGGTAAGAATCCATCTCTCTCACAATTCATAATTTTTTCCAGTATGTGCTATACTCTTGTCCGAGGTCAAAGGAAGAAAAAGTTAGAACTAAAAAGCAACAGATGCATTTCTTAAGTCATTTTGAAAAGAAAAAGGATTTCATATTATATGACCATGAGGCAAAGAAGATCAAAGGGAGTTGTGTTATGGTGTCTATGGAGCAGCCACATGTAGTGGAGGAAAAGTAAGGAGCTTCCACTTTATTATCAAGAAAAGGTGTAATTCACAATTTTGCCATGAGAATTTGGATTAGGTTTTCAAATAGGCCTCATGAAGGAAATTCAAAAGTTGGAAAGCAAGTACACATGAGAGACATGGTTGAAATAGTCTACTATCAACCAAATAAGAATGTAATAGATACCTCCACGAAAGTGCTTACAAAGGATCTACTCTAGATACCTATCCATATTAATACCCATTGTGTTGGACTATAGCCCTTCACCTAACTTCTATCTAGATAACCATCTAAGGTCCATAGAGAGAGTGCATGCATAGGTAGAACCATATATACCTTATGTGGTGTTTGAGGTCCATTGTATTAGAGTTTTGATTTTGAGTTGAATGGAGTTGAGTTCATCTTCTACTCACATTGAGTCCAATTTCCATTGTAATCATATCTCTTGCGTTACTCCCATGAGTAGCAATATCTCTCTTTCTCTCTAACCTTGATCATATATATATATATATATATATATATATATATATATATATATATATATATATATATATATATATATATATATATATATATATATATATATATATATATATGTGTGTGTGTGTGTGTGTGTGTGTGTTCTGGTAACTCCTACATGGTATTAGAGTTGCACCATTAGCTCATCATTATTCATTATTTTTGCTTTTCTTACATCAATTATCTCCTTTATCTTAGCAACATAAAAATCATCATATGTGTAGGGATTTTGATTTGTAGGCCTAGACTCTATGGTCATAGGGATTCTATGAGAAAATAATATCTGGTTCCATCCATGCAAAAACATCTTCATACTCTAGTAGTATATTCACCATTTCGTCTTCTTCTTGGATCAATTCATCTCCTATGTACATGCATATCTCTCCCTAATCTTCAATTTCTTTTATGATCTTTTTCTATTTTTTACTTATTATCGTATGCATCTCCTTGTTAGCCACTAGTAGCCACCTTTGTAAATAGAATACCCTAAAACATGTCACTAAAGAGGTAGACATCGGAATGTAACTTTTCAATATGAATAAACACCATTCTATCTTGTGTGTGCAAAGAACCAATCAAGAAGACATGCACCAGACATACCGAGTTGTCTATCTTCTACCACACCGAGAAATTCACTTCCATATATTGTTGTGTATTCAAGTATTTGAAGTTATTATGTAGTATTTGGTGAAGTAAGTTCATTATCTATGCGGTGATACAGTGAGTGATTAAGTGATTTTTTGAAAGACATAGTCTGGTAGTCTGTTCAGTCTGTGATCTCGTGAAGTTGGCACAATAGATTTTTACTATATTTGATAATTCAATAAGTTATTTCAATGTATGTAGTTGGGAGAAATATAGGGATCCAATCATCACTCGATTCTACCACCTCAAGAACCCTGTCTACCTATCTTATTCCTTAATCGGACTAGATAAAGAGAGGTTAAGTCCAACGATCCTATTGGGGAGTGGTTACTATCAAATACATGTGGGTGATTTGTTCTGGTGAGAATTATTCAAAGTACCAAAGTGATAAACATCCCATTCAAGTAAACAATGCATTAAGGACCCCACAACATAAAGATAGTGAAGGCACGACTTTGGAAGGAAAGAGTGGCACAAGTGGAAGTGCGATGTTGTAGTATTTCCTCATTTTCGATCTCTCTTGAAACGCTAGAGAAATCTTCGAGTGATGTCCGATGAAATTCCACTGTTTGATAGCAACTCAGAGTTTGGTGAAAGTCTAGTGTTCAATAAAATTCCGGTTGTCATCGGTGTTTTGAACATTGTCAAAGATCTTATTTCAAATGAAAAGACACAACATATGCAGTCTGCATAGACCGGATCTACCTCAAATGTTGTGGTAAATATCACAAAAACTATAGAAGAGCGAGTTCCAAAGCTGATTATTATGAGAGAAGCTTGGAGAATGCCAATTGAATGGCATCTTGCACAGTTCTTGTTGTTCTCGAGCAGTCAAAAATTGCCTCAGATAGAAGATTTAGAGCCTATTCAACCACTTAATCTGCAAATCCTACAAGGCTTACCTATCATTACTGATCAAGCATCACCCACGACCTCTGATTCAAACGAAGTAGTGGATGCCTATGAATACTTCAACCCCAAGGCAATGGAAGATTTACAAGGTGGTCAACAGAATCAACAACAGGGAGGATAAACAAGGCAATTTCTAGCTGGTCTCACTTATGCAAAGTTTGGAGGATTCCCAAGAGATGATCCTGATGCACATGTCAGAATGTTCGAAATTATCTACAATATGTCACGAGGGAGGAGATAAGGAAGAGAGCTCACACACACACTCTCACTCTCAAGGAGAAGCACACACACAAATGGAGGCAAGGAAGAATGATCTTCTTCTTCTTCTTCTATTACATAAAAGGAATGTACAAGAATGACCTAAAAACAAGAATACAACCAGTGCAATATATAAAGACCAGTACATAAGGAAAAACCTAATGTCCGCGAATGAGTGAGCTGGCAAGAAACAAATGTGCCATCACTCTCGGTAGATAAATCTAATAAAGCTCAATGAAGTATCCTTGACATATACTGGCGTGACCACTATACATGTCAGAGAAACGAAAAACTGGTACGTGTCATCTTGGATCATCACATGTTGAGCTTGATATCTCAACACTCCCCCTCAAACTCAACGCCATATCCTGTAATCCAAGCATCTTCTGAAACTTCTTCAACTTCTCAGCTCCAAGTGCTTTGGTGAAAATATCAAGAACCTGCTCATCTGTTCTCACATAAACAAGATCGATATCACCTGCTAATACCTTCTCTCTGATGAAGTGATAATGTACCTCGATATGCTTTGTTCTAGCATGGAAAACAGGGTTCCGTGCTAACTGTATGCTGCTAAGATTATCACAATAGATAGTGATAGGCTTTTGCACTTCCACACCTAAATCTGCAAGTAACATTTCCAGCCATGATGCCTCACATGCTGCCATTGCTGCACCTCTATACTCAGCCTCTGTACTCGACAAAGCAACAGTGGGTTGCTTCTTGCTGCTCCATGTAATAGCTGCACCTCCAAGTGAGAAAAGAAAGCCACTAGTAGATCTTCTATCTGGAGTACTACCAGCCCAATCTGCATCGGTGTATCCATGAACCTGCAAATCTACACCAGCTTCATAAAACAATGCATAATCCAAAGTAGCACTCACATAACGTAGAGTGTGCATACAAAGCCTTTTGCTACCCGCAAACATATTCTGGATGCTTTGAATCTTCATATCCTTGTGGCTGGTCCATATATACTTCTTCCTCTAACTCACCATGTAGGAAAGCATTCTTCACATCCATCTGATGCAAAGTCCATCCTTTTGCTGTAGCTAATGCAACAAGTGTTCTGACAGTAGACATTTTAGCTACAGGGCTGAATGTTTCCTCATAATCAATGCCATATGTCTGTGCATAACCTTTAGCTACCAATCGTGCTTTATACCTGCTTATGCTACCATCAGCATTATGCTTTACCTTGTAAACCCGTTTGCATCCTATGGATTTCTTTCCTTGCGGCAATGGAACCAGCTTCCATGTATCATTTCCATAAAGTGCAGCCATCTCCTCATCCATAGCTTTTTCCCAATCTGCATTGCCAATTGCATCTTGTATTACCTTTGTCATGTAGGCACAATGGCGATCCATGTAACTATCATATGTCAATCGTTGCATTGAATTATGCATCCTCCCAGATCTTCTTGGTCCTGGGTCACTTCTTCTTGTATCATCTGCATGTGCCCTTCTTACTCCTGGAGTCTTCACAAAGGGCAATCCAAGTTCCTCATCAAGACTCTTTTCTGAACCGCTTGAATCTCCATCAACGTCTTCAAAACTTGCACCTGTTTTACTACTAGCAGAAAGCTTTTCTTTACCTTTCTTGGATGTATTTGATGAATTTGCTGGACTGAAATTTCCACGCAATCTTCCACTCCATGGATTTGAGTTGGAACTATTGCTTGGTGATGCATCCGGTTCACTCAACACTTGAGATTCTGCACTAGATTTTTCAGCATTTTCTTTGCCATTTGGTTCAAGATTCAGTCCTTCTTTGGCATCTCCATAAAAGCTTGACATTTCATCAAATACCACATCTCTGCTCACCTTCACCTGTCGTGTGAGTGGGTTATAACATTTGTACCCCTTTTGCTCAAGGGAATATCCAATGAAGACACATTTTTCTGCTTTCGGATCAAGCTTCGTCCTCAACTCATCTGGAACACGTACATATGCAATACAACCAAAAACTTTCAGATGTGATAAGTTTGGCTTTTTACCTGTAAACTTCGCTTCAGGTGTAACTTCATGTACAGCAGCAGTCAGAGTTCTGTTCATGATGTATACAGTAGTATGCACAGCTTCTGCCCAATAACAATGAGGCATATTCTTCTCAGCCATCAAGGCTCTTGCTATTTCTGCAATATGTCTATTTTTGCGTTCAGCAACACCATTCTGTTGTGGTGTGTACCTGCATGAAAACTGATGCCAAATTCCATGCTTTTTTAGAAAATTGCTGAACTCATTTGACATGTATTCACCTCCTCCATCAGATCTTAATGTTTGAATGTACTTCCCTGTCTGCTTTTCCACCATAACTTTAAAAATCTGGAAGTGAGTAAACACCTCGCTCTTCTCTTTCATGAAATATATCCATACTTTGCGTGTATGGTCATCAATGAAAGTAACATAAAACCTGCAACTGCCCATAGATGTGGTCTTTGCTGGACCCCAAACATCTGTATGTACTACTTCTAGTACATTCTCACTAACATGCTTGTCATGTGGAAATGATGCTCTTGACTGTTTACCAAATTGACATGTTGCACATACCTTTTGCATTTCTGCAACTTTGAAATTTGGTAGTCCATGGACAATTTCCTTTGACTGCATCAGTTTCAGCCTTTGCAAGTTTGCATGTCCAATCTGTTTGTGCCATATCTCTATATCTGCAATAACTCCTGCACCTTTTGCAAACATGGCTGCATTCATTTCAGGAATCTTCACATTTAAGGTGAACATCCTACCCACTTTGTTTCCTTTGGCAACCAATCATCCATCCTGCTTGTACTCTTCTACATATAATCCATCAGCATTGAACCTGACTGTAATCCCTGGTCAACCATTTGTCCAATAGAAACCAGATTCTTCGTTATATTTGGAACATGCAGCACATCAGTGAGATGTTTTACCTTTCCGTCCTCCATAGACAATGCTATGTTTCCAGTATGCTCAGTAGAATGCGATGTGTCATCACCTGTTTCAACATATCCAGGAGCTCGCATTTTCTGCAAACTACTAAACCATTCTGCATGACTGGTCATGTGATTTGAAGCACCTTAATCAACATACCATACATTATCATTCAATTTTGAAACACCAGCAGACATCGTATTCATCATGTGATGTTGAACCATAAACAGCTTCTCAGAATCATCTGCACTTGTGGATGCATAGTTGTTTTGCCGCCTTCTGTTATTTTGATTCTTTAACCTGCAATCACGTTCAAAGTGTCCAGGTTTACCACAATTCCAGCATCCTTTACTATCATTACCTGAATCATTTCTTTGGAAATTTTTGCGACCTCTTTGGCTCCCCCTGCCTCGACTCTGTCCTCTTCCTCCTGCATAATTCTATTGTTGACCTTGGTCTTGGTTACTATTTCCTCTTCCACTTGCAAAACCTCTACCTCTGCCTCTTCCTCTACCAGAGTAGAATACCTGCTCAGAACTGGGCTTTCCTTGGGAGTTTGAATCCTCACCAAGATTC
Source organism: Ceratopteris richardii (assembly GCA_020310875.1). Classification (NCBI taxonomy): domain Eukaryota; kingdom Viridiplantae; phylum Streptophyta; class Polypodiopsida; order Polypodiales; family Pteridaceae; genus Ceratopteris; species Ceratopteris richardii. Next base: position 180,548,708 of record CM035416.1, read on the forward strand.
TTTTCTTCAATAATCAGTATAGAGACTAAATCAGCAAAATTCGGAATATTTTCCCTAGTCTGTATGGAAGTTTTGAACTGCTTATATGCAACTCCTAAACCACGAAGGCACACTTCCACCTTATCATCATCATCTACATTCACGCCAATAGATGCAAGTGACTCACATATGCCTTTGATTTTAAGAGTGTAGTCACTTACCGACATGTTCTTCTTTTCCAATGTATGCAGCTCGTTCTTGAGTTGCAATTTCCGTGCCTTTGTATTAGTCTCATACAAAGTGACCAAGCTGTTCCAAGCCTCTTTTGGAGTCTTGGCATCTTGTATGTGTCCAATCATGCTATCCTGTATGCTAACAGATAGCCAGTACATTACCTTTCATGCTCCTTGATTCCATTCCTCATATGCTCTTAACTGATCTGCAGTTCGATTCCTTTCTGGTAATTGCGGAGCATTTTCATTCTCTCCTTCGATGTACTTCCAGTAGCCTTTTCCCATATGGAAATTCGTCATTCTGAATCTCCAAGCATGGAAGTTGTTCTTGTCCAGCTTATCGCTCATAATCTGACTCATTCCATCCGCGTTTGCCGTTTCTGCAACAATTCACAACACTGCAAAACACTACAAGCAGCACTTCTGCTTGAACACTGTCGCACTATGACGTGACAGTTCGATCTTAGAAAAACACAGTTTTCGTGTATCAACAGTACACGGAATCCCTTGAAATTCTGGATCTGGAATATATGAGTGTCGCCAAACACAACGCAAGTTATAGTTTCTGAAACTGACGTGGTTTTTCTATGGGCCCCACCTTGCGGGCTCGAAACGGAGGTTGAGATGGCTCCAAAAATATTTTGAGGTCTTCTACCTTCACGACGATTTTCGTAGCAAACAAAGGCCGTTTGTGAAATCGTGTTTTCTCCACGCCTTGCCGCGTAGTCTTCACCGTCGCCTTCTCCACGAGCTCTCTACAACCACGCTGGCTCTGATACCATGTCACGAGGGAGGAGATAAGGAAGAGAGCTCACACACACACTCTCACTCTCAAGGAGAAGCACACACACAGATTGAGGCAAGGAAGAATGATCTTCTTATTCTTCTTCTATTACATAAAAGGAATGTACAAGAATGACCTAAAAACAAGAATACAACCAGTGCAATATATAAAGATCAGTACATAAGGAAAAACCTAATGTCCGTGAATGAGTGAGCTGGCAAGAAACAAATGTGCCATCACTTTTGGTAGATAAATCTAATAAAGCTCAATGAAGTATCCGTGACATATACCGGTGTGACCACTATACATGTCAAAGAAACGAAAAACTGGTACGTGTCATCCTGGATCATCACATGTTGATCTTGATATCTCAACACAATATATTGGAAAATCTAGATGAAGCTCAGTATAAAGCCATCATTTTCCAATCCACCCTAGTTAATGAAGCTGCTCGATAGTCAACAAGATTTTATCTTAACCATTTTTGGCATTACGGTGATGTTTGGAATGCTTTTTTGCAATGATTCAGGTTAAAGAGGAATGTTGCCAAAATCTTTGATTTTTTAAAGAATAATAGATAGAAAATGAATCAAGGAGCGCAGGAATATGCTACCATCTTCTACATTCACCTTAGACAGCTTCCACAGGCAAATTCTAATTTGCCAAATGATGTCATAAGACAGTGGTTCATAAATGGACTTAACCCACCATTGCAATAGGTAATAATAATCCAGTGTATCGGCGGAATGACACTAGATGTAGTGATCGAAATGGATCTACAAATAAAGCATTAAGTAGGTGGATTTGTAGAAGACCTTGAGTGGGTAAAGTCTTGTAAAAGCAAAGCTAAAGATGTGTTAAAACAGGTTTTCTATCTAAAGTGCAAAAATTGAGGCCATGTGGCCACAAATTGTGCTTTAAACGAGATCTACTGTGCAATTTGCTTGCAGCAGTGGATTTACGTGAATCATCAAGAACATCACCGGAAGGGCCACCTTCCAGCACAACATGGGATATATTTTCCAAAGAAACAATTACCCTACCTTTAGGACAACTCTTGTCCCTTGTTCTCGGCATCAGACAACAATTTCAACAACAAATGGATGTGGATCCAATTCTAGCAACAACTACAACCATGATACATCCAAAACTAGATACAATCGTGGACCATGTGGTCCCCTTAATCATAGTCTGGTACAAAAATCATAAAATTACATAAGTACTTATTGATGATGGTTCCAACGTTAACATTGCCATTGTAGCTCTATCTAAGAAAGTGGGCTGGAACAAGATTGAACCCATTATATTCTTTGTCAGGATGGTTGACTAGTCTAGAGTCCATCTAGTGGGACTAGTCCACAATATTCTGATTACACTACAAGGTGAATTTTTTCACATGAAATTTGTTGTTTTGGACTTACCTGAGTTGAGCCTAGACTATAACTTACTTCTTGATTGACCATGGTTAAAGCAGACCAAATTCTTGCAAGATTGATCCTCTCACGAATTAATGTTTAAATTTAATAACTAGAAATATAGTGTGATCCTTGATGAGATTAAACCATGTGAACTTCATGCCAGACCCTACGTTGTTGAACCAGTCCATATGTTGGACGATCTTTTCAATGATGAGGAAATGGCCTTCCTCTCTTTTAATCGGGATCTACTTTCCTTAGACACAGTTGATTTGCAACATGTACTGGATCATTGGTCCCTTGCTTCCTGCATTGTACAACCCACTATAGAAGAGACTAAAATGTTACTGGACGACCTACTTGATTTATTAGACTTATCGAAAGAGTTGCATCAAGGGATGGATGATACTTTTGGTCAACAAATTTATGTCCCTGAAGATCAATTAATTACTTACAACTTAGGAGATGATGTAAATCCATGACCTATTAAGATTAGAGTAGGGTTGGAAGAATCTTTTAAAAGGGATGTGCTAGCATTATTAACTGAGTTCATTGATATATTTGCACAGGACTATAAAGCTATGAAAGGACTAGATCCTAGGATATATCAACATAGAGTGGTCTTGAAACCAGATGCTTATCCAGCTAAGTAGTAGAGTTATCGAATGAACCCGCACTATGCTAAGGAAGTCAAAGAAGAATTAGATCATTTGCTTGGGGTTGGGTTTATAGTTCCAGTTGAACACACAGAGTGGATATCTCCAATTGTCATCTTTCCTAAAAACAATAAACAATTGTGCATCTGTGTTGACTATAAAAAATTGAACGTTTCCACTATACTTGAACAATTTCCTCTACCATTCCTAGACAGTATGCTTGATGAAGTCGTCAAATGAGAAATGCAATATTTTTTAGATGGCTATAGTGGTTATAATCAGGTTCATATGGTTGAGGTAGATATCCTTAAAACGGCCTTTATTACTAATTAGGGAGTTTATTCATGCATATTCATGTGGTTTGGGCTCTGAAATGCCCCAAGCATATTTTAGTGCTACATGTAGGAGAATTTCTCTCCTTACTTTACTAGCTTTAAGCAAGTAAAGTAAGGAGACAAATGCACATCTGCCGCATCTTCGACTATGTTTCCTAAAGTGTAGAAATTACTGACTATGCCTAAACCCAAGTAAATCTATCTTTTGTCTCTCGTGGTAAAACTGTTGGAGCAGAACAATCATCAATAGTGATTATATGAAGATCAAATTGAGAAGATATGTGGAAGAATGAAGATTACTTTCAGAGGAAGAAAATAGAATCAGAAAGGTTTCTTTTGTATATTACTCTTGTAAATAGTTCAATGTATTTTGAAAAGGATGACGAGTTAGACTCGTATATATATCTACAGATATGTATTCATAGTAGGAGAGAGTGATATAGATCAGATAGAGAAGAATAGATGAAGAGGTGATGAACATTGTATGTATCATCAACCATATGTATGAAAAGTAATGAAGAAGAAAATGTTGTAGAATTCTGCGCGTCGATCTTCTCTCCCATTCTCCTTCTGTGTTTAATCTTTTGAGAAATCCTTTTGCACGTATCTAAGTCCATAGCTAATCTATCTATGGCTAGAATTTGAGAGGTTAATTGCAATCAGGTTGAGAGAATTTTGATTAGGAACATTCATATGTAAGAATGTTCTAAGAGTCGAAAAATCTGGCGCACATTTCATCTTCAAAGAAATGGTCAGTGCTCAGTCCACAGTGTAAAGTTTTACACAAGTGAGGGCTCAAAATCTAAGTTGGAAGGTAAGCTATTTATGGCTAGAAGATCTTGATCAAACGGGTTCAGAGTTGGGAGAACCAGTGCTAAGAAGTTGCAGGTGTCAAAGTCGCCATTGCAAGGAAGCAGTTTCAGACATAGGTAAAGTGTTTCACACATTTCTCACAGTATACTCAATCATTTTGAGAGATTTAACTTGGTAAAGTTGCGCAACCTTAAGGCAAAGTGTTGTGCAAAGTTTTATCAAAAACTTTACAGGATTGATTAGTCAATGAGTGACTAATCTGCAGCAGACTTTTCTGAAGAAACTGAATTTTTCAGAATAATCAATTTTCTGATAAATTGATGAATAATCTCTAAGTTTGGTGGAGTCTAAAGTTGATCTTGATATAGAGGTGATCTAAATTCAAGGTCAACTTGTTCTTTTGGAGATTAACACTCTCCATCAGTGGTATCAGAGCAGGCTGTGTCAAAATTGAAGTAAAGAAGACTCCGACTATTGCAGAAGTACAAATCTTTACATCTTGAAGGTGCAGAAGGGTAAAGGTTGAAGAAAACTTGAAGGAAGACATACAAAGAGCATCAAAAGGATCAGAAGGAGCAACATTCGAAGTAAAGGTACATTCATTATCTGTAAAGGTTAAAGTTTTGAGACTACAGGTGAAGTAAGGATGGGAGATAGTCTCCAAATTGAAAAGTTGGATAGAGAGAACTATCCTGCATGGTCTATGAGGATGGAAGCTCATCTTATGAGCAAAGATCTGATAGGATACATCACAGGAGATGAAGAAAAGCCAGAATTCAGAGATCCTAGTGTTCCAACTAGGGAGGAGCTTGCAGATTTGAAGAATTGGATGAAGAAGGATGCTCAAGCAAGAAGCATCATCTACATGGCAGTCAATGACTATTTGCTTCCTCACATTAGAGGACTTGAAAGTGCATGTGACATTTGGAATGCTTTGGAAGAGCATTTCCAAAATACAACCAAATCAAGGAAGGCTTCACTATGGGCAGAGTTTACTACTTTCAAGAAGAAGGCCTCACAATCAATCTCTGATTATGTGACAAAGATGAAGGACATTGCAGATTCTTTAGGTGCAGTTGATGAAGATATTGAAGAAGACAAATTGGTAAGACAAATACTCACAGGGCTAAGAGGAGATGAGAAGTGGAAGCCCTTCATTTTATCTACAGAACTTTCATTAGATCACTTTACTCCTGACTTGAATCAATTGTTAGGTCATATGCTAACTTTTGAGAATGATGTCAAAGGAGATGTTGATAAGAGTGCAGGTCATGCAATGTATTCTAAAGACAAGAAGAAAGCCAACAAAGGAAAGCAACAATCAGGTGAAGAAGAAGGTACTTCAAACCAAGCAAACTTCATAAGAGGAAGAGGAAATGGCAGAAGTAGAGGAAGAGGCAGAAACAACAAAGAGAATGCAAGAGCTTGTTGGATATGTGGTAAGACCAATCATCTATCTCATGATTGTTGGCATAATAATCAAAACAATGGTAATTATCAGAACTTTAATCAAAGAGGAAGAGGAGGTAGATTTCAGAGAGGAAATTTCAGAGGTAGAGGTGGTAGGAATTCTTTTGGAAGAGGTGGTGGAAGAAACTTCCAAAGTCAATCCTATAATAACACCTACTACAACTATGCATCAGATCAAAAGGAGGACTCGACTCTCATTATGAATACATGTGAAACTTCACATGAGGACATGAGAGTGTTTTATATTGATTCAGGATGTAGTAATCATTTGAGTGGAAATATTGCTTTGATGACTGACTTAGATCATAATGCAATTAATCATACAGTTCAGACAGGTGATAATACAAAGCATAAGGTAAAGTCAATTGGTTCAGTCAAGGCTAAGGATGGGAGCACTCTTCTGAGTAAGGTACTTTATGTTCCCACAATTCCAAAGAATTTGATCAGTGTAGGTCAAATTGTGGAAAAAGGTTATGAGGTAAGGTTTACCAATGATGGAGTTTATGTGGAAGACCCTAGTCAAGGGTATAAACAAGTTATTGCAGGAAAGAAAGAAGGAAGGCTTTTCACATTGAAGGTACAAGGAAATGTTGGACATGCTATGTTCACATATGGAGAGCAGAAGGTGTCAGAATTGGATCTTTGGCACAAAAGACTTGGACACTTTAATGAAAGAGGTATCAAAGAAATGATTAATAATGATTCAGTGCTTGGAATGCCTAACATTGCAGGTCAACACATGACATACAGATGTGAGGCATGTCAATTAGGTAAGGCTCATAAGCAATCCTATTCCAAGCATGGATTTATGTATTCAGAAAGACTTGAATTGGTGCATACAGATGTGTGGGGTCCTTCAAAGGACTTTAGTATAAATGGTTCAAGATATTATGTTATATATGTTGATGATGCTACCAGGTGGATCACAATTTATGTGATTAAAGAAAAGTCAGAAGTGTTTAATACATTTAAACACTATCATGCATATGCAGAAAGGATTACAGGTCAAAAATTGAAGAGACTAAGGTCAGATGGAGGGGGAGAGTATTTTTCAAATGAGTTCAATGATTATTTGTGGAATGCAGGTATAAAGAGAGAAGTTACTTGCAGGTACTCTCCTCAACAAAATGGGGTAGCAGAAAGAAGAAATAGGACTCTTGTTGAGTTTGCAAGGTCCATGATGAAAGAGAAGAATTGCCCAAATTATTTGTGGGCTGAGGCTGTTAATACAGCTACATATTTGGTTAATAGATTGCCTTGTAAAGCTTTGCAGGGTATGACACCATATGAAGCTTGGTGGGGTAAGAAACCTACTTTGGATCATTGCAGAATATTTGGATGCTTGGCATATGCATATGTGCCATCTCAATTGAGGCATAAGTTGGAGCCTAAGGCAGAGAAGTATGTATTCATTGGTTATGATGATAAGCAAATGGGATACAGGTTGTGGAGTCCATCCACAAAGCAATTTATTGTATCCAAGGATGTTACATTTGATGAGCAAGGTACTTGGTATGCAGGTAAATATAATGTACATGCAGATGATGAAGAAGTAGTGGATCAAAGAAAAGGTAAAGCAAAGATTCAATTACTTGATGAAAGTGAGAACAATGAAGTACAGATTGAAGTTGAAGAGAGGCCAAGGTTTGATCCAGAATGTGATGAACCAGAAACTTCAAGAAATGCAGAAGTTAGGAGGTCATCTAGGCACAAATGGCAACCTACAAGGTATAGCTATGATACTTCATTCTTAACTACTAAAGATTATGCTTATTTGGTAAAAGCAGATGAAGACCCTTCTACATATGAAGAGGCCAAAGGAAAGAAGAATTGGGAAGATGCTATGCAAGAGGAGTATGATGCATTGATAGAGAATCAAACATGGGATTTGGTTCCTAAACCTAATAGTCAGAAGATTATTGGATGTAAGTGGGTTTACAAAACAAAGAGATTTGCAGATGGAAGTGTGTCTAGGTACAAAGCTAGACTTGTTGTGAAAGGGTATGCACAGACATATGGAGTGGATTATGATGAGACATATAGTCCTGTGGCAAAGATGACAACCATCAGGACACTCATAGCAATTGCTGCTTGTAAAGGTTGGAAGTTGTCTCAATTAGATGTTAAAAATGCTTTCTTGAATGGTTACATTTCAGATGAAGTCTACATGGAGCAACCAGATGGGTTCAAAGATCAAGTGAGTCCAAATTATGTATGTAAGCTCAAGAGAGCTTTGTATGGGTTGAAGCAAGCCCCAAGGGCTTGGAATTATAGGCTTGTAAAATTCTTGAATGATCTTGGATTTCAAGCATCAAAGGGAGATAGTAGCTTGCTAGTCAAAGCAAGTGAAGATGGGTTCATTTATGTGTGTATTTATGTTGATGACATAATACTTACAGGAACAGATGATAAAGGGATACAAATGATCAAGAAGCAGATGGAGAAAGAGTTCAAAATGAGTGACTTGGGGAACCTATCATTCTTCTTGGGAATGGAGATTTCTTATACTCAACATGGAGTATATGTGACCCAAGAAAGGTATCTTAAGAATTTGCTAACCAAATTTAAAATGGAAGATTGCAGGGTTGCACCTACACCTTTGGAAGTGAACCATAAATTGTCTAGGTTTGGAGGAGAAGAGTTCAGAGATATGAAACTCTATCAAAGTTTGGTTGGTAGCTTGATTTATGCTACATTGACAAGGCCTGACTTGTCATATGCAGTTGGTGTGCTTTCACAATTCATGCATTGTCCTAGAAAGGAACATTGGATTGCAGGACAAAGAGTACTTAGGTACATCAAGGGTACACTCAAAGAAGGGTTGTACTATGGGTTTGCTTCAGATACAAGAATCAAGATATATAGTGATGCAGATTGGGCAGGTAATGTGGATGATAGAAGATCAACACATGGATACTTGTGCTATGTAGGAGACAAATTGATTTCATGGTGTTCCAAGAAGCAACATACAGTTGCTTTGTCATCTACAGAAGCAGAATATAAAGGTATGGTGGAAGCTGCAAAAGAGGTAATATGGCTAAAGACACTTTTGAAAGTTTTTGATGTGATTCAGAGTACTCCTATTATTTGTGGAGACAATATGAGTTCATTATACTTGGCAGCTAATCCTGTATTTCATGCTAGAACTAAGCATATTGAAATACAGTATCATTTCCTGAGAGAGAAGGTCATTGAGAAGGAAATTGAAGTCATACACACTCCTACAAAAGATCAACTTGCAGATATGATGACTAAAAGTTTGGATGGACCTAAGTTGCAGAGGTTTAAAGATATGGCAGGAATAAAGAAGATGCAGGTAATCACAATTGAAGATTGAGGGGGAGCTGTTGGAGCAGAACAATCATCAATAGTGATTATATGAAGATCAAATTGAGAAGATATGTGGAAGAATGAAGATTACTTTCAGAGGAAGAAAATAGAATCAGAAAGGTTTCTTTTGTATATTACTCTTGTAAATAGTTCAATGTATTTTGAAAAGGATGACGAGTTAGACTCGTATATATATCTACAGATACGTATTCATAGTAGGAGAGAGTGATATAGATCAGATAGAGAAGAATAGATGAAGAGGTGATGAACATTGTATGTATCATCAACCATATGTATGAAAAGTAATGAAGAAGAAAATGTTGTAGAATTTTGCGCGTCGATCTTCTCTCCCATTCTCCTTCTGTGTTTAATCTTTTGAGAAATCCTTTTGCACGTATCTAAGTCCATAGCTAATCTATCTATGGCTAGAATTTGAGAGGTTAATTGCAATCAGGTTGAGAGAATTTTGATTAGGAACATTCATATGTAAGAATGTTCTAAGAGTCGAAAAATCTGGCGCACATTTCATCTTCAAAGAAATGGTCAGTGCTCAGTCCACAGTGTAAAGTTTTACACAAGTGAGGGCTCAAAATCTAAGTTGGAAGGTAAGCTATTTATGGCTAGAAGATCTTGATCAAACGGGTTCAGAGTTGGGAGAACCAGTGCTAAGAAGTTGCAGGTGTCAAAGTCGCCATTGCAAGGAAGCAGTTTCAGACATAGGTAAAGTGTTTCACACATTTCTCACAGTATACTCAATCATTTTGAGAGATTTAACTTGGTAAAGTTGCGCAACCTTAAGGCAAAGTGTTGTGCAAAGTTTTATCAAAAACTTTACAGGATTGATTAGTCAATGAGTGACTAATCTGCAGCAGACTTTTCCGAAGAAACTGAATTTTTCAGAATAATCAATTTTCTGATAAATTGATGAATAATCTCTAAGTTTGGTGGAGTCTAAAGTTGAACTTGATATAGAGGTGATCTAAATTCAAGGTCAACTTGTTCTTTTGGAGATTAACACTCTCCATCAAAAACTTTGGGCCATATTATCTCGCTTCGTGGAATTCAAGTCGATCTTGATAAAGTACAAGTTATCTTACAGTTCCCACCCCCAAAATCACCTAAAGATGTTTTATGATTCCTGGAGCACATTTGGTGGCATGGCCACCATTTATGGTGTGAGAAGTGGAGAATGACATGCCTCGGACTCACCTCCCAGCCTATATATAGCCCTTGCCTAGTCACCATCTAGAGTTCTCTCTAAGGTCCCTCTACTCATCTCGCCATCATGAGTAGGTACCTCGTATGAACTCTCTAGCTTTTGGCCTTGGCTATCCCCCAAGCAAGGAACTTCTCGTTCCTCCAAGCATGTACATCTTTGGGATATAATACTCTCTCCCCCTTCTAAAGATCATTGTCCTCAATGATATAGAAGGAGCTAAAACCTGGGAATCAGAATCTGTGATTCCAAATAATAAGAGTAGAGTGTACTAGATGTCTGAAATACTAGATAATAAAAACAAGGACCACTCATCTCTTTGCTTCCTATCTAGCAATTCCATCCATAAATAGTAGTCCTTGTGTTGGGCATATTGTAGGAATCCCTCTGAGGACCAATGAGTCCATATGTGTGCAACATAAGTACTCGGAATATCCTCAGACTCCCTATGCCTAGACCTTGACCACTAACTTGTGACAGCTTATCACTTGTAGAAACCTTGGAAACTTGCCCTTGTCTCCTTGTAATACCCACTGACAGCTTGTCATATGGTATAATTGTGCAAAATCACTTACTCCACTAGAGTAATGAAAACTATTATGCTAATCCAAAACAATGTGACTATGTCCCAATCTCTGTGGAAAAATACTAACGATAAATGGATTTTTTTTCCAAATAGTGTTTTATCTCTAAGCTCAAGTAAATCTGCTTGATTTATCTACTGTAACAAAAATGAAACTCAAGAAAGTCTCATCATGATCCAAACTATGAATCCAAGATGACAATCTATCAATGATCTAGACTATGGACCAAGATAGCAATATGTCAATGATCCAAACTATGGACCAAGATCTCAATCTGTCACATCCAAACTATGGACTAAGATCTCAATCAGTCACGCACCAGTCATGCCCAGAAATGGACTAGTAATTGGAATCCACCCACTTCACATGTTTGTGCCTAGATCGCACATCGAGAAACTATGAATTGGCCAGGGATGTTTTTAAATCCACCTTTATTATTAATTTACTACTTTGAACTTTGATTAGTTTATCAAAGTGCAAAGCGAGACAATATTTTGAATCATTTGGGCAAGGATGCCACCATAGAGATGAGAGATGTTCTTCCAGTTCTAGAACATGACCATGTTCTTCTAGTTTTAGAACATGAGGCTCGGGGGTTGCCTACAGTAGGTATATAGCTCTATTTTCGAGGACAAAAATATTTTTCAAGGGGGGAAGAACTTATGATCTAGGGGTCTGGCGGTTCAGACAGATCTGAAATCGGACACCGTTCGGTCACCTGTGTGTATGACCAAAGATCTCGACTCGACTTACTAGAAGCTCAATTACTCTTGTAAGCAAGTGATCCACTTAACCTAGTGGTTAAGACTCAAGGATGTGAAGGAGGAGGTCTTGGGTTCAACCCCCATGGGATACATGGGGAGAGTGTTTTTCCCAAAGAGCTCTAGAGCCTTCTAGAAGCATCCACTTGAGTTAACTCTGGTTAACTGGGACACTTGGCATACATGTAGTTACATGGCTGACACATGGATGGTTAGTATCCACCTGCCCAAGAAGGCAGTCCCTTGGAGAGAGCTATTTATAGAGACATTTGGTTGGGAGGAGAGTCATCTCTCTAGCACGTGGTGGTCATAACTGTAGTCTTGTTGCACCATCTATCCTACACCTAGGTAGAACACAAAGTTTGATGTCACATACCACCAAACTTTATACCCCACATAGATGCATGTATGAGAATAAACTCGAACACTTCTCTCAAAAATGATAAGAATAAACTGATGAGTACTCACAACCATAAATAATAATAATGAAATCATGAAGTGTTCCTGAAGTGTTCCTGAAGTGTTTCCTTCCCTCTATGGAAAGAATAGAGTCATTCCTATGACTCTATCACTCATACTATCTGTAACATCAACTCATCTTGAGTTGAGAAATGAGAAGCTATATAATAAATCAACTCAACTAGAGTTGTGAAGGATGCGGATTGCATCATATATCAACTCATGCAACTTGAATCAAATGTTAACTCATAATAAATTGGAATTTACACAACTTGTATGAATCCAATTATATGAAATGAGAAGAACTGTTAAAGTACTCCTGTTCCATGCTCTCATGGCAATATATATATTTTTGAAAATTTTGACAAAGTCTCCTCTGTCCTAGTAAGAATGGTCACCATAAACCAATGATCAGTAAACAAGTATCTAGGGCATAGCTAGCCCATGGTGATCACACCATGTCTAAAAAATTATCATAAAAAACCTTTGGAAAATCTTTTCCTTTCAACAACATCTCTTGCATAAACAATTTCCAATAGGAGCAGATTAAAGCTTAATTTTAACTAAATTTTACTCATACAAAATCTATGAAATTTTGTAAAATTTTTTATCCGTTTTCAAGCTTTCACTAGGCACAAAAATCATTTGATTTGGATATTTTCTCAGAGTTTAATAACCATTTTACTGGAAGGGTCGAACACTTTATGACCAACTCTGAAAATGTATAGGGTCATCTTCTTGAAGCCTTCAAATCTCATTTTCTTTGTGCCGAAATCTAGATCAACTTATCTACTTTGGTCTCAAAAAATTTCAATTTAAGATTTAATCAAATACTCATTCAAATGTATCATTCTATCTCTGCTACACCTGCGCTTAGGTGAGCCTAGAAACAATGTTGGTGCATGTTTATAATATCTTCTTGTTATACTTATGTGTTCCTTGATTAGCTTTGATGTGAACCTTTTTCCTATACATGTGCACTTTTTAGTCTAGTCCTAGCTAGCGGTTTTTTCCCCATGTTACCACATACTTGATACTCTCATATGTGGTGGTACTTTGTACTTAGGGATATTATTCATCTCTTACTTCAGTTAAGTTTATCGTCAATAAAGAGAGCTATTCCAACCATCGTCTTCTCTATGTGTCTTGTTGCATTTGTGCTCCTTGTGTGTGCTTCTCGTGTGTCTCTTGCACTTCTACACATAGCCAATGGTGGTATCAGGGCAGGTTTAGCTCCTTCTCAAGTTTTGGTTTTTCACGTCGCGACGTGCGTGCACTTTTAAGAGTGCAAATCCACTTCGCAGCATAGAACTGTGAATTTCACAAGCCAAGAAACATTTCCAACAGTTGCACTATGGTTTTACCCCCATTTTGAAGCCATTCTTGCAGTTAGAATTTCCATCACACAAACGGTTTGTGAGCTGAAATTTTTGCATTCATTTCAGCTTTCATCGATGTGAAGATTTTGTCACATTCTTGTTCTTTTGTGAAATGGCGGGCAGCAATGACTTGTTTGGCATGCTTCAAGCTAAAGACAAGCTTGATGGGACCAACTATCTGATGTGGCATTACATGATGAAGCATGTCCTTGTTGCTAAACAACTTTGGAACATAGTGGCAGATGTAGATCAAAGACCCGCAAGTTCTTCTACTTCACAGTCTACTGTCACACCACATGTCCTCGTTTAGGTGCATCTTTCAAAGAGGGAAAAATCTTTTGCATGATGTTATGTGCTTTGAAGCACCACTATCAAAGAACCAATCCAAATCGGCCTCATTCACAACCATACATTCAAAATCCAAAGAAGCATCATAATGACATGTAACAATACATGCCCAAAAATCTTGAGCCATGTTAGCTTCATCATTCTTTACATTTTCTGAATTTTCAGCAATAGACATGCCAGATTCCTTCTTCTTTTCATTGCGTTTAGCAAGCTTTACACACTCATCAATATTATGACTAGCCTTTCGACAATATTTGCATCTCTTCTTCTTTTGCAAATCACCATCATTAGAGGAATGATTAGAAGAGGAAGAGGCTTTGGTTTTGATGAACCCAAAGCTGAACCATACTTGCTTTTCCCCTTTTGTAAGATAGCAAGTGCTTGTGTTCCCTCAATCAAACCACTCCTATTCACTCTAGATTGCTCTTCTTGCAAAAGAAGAGACACAACCTTATCAAATGCATACATATTAGGATTTCCTTTTGCAACCAAACGGAGTGTAGTAGCAAAGCTTTGAAAAGATTCCAGTAATCCTTTCAACAATATACAAATGAGTGATGCATCTGGAATGATCTCATCTATGTTTGCCAATTGCTCTTTCAAGTCCTTGATGCATGTCACATACACATCCACTGCCTCATTTTCAGCCATACAGACATCGTCAAGTTGCTTCCTCAAGTATGCAACACGTGCTTCATTATGCACGGCATACAAAGAAGAAAGAGTGTCCTATGCCTGTCGTGATGTAGAGCATGACTGAATGTGTGGAACTATATGATGCTTCACAGAAAGTGCAATCAAAGCATGAGCTTGAGCATCTTTTCCATCCCATCTAAGCTGCTCCTGTGTAGGTGGAGAAGGAAAAACCACTGTATCCTATCATTGGAGTAGGAGAAATGGAGCTTACGGCTGCAAATGGAGGTGTGATTCTCTTGAAAAATGCATTGTATGTGCCCCGTATCAAGAAGAACTTAATTTCAATTCCGTTGATTGCGAAAGCTCGACTTCATATGGACTTTGTTGATGATAAGTGTATTGTATATTTTGTTACCTATATTGATGATGCTACTCACCATACATGGGTGTATCTTATGAAAGCAAAGAATGAGGTATTTTCTTGCTTCAAAGCATTTTAGCTATGGCTGAAAATTTTTCTTCATAAAAGCTTTTGACTCTACACAAGGATCGTGGTGGTGAATACATGTCATATGAGTTTAATGCTTTTCTTCATGAAAGAGGTATTTCACACCAATGCACGATTCCATATACACCTCAAAAAAATGGTGTTGTCGAGCATAAAAATAGAACACTTCTTGAAATGGCACGATGTATGGTTAAAGGAAAGCATCTTCCTGATACGTTTTGAATGGAAGCAGTCATGTGTGCAAACTATGTGTTGAATCACCGCCCTACAAAAGCATTGAGAGTCATCACTCCTTATGAGGCTTGGAATGCTCATAAGCCTATGGTTAGTCATATGCATGTGTTTGGTTGTTTGGCATGTGCTCTTGTGCCATCACAACAACGTCGCAAACTTGATGACAAGGCAAAGAAATGTATATCTGCTGGTTATTGTTGGGTTGTTGGGTATGGACACATCCTCAAATGTGCATAAGAACCCTCCCTAGACCATGAGAATAACTCTTTTTGTATCTAATTAGAGTTTTCACATAAAGACACCCTCTTAGAACACTTTTTGATATTTCTCTAACACTATAGTAGAGAAGCCTTGGGAAATAACTTACTTGGACACACATCTAGGACTACACACGTGAAAATCCCACGCATGTTCTTTTTGGGGATTTGTTGGTTACCCATGTGATCTGGGAATCTCCTAGAAGATATGGCAGTTAGAGAGAGCATCACTTTGGTCGATGTGCTCTCATGTAATATCTCTTATCAATGGAAGAAGGCTCTCATTTACTCCAAGACTTGTTAAATTTACATGTATTGTTGTCTTTGTGAGTCTGTGAGAGTGGAGTGTGTGTGCCCATGCATGTCTCTCCTTTGTGTGAGTAGAGTAGTTGCATTTGCTTGTATTTTCCTCATGGACTAGGATCCTTGACTCCCTATTCTCCTTGTTTTCAAGCATCTGGCATAGCATGGGGCTAATGCCAATGGCTTGAACATGTGGGAGGTAGGGGTGGATGAGAGGAGAGTCACTCTTGAGCTTTCCTTCTTGCTTCCATGTAAGGTGGTGAGGGTTCTTGGTCATTCCTTGCTACAACCTCAACACTTCTTGGCGCCGTTGCCGGGGATGGTCGGCCTTTCATCACTTGGAGAGCTCAAGAACGTGTGGTAAAGTATTGTGTTGAAATCGTTTTTGCTCAATTACGTAGGATTTGAGTTTGTGCATGGGTCTTTCACCCTTCCTTTGGGCCAATTGCTCCCCATTTTCTTGATTTTGTAGGGTAGTTTCAGTTCCATTTTGTTTGATGCACAAAAACAACCCCCAACCCCCTTCTCTCTCTTTCTCTCTCACATACATATTCTTCCAAATACTCAGTGGCATCACTCTCATCTTTTTCATCTCTGTTTTTTTGCATGCCTTGGAAAGGGGGATTGGGTAGTTTTTATTTTCTCCCTCCACCTTTTCAAATTTCAAGAAAACTAGGAAGTCACAATAAGAACGTATGATAATTTCAACCTCTTTTCTAATGCATTATCTCTCAAGCCAGCGAGAAATTTACTCTGGGATTCCTTTTGCTCCATGCCATGTGCTTCAATGTCTGATGCTTACATCTTCGAATTATGGAGAGGGTTGGTGGCTCTCTCTCTCTCTCATCCTTTGTGACTGACAGTTGATAAGAATGTCTATGCACGAATTTGGAGGGGGAAGTGGCATTAAATTCCTCTCTTCTTTTTTGAATCTGTGAGTAATGTTCATATCTCTCATCTGGCTTGCACAAATGCATGTGTCGCGGTTGTTGGTTGGAGTCTTTACTCCACCATACTTCCATCTGGCGGGATTAATGGGGTTGGCATGCAATGCCCTATTCTTCTTTCAATCGAGGTGTGGTGCAGGCAGGTGGAGGGGGTCGAGCGCCTTGGGCTCTCTTTTCCCTTCCCTCTTTTGGGGTTGAGCTCCTCTGAGCCCCCTGCTATGCGTGTTCTCCTCTCAGGCAGATAATCATCTCCTTTGGATCTACTCGGTGCCTCTCTGCCCTTCTTCTTTTCCAGCCCGAAGACCCCTATAGGGTGCTATTCAAGGGTTGAGGCCTTGTCTATGCAGGCTTGGAGCTCCCCTCATCGGGATCGTATTCTTCTTCTTCCATTGAGGGATCATGCTGGACTCCTCGTGCCCGCTTGTTCTATGAGATGGGGTGTAGGGCTTTCTCTTTCTCTGCCATTGTTGTGATGCACTTCTGTCGTGCTGATTTTTTTTCTAAGTTTGGCTATAACTCTCCGACGAATGGTGGTGCACCAGTCAGCTCTTGACGTAGTCTCTTGCACAGAAATGGTCTGCAGATGTGCTTCGGGTGTATCATTGCAACAATGCAAGATCTTGACATGATCTTTTGTGGTTACTGTCGACGTCTTGTTGTGATACCTTAATCTATCTTGTAGAATTGTTGTAAGAAGTCTGAAAATGCACAGAACTATCTCCGGAATAAGTCGATGTTTTTTTCTTATGTGTATGAGTTGAGATGATTGCTTTCTGTGTGAATCCAGAGGGGAACGATCTATTGACTGTCTACATACATGTGAAGAGATGGATAGGTATGTGCTTGAAGATGAAGAGGTTGTTGGGAGTGATGGTTGGATGCACTCAAGAAATGGGTTGATGCTGCAAAACCTGCTTCACACCTGCCCTCTTTTGATTCCAGATATGCTTAGTAGACTCCTTGAGCTTCCAAATGATACCAAGAAACCATATATGTGCTTTGCAAATGTTATAAGTAATGATCAAATCAAGACAGACTACTTGTGACTTCAAAATCCTGAAAAAACTTGCTATTTTGGTATTGACACCTGCTCAGTGTTATGCTCAGTGTGACCAGTGTAGTTACAATTAGCAAAATTCCTTCTATAGATATTCTATTAGCTTAGTAAGCTCCCATTTGCAAGTGGAATTAAAGGAAATGATAAACCACACTCAGAGAAATCACTTTAGCAAAATAAGGTACACCCCCGACTTTTTAGGAGACTTACAGTCACAGACCAGTGATCACCTCGATTGAGATTTCTCTGTAATGGTTGATCCAATGGCGTTGAAATTTTGTAGGTGTATAGTAGACTTTGAGCTGAATCCAATGCACTTTGAATCATCCAATTTGATTCAGTAGATCTTGAGATATGCCTCTTGGAAGTTGACAGAGTTGAAGATGGTCACTCAGAAAAAACCAGAGATTATGAATGTAAGTATATGTATTAGATCTATTGATTGTACATTCCCATTGGCATAGAATGTGATGATCAATGGTACTCAGATGTGTAGGCTATGGTGTAGCACTCACACACTCAGAGATAGACTCAGAAATGCCTCGGGAAGAGTGAAGTCTTAGTGAGTCTAACCCGCGAGTTTTTTCCACATCTTTTTATAAGAGTTGATTGGTCATTTGAATTTGAATTCAAACTAATCTCCTAGAATCTATCACCTAAAAGTTGATTGAGATATTCTCTCAATCATTCACCCACTCAATCAATCAAATGTTCCACGACTTTCTCAAGTAGTTGTGATTACAAGATATTCCCAAGTCACAATGACTTTTACAATAAGTAAAAATGAGAACTCATAAGCATGAGTTTTTATGGTTCTATCTTCAAGAATTAATCCAAGCTTTATGTTGAGTCTTCAAGGTTGATATCCAAGCCAAGTGTTAAGGCTTGAATTACACCAACAGCTCCCCCTCAAGCCAAACACTTTGGCTCAAGTCTTCATCTCTAGTCTTCAATTACTTCCTGCAATCCAATCATGGATTTAAATCTGCATAGCTTGCTTCCATCCAGAGCTTTAGTAAGCAAATCTGCACATCGCATATTAGTAGACACATATGACAATTGAATATCTTTGCTAAGTAACTTCTCCCTCACATAGTGGTAATGAACCTCTATGTGTTTTGTCCTAGCATGATAAATTGGATTAGCTGCAAGGTGAAGAGAACTTGTGTTATCCCCAAAGATAATTGGTGGCCTTGTGTATAGGCCTAATTCTGAATATAAAAGCTTCAACCAGATGGCTTCTTGAGTGGCATTTGCTAGCCCTCTATACTCTGCCTCAGTAGATGATAAAGCTACTGTGGGTTGTTTCTTGGATGACCAAGAAATTGGTTTATCACCTGCAAAACATATGTAACCAGATGTGCTTCTCCTGTCATCCTTGCAACCTGCCCAATCTGCATCTGAATATACCTTAATATCAATGTCTGATGAATAGGGAAAGTACAAACCATGATTTTGTGTTCCCTTTAGGTACTTTACTATTTTCTTTGCTGCCTCTAAATGAGGTACTCTTGGTTTGTGCATAAATTGGCTAAGTACACTAACACCATAAGATATGTCAATCCTGGTTAAGGTAGCATAATTTAGACTACCTACCAAACTTTGGTAACCTGTAATATCTTGGAGTTCTTCTCCTTCATGAGCACTGAGTTTATGGTTGACCTCCATAGGAGTGCTTGAGATTTTAGCTTCCTGCAAATTAAACTTCTTGACCATGTCCTGAATATACTTCTTCTGAGTAATAAAGATACCTGAATTTGTGTAGACCAATTCAAGTCCTAGGAAGTACTTCAACAATCCAAGATCATTAATCTTGAATTCCTTCATCATCTGTCCTTTGATGTGTCTAATTCCCTGAACATCATTTCCTGTAATAATGATGTCATCAACATAGACACACAAGTATATTACCTCTGAATTGTTCCTTTTGATAAACAATGAAGTATCTGCTTTGCTCATTATGAATCCTTGGTCTAGAAGATAGGTTGTCAACCTGTAATTCCATGCTCTAGGTGCCTGCTTCAATCCATACAGAGCCTTCTTCAATTTACACACATGATTTACCTTCTTGGGATCTTCATAGCCAGGTGGTTGTGACATGTAGACTTCTTCAGATATCCATCCATTCAAGAATGCATTCTTCACATCCAATTGGTACATGTTCCAATTCTTGGATGCAGCTACACTCACCATAACTCTGATAGTTGGCATCTTGGCCACAGGAGAAAATGTATCCTCATAATCAATGCCTTGGGTTTGTGCAAAACCCTTGGCTACCAACCTAGCTTTATACCTATTTATTGTACCATCTGAATTCCTTTTGACTTTGTAGATCCATCTGGATCCTATCACCTTCATAGATTCTTTCTTGGGTACCAAGTCCCAAGTATCACTTTCCTTGAGAGCTTCCATTTCTTCATCCATTGCTTCCTTCCATTCTGGTTTAGTGATTGCTTCTTCAAATGTACCTGGTTCTTCATTCAAGAGATCCTTTGCAAGATATACAGAATGCTTGGTTACAAGGGAAATATCATACCCATACCTAATAGGCTTCTTACTTTCTCTCTGAGATCTCCTCATAGCTTGAGTTGAGGATTCTGGTATATCCTCTAGTTTCTTCATCTTCATTTTCCCTTTGGATTTCCAAGCCTTGAACTCTTCAATGTTGATGGTGTCTTCATCATCTGAGCTTGTGTCCTCTTTCTGAATTGGTTCTTCCTTGATAAGCTTGGGGAAGTCTTCTTCCATGTCATAAGGTAGACTAACCTTGCTGCATTCATTTTCATACCATGAATCATTCTCATCAAAGATGACATCTCTGCTTACCTTGAAGCCTTTGTTTGAGGGGTTGTCGAATCTGTATCCCTTCTGATTCAAATCATAACCAATGAAGATACATTTTTCAGCCTTAGGGTCTAGCTTTCCCCTTACCTGTGAGGGAATGTGCACATATGCAACACAACCAAAGATTTTGCAATGATCCAGAGATGGTCTCTTACCATGCCAAGCCTCATAGGGTGTCATTCCATCAAGTGTCTTTGATGGCAACCTATTAATTAAATATGTGGCAGTAGATACACTCTCTGCCCAAAGATAATTTGGCAATTTCTTTTCATTTAGCATAGACCTAGCTGTCTCTACAATGAGTCTATTCCTTCTTTCAGCTACCCCATTTTGTTTAGGTGAGTACCTTGTAGTAATCTCCCTCTTGATGCCTCTTTCCTGCAAGAAATCTTCAAAGTCATTGGAGAAGTATTCTCCACCACCATCTGACCTTAGTTTCTTCAAATGTCTACCTGTTTGATTTTCAACTAGTGCAAGGTACCTCTTGAAACAATTAAATACTTCATCTTTATGTTTCATGAAATATAAGACAGTCCACCTGCTATAGTCATCAATGAAGGACACATAGTACCTTGATCCTGATATGGATGGCTCCTTGCTAGGTCCCCAAACATCTGTATGCACCAATTCCAGATAATCTTCATGCATAAAACCTTTCTTGTTATAGGGCAATCTGTGTGACTTACCAAATTGACAAGCCCCACACTTGCATATCATGTGTTGCTTGGATACATTAGGTATCCCAAGCACACATTGATCCCTACTCATTTGCTTTAAGGTCCTCTCTCCAATGTGACCTAATCTCTTGTGCCAAATCTCCAATTCTGATAGGGTTTGATCTTTATAGTTGTACAAAGCAATATTCTTAGTGTCTTCAAGTTCAAAGGTAAACAATCTACCTGATTATCCTTCTGAATCCATGTCTTGGATCCTCCACATATGCACCATGTTGAGTGAACCTGACCTGTAGACCTTTTTCCACTATCTGACCTACACTCATCAGATTCTTGGTGATTGTTGGAACATACAATACTCTGCTCAATAAATTCTGATTACCATCACTGGTTTTGACATTACCTACTTTAACAACTGAATGTTTAGTGTCATCACCTGTCTGCACTTGATGCTTGCCTTTGGGTTCTTCCAAATCAGAAAGTAGTGCAACATTTCGAGCTACATGATTAGAGCAACCTGAATCAATATAGAATAAGTGATCATCATTGATACCTGACTTAGATGTCATGTTCATGATCAATAAGGAATCATCTTGCTCCTCTGCATAATTGTTGTAGTCTTTCCTATTTCTGTATCCACCTTGATAGTTGCCATTGTGATTGTAGCTGTTGTTATAATTATTGTTGTAACCATGGTAGCCTTGAGATTGGTTGAATCTACCTCTTCCTTGAGAGTATACTCCTCTTTGGTGACCTCTTCCTCTTTGGTTCTTGTAATTTTTGTAGCATTCATCTGTGGTATGGTTAGACAAGCCACAAATATTGCATGGAGATTGGTTGTAGGGTCTCCCCCTACCTGACTTACCTCCTCTGCCTCTACCTCTTGAAGATCTACCTCTCCCTGCATAGTTTGCTTGGGAGGTAGAGCCTTCTTCATCAACCTTCTTGCTTTTACCTTTATCTTTTACCTTCTTATCAGTATAAAGGGCAGAGGGATTATTACCTTTTGATTGCTCTCCATTCTTTGTAAGTTTAGCTTCATGTGTGAAGAGCTGTCCAATCAGAGTTGTTAGATCAGGTGCTTGGATGTCCATGTATAAGTCCATTGCTGTGGTAAAGCTCTCCCATTTGTCATCTACCTTTAGTCCATTGATTACTTGTCTGACTATTTGCTCTTCCTCAATCTCTTCTCCAACACTTGCAAGTTGGTCTGCAATGTCTTTGACCCTAGTAACAAAATCTGAGACAGATTGCTTTGATTGCTTCCTAAGAGTGGTAAACTCTTTACCACTCAATCCATAGCTGATTCTTTCTGGCCCTTGTGCTTGATGAAAAGTAAGTTGACAAGGTTTCCCAAGTCTCTTGGGAAGTTTTGCAATTCCTTATGTGTGGTAGAAGGAAATCAGAAATAGAGTTTAGAAGATATGACCTTGCCAAAGCATCTTTTGCACACCATTGATTGAGTCTCTCTTGCTCTTCCTTGGTGGGTAGGCCTCTAGCTTTAAATGAGGGCAATTCCTCATCTCCTGATATGAATCATAACAAGCTCCTTCCTTGTAGATAGGTCTTCATTCTTAGAGACCAAGCTTGGTAGTTGTTCCTGTCTAATTTGTCAATGAAGGAAGGGAAACCATCACCCATGATTACCTTATTTGCTCTGATACCACTGTTGGGAGTGATGGTTGGATGCACTCAAGAAATGGGTTGATGCTACAAAACCTGCTTCACACCTGCCCTCTTTTGATTCCAGATATGCTTAGTAGACTCCTTGAGCTTCCAAATGATACCAAGAAACCATATATGTGCTTTGCAAATGTTATAAGTAATGATCAAATCAAGACAGACTACTTGTGACTTCAAAATCCTGAAAAAACTTGCTATTTTGGTATTGACACCTGCTCAGTGTTATGCTCAGTGTGACCAGTGTAGTTACAATTAGCAAAATTCCTTCTATAGATATTCTATTAGCTTAGTAAGCTCCCATTTGCAAGTGGAATGAAAGGAAATGATGAGCCACACTCAGAGAAATCACTTTAGCAAAATAAGGTACACCCCCGACTTTTTAGGAGACTTACAGTCACAGACCAGTGATCACCTCGATTGCGATTTCTCTGTAATGGTTGATCCAATGGCGTTGAAATTTTGTAGGTGTATAGTAGACTTTGAGCTGAATCCAATGCACTTTGAATCATCCAATTTGATTCAGTAGATCTTGAGATATGCCTCTTGGAAGTTGACAGAGTTGAAGATGGTCACTCAGAAAAAACCAGAGATTATGAATGTAAGTATATGTATTAGATCTATTGATTGTACATTCCCATTGGCATAGAATGTGATGCTCAATGGTACTCAGATGTGTAGGCTATGGTGTAGCACTCACACACTCAGAGATAGACTCAGAAATGCCTCGGGAAGAGTGAAGTCTTAGTGAGTCTAACCCGCGAGTTTTTTCCACATCTTTTTATAAGAGTTGATTGGTCATTTGAATTTGAATTCAAACTAATCTCCTAGAATCTTTCACCTAAAAGTTGATTGAGATATTCTCTCAATCATTCACCCACTCAATCAATCAAATGTTCCACGACTTTCTCAAGTAGTTGTGATTACAAGATATTCCCAAGTCACAATGACTTTTACAATAAGTAAAAATGAGAACTCATAAGCATGAGTTTTTATGGTTCTATCTTCAAGAATTAATCCAAGCTTTATGTTGAGTCTTCAAGGTTGATATCCAAGCCAAGTGTTAAGGCTTGAATTACACCAAGAGAGGTGTTGCAAAATCCTTGGTCTACACCAGCCAAATGAACTCCAAGAGTATATGGTGGGCCCTTTTAGCTTGCCAATGGATGTATTAGACACCCTATGTACCTTGGAAGATCACTCTCAAAAAGATAGATCAAAACACATAAGTTGGAGTTAGCTCAGAGGTGAAAACTTGCTATTCTTGGTTCATACACTTGTCCAGTGTTTTACATAATTCTCTGAGCACAGCAGCAATTAGCTTAATTCCTCTTGGGGAAATCTAGGTAGCTTAAAGAGCTAACTATCAAGAGTAATCTCATCAAAAATAATAAACCACACACTGAGAATGAGTTTTAACAAGTGATGACATCATCCCGATTTTCACGGGCTGCTACAATTTGAGACCAATGAGCAGAAAAATGACCATAACTCAAAATGTAGGAATCCAATGATTATGAACATTTGTAGGGTTATACTAGACAGTACCTTGAATCCAACAAGATTTAAATCATTGAATTTGGATACGTAACCACTGAGAAATGGCTCTGACAAGGTGAGTGAAAAAGTCGGGTACCTGACAGAGAAGTGAAGATGAACAGACACTGTTGCCTTCAACTGAACCTAACTGCAGATTGCAACATCCAAATGACATGAAAATTTGTGCGTATATAGTAGACTTATAGAGCTAACTTTACCAAGTTAAATCACTGAAAATGATGCACCAAGCTCAGAGAAACCATCTCTGCAATCTGATTGAGAAAACTAAGAGTAATGACAATGAGTAGTACACTTCACAAGAACATGGAAATATGAACTCAAATAATCATGAAAATGAAAGTATATTGCTTGTACAATACAATGACTTACTGATACATATGTGTGCCTTGTAATCACACCTTGATATGGCATAAAGCTCAGCTCTTGGAGGTCTTCACATAGGTCTCTCTAACCACGACTAAAACTGCCATCTATTTATAGTTGAGTTTGGGAGGCTAACTTCCCTCAATCACTCTCCAATCAATCAATGATTGATTTGATTCTCTACCTACCACAAATCACAAATTCGTGGCTCCTCTTTCCCTTTTTTATCATGTGGACTCAACCACTTAAGATTCTTTCACTTTTACATTAAGTAAACTCTTCAAAAGTTACAAGAGGTAGTTCACATGTGAACTTTACATAGTCTTCATTTTGAAGCTTCTTTGATGACTTTGTGGGACTCAAGCCAATACTTAGGCTTGTCATAGACTTGCTCCAACAACTCCCCCTCAAGCCAAGTATGCTTGAGGTCTTCATTCTTCCAAGATTACCTGCAAACCAATCATAGCCTTGAATTTGCAAAGCTTTGTACCATCCAATGCTTTGGTTAGAATATCTGCACATTGTTGATGAGTGGACACATATGATATTTGAATCTCTTTGCTTAGAACCTTCTCTCTTACATAGTGATAATGAACTTCAATATGTTTAGTCTTTGCTTGAAAAATAGGATTAGCAGCTAATTGAATAGAACTCATATTGTCACCAAAAATAGTTGGAGTTCCAAACTCCAATCCAAGATCTTTGAATAATGTCTTCATCCACATAGCTTCCTGAGTAGCTATGGCAAGACCTCTGTATTCAGCTTCAGTAGAAGAGAGAGCAACTATGGGTTGCTTCTTGGATGACCATGAAATAAGCTTTGAACCTGCAAAGGTAAGATAACCTGAAGTGCTCCTTCTATCTTCCTTCGAGCCAGCCCAATCTGCATCAGAAAATAGCTTCAAACCTAAATTAGATACATAAGGATAATAAAGTCCTTCATTTATCGTTCCTTTGAGATACTTGAGAATCCTTTTGGTAGCATCCATATGTGGTTTCCTTGGTGTGTGCATAAATTGACTTAGCACACTCACACTGTAACATATATCTACTCTTGTCAATGTGGCATAGTTGAGACTACCCACTAGACTTTGATATGATGTGATGTCCTCTATGAGTTCACCTTCATGTGAGCTCAATTTTTGATTGACCTCCATCGGAGTACCTGCAATCTTACAATCTTGCATCTTGAATTTTTGCCAACATGTCCTTAATGTACTTTCTTTGAGTGAGAAACAAACCATGATCTTTGTAGACAACTTCCAAACCTAGGAAGTAGGTAAGTGAACCCAAATCACTTATCTTGAACTCTTCTCTCATCTGATCTTTGATCTTCTTCATACCATCTGCATCATTTCCTGTCAATATAATATCATCTACATATACACATAGGTAGATGATCTCAGAATTACTCTTTTTAATAAAGAGTGAAGGATCTGCCTTGCTTGGTTGAAAGCCTTTGTCCTGCAAGAATGAAACAAGCCTGAAATTCCAAGCTCTTGGAGCTTGCTTGAGACCATATAATGCTTTGTTAAGTTTACACACATAATCAGGATAAACTTGATTCTCAAAACCAGGTGGTTGTGCCATATATACCTCTTCTGTTATCCAACCATTCAAGAATGCATTCTTTACATCTAGTTGAAGTATCTTCCAATTCTTGGAAGAGGCAATACTAAGCAAAACCCTAATAGTAGGCATCTTTGCCACAGGAGAGAAGGTCTCCTCATAATCAATTCCTTGAGTTTGTGCAAAGCCTTTTGCTACAAGCCTTGCCTTATACCTGTTAATGGAACCATCAAATTTGTTCTTGAGTTTATAGACCCATCTTGAGCCTATTACCTTCATGGATGAAGTCTTGGGCACCAAATCCCAAGTGTTGTTTTCCTTAAGTGCTTGAATCTCTTCCTTCATTGCATGCTTCCATTCTGTTTTTGCTTTGGCCTCTTCAAATGATGATGGCTCCTCTTGGTTTATGTCCTGTGCTATGTAGATAGAATGTTTAGTTACTAATGAGGTGTCAAACCCATACCTTTCTGGTTTTTTCTTTTCCCTCATAGATCTTCTTGGGCCATGATGTGATGATTCTGCCTCATGTCCAAGTTCCTGCAATTTTGCTTTACCTTTAGACTTCCATGCTTTGATCTTTTCCATCTGAGATTCTTCATCATCCTCCGAGGTGTCTTGTTCTTCAATCTTTGGTTGTTCTCTACCAAGCTTTGGAAAATCTTCTTCAAGATCATACGGTAAATTGACCTTCCTGCATGAATCTTCATACCATGAATTCTTCTCATCAAAAAGTACATCTCTGCTTACCAAGAATCCTTTGTTGGTAGGGTTGTATAACCTGTAGCCCTTTTGATTGTTGTCATATCCAATAAATACACACCTTTCTGCCTTTGGATCCATCTTGCCTCTAACCTGTGAAGGAACATGAGCAAAAGCAATACATCCAAAAATTTTACAATGATCTAAGCTTGGTCTTCTTCCATTCCAAGCCTCATATGGAGTCATCCCATCAAGGGATTTTGAAGGCAACCTGTTAATCAAGTAAGTGGTTGTAGATACAGCCTCAGCCCATAAGTAATTAGGTAAATGCTTTTCATTTAACATAGACCTTGCAACTTCAACAATTGTCGTATTCCTCCTTTCTGCCACTCCATTTTGATCAGGAGTGTACCTTGTAGTTACCTCTCTTTTGATTCCTCTTTCTTGAAGAGAAGAATCAAACTCATGGGAGAAGTATTCTCCCCCTCCATCTGATCTTAGCCTTTTTAGTGATTTACCTGTTTGATTCTCCACAAGAGCCAAATATCTTTTGAAACATGAAAAAACTTCATCTTTGTGTTTCATAAAGAATAGGATAGTCCATCTGCTGCAATCATCAATAAAGGAGACATAATACCTTGATCCAGATATTGAAGCTTCCTTGCTAGGTCCCCATACATCTAAATGAACCAACTCCAAGAGATCTCCATGCATATAACCTTTCTTCATGAATGGTAACCTGTGAGACTTTCCACATTAACATGCACTACACTTATAAATCATATGTTGTTTTGACAAGTTAGGGAGTCCAAGTACACTTTGGTCCCTGCAAATTTGCTTTAATGACCTTTCACCAATATGTGCTAACCTTTTGTGCCATACTTCCAATTCTGTGAGTGTCTGACTACCATAATTAAAGATAGCAATGTTTCTAGTGTCTTGTAATTCAAATGTGAACAATCTACCTGTCTTTTCACCTTTTGCAATTTTTCTGAATCCTTGACTTGGATCTTCAACAAATGCTCCTGCCTTTGTGAACCTGACTTGCAACCCTTTCTCTACTATCTGCCCAACACTTATCAAATTCTTTGTAATGGTAGGGACATAGAGTACCTTACTGAGTAGGTTGATGTTTCCATCAGGTGCTTTGACATTGCCTATTTTCTCCACAGGATGTTTTGTGTCATCTCCTGTTTGTACCTCATGCTTATTCCTTGGATCTTCTAAATCTGATAGGAGTGCCACATTTCCTGCCACATGATTTGAACAACCTGAATCTATGTAGAAAACATGCTCATCAGATTTACCTTGTGGCATAGACATGTTCATGATCAATAATGAATCCTCCTTGTTTGAGTCTTGTGTGTAGTTATTGTAGTCTCTCCTTCCTTTGTAGCCTCCTTGATAGTTTGAATGATTGTAGTTGTTGTAGTTGCCATGATAATTGTTGAACCTTCCTCTTGAGTAGCCATAACTTCCTCTATTGTATCCTCTTCCTCTTTGATTCCTGGAATTCCTAAAGCAATTTTCAGCTGTATGATTAGTTAGTCCACAAATAGAACATGAGTTGGAGTCTTGGGATCTCCCCCTGCCTTGTCTACCTCCTCTTCCTCTACCTTTGCCATGTCTTCCTCTACCTGCATAGTTAGCTTGATATGTACCTGCTTCATCATCCACTTTCTTTGCCTTTCCTTTGTTATCTTTGGACTTGCTTTTATCAGTGTATAAAGCTGCAGATTGATTACCTTTAGAGGTCCATGTACAAATCCATAGCTGTGGTGAATGCTTCCCACTTGTCATCTGCCTTCAAGCCATTGATGACCTGCCTTACAATTTGCTCTTCATCTATTACCTCTCCAATGCTTCCCAACTGATCTGCTATGTCCTTGAGCTTTGTGACAAAATCAGTCACATTTTGTTTGGGAGCCTTCTTGAGAGTTGTGAAATCCAGCCATAGTTGATGCTTCCTAGCTTTGGTACTTGAAGAAAAGAAAGCTTCAAGTGCATCCCACACTTCCTGAGATGTCTTACAACTTCTAATGTGAGGCAATAAAAAATCTGAGATAGAGTTGAGGAGATAAGACCTTGCAAGTGCATCCTTGGAGCACCATGTGCTCAATCTTTCTTGCTCTTCTTGTGTTGGTTGACTTTTGTTCCTGAAACTTGGCATAACTTCATCTCCAGCCATATAACCATATAAACTTCTACCTTGGAGATAAGCTTCCATTCTTAATGACCAAGCTGAGTAGTTACCTCTGTCCAATTTGTCAATTGATGAAGGAAATCCATCTGCCATGTTGTCCAACCTTGCTGTGATACCACTGTGAAGAGATGGATAGGTATATGCTTGAAGATGAAGAGGTGTTGCAAAATCCTTGGTCTACACCAGCCAAATGAACTCTAGGCGTACATGGTGGGCCCTTTTAGCTTGCCAATGGATGTATTAGACACCCTATGTACCTTGGAAGATCACTCTCAAAAAGATAGATCAAAACAGATAAGTTGGAGTTAGCTTAGAGATGAAAACTTGCTATTCTTGGTTCATACACCTGTCTAGTGTTTTACATATTCTCTGAGCACAGCAGCAATTAGCTTAATTCCTCTTGGGGAAGTCTAGGTAGCTTAAAGAGCTAACTTTCAAGAGTAATCTCATCAAAATAAATGAACCACACACTGAGAATGAGTTTTAACAAGTGATGACATCATCCCGATTTTCACGCGCTGCTATAGTTTGAGACTAGTGAGCAGAAAAATGAACATAAGGCAAAATGTAGGAATCCAATGATTATTAAAATTTGTATGGTTATACTAGACAGTATGCTGAACCCACCAAGCTTTCAAACATTGAATTTGGATAAGTAACCACTGAGAAATGGCTCTGACAAGGTGAGTGAAAAAGTCGGGTACCTGACAGAGAAGTGAAGATGAACAGACACTATTGACTTCAACTGAACATAATTGAAGATTGCAACATCCAAATGACATGAAAATTTGTGAATATATAGTAGACGTATAGAGATAACTTTAACAAGTTAAATCACTGAAAATGATGCACCAAGCTCAGAGAAACCATCTCTGCAATCTGATTGAGAAAATTGAGAGTAATGGCAATGAGTAGTACACTTCACAAGAACATGGAAATATGAACTCAAATAATCATGAAAATGAAAGTATATTGCTTGTACAATACAATGACTTACTGATACATATGTGTGCCTTGTAATCACACCTTGATATGGCATAAAGCTCAGATCTTGGAGGTCTTCACATAGGTCTCTCTAACCATGACTAAAACTGCCATCTATTTATAGTTGAGTTTGGGAGGCTAACTTCCCTCAATCACTCTCCAATCAATCAATGATTGATTTGATTCTCTACCTACCACAAATCACGAATTCGTGGCTCCTCTTTCCCTTTTTGATCATGTGGACTCAACCACTTAAGATTCTTTCACTTTTACATTAAGTAAACTCTTCAAAAGTTACAAGAGGTAGTTCACAAGTGAACTTTACATAGTCTTCATTTTGAAGCTTCTTTTATGACTTTGTGGGACTCAAGCCAATACTTAGGCTTGTCATAGACTTGCTCCAACAATACATATTTTCGGAGATTTCGTAGGGGCATTTCTTAGTGTCAACCTCTTGTTTGATGTTGCATCTCACTCCTTGAAACAACTCTATACTAGCTCTACAACTGCATGTTCATGTCTAAGTTAGTGTATTGTCTGTTGTAATCGAAGCTCCTGGTTTACGAGCAGTTCAATGACTCCTACTATTGGGTGGAGCTCTACCGAGTCTCCTGTTTTATGGAATGTGCCGTTGCACGAACTTTTTTGCATGTTGATTGCGAAGGAGACATCCCCTACAAGCTACACTTGGTGGATCATGAAGTTGATCCTGCTCCTGCCAAAATAAAAGGGCATGAACCCATGGATCACAACATCTGCATGTACATTTGGGTTCCTTGAGCTCTCAGAGGAACATGAATGGAAGCTATATAGATTGTCTAGAGACTTCATGGATGAAGCACTTCCTGAAAAGTATGAAGGTATCTAGCAGCTCATGGCTGGGCTGGTATTCCATGGAGGTGGGCTTGTAGCTAGCCTGGTAATGGTGGGGAAATCATCAGTAGAGACACAAGGAAATCATCTAGTGAGGACCTGTTTGCATCATTTTTCTTGGCTCCAAGGACCTAGTACACAAGGCATTTGATCTCCCAGGTTGTATGAGCGACCACTACCTACATGCATTTTGATTTATGCCTATAGATGCGATAACAGATATATCTCTGTAAATTCTCGACATGGATGGTTTTGACTCTGATCTTAGCTATCGGTTGTTAGGATTTTTGCATAACTTTTGTTTGTATTTCCCATGTCTTGCGGTGTTGAATTTTTACTATCTTAAGACAACTCTGGATGAATCTATATTATAAGGAGTTTGGAGCTGGCATTACTTCCTACCTTTTTTGTCCTATTGCCTCCATGTTTCCTCATAGTCACATGCATGCTTTCCTTTGAAAGGCACTCACCGGATAAACACTACACTAGATAAGTCATACTTAAATGAATCACGTTTTACTTCTCATGTCCACTATGAACGACGTTGGTTAGTCTCAGAAGTTCTATAACACGTTGGACTCTTGATTCCCAATGTGGTCAACTCATTGTCCTGTTCTTCAGTTGTGATCTGCTACATTGGATGCATGATATTGTCATAATGCATTGCAGGCTTACTAACACAGAACTTCGCCATTGACTCCTACAGAGATATTATACAGAGCTTTCAGTTGAGTCTACTGCTAAAGTATCTTTTGATAAATGTGGTTGGAGTTGCTTACATGTTTTTATGAAAGAGCTGCACTGATATCAACTCAGGTGACTGCCCTACTTGAGGGATGGTGTCCATAGGTAGTGCCATCTTTCAAAAGATTATTATCTTCATTATATGGCACCATGTTGTTTGTAGGGAAAATCAAGTGCATGAATATATGGTATTGGTAGATCAAGTGCATGAATATAACTAAGTTTTGAAACTCACACATGTTCAAATTATGTGTTGAAATTATCACTCTCTCATCATCATTTTTAGTACTCATCTGCACATGACTATCCAATTGGCACACAAATACATGCTTAGGCCATGGCACATTTATTCACTATACTAAAAGAGCAGCAAACTATACATTGCAGCATGTCTCTCACTCGGGGATAGCATATTTAGGAATGAAAATATTATTATGGCTTCACAAAGATATAGGGGATCTGTGGATTCTTGCGGTGTTCTTTGCCCTTTAGCTATAATTCTTGGATTGCAGGAACAATAAGCTTTTTAGGACTCCTCTCTAGAGAAAAGTCCTACAGAAGAGAATGCCCCTGAACTGGAAACTCAATTTGAAGTGAATGTTTATCTCATTATTAGATTCAGTCTACTTGCTCTTTTATGTCATTTTAGGTTTGGGAGCTTCTAGAGAAGGCATTTCCAGCCTTACAAAAGACTGCATAGTGGGATGCATGCTGGGCTGACTACCCACCAAGGGGATTGTGTCGCCCAACCTTGAAGATTAAAGATTTTCAGATTGAAGTAAAGACTGAAGACTTGAAGCCTTGCAGACTGAAGAATTGCAAATTTTGAAGACCTGAAGATTTTTAGACCTGATGACTTCCACTTAGAACAATTCAGTTGTGTATGATCTTCCTTTCTAGCTTTGTCGAGGACGAGAAAGTCTAGGGGGGGAGAGTGTTGGTTTTTTGGGTATAAACACATCCTCAAATGTGCATAAGAACCCTCCCTAGACCATGAGAATAACACTTTTTGTATCTACTTAGAGTTTTCACATAAAAACACCCTCTTAGAACACTTTTTGATATTTCTCTAACACTATAGTAGAGAAGCCTTGGGAAATAACTTACTTGGACACACATCTAGGACTACACACGTGAAAATACCACGTTGTTCTTTTTGGGGATTTGTTGGTTAGCCATGTGATCTTGGAATCTCCTAGAAGATATGGCACTTAGAGAGAGAATCACCTTTTGGCTTTTCAAAGAAGCACATGGGAAATAGCGCTTAGCCTATAAATAAAAGCTCATTTTTATAAAGAAGAGAGCTTTTTGTCGACGTGCTCTCATGTAATATCTCTTATGTGGAGAAATTTGACACCAATACACTCCAATACACGTAGCGGAAGTTAGAGAACCTCTTCTAGAATCTGCCCTATAAGATACATGCTTAGAAAAACTTGATTCCATCCCAATTCAAAGATCTAATGGGTCTGAAATTTTGTCCCCACACATTAGACTTTTGTAGCTTTCTAACAAGCTAAAAAACACTCCATTTGGAGTTCATTTGACCAGGCAACTAACTATTCAAAGATAGACTACCTGTCATCTCAGGTTATGCAAAAAACTGAGGTTCACAAGAAATGTTCCCAATAACTACTCGAGAATGATCTGATAGAGGTATTGGACATACAGAGAGAGTGAGAGATAAGATTTCCAACAAGATATCATATGCATTAATTGGATAAGTACATAGAGAGATATGATCTTTACAAGGTGGCTGTGTACAGAAAAGGTATGCGGCTGGAATACCTTTGTGCCTTCTAACATCCAAATGAGGTACCTTCTGATATCCATTGGTGAGAGAATGACCAGCATATGCTTTTGAACCATCTCTCTGTCATCTCCACACATTTTCACGTTCAAATGAGCTCTATATATAGAGCTATGGGTATGGGACTTTTCACCTACCCTTGCATCTTCTCTCACCTCTTGACCTTTCCTTTCTTGTCCTTTGTCCTTCCATTTGCTTGGGTGACTTTTGGTGCTCCAAATCACTCCATATGGATAAGGCCACTACTTTTTGTGTATTCCATATATCTAAACATATTTTGGCTTTTATATAAACCATAAATACATTTGGGCTTTTTAATTCAACACTCTACTTTAAAGTTATGAGTGTGCCCTTTATATTTTTAGGGTCTTTCTTCATTTTGGGCTTACAACAAGTACATAAATGATGAAGAGGTACATAATGAAGGGTGAGTATGTGTCAAGCCTCACAATTGGAGCTTGCACATGTTCCATAATTTTCAACACTCCCCCTCAAGCTTCAATTGGGAGTCCATGCTACTCTCCAATGCTTGTCCTCTTCACCTTTTGCTTCTTTTGCCCTTGTATCTCTTCCTTTGATTGGTTGATGATCTTCCTTCCTTGCTGTGAAGCTTCTTTGTCTTCTCTTTTGCTTCGTCCTTTCTTCTTTGGCTCTTCACAAGAGCTCTCCTTCAACACCTATCAAGAAACATTCTTCAGACATATGTTTATAATATGAGATCACCTTGGCTTGTACTTATCTTCGTTGCTTCACTCTCTTCTTTGCTTTGTTGTCCTCTCTTTGAGCATCTCTCTTCTTCTTCACCTTCATGGCTTCATGTCTTCTAGGCTTGCATGCTTTGTTTTGATCCTCCTTTGTCTTTGGATCATCTTTGACTCTATCTTTGGGTGCACTCTTTGCATCTCCTTTTGATGATGTCATGGTTGTCATGCCTTCTTCTAGTTGTCTTCATGACTTCTTTTATGGATCATGGCTGCTCCTTCCCTTCTAGATACTCCTTCCATAAAGGTGGCTCCTCATCATGCTTTCAAATGACCTTTGATAGCTGCTCTTACTCTTTCTTTGAGTCTTCAAAATCTGGAATTTGTTTGGCTCCTCTTTCTCTTCTTTGGACTTGTTTTGGATCTTCCAATCCTTGCAAGCTAACTCCCCCTTGCTTCATAATCTTTTCTTCATTCTTCATGGCTGATTTTAGACCTGCAAAATCATCAATGGACTGATCATAAATGAACTCTTTCATGAGTTCCTTTCATGTGAAGCATTTGTAGCTTCCACATCTTCCAAGCTTTCTTCATCACCTACATAAGAACACAAGAAATTGTGAATGTGATCAATGGTGCCTCTTGCACCTAACAAGGGTTGCCATTCCTCTTGGGATGGTCTTACATTCTCTCACATAGGCTTGCCATTCCTCTTTGAATGGTCTTACTTGCCATTGGCTTGCCACTCCTTTTGGGTGTTCTTACTTGCCTTTACATATGGCTTGCCATTCCTCTTTGAATGGTCTTACTTGCCATTACATATGGCTTGCCATTCCTCTTTGAATGGTCTTACTTGCCTTTACTTTGGCTTGCCACTCTCTTTAGGTGGTCTTACTAGCCTCAACCTTTCACTATACATTCACATAATTTTATGCTTGGAACTTACCACCACACAATGTGGAGTTTTCTTACCCTTTATATCAGCCCTTTAGATTTGCAAATGAACTTCTTTACCTTCATTTACCTCAATCAACTTCAGCCATGTTGTCACACTTCTCATGAGTGTCTCTACCTTCTTGTCGCTTGCTTGTTGCTCCTTGCAACCTTGGGGGTCTCTTCAAGTCTTTGTTGAGTCTTCAACACATTATGGCAGCCCTTACCTTGGAGTCTTCTACTCCTCCTTTGTTGGGAAGCTCAATCCTAAGCTTCACCCATGTCCACCTTCAGCTTGGGTTCCATCTTCAAGTCTTCAAACCTTTTAGCTTGGGCTCCTTCCTTTGCTTTGTCTCCAAGCTTTGCATCCTTCCATCATCCAAGCTTTGCACACTTTTCTTTGCCTTGTGCAAATAGGAGCTTTGCATTAACTTGATGTATCTAAACTCAAACAACAAATGCTTTTAGTTATCATAACATAAGCATACAAACTTGCTTTCGCAAATTTACCTTTATGGGTTTTATCCACAACAAGATACATCCACAAAAATGTTGGTGCATGACAATCATCAATTGAAGAATTATGGAGGAATGAAATCAAGGAGTCAAGAAGAAAACAAAGTCAGATGGTTGAATGAAGGACATGTTCAGAAAATCCAAAGATATGTACACATATGTACATTAGCTGACTTATATCTTTGTTTAGCCATACATTTGTATATATTCATATATAAATATGTTGGAAAATGTCGGGCAATGAGAGCAGAAGAAGATTAGAGAATAGGGAGAGAGAAATTAGTGTCATTAGACACATTGGAAGTGAGTGAATCATCCATCCTCACTTGTATGTAAATTTTTCTGAAGAAATCGAAAAACTTGCGCTCGATGTTTAGCAGTCTGCTCCTTCTGTGTTTAATCTTTTGAGAAATCCTTCTGCACGTGTCTAAGTCCATAGCTAATCTATCTATGGCTAGAGTTTGAGAGGTTAATTATAATCAGGCTGAGAGAATTTTGATTAGGAACATTCATATGTAAGAATGTTCTAAGAGTCGTAAAATCTGGCGCACATTTCATCTTCAATGAAATGATCATTGCTCAGTCCACAGTGTAAAGTTTTACACAAGTGAGGGCTTAAAATCTAAGTTGGAAGGTAAGCCATCTATGGCTAAAAGATCTTGATCAAACGGGATTTACTTTGGGAGAACCAGTGCTAAGAAGTTGCAGGTGTCAAAGTCGCCATTGCAGAGAAGCTCTTTCAGATATAGGTAAAGTGTTTCACACATTTCTCAGTATATACTCAATCTTTTTGAGAGATTTAACTTGGCAAAGTTGCGCAACCTTAAGGCAAAGTGTTGTGCAAAGTTTTATCAAAAACTTTACAGGATTGATTAGTCAATGAGTGATTAATCTGCAGCAGACTTTTTTGAAGAAGCTGAATTTTTCAGAATAATCAATTTTCTGATAAATTGGTGAAAGTTCTCTAAGTTTGGTGGAGTCTAAGGTTAATCTTGATATAGAGGTGATCTAAATTCAAGGTTAACTTGTTCTTTTGGAGATTAACACTCTCCATCAGTGGTATCAGAGCCAGGTTGTGTCAAAATTGAAGTGAAGGAGACTCCAATTACTGCAGAAATACAAATCTTTACATCTCGAAGGTGCAAAAGGTTAAAGTGTGAAGAAAGATTGAAGGAAGACATACAAAGAGTATCAAAAGGATCAGAAGGAGCAACATTCGAAGTAAAGGTACATTCATTATCTGTAAAGGTTAAAGATTTGGAAATACAGGTGAAGCAAGGATGAGAGATAGTCTCCAAATTGAGAAGCTGGATAGAGAGAACTATCCTGCATGGTCTATGAGGATGGAAGCTCATCTTATGAGCAAAGATCTGATAGGATACATCACAGGAGATGAAGAAAAGCCAGAATTCAGAGATCCTAGTGTTCCAACTAGGGAGGAGCTTGCAGATTTGAAGAATTGGATGAAGAAGGATGCTCAAGCAAGAAGTATCATCTACATGGCAGTCAATGACTATTTGCTTCCTCACATTAGAGGACTTGAAAGTGCATGTGACATTTGGAATGCTTTGGAAGAGCATTTCCAAAATACAACCAAATCAAGGAAAGCTTCACTATGGGCAGAGTTTACTACTTTTAAGAAGAAGGCCTCACAATCAATCTCTGATTATGTGACAAAGATGAAGGACATTGCAGATTCTTTAGGTGCAGTGGATGAAGATATTGAAGAAGACAAATTGGTAAGACAAATACTCACAGGGCTAAGAGGAGATGAGAAATGGAAGCCTTTCATTTTATCTACAGAACTTTCATTAGATCACTTTACTCCTGACTTGAATCAATTGTTAGGTCATATGCTAACTTTTGAGAATGATGTCAAAGGAGATGTTGATAAGAGTGCAGGTCATGCAATGTACTCTAAAGACAAGAAGAAAGCTAACAAAGGAAAGCAACAATCAGGTGAAGAAGAAGGTACATCAAACCAAGCAAATTTCATAAGAGGAAGAGGAAATGGCAGAAGTAGAGGAAGAGGCAGAAACAACAAAGATAATGCAAGAGCTTGTTGGATATGTGGTAAGACCAATCATCTATCTCATGATTGTTGGCATAATAATCAAAACAATGGTAATTATCAGAACTTTAATCAAAGAGCAAGAGGTGGTAGATTTCAGAGAGGAAACTTCAGAGGTAGAGGTGGTAGGAATTCTTTTGGAAGAGGTGGAGGAAGAAGCTTCCAAAATCAATCCTATAATAGCACCTACTACAACTATGCATCAGATCAAAAAGAAGACTCGACTCTCATTATGAATACTTGTGAAACCTCACATGAGGACATGAGAGTGTTTTATATTGATTCAGGATGTAGTAATCATTTAAGTGGAAATATTGCTTTGATGACTGACCTAGATCATAATGCTATTAATCATACAGTTCAGACAGGTGATAATACAAAGCATAAGGTAAAGTCAATTGGTTCAGTCAAAGCTAAGGATGGGAGCACTCTTCTGAGTAAGGTACTTTATGTTCCCACAATTCCAAAGAATTTGATCAGTGTAGGTCAAATTGTGGAAAAAGGTTATGAGGTAAGGTTTACCAATGATGGAGTTTATGTGGAAGACCCTAGTCAAGGGTATAAACAAATTATTGCAGGAAAGAAAGAAGGAAGGCTTTTCACATTGAAGGTACAAGGAAATGTTGGACATGTTATGTTCACATATGGAGAGCAAAAGGTGTCAGAATTGGATCTTTGGCACAAAAGACTTGGACACTTTAATGAAAGAGGTATCAAAGAGATGATTAACAATGATTCAGTGCTTGGGTTGCCTAACATTGCAGGTCAACACATGACATACAGATGTGAGGCATGTCAATTAGGTAAGGCTCATAAGCAATCCTATTCCAAGCATGGGTTTATGTATTCAGAAAGACGTGAATTGGTGCATACAGATGTGTGGGGTCCTTCAAAGGACTTTAGTATAAATGGTTCAAGATATTATGTCATATATGTTGATGATGCTACCAGGTGGATCACAATTTATGTGATTAAAGAAAAGTCAGAAGTGTTTAATACATTTAAACACTATCATGCATATGCAGAAAGGATTACAGGTCAAAAATTGAAGAGACTAAGGTCAGATGGAGGGGGAGAGTATTTTTCAAATGAGTTCAATGATTATTTGTGGAATGCAGGTATAAAGAGAGAAGTTACTTGCAGGTATTCTCCTCAACAAAATGGGGTAGCAGAAAGAAGAAATAGGACTCTTGTTGAGTTTGCAAGGTCCATGATGAAAGAGAAGAATTGTCCAAATTATTTGTGGGCAGAGGCTGTAAATACAGCTACATACTTGGTCAATAGATTGCCTTGTAAAGCTTTGCAGGGTATGACACCATATGAAGCTTGGTGGGGTAAGAAACCTACCTTAGATCATTGCAGAATATTTGGATGCTTGGCATATGCATATGTGCCATCTCAATTGAGGCATAAGTTGGAGCCTAAGGCAGAAAAGTATGTATTCATTGGTTATGATGATAAGCAAATGGGATACAGGTTGTGGAGTCCATCCACAAAGCAATTTATTGTATCCAAGGATGTTACATTTGATGAGCAAGGTACTTGGTATGCAGGTAAATATAATATACATGCAGATGATGAAGAAGTAGTGGATCAAAGAAAAGGTAAAGCAAAGATTCAATTACTTGATGAAAGTGAGAACAATGAAGTGCAGGTTGAAGTTGAAGAGAGGCCAAGGTTTGATCCAGAATGTGATGAACCAGAAACTTCAAGAAGTGCAGAAGTTAGAAGGTCATCTAGGCACAAATGGCAACCTACAAGGTATAGCTATGACACTTCATTCTTAACTACTAAAGATTATGCTTATTTGGTAAAAGCAGATGAAGACCCTTCTACATATGAAGAGGCCAAAGGGAAGAAGAATTGGGAAGATGCTATGCAAGAGGAGTATGATGCATTGATAGAGAATCAAACATGGGATTTGGTTCCTAAACCTAATAGTCAGAAGATCATTGGATGTAAGTGGGTTTACAAAACAAAGAGATTTGCAGATGGAAGTGTGTCTAGGTACAAAGCTAGACTTGTTGTGAAAGGGTATGCACAAACATATGGAGTGGACTATGATGAGACTTATAGTCCTGTGGCAAAGATGACAACCATCAGGACACTCATAGCAATTGCTGCTTGCAAAGGTTGGAAGTTATCTCAATTAGATGTAAAAAATGCTTTCTTGAATGGTTACATTTCAGATGAAGTCTACATGGAGCAACCAGATGGGTTCAAAGATCAAGTGAGTCCAAATTATGTGTGTAAGCTCAAGAGAGCTTTGTATGGGTTGAAGCAGGCCCCAAGGGCTTGGAATTATAGGCTTGTAAAATTCTTGAATGATCTTGGATTTCAAGCATCAAAGGCAGATAGTAGCTTACTAGTCAAAGCAAGTGAAGATGGGTTCATTTATGTGTGTATTTATGTTGATGACATAATACTTACAGGAACAGATGATAAGGGAATACAAATGATCAAGAAGCAGATGGAGAAAGAGTTTAAAATCAGTGATTTGGGGAACCTATCATTCTTCTTGGGAATGGAGATCTCTTATACTCAACATGGAGTATATGTGACCCAAGAAAGGTATCTTAAAAATTTGCTAACCAAATTTAAAATGGAAGATTGCAGGGTTGCACCTACACCTTTGGAAGTGAACCATAAATTGTCTAGGTTTGGAGGAGAAGAGTTCAAAGATATGAAACTCTATCAAAGTTTGGTTGGTAGCTTGATCTATGCTACATTGAGAAGGCCTGATTTATCATATGCAGTTGGTGTGCTTTCACAATTTATGCATTGTCCTAGAAAGGAACATTGGATTGCAGGACAAAGAGTACTTAGGTACATCAAGGGTACACTCAGAGAAGGGTTGTACTATGGATTTACTTCTGATACAAGAGTGAAGATATATAGTGATGCAGATTGGGCAGGTAATGTGGATGATAGAAGATCAACACATGGATACTTGTGCTATGTAGGAGACAAATTGATTTCATGGTGTTCCAAGAAGCAACATACAGTTGCTTTGTCATCTACAGAAGCAGAATATAAAGGTATGGTGGAAGCTGCAAAAGAGGTAATATGGCTAAAGACACTTTTGAAAGTTTTTGATGTGATTCAGAGTACTCCTATTATTTGTGGAGACAATATGAGTTCATTATACTTGGCAGCTAATCCTGTATTTCATTTTAGAACTAAGCATATTGAAATACAGTATCATTTTCTGAGAGAGAAGGTCATTGAGAAGGAGATTGAAGTCATACACACTCCCACAAAAGATCAAGTTGCAGATATGATGACAAAAAGTCTAGATGGACCAAAACTACAAAGATTCAAGGATATGGCTGGAGTAAACAAGATAGAGAAGAACCTCAATTAATGATTGAGGGGGAGCTGTTGGTGCATGACAATCATCAATTGAAGAATTATGGAGGAATGAAATCAAGGAGTCAAGAAGAAAACAAAGTCAGATGGTTGAATGAAGGACATGTTCAGAAAATCCAAAGATATGTACACATATGTACATTAGCTGACTTATATCTTTGTTTAGCCATACATTTGTATATATTCATATATAAATATGTTGGAAAATGTCGGGCAATGAGAGCAGAAGAAGATTAGAGAATAGGGAGAG
Source organism: Ceratopteris richardii (assembly GCA_020310875.1). Classification (NCBI taxonomy): domain Eukaryota; kingdom Viridiplantae; phylum Streptophyta; class Polypodiopsida; order Polypodiales; family Pteridaceae; genus Ceratopteris; species Ceratopteris richardii. The sequence goes on from CM035416.1 coordinate 180,590,255, forward strand.
AGAAATTAGTGTCATTAGACACATTGGAAGTGAGTGAATCATCCATCCTCACTTGTATGTAAATTTTTCTGAAGAAATCGAAAAACTTGCGCCCGATGTTTAGCAGTCTGCTCCTTCTGTGTTTAATCTTTTGAGAAATCCTTCTGCACGTGTCTAAGTCCATAGCTAATCTATCTATGGCTAGAGTTTGAGAGGTTAATTATAATCAGGCTGAGAGAATTTTGATTAGGAACATTCATATGTAAGAATGTTCTAAGAGTCGTAAAATCTGGCGCACATTTCATCTTCAATGAAATGATCATTGCTCAGTCCACAGTGTAAAGTTTTACACAAGTGAGGGCTTAAAATCTAAGTTGGAAGGTAAGCCATCTATGGCTAAAAGATCTTGATCAAACGGGATTTACTTTGGGAGAACCAGTGCTAAGAAGTTGCAGGTGTCAAAGTCGCCATTGCAGAGAAGCTCTTTCAGATATAGGTAAAGTGTTTCACACATTTCTCAGTATATACTCAATCTTTTTGAGAGATTTAACTTGGCAAAGTTGCGCAACCTTAAGGCAAAGTGTTGTGCAAAGTTTTATCAAAAACTTTACAGGATTGATTAGTCAATGAGTGATTAATCTGCAGCAGACTTTTCTGAAGAAGCTGAATTTTTCAGAATAATCAATTTTCTGATAAATTGGTGAAAGTTCTCTAAGTTTGGTGGAGTCTAAGGTTAATCTTGATATAGAGGTGATCTAAATTCAAGGTTAACTTGTTCTTTTGGAGATTAACACTCTCCATCAGTGGTATCAGAGCCAGGTTGTGTCAAAATTGAAGTGAAGGAGACTCCAATTACTGCAGAAATACAAATCTTTACATCTCGAAGGTGCAAAAGGTTAAAGTGTGAAGAAAGATTGAAGGAAGACATACAAAGAGTATCAAAAGGATCAGAAGGAGCAACATTCGAAGTAAAGGTACATTCATTATCTGTAAAGGTTAAAGATTTGGAAATACAGGTGAAGCAAGGATGGGAGATAGTCTCCAAATTGAGAAGCTGGATAGAGAGAACTATCCTGCATGGTCTATGAGGATGGAAGCTCATCTTATGAGCAAAGATCTGATAGGATACATCACAGGAGATGAAGAAAAGCCAGAATTCAGAGATCCTAGTGTTCCAACTAGGGAGGAGCTTGCAGATTTGAAGAATTGGATGAAGAAGGATGCTCAAGCAAGAAGTATCATCTACATGGCAGTCAATGACTATTTGCTTCCTCACATTAGAGGACTTGAAAGTGCATGTGACATTTGGAATGCTTTGGAAGAGCATTTCCAAAATACAACCAAATCAAGGAAAGCTTCACTATGGGCAGAGTTTACTACTTTTAAGAAGAAGGCCTCACAATCAATCTCTGATTATGTGACAAAGATGAAGGACATTGCATATTCTTTAGGTGCAGTGGATGAAGATATTGAAGAAGACAAATTGGTAAGACAAATACTCACAGGGCTAAGAGGAGATGAGAAATGGAAGCCTTTCATTTTATCTACAGAACTTTCATTAGATCACTTTACTCCTGACTTGAATCAATTGTTAGGTCATATGCTAACTTTTGAGAATGATGTCAAAGGAGATGTTGATAAGAGTGCAGGTCATGCAATGTACTCTAAAGACAAGAAGAAAGCTAACAAAGGAAAGCAACAATCAGGTGAAGAAGAAGGTACATCAAACCAAGCAAATTTCATAAGAGGAAGAGGAAATGGCAGAAGTAGAGGAAGAGGCAAAAACAACAAAGATAATGCAAGAGCTTGTTGGATATGTGGTAAGACCAATCATCTATCTCATGATTGTTGGCATAATAATCAAAACAATGGTAATTATCAGAACTTTAATCAAAGAGCAAGAGGTGGTAGATTTCAGAGAGGAAACTTCAGAGGTAGAGGTGGTAGGAATTCTTTTGGAAGAGGTGGAGGAAGAAGCTTCCAAAATCAATCCTATAATAGCACCTACTACAACTATGCATCAGATCAAAAAGAAGACTCGACTCTCATTATGAATACTTGTGAAACCTCACATGAGGACATGAGAGTGTTTTATATTGATTCAGGATGTAGTAATCATTTAAGTGGAAATATTGCTTTGATGACTGACCTAGATCATAATGCTATTAATCATACAGTTCAGACAGGTGATAATACAAAGCATAAGGTAAAGTCAATTGGTTCAGTCAAAGCTAAGGATGGGAGCACTCTTCTGAGTAAGGTACTTTATGTTCCCACAATTCCAAAGAATTTGATCAGTGTAGGTCAAATTGTGGAAAAAGGTTATGAGGTAAGGTTTACCAATGATGGAGTTTATGTGGAAGACCCTAGTCAAGGGTATAAACAAATTATTGCAGGAAAGAAAGAAGGAAGGCTTTTCACATTGAAGGTACAAGGAAATGTTGGACATGCTATGTTCACATATGGAGAGCAAAAGGTGTCAGAATTGGATCTTTGGCACAAAAGACTTGGACACTTTAATGAAAGAGGTATCAAAGAGATGATTAACAATGATTCAGTGCTTGGGTTGCCTAACATTGCAGGTCAACACATGACATACAGATGTGAGGCATGTCAATTAGGTAAGGCTCATAAGCAATCCTATTCCAAGCATGGGTTTATGTATTCAGAAAGACTTGAATTGGTGCATACAGATGTGTGGGGTCCTTCAAAGGACTTTAGTATAAATGGTTCAAGATATTATGTAATATATGTTGATGATGCTACCAGGTGGATCACAATTTATGTGATTAAAGAAAAGTCAGAAGTGTTTAATACATTTAAACACTATCATGCATATGCAGAAAGGATTACAGGTCAAAAATTGAAGAGACTAAGGTCAGATGGAGGGGGAGAGTATTTTTCAAATGAGTTCAATGATTATTTGTGGAATGCAGGTATAAAGAGAGAAGTTACTTGCAGGTATTCTCCTCAACAAAATGGGGTAGCAGAAAGAAGAAATAGGACTCTTGTTGAGTTTGCAAGGTCCATGATGAAAGAGAAGAATTGTCCAAATTATTTGTGGGCAGAGGTTGTAAATACAGCTACATACTTGGTCAATAGATTGCCTTGTAAAGCTTTGCAGGGTATGACACCATATGAAGCCTGGTGGGGTAAGAAACCTACCTTAGATCATTGCAGAATATTTGGATGCTTGGCATATGCATATGTGCCATCTCAATTGAGGCATAAGTTGGAGCCTAAGGCAGAAAAGTATGTATTCATTGGTTATGATGATAAGCAAATGGGATACAGGTTGTGGAGTCCATCCACAAAGCAATTTATTGTATCCAAGGATGTTACATTTGATGAGCAAGGTACTTGGTATGCAGGTAAATATAATATACATGCAGATGATGAAGAAGTAGTGGATCAAAGAAAAGGTAAAGCAAAGATTCAATTACTTGATGAAAGTGAGAACAATGAAGTGCAGGTTGAAGTTGAAGAGAGGCCAAGGTTTGATCCAGAATGTGATGAACCAGAAACTTCAAGAAGTGCAGAAGTTAGAAGGTCATCTAGGCACAAATGGCAACCTACAAGGTATAGCTATGACACTTCATTCTTAACTACTAAAGATTATGCTTATTTGGTAAAAGCAGATGAAGACCCTTCTACATATGAAGAGGCCAAAGGGAAGAAGAATTGGGAAGATGCTATGCAAGAGGAGTATGATGCATTGATAGAGAATCAAACATGGGATTTGGTTCCTAAACCTAATAGTCAGAAGATCATTGGATGTAAGTGGGTTTACAAAACAAAGAGATTTGCAGATGGAAGTGTGTCTAGGTACAAAGCTAGACTTGTTGTGAAAGGGTATGCACAAACATATGGAGTGGACTATGATGAGACTTATAGTCCTGTGGCAAAGATGACAACCATCAGGACACTCATAGCAATTGCTGCTTGCAAAGGTTGGAAGTTATCTCAATTAGATGTAAAAAATGCTTTCTTGAATGGTTACATTTCAGATGAAGTCTACATGGAGCAACCAGATGGGTTCAAAGATCAAGTGAGTCCAAATTATGTGTGTAAGCTCAAGAGAGCTTTGTATGGGTTGAAGCAGGCCCCAAGGGCTTGGAATTATAGGCTTGTAAAATTCTTGAATGATCTTGGATTTCAAGCATCAAAGGCAGATAGTAGCTTACTAGTCAAAGCAAGTGAAGATGGGTTCATTTATGTGTGTATTTATGTTGATGACATAATACTTACAGGAACAGATGATAAGGGAATACAAATGATCAAGAAGCAGATGGAGAAAGAGTTTAAAATTAGTGATTTGGGGAACCTATCATTCTTCTTGGGAATGGAGATCTCTTATACTCAACATGGAGTATATGTGACCCAAGAAAGGTATCTTAAAAATTTGCTAACCAAATTTAAAATGGAAGATTGCAGGGTTGCACCTACACCTTTGGAAGTGAACCATAAATTGTCTAGGTTTGGAGGAGAAGAGTTCAAAGATATGAAACTCTATCAAAGTTTGGTTGGTAGCTTGATCTATGCTACATTGAGAAGGCCTGATTTATCATATGCAGTTGGTGTGCTTTCACAATTTATGCATTGTCCTAGAAAGGAACATTGGATTGCAGGACAAAGAGTACTTAGGTACATCAAGGGTACACTCAGAGAAGGGTTGTACTATGGATTTACTTCTGATACAAGAGTGAAGATATATAGTGATGCAGATTGGGCAGGTAATGTGGATGATAGAAGATCAACACATGGATACTTGTGCTATGTAGGAGACAAATTGATTTCATGGTGTTCCAAGAAGCAACATACAGTTGCTTTGTCATCTACAGAAGCAGAATATAAAGGTATGGTGGAAGCTGCAAAAGAGGTAATATGGCTAAAGACACTTTTGAAAGTTTTTGATGTGATTCAGAGTACTCCTATTATTTGTGGAGACAATATGAGTTCATTATACTTGGCAGCTAATCCTGTATTTCATGCTAGAACTAAGCATATTGAAATACAGTATCATTTTCTGAGAGAGAAGGTCATTGAGAAGGAGATTGAAGTCATACACACTCCCACAAAAGATCAAGTTGCAGATATGATGACAAAAAGTCTAGATGGACCAAAACTACAAAGATTCAAGGATATGGCTGGAGTAAACAAGATAGAGAAGAACCTCAATTAATGATTGAGGGGGAGCTGTTGGTGCATGACAATCATCAATTGAAGAATTATGGAGGAATGAAATCAAGGAGTCAAGAAGAAAACAAAGTCAGATGGTTGAATGAAGGACATGTTCAGAAAATCCAAAGATATGTACACATATGTACATTAGCTGACTTATATCTTTGTTTAGCCATACATTTGTATATATTCATATATAAATATGTTGGAAAATGTCGGGCAATGAGAGCAGAAGAAGATTAGAGAATAGGGAGAGAGAAATTAGTGTCATTAGACACATTGGAAGTGAGTGAATCATCCATCCTCACTTGTATGTAAATTTTTCTGAAGAAATCGAAAAACTTGCGCCCGATGTTTAGCAGTCTGCTCCTTCTGTGTTTAATCTTTTGAGAAATCCTTCTGCACGTGTCTAAGTCCATAGCTAATCTATCTATGGCTAGAGTTTGAGAGGTTAATTATAATCAGGCTGAGAGAATTTTGATTAGGAACATTCATATGTAAGAATGTTCTAAGAGTCGTAAAATCTGGCGCACATTTCATCTTCAATGAAATGATCATTGCTCAGTCCACAGTGTAAAGTTTTACACAAGTGAGGGCTTAAAATCTAAGTTGGAAGGTAAGCCATCTATGGCTAAAAGATCTTGATCAAACGGGATTTACTTTGGGAGAACCAGTGCTAAGAAGTTGCAGGTGTCAAAGTCGCCATTGCAGAGAAGCTCTTTCAGATATAGGTAAAGTGTTTCACACATTTCTCAGTATATACTCAATCTTTTTGAGAGATTTAACTTGGCAAAGTTGCGCAACCTTAAGGCAAAGTGTTGTGCAAAGTTTTATCAAAAACTTTACAGGATTGATTAGTCAATGAGTGATTAATCTGCAGCAGACTTTTCTGAAGAAGCTGAATTTTTCAGAATAATCAATTTTCTGATAAATTGGTGAAAGTTCTCTAAGTTTGGTGGAGTCTAAGGTTAATCTTGATATAGAGGTGATCTAAATTCAAGGTTAACTTGTTCTTTTGGAGATTAACACTCTCCATCAGTGGTATCAGAGCCAGGTTGTGTCAAAATTGAAGTGAAGGAGACTCCAATTACTGCAGAAATACAAATCTTTACATCTCGAAGGTGCAAAAGGTTAAAGTGTGAAGAAAGATTGAAGGAAGACATACAAAGAGTATCAAAAGGATCAGAAGGAGCAACATTCGAAGTAAAGGTACATTCATTATCTGTAAAGGTTAAAGATTTGGAAATACAGGTGAAGCAAGGATGGGAGATAGTCTCCAAATTGAGAAGCTGGATAGAGAGAACTATCCTGCATGGTCTATGAGGATGGAAGCTCATCTTATGAGCAAAGATCTGATAGGATACATCACAGGAGATGAAGAAAAGCCAGAATTCAGAGATCCTAGTGTTCCAACTAGGGAGGAGCTTGCAGATTTGAAGAATTGGATGAAGAAGGATGCTCAAGCAAGAAGTATCATCTACATGGCAGTCAATGACTATTTGCTTCCTCACATTAGAGGACTTGAAAGTGCATGTGACATTTGGAATGCTTTGGAAGAGCATTTCCAAAATACAACCAAATCAAGGAAAGCTTCACTATGGGCAGAGTTTACTACTTTTAAGAAGAAGGCCTCACAATCAATCTCTGATTATGTGACAAAGATGAAGGACATTGCAGATTCTTTAGGTGCAGTGGATGAAGATATTGAAGAAGACAAATTGGTAAGACAAATACTCACAGGGCTAAGAGGAGATGAGAAATGGAAGCCTTTCATTTTATCTACAGAACTTTCATTAGATCACTTTACTCCTGACTTGAATCAATTGTTAGGTCATATGCTAACTTTTGAGAATGATGTCAAAGGAGATGTTGATAAGAGTGCAGGTCATGCAATGTACTCTAAAGACAAGAAGAAAGCTAACAAAGGAAAGCAACAATCAGGTGAAGAAGAAGGTACATCAAACCAAGCAAATTTCATAAGAGGAAGAGGAAATGGCAGAAGTAGAGGAAGAGGCAGAAACAACAAAGATAATGCAAGAGCTTGTTGGATATGTGGTAAGACCAATCATCTATCTCATGATTGTTGGCATAATAATCAAAACAATGGTAATTATCAGAACTTTAATCAAAGAGCAAGAGGTGGTAGATTTCAGAGAGGAAACTTCAGAGGTAGAGGTGGTAGGAATTCTTTTGGAAGAGGTGGAGGAAGAAGCTTCCAAAATCAATCCTATAATAGCACCTACTACAACTATGCATCAGATCAAAAAGAAGACTCGACTCTCATTATGAATACTTGTGAAACCTCACATGAGGACATGAGAGTGTTTTATATTGATTCAGGATGTAGTAATCATTTAAGTGGAAATATTGCTTTGATGACTGACCTAGATCATAATGCTATTAATCATACAGTTCAGACAGGTGATAATACAAAGCATAAGGTAAAGTCAATTGGTTCAGTCAAAGCTAAGGATGGGAGCACTCTTCTGAGTAAGGTACTTTATGTTCCCACAATTCCAAAGAATTTGATCAGTGTAGGTCAAATTGTGGAAAAAGGTTATGAGGTAAGGTTTACCAATGATGGAGTTTATGTGGAAGACCCTAGTCAAGGGTATAAACAAATTATTGCAGGAAAGAAAGAAGGAAGGCTTTTCACATTGAAGGTACAAGGAAATGTTGGACATGCTATGTTCACATATGGAGAGCAAAAGGTGTCAGAATTGGATCTTTGGCACAAAAGACTTGGACACTTTAATGAAAGAGGTATCAAAGAGATGATTAACAATGATTCAGTGCTTGGGTTGCCTAACATTGCAGGTCAACACATGACATACAGATGTGAGGCATGTCAATTAGGTAAGGCTCATAAGCAATCCTATTCCAAGCATGGGTTTATGTATTCAGAAAGACTTGAATTGGTGCATACAGATGTGTGGGGTCCTTCAAAGGACTTTAGTATAAATGGTTCAAGATATTATGTCATATATGTTGATGATGCTACCAGGTGGATCACAATTTATGTGATTAAAGAAAAGTCAGAAGTGTTTAATACATTTAAACACTATCATGCATATGCAGAAAGGATTACAGGTCAAAAATTGAAGAGACTAAGGTCAGATGGAGGGGGAGAGTATTTTTCAAATGAGTTCAATGATAATTTGTGGAATGCAGGTATAAAGAGAGAAGTTACTTGCAGGTATTCTCCTCAACAAAATGGGGTAGCAGAAAGAAGAAATAGGACTCTTGTTGAGTTTGCAAGGTCCATGATGAAAGAGAAGAATTGTCCAAATTATTTGTGGGCAGAGGCTGTAAATACAGCTACATACTTGGTCAATAGATTGCCTTGTAAAGCTTTGCAGGGTATGACACCATATGAAGCTTGGTGGGGTAAGAAACCTACCTTAGATCATTGCAGAATATTTGGATGCTTGGCATATGCATATGTGCCATCTCAATTGAGGCATAAGTTGGAGCCTAAGGCAGAAAAGTATGTATTCATTGGTTATGATGATAAGCAAATGGGATACAGGTTGTGGAGTCCATCCACAAAGCAATTTATTGTATCCAAGGATGTTACATTTGATGAGCAAGGTACTTGGTATGCAGGTAAATATAATATACATGCAGATGATGAAGAAGTAGTGGATCAAAGAAAAGGTAAAGCAAAGATTCAATTACTTGATGAAAGTGAGAACAATGAAGTGCAGGTTGAAGTTGAAGAGAGGCCAAGGTTTGATCCAGAATGTGATGAACCAGAAACTTCAAGAAGTGCAGAAGTTAGAAGGTCATCTAGGCACAAATGGCAACCTACAAGGTATAGCTATGACACTTCATTCTTAACTACTAAAGATTATGCTTATTTGGTAAAAGCAGATGAAGACCCTTCTACATATGAAGAGGCCAAAGGGAAGAAGAATTGGGAAGATGCTATGCAAGAGGAGTATGATGCATTGATAGAGAATCAAACATGGGATTTGGTTCCTAAACCTAATAGTCAGAAGATCATTGGATGTAAGTGGGTTTACAAAACAAAGAGATTTGCAGATGGAAGTGTGTCTAGGTACAAAGCTAGACTTGTTGTGAAAGGGTATGCACAAACATATGGAGTGGACTATGATGAGACTTATAGTCCTGTGGCAAAGATGACAACCATCAGGACACTCATAGCAATTGCTGCTTGCAAAGGTTGGAAGTTATCTCAATTAGATGTAAAAAATGCTTTCTTGAATGGTTACATTTCAGATGAAGTCTACATGGAGCAACCAGATGGGTTCAAAGATCAAGTGAGTCCAAATTATGTGTGTAAGCTCAAGAGAGCTTTGTATGGGTTGAAGCAGGCCCCAAGGGCTTGGAATTATAGGCTTGTAAAATTCTTGAATGATCTTGGATTTCAAGCATCAAAGGCAGATAGTAGCTTACTAGTCAAAGCAAGTGAAGATGGGTTCATTTATGTGTGTATTTATGTTGATGACATAATACTTACAGGAACAGATGATAAGGGAATACAAATGATCAAGAAGCAGATGGAGAAAGAGTTTAAAATTAGTGATTTGGGGAACCTATCATTCTTCTTGGGAATGGAGATCTCTTATACTCAACATGGAGTATATGTGACCCAAGAAAGGTATCTTAAAAATTTGCTAACCAAATTTAAAATGGAAGATTGCAGGGTTGCACCTACACCTTTGGAAGTGAACCATAAATTGTCTAGGTTTGGAGGAGAAGAGTTCAAAGATATGAAACTCTATCAAAGTTTGGTTGGTAGCTTGATCTATGCTACATTGACAAGGCCTGATTTATCATATGCAGTTGGTGTGCTTTCACAATTTATGCATTGTCCTAGAAAGGAACATTGGATTGCAGGACAAAGAGTACTTAGGTACATCAAGGGTACACTCAGAGAAGGGTTGTACTATGGATTTACTTCTGATACAAGAGTGAAGATATATAGTGATGCAGATTGGGCAGGTAATGTGGATGATAGAAGATCAACACATGGATACTTGTGCTATGTAGGAGACAAATTGATTTCATGGTGTTCCAAGAAGCAACATACAGTTGCTTTGTCATCTACAGAAGCAGAATATAAAGGTATGGTGGAAGCTGCAAAAGAGGTAATATGGCTAAAGACACTTTTGAAAGTTTTTGATGTGATTCAGAGTACTCCTATTATTTGTGGAGACAATATGAGTTCATTATACTTGGCAGCTAATCCTGTATTTCATGCTAGAACTAAGCATATTGAAATACAGTATCATTTTCTGAGAGAGAAGGTCATTGAGAAGGAGATTGAAGTCATACACACTCCCACAAAAGATCAAGTTGCAGATATGATGACAAAAAGTCTAGATGGACCAAAACTACAAAGATTCAAGGATATGGCTGGAGTAAACAAGATAGAGAAGAACCTCAATTAATGATTGAGGGGGAGCTGTTGGTGCATGACAATCATCAATTGAAGAATTATGGAGGAATGAAATCAAGGAGTCAAGAAGAAAACAAAGTCAGATGGTTGAATGAAGGACATGTTCAGAAAATCCAAAGATATGTACACATATGTACATTAGCTGACTTATATCTTTGTTTAGCCATACATTTGTATATATTCATATATAAATATGTTGGAAAATGTCGGGCAATGAGAGCAGAAGAAGATTAGAGAATAGGGAGAGAGAAATTAGTGTCATTAGACACATTGGAAGTGAGTGAATCATCCATCCTCACTTGTATGTAAATTTTTCTGAAGAAATCGAAAAACTTGCGCCCGATGTTTAGCAGTCTGCTCCTTCTGTGTTTAATCTTTTGAGAAATCCTTCTGCACGTGTCTAAGTCCATAGCTAATCTATCTATGGCTAGAGTTTGAGAGGTTAATTATAATCAGGCTGAGAGAATTTTGATTAGGAACATTCATATGTAAGAATGTTCTAAGAGTCGTAAAATCTGGCGCACATTTCATCTTCAATGAAATGATCATTGCTCAGTCCACAGTGTAAAGTTTTACACAAGTGAGGGCTTAAAATCTAAGTTGGAAGGTAAGCCATCTATGGCTAAAAGATCTTGATCAAACGGGATTTACTTTGGGAGAACCAGTGCTAAGAAGTTGCAGGTGTCAAAGTCGCCATTGCAGAGAAGCTCTTTCAGATATAGGTAAAGTGTTTCACACATTTCTCAGTATATACTCAATCTTTTTGAGAGATTTAACTTGGCAAAGTTGCGCAACCTTAAGGCGAAGTGTTGTGCAAAGTTTTATCAAAAACTTTACAGGATTGATTAGTCAATGAGTGATTAATCTGCAGCAGACTTTTCTGAAGAAGCTGAATTTTTCAGAATAATCAATTTTCTGATAAATTGGTGAAAGTTCTCTAAGTTTGGTGGAGTCTAAGGTTAATCTTGATATAGAGGTGATCTAAATTCAAGGTTAACTTGTTCTTTTGGAGATTAACACTCTCCATCAGTGGTATCAGAGCCAGGTTGTGTCAAAATTGAAGTGAAGGAGACTCCAATTACTGCAGAAATACAAATCTTTACATCTCGAAGGTGCAAAAGGTTAAAGTGTGAAGAAAGATTGAAGGAAGACATACAAAGAGTATCAAAAGGATCAGAAGGAGCAACATTCGAAGTAAAGGTACATTCATTATCTGTAAAGGTTAAAGATTTAGAAATACAGGTGAAGCAAGGATGGGAGATAGTCTCCAAATTGAGAAGCTGGATAGAGAGAACTATCCTGCATGGTCTATGAGGATGGAAGCTCATCTTATGAGCAAAGATCTGATAGGATACATCACAGGAGATGAAGAAAAGCCAGAATTCAGAGATCCTAGTGTTCCAACTAGGGAGGAGCTTGCAGATTTGAAGAATTGGATGAAGAAGGATGCTCAAGCAAGAAGTATCATCTACATGGCAGTCAATGACTATTTGCTTCCTCACATTAGAGGACTTGAAAGTGCATGTGACATTTGGAATGCTTTGGAAGAGCATTTCCAAAATACAACCAAATCAAGGAAAGCTTCACTATGGGCAGAGTTTACTACTTTTAAGAAGAAGGCCTCACAATCAATCTCTGATTATGTGACAAAGATGAAGGACATTGCAGATTCTTTAGGTGCAGTGGATGAAGATATTGAAGAAGACAAATTGGTAAGACAAATACTCACAGGGCTAAGAGGAGATGAGAAATGGAAGCCTTTCATTTTATCTACAGAACTTTCATTAGATCACTTTACTCCTGACTTGAATCAATTGTTAGGTCATATGCTAACTTTTGAGAATGATGTCAAAGGAGATGTTGATAAGAGTGCAGGTCATGCAATGTACTCTAAAGACAAGAAGAAAGCTAACAAAGGAAAGCAACAATCAGGTGAAGAAGAAGGTACATCAAACCAAGCAAATTTCATAAGAGGAAGAGGAAATGGCAGAAGTAGAGGAAGAGGCAGAAACAACAAAGATAATGCAAGAGCTTGTTGGATATGTGGTAAGACCAATCATCTATCTCATGATTGTTGGCATAATAATCAAAACAATGGTAATTATCAGAACTTTAATCAAAGAGCAAGAGGTGGTAGATTTCAGAGAGGAAACTTCAGAGGTAGAGGTGGTAGGAATTCTTTTGGAAGAGGTGGAGGAAGAAGCTTCCAAAATCAATCCTATAATAGCACCTACTACAACTATGCATCAGATCAAAAAGAAGACTCGACTCTCATTATGAATACTTGTGAAACCTCACATGAGGACATGAGAGTGTTTTATATTGATTCAGGATGTAGTAATCATTTAAGTGGAAATATTGCTTTGATGACTGACCTAGATCATAATGCTATTAATCATACAGTTCAGATAGGTGATAATACAAAGCATAAGGTAAAGTCAATTGGTTCAGTCAAAGCTAAGGATGGGATCACTCTTCTGAGTAAGGTACTTTATGTTCCCACAATTCCAAAGAATTTGATCAGTGTAGGTCAAATTGTGGAAAAAGGTTATGAGGTAAGGTTTACCAATGATGGAGTTTATGTGGAAGACCCTAGTCAAGGGTATAAACAAATTATTGCAGGAAAGAAAGAAGGAAGGCTTTTCACATTGAAGGTACAAGGAAATGTTGGACATGCTATGTTCACATATGGAGAGCAAAAGGTGTCAGAATTGGATCTTTGGCACAAAAGACTTGGACACTTTTATGAAAGAGGTATCAAAGAGATGATTAACAATGATTCAGTGCTTGGGTTGCCTAACATTGCAGGTCAACACATGACATACAGATGTGAGGCATGTCAATTAGGTAAGGCTCATAAGCAATCCTATTCCAAGCATGGGTTTATGTATTCAGAAAGACTTGAATTGGTGCATACAGATGTGTGGGGTCCTTCAAAGGACTTTAGTATAAATGGTTCAAGATATTATGTCATATATGTTGATGATGCTACCAGGTGGATCACAATTTATGTGATTAAAGAAAAGTCAGAAGTGTTTAATACATTTAAACACTATCATGCATATGCAGAAAGGATTACAGGTCAAAAATTGAAGAGACTAAGGTTAGATGGAGGGGGAGAGTATTTTTCAAATGAGTTCAATGATTATTTGTGGAATGCAGGTATAAAGAGAGAAGTTACTTGCAGGTATTCTCCTCAACAAAATGGGGTAGCAGAAAGAAGAAATAGGACTCTTGTTGAGTTTGCAAGGTCCATGATGAAAGAGAAGAATTGTCCAAATTATTTGTGGGCAGAGGCTGTAAATACAGCTACATACTTGGTCAATAGATTGCCTTGTAAAGCTTTGCAGGGTATGACACCATATGAAGCTTGGTGGGGTAAGAAACCTACCTTAGATCATTGCAGAATATTTGGATGCTTGGCATATGCATATGTGCCATCTCAATTGAGGCATAAGTTGGAGCCTAAGGCAGAAAAGTATGTATTCATTGGTTATGATGATAAGCAAATGGGATACAGGTTGTGGAGTCCATCCACAAAGCAATTTATTGTATCCAAGGATGTTACATTTGATGAGCAAGGTACTTGGTATGCAGGTAAATATAATATACATGCAGATGATGAAGAAGTAGTGGATCAAAGAAAAGGTAAAGCAAAGATTCAATTACTTGATGAAAGTGAGAACAATGAAGTGCAGGTTGAAGTTGAAGAGAGGCCAAGGTTTGATCCAGAATGTGATGAACCAGAAACTTCAAGAAGTGCAGAAGTTAGAAGGTCATCTAGGCACAAATGGCAACCTACAAGGTATAGCTATGACACTTCATTCTTAACTACTAAAGATTATGCTTATTTGGTAAAAGCAGATGAAGACCCTTCTACATATGAAGAGGCCAAAGGGAAGAAGAATTGGGAAGATGCTATGCAAGAGGAGTATGATGCATTGATAGAGAATCAAACATGGGATTTGGTTCCTAAACCTAATAGTCAGAAGATCATTGGATGTAAGTGGGTTTACAAAACAAAGAGATTTGCAGATGGAAGTGTGTCTAGGTACAAAGCTAGACTTGTTGTGAAAGGGTATGCACAAACATATGGAGTGGACTATGATGAGACTTATAGTCCTGTGGCAAAGATGACAACCATCAGGACACTCATAGCAATTGCTGCTTGCAAAGGTTGGAAGTTATCTCTATTAGATGTAAAAAATGCTTTCTTGAATGGTTACATTTCAGATGAAGTCTACATGGAGCAACCAGATGGGTTCAAAGATCAAGTGAGTCCAAATTATGTGTGTAAGCTCAAGAGAGCTTTGTATGGGTTGAAGCAGGCCCCAAGGGCTTGGAATTATAGGCTTGTAAAATTCTTGAATGATCTTGGATTTCAAGCATCAAAGGCAGATAGTAGCTTACTAGTCAAAGCAAGTGAAGATGGGTTCATTTATGTGTGTATTTATGTTGATGACATAATACTTACAGGAACAGATGATAAGGGAATACAAATGATCAAGAAGCAGATGGAGAAAGAGTTTAAAATCAGTGATTTGGGGAACCTATCATTCTTCTTGGGAATGGAGATCTCTTATACTCAACATGGAGTATATGTGACCCAAGAAAGGTATCTTAAAAATTTGCTAACCAAATTTAAAATGGAAGATTGCAGGGTTGCACCTACACCTTTGGAAGTGAACCATAAATTGTCTAGGTTTGGAGGAGAAGAGTTCAAAGATATGAAACTCTATCAAAGTTTGGTTGGTAGCTTGATCTATGCTACATTGAGAAGGCCTGATTTATCATATGCAGTTGGTGTGCTTTCACAATTTATGCATTGTCCTAGAAAGGAACATTGGATTGCAGGACAAAGAGTACTTAGGTACATCAAGGGTACACTCAGAGAAGGGTTGTACTATGGATTTACTTCTGATACAAGAGTGAAGATATATAGTGATGCAGATTGGGCAGGTAATGTGGATGATAGAAGATCAACACATGGATACTTGTGCTATGTAGGAGACAAATTGATTTCATGGTGTTCCAAGAAGCAACATACAGTTGCTTTGTCATCTACAGAAGCAGAATATAAAGGTATGGTGGAAGCTGCAAAAGAGGTAATATGGCTAAAGACACTTTTGAAAGTTTTTGATGTGATTCAGAGTACTCCTATTATTTGTGGAGACAATATGAGTTCATTATACTTGGCAGCTAATCCTGTATTTCATGCTAGAACTAAGCATATTGAAATACAGTATCATTTTCTGAGAGAGAAGGTCATTGAGAAGGAGATTGAAGTCATACACACTCCCACAAAAGATCAAGTTGCAGATATGATGACAAAAAGTCTAGATGGACCAAAACTACAAAGATTCAAGGATATGGCTGGAGTAAACAAGATAGAGAAGAACCTCAATTAATGATTGAGGGGGAGCTGTTGGTGCATGACAATCATCAATTGAAGAATTATGGAGGAATGAAATCAAGGAGTCAAGAAGAAAACAAAGTCAGATGGTTGAATGAAGGACATGTTCAGAAAATCCAAAGATATGTACACATATGTACATTAGCTGACTTATATCTTTGTTTAGCCATACATTTGTATATATTCATATATAAATATGTTGGAAAATGTCGGGCAATGAGAGCAGAAGAAGATTAGAGAATAGGGAGAGAGAAATTAGTGTCATTAGACACATTGGAAGTGAGTGAATCATCCATCCTCACTTGTATGTAAATTTTTCTGAAGAAATCGAAAAACTTGCGCCCGATGTTTAGCAGTCTGCTCCTTCTGTGTTTAATCTTTTGAGAAATCCTTCTGCACGTGTCTAAGTCCATAGCTAATCTATCTATGGCTAGAGTTTGAGAGGTTAATTATAATCAGGCTGAGAGAATTTTGATTAGGAACATTCATATGTAAGAATGTTCTAAGAGTCGTAAAATCTGGCGCACATTTCATCTTCAATGAAATGATCATTGCTCAGTCCACAGTGTAAAGTTTTACACAAGTGAGGGCTTAAAATCTAAGTTGGAAGGTAAGCCATCTATGGCTAAAAGATCTTGATCAAACGGGATTTACTTTGGGAGAACCAGTGCTAAGAAGTTGGAGGTGTCAAAGTCGCCATTGCAGAGAAGCTCTTTCAGATATAGGTAAAGTGTTTCACACATTTCTCAGTATATACTCAATCTTTTTGAGAGATTTAACTTGGCAAAGTTGCGCAACCTTAAGGCAAAGTGTTGTGCAAAGTTTTATCAAAAACTTTACAGGATTGATTAGTCAATGAGTGATTAATCTGCAGCAGACTTTTCTGAAGAAGCTGAATTTTTCAGAATAATCAATTTTCTGATAAATTGGTGAAAGTTCTCTAAGT
The DNA here is from genome assembly GCA_020310875.1 of Ceratopteris richardii. Taxonomy (NCBI): domain Eukaryota; kingdom Viridiplantae; phylum Streptophyta; class Polypodiopsida; order Polypodiales; family Pteridaceae; genus Ceratopteris; species Ceratopteris richardii. The sequence continues at coordinate 180,607,199 of CM035416.1, forward strand.
TTGGTGGAGTCTAAGGTTAATCTTGATATAGAGGTGATCTAAATTCAAGGTTAACTTGTTCTTTTGGAGATTAACACTCTCCATCAAAAAAGCATACATGGCAGCCTTGCATCTTACCAATCTTCATGGCATCCAAACATTTGTACCTTCAGCTCATCTATGGCTGAACATGACCAAACTTTAGTGATTAAATATCACTCTAACAATCACATATAATCATGCATGCAAATCACCAATCTTTTGAGCATATATTAAGCTCACTTTATGCCAAATCATATGGCTACATAAACCTGCAAAATTTCAGCATGTGTAGGCTTTATAAAACAGCCTATTACTCATCAACACATCATCAACATGTGTATAAATTTTCCTTGACCACATGTTCATACATTCCTACATTTTCGACATCAATCAACAACTCAAAATTCAACTTATATTCAGCCTAAGCATGGCTGTCCAAAACCATCATACAATTTGAGCATACTTTCACAAGCATGCATACATAAGCATATCCAATGCAAAAGCATAAAATGCTATCATCAAGCTTACATAAAAGCTTAAACCTTTAGCCATGTACATAACCAAAACTTGCACTTCATTCAATTGAGTGCAATGTCCAAAGCATCCATACAATGCTCTCATACAACTGGTAGTTGTGCATCCAAGATTCTTTGCTTGAATTTTCATCTTCTTCTATAGGCTGCTCATAAGGCTTCATTCAAGTGATTAGTATCACTTATATCAAGATTCAATGATGAATCATATGTAGAAAGAGTAGGACAAGAGTGTATGATTTCAAATAACATAAAGCAACAACACTGTCTTACATACCAAAAGCTTTATCTCCATAGCTTTCCAATGAGCATGATAGCTCCAAGCTTTCCTTTGCCATCTCTGCATCTTCTTCAAGATCTCTTTGCACATCCATGGGCTCCACTCCCAATGATCTGCAACCAAAGCTCTGATACCAAAATGTGGAGAAATTTCACTCCAATAGACTCCAATACACGCAGCGGAAGTTAGAGAACCTCTTCTAGAATCTGCCCTGTAAGATACATGCTTACAAAAACCTGATTCCGTCCCAACTCAGAGATCCAATGGGTCTGAAATTTTGTCCACACACAGTAGACTTTTGTAGCTTTCTAAGAAGCTAAAAAACACTCCATTTGGAGTTCATTTGACCAGGCAACTAACTATTCAAAGATAGACTACCTGTCATCTCAGGTTATGCAGAAAACTGAGGTTCACAAGAAATGTTCCCAGTAACTATTGAAGAATGATCTGACAGAGATATTTGAGATACAGAGAGAGTAAGAGATACGATTTCCAACACGATATCATATGCATTAATTGGATACATACATAGAGAGATATGATCTTTACAAGGTGGATGTGTACAGAAAAGGTATGCGGCTGGAATACCTTTGTGCCTTCTAACATCCAAATGAGGTACCTTCTGATATCCATTGGTGAGACAATGACCAGCATATGCTTCTGCACCATCTCCTTGTCATCTCCAAACATTTTCACGTTCAAATGAGCTCTATATATAGATCTATGGGTATGGGACGTTTCACCTACCCTTGCATCTTCTCTCACCTCTTGACCTTTCCTTTCTTGTCCTTTGTCCTTCCATTTGCTTGGGTGACTTTTGGTGCTCCAAATCACTCCATATGGATAAGGCCACGACTTTTTTTTGTATTCCATATATCTAAACATATTTTGGCTTTTATATAAACCATAAATACATTTGGGCTTTTTAATTCAACACTACTTTAAGGTTATGAGTGTGCCCTTTATATTTTTAGGGTCTTTCTTCATTTTGGGCTTACAACAAGTACATAAATGATGAAGAGGTACATAATGAAGGTGAGTATGTGTCAAGCCTCACAGTTGGAGCTTGCACATGTTCCATAATTTTCAACATCTTATCAATGGAAGAAGGCTCTCATTTACTCCAAGACTTGTTACATTTACATGTATTGTTGTCGTTGTGAGTGTGTGAGAGTGGAGTGTGTGTGCCTATGCATGTCTCTCCTTTGTATGAGTAGAGTAGTTGCATTTGCTTGTATCTTCCTCATGGACTAGGATCTTTGACTCCCTATTCTCCTTGTTTTCAAGCATGTGGCATAGCATGGGCTTGATGCCAATGGCTTGAACATGTGGGAGGTAGGGGTGGATGAGAGGAGAGTCACTCTTGGGCTTTCCTTCTTGCTTCCATGCAAGGTTGTGAGGGTTCTTGGTAATTCCTTGCTACAACCTCAACAGTTATAGTGCTCAAAGTAAGGGATATGGTTTGTACCATCCATTGACGAACACAATTATTGTGAGTCGAGATGTGGCATTTGCTGAGAATTCCGTTTTTCCTCTACTTGAATGCAAAAAATAGCCAACAATTAGCTCAAAAGATGTGTTCCATGCACTCATGTCTTTGTTCAAAAATGGTGCACTTGACTATGGCCGTGTAGATTAGCCAATTGAGGCTCAAAGGGTTGAAAAATTCCAACAAAATAGTGTTGAAAATGGAGAGAATTCGCTAGCCAAACATGGCTGAGAGTTTTCAGCCAAAAATTATTAAAACTACTGGAAATTTCCAGCCACATATGGCTGAACATTTGTGTCAAAATATGGCTGAAAATGAGCATGAAATTCAGCCCACGCATGATGTACATATTGAAGATGTTTTACATAATGAACACATGTCTATCAAGAGTGCAAAAACTATGCTAAAGTGGCTGAAACAAACTTTGCAGGATAGCAAATTGAGTGCACCTTTACTTGGTAGAACAAGATCAAGCTCTCACCATGCATCAAGTAATTTTGTGGATTATTCTCTTATTGCTATAGCATGTAATGAAGAGCCACTTTCTTTTGAAGATGCATGTGACGATCCGCAATGGATGAGTTCTATGCAATCAAAAATGGATTCCATACATAGGAATGGTACTTGGGAGTTAATGTGAATTGCCAGAAGGAAAGAATGCCATTGGTACGAAGTAGGTTTATAAGATTAAGAGAAAATTTTATGGTAGCATTGATCGCTACAAAGCTAGATTGGTTGCCAAAGGATATGCCCAACAATATGACATTGACTATGAGGAAACATTTGCACCTACTTCACGCATGACTACCATTCATACCGTGGTTGCATTGGCTGCCCATCGAGGTTGGAAAGTGCATCAATTGGACATAAAAACAGCCTTCTTGAATGGTGATTTGCAAGAAGAGGTCTATGTGAAGCAACCTCCTGGATTTGCTATCAAAGGGAAAGAGCATATGGTTTTTCTCTTGCATAAAGCCTTGTATGGTCTCACGCAAGCTCCACATGCATGGTATGAAAAAATCCATAAGCACTTGATTGATCTTGGCTTCACATGTAGTCCAATTGAAAGCACACTCTATGTACGCAAAGATGGGGCTGATCTTACACTGTTGGTTCTTTATGTTGATGACATACTCTTGACTCGATCATATGATGCAAAACTTGACATTCTTATTGCTGATTTGCAGCATAATTTTGATGTCACTTATCTTGGTCTTTTGAGCTACTATCTTGGCATCTAGTTTGTATCCATCGAGGGGGGAATTGTTATGCATCAAGCAAAACATGTTGAAAAAATACTTCAATGTTTTGACTTTGAGGATTGCAAGCCAATTTCCACACCAGTTGAGACAGGATTTAGATTCTCAGTTGAGGATTCTAGTGATGTATTTGAAACTTCTCTTTATCATCAAGCTGTGGGATGTCTTATATATGCATGCAACACAAGGCCAGATATACAGTATGAAGTTTCCCAATTGAGTCGATTCATGCATAGCCCTGGCACTAAGCATTGACAAGCGGTAAAATGTGTGTTTAGATATCTCAGAGGCACTTTGAGCTTAGGTCTCTTTTATGGAAGAGATATTCAGCCATGCTTGCATGCTTTTACAGATAATGATTGGGCTGGTTGTTATGATACTCGTGTGTCCACTCGTGGTAATTGCTTTTTCCTTGGAGACTCATGCATATCTTTGTTGAGTAAGAAGAAATCTACAGTGGCCACATCAAGTTGTGAAGCTGAGTACAGGGTAGTTTTCATAGCTACAGTGGAGCATATATGGCTGAGACACCTATTGATGGATCTTTGCATGGAGATTGATGTAGCTACGCATATTCTCACTAATAGTCAGAGTGCTTTGGTTGTTGCACAAAACCTAGTGTTTCATGCACAGACCAAACATATTGAGGTGTTGATTTGGTATATGTGCCTAGATAAGATAATGTGGCAGACATATTCACTAAAGATCTTCCACGAAAAAGTTTTGAAGCTTTTTGCAAAGCTTTAGGCTTATTACCTTGTGGGGGATGATCTCTCTCCCTGTATGTGTTCACATCATCCGCTCCAGGGGGTTTTGTTACACTTATGTGTTCCTCGAGTAGCTTTGATGTGAACCTTTTCCCTATACATGGACACTTTTTACTCTAGTGTTGGCTAGAGGTTTTTTTCCCATGTTACCACATACTTGATACTCTCATATGTGGTGGTACTTTGTACTTAGGGATATTATTCAGCTCTTACTTCTGTTAAGTTCATCATCAATAGAGAGAGCTATTCTAGCCATCGTCTTCTCTATGTGCCACTTGCTGTGTTTGTGCTCCTTGTGTGTGCTTCTCGTGTGTTTCTCGCACTTCTACACACACCCAACACTTCTAACTATGAAGATAAATTCCAAAATACTTGACTTTTGGGTATATCATAGGATCTATAATGGAGTAGCTTCTCCAATAAAAATTTTTGAAAGTGGAGTTTCCATTATGACAATATCATGTGCTCATCAAACACATGTACCACTCTTTGGAAAATCCTCACGGGAGATTGTTTTGAGAAGAGTAGGTCATTTGACCTACCACTTGATATCCAATTTCTTCCAAATTTTAATAGCATATAGCTACTAATATCTACTTGTATTGATATACTTTTCATAGTATTTTGACATTTGGATCTTTCACAATGACCAAATACTAAGACTCTATATCTGCACTATCTCTTTCTCTCTACCTCTCTTTTTTTTCTCTCTACCTTTATCTTTTTCTCTCTTTGTTGAAGAGGCGCAACTGAATTATTGTTTATATTATAGATCCCTGATTCTATCTACCACGAAATTAATGTAGCCTAGTTGTTAGAACCTCTGCCTCCTAGATGGAGGTCATGGGTTCAATACCCATGTTGTTGCACAGCGGGCTTGCCTCTCCATGAGTTACAATGGGAAGTAATTACAGACGTGATATTCCAATTGCATCGCTTGAAGTCTTTTTGCCTCGTGAGTGCATAAAACTCAGGCGGCCTCTCTTCGATTTCTCCATGATTTCTCCATGGCTATTCGTGTCCTCACACCAATGATGAAGATGCCAAAAATTAGCATCGAATCCTTCCATCTCTCCAAGGCCTCTGTCCTTGAGGCTCTGATACCAAATGTGAGAAGTGGAGAATGACATGCCTAGGCCTCACCTCCTAGCCTATATATATATATATATATATATATATATATATATATATATATATATATATATATATATATATATATATATATATATATATATATATATATATATATATATATATATATATATATATATCTATATATATAGCCCTTGCCTATTCACCATCTAGAGTTCTCTCTAAGGTCCCTCTACTCATCTCGCCATCATGAGTAGGTACCTGGTATGAACTCTCCGGCTTTTGGCCTTGGCTATCCCCCGAGTAAGGAACTTCTCGTTCCTCCAAGCATGTACATCTTTGGAGTATAAAATATGGTGGTTGGATCACTTAACCATCCCCCTTACTTGATTGACTAGGGTGGCCCCTCGTGACTTTTAGTGGACTACTTAATATCAAGAAAGTTTTTTCTAACTTAAAAGACTTCTGAGGCAAGCTTCGATCTTGCAAGCTTCAAATTGGGACCTCCCCTTCCATGTTTTGTGGATGCCTCAGACATTGATATAGGGAGTGTCTTAATGCAACTTCAAGATAAGTGGTATCATCGAGTATATTATGCTAGTCAATGATTAGCTCCTATTGAATGAAATTATTCTGTTATGAAGCATGAATGTTTGGGACTTATTTATTGTTTGAAACAATTTCAGCACTACTTGCTTGGCCAATAATTTACCTTCCATGTGGACCACTCTACATTAACATATTTGGTTCGCTAGCAGAATTTGGGTGGAAGACTTGCAAGATGGGTTCTTCTTTTGCAAGAATTTGACTATGATGTGGTGCATCGCCTAGGGTCTTCCCATGCAATTGCCAACTTTTTCTCCTAATTGGATTTTGGTGAAGCTACGATGGGAACGGATGGTTCCTCCCTAGCTACTTACATGGCTGACCCTAGCCCTTCCCTCATTTAGTGGAATCTTGCATACTCATATTATGATACCCTTATGACTTTTTTGATGATTGGCTATCCCCCGGATTCCTTGTCTAGAACTACGAGATAGAAGTTGGTTTTGTATAGTAGTCCATTCCGTATCATTGTAGGTGAATTTAACCATGCTGACACCTCTAGAGCTTGACTCTGATGTGTTATGATGCATGAAGTATTGTCGATTTTGTCCTTGGCTCACTCTGCACCTTTAGCTAGTCCTTTTTGGTGGAATTAATGCACAAGAGGATCTTGCAAAGTGGTCTGTTGTGGCCCACCATGCAACGAGATGTGCATGAGTATGTATGATAGTGTGATCTTTGCCAATGAATTGCTCAACCTTTTTTGTGATGTCACTTTCCTCCATAGCCTATTCTTCCTTTATAACCATTCCAAAAATGGGGTGTGGATTTCATTGGTCCAATTACTCCCCTGATTGCCCTCACTGCTAATCATTATATTCTGAACGGCACCGACTATACTACATGCTAGGCTGAGGCCTAGGTAGTTTTTTCTACCACTACTACAATAGTCGCCAAGTGCTTAACTCGAGATCTTTTTCCATGCTTTGGTCTTTCCCTTGAAATCGTGTCAGATAGAGACACTCATTTTGCAAATGAATTAATTGAAGCTTTGACAAAATCCTTTAATATAACACGTAAATTTAGTACTCCCTATTATCCTCGTGCTAATGATCTTGCGAAAAACACCAACAAAACACTATTGACTTTGCTCAAAAAATTAATAATTGACTATCTTGATCACTGGGATTAACTCCTGCTTGCCATTCTTTGGGCATACCAAACTATGTATAATGTGACTATACCCCCTTTAAATTAGCCTATGGAATTGAAGCTATTCCTCCTATGGAAGTCTTTGTTCCGAGTCTGAGAGTTGCCATCAAGCATAAACTATTACCAGCTGAATCGCTATATACTCACATCGATGATCTAGGGACCCTTGATGAGTAGAGGTTTGAAAGTTTTCTACTCATGCAAGAAGTACAGTTGAGACAAGCCTAGCTGCATGACATTTCTTAAGGAATCTGATTTTTGAAGTGGGTCAACTCGTCCTATTCTACAACTCCAAGTCTAATCGTGGTACACGAAAATTCAAAGTCTGGTGGTTCGTTCCGTACTAGATTTCAAGGGAGATTGGTCTGGTAGCTTTTGGGTTAGAGAGCCTTGTTGGTCCATTGGTTAAAAATCAGATCAATGGGTCAAAGCTTCATCTTACTGGCCACCTTCCACGTACTCAATCATTTGTTCACCACCCATGTCTGCATGGTTTGCATGATTGCTATGGCTTATCTTCCTCAACTTGCATTCATTATTATGATCATTTTGTTCTTCTATCCTGATGATGCACCATCCATGTGTTTAAAATATCTCTCTTTTGTGATCATTCACTATTGTTTTCTGAGTGTATGCTTTATTGGTACATTTAGCAAGCCTAAGTGCATTGCCAAAGCCTAAGGACTACACATCCTACTTGTCCTCTCACTTGAAGTCATACATGTGAACCTATGCTAGTCAATTCGAGCATAGTTATCTTGGATAAATGTAAATGTCAAAAAGAAGATGGAATCATGTGGATTTAGGAGATTCAAGCCATGAATTATTTGGTGAAGCAATCAAATCAATTATGTTCCTAAAGTGTAGAATCACTTTTAGGTGAGGGAAAATTCAAATTCAAACTAAAACAAGGAGTATAATTGGACATCAAATTGCATGATAAATGAGGTACATGGCATACATTATGAATAGTAAATTTTAAACAATCAATGAACTCCATAAGCACATCTCCAATCCCGACAACGTTGTGGTCGGGTTCTTGTGCACTTAGGGGTGCACACAGAGTGCCAAGAAAATTCAACCTTGATTTAAAAATTCAATGCCTCAAGACAAGCACAAATATTACACATAGATTCTCAATGGATTTCTAAGTACATGTGCATCTTTCCTTCAACTACTCTGCTAGGATTCATGTCATTCCATAAACCCTTAACACTAGTGTAAGCCTAGAATTGTTTCGATTTTGATTTATCTTTATACAAGCCAACACAATTTGTATCTAAAAGACCTTTCTAAAATCCATTTATGTGCCTCTACAAGGCCTATATATGCTAAAATAGCCCCAACCATAGAAATGTGGGAATTTTTGGAGGTTGAATCTTGCATTTCTGTGACTAGTGGTTTTTTGGCATTCAAAAGACTTTCCAAGGTTTCTAGACTCATAGGGAGTCCATATCTAAAGAGAATGAAGCCAACAAGTACTCAAATAGACCCTAGGTAGTCTAAGTGCAAACCCTTATTACTAACTTGAACTTAGACTTGTTCAAAGCTTGTTTTCAACTTCATTGAAGTACAATTCTAGCCTTCCCTAGGCTTATAAAAGTAGAAAAAAAAACTAGCCATAGAAATGGGGGATTCAGGCCTACAAACGTTTTGTAGAAGCAACCCCTAAATTTTTATGGCTCAAGGTTTTTAAGCTTTTGAATACTTAGGAGACGATTGAATGATCATTAATTGACCATACTCAAATGGAATGATGTAAAAAGTACTATTATAAACCCTAATTACTCTATATGTAGGCCCTAAGCATTTATGGAAGATATTGTGTAAAGAAAAAGATAAAACTAACTTCCCTTTTTAAAACTTAGGTACAAGATAAATAGGAGAGAGAGTTAGAGAGAGAGAGGAAAAAAGGAACAAATAGAAAATATAATTTAAGACAAAACATTCCATTCATCATTAAGATACATTGCAAAATATGTTTCACAAAAGCTACAAATTACATAGGTCATGGGTTATTTCCACTTATTCTTCTAGCTAGTTGAATATTTTTAGGTTTTATGGTTACTTTGGCATGGATAGCACACATGTTAGAATCTTCAAGCATTGAGATGAGGTAGGCCTCTACTTCCTCTTGAAGTGCCTCAGGTGCTATCCCTCGTATTTGTAGGCCTACACAATAGATTTGTAGTTCTTCCTTTACCACTCTTGCAAATGCTCTTTGTGATATGCTAAGCTCAATTGAATTCTGATAGTTTCATATCTCTGTAAATGCTCTATAATGTCTTTGTCATTTTTATGGAGCTCTTGCACTGGGAGGAATATTAGGTTGTCATTGAGGTCTACCTCGGAGTTGATAATTCTTTTTTTTTTAATGTACACGATGTGAAGGTCTAGCATCATCTTCCACATTCTATTGTCGATGTGTCTATTGAATTTGCTCCCTTTCATCCTTTGTTGGTATTTGGCCTTGTCCCTATAGAAGTGTCTTCCCTCTATGTGTTACCTTATGACTCGTTGAAATGTGCATCTCATTCCATGGTGGTTGAGTGTAGCTTTGTTCATTAGTCGATGGTTCTCTATTGGAATCACTATCCAATATAATCCCTCTCCTCACCACTTGTTTGGGTCTTGCATTGATGGTTGTCTTCTATAGTGGCTCATCATCAGACTCTAAATTTGACCATCCTTGATACCAATCCTTTTGTTGATTTGTTACTTCATAGTCTCATGATGGATTGCTCCCAGATAGTGTGCCATCATGTGAGAGATGCCTAGAAGTGGTGTGGGAAGCACTTCGAGGTCTCTTGTGGCATTGCAAACATGGTGGGCACTAAGTTCCTTGAGCATTTCTAGGATAGACCATTATACCTCTAGATAGATAGGAGCAAAATCATGAGAAAATGACATAAACAAGCAAGGGGCCTGTTTGCTAGAGTTTATCACTTCACTAAACTAAGTGGGAAACTTGTGGAATGCATAAAACTCTAGAAACAAAGTCGTGATGGTGCTTATATAGAGTTTTACTTTTCCTACAATCTAGCTAACCACCCACCAATAAGTGTAGGTGCACTTTTTGGTGGGTGATTGATGAGATTTGAATTTTATTGAGCCTGGTGGAGTTTCTAACTTGATTCCAGAACTTTGGGTCCTCCTTTTTTTATTGGTCCACTTGCTAAAACTTGTGGTTGAGTCCTTTTGCATGATTGAGACTTGGTTTTCAACACTCCCCCTCAAGTCTCAATGCCTAGATCCTTCATTCCAATGCATGCCTTGAAGTGTTGTATCTTTACTCCACCCAAAGCTTTAGTAAACATATCTATATATTGGTCTTTTGTATTGACATGCTCCACCTTGATATCCTTTGACATGATCTTCTCTCTAATAAAGTGTCAATGCATTTCTATAAGTGTTGACCTTGCATGGAACACTGGATTTTGATCCAAGCATATGCTACTTATGTTGTCACAAAAAATAGGTACTTGCTTAACCTACCAATCAAGATCAACAAACAATTTGTTGGGCCACATAATCTCACATGAGACTTGTGCTAAGCCTCCATACTCAGCCTTTGTCAATACGAGATCCACTATTGGTTGCTTCTTTGACATCCATGAGATAGTCTTCTTCCCTAGCATGATAACATATCCACTAGTGTTGCTCCTATCATCTTTGGAACCTTCTTGATCAACATCATAGTAAGCTTGCACATATAATCCATCATCCAATGGATAATATAGCCCTTCATTCACTGATCCTTTGAGGTACCTAAGTACCCTTTTGGCTACAACAAGATGAGGTACTCTTGGTGCCTACAAAAATTGAGATAACACTCCAACTACATGTGGAATATCTGGTGCAATATCTTGTCATAGTAGCATACAAGAGAGAACCAATTATTGACCTATACATGGTCACATCCTTCACTTCTTCACCTTCATGACCACTTAGTTTAACATTTAATTCTAATGGATTTGAAATGGGCTTGCAATCACACAAGCCAAACTTCTTCAAAAGATTTAGAATGTATTTCTATTGCATCAAGAATATACCTTCCTCTTTATATAGTACTTCAATCCCAAGGAAGTACCTAAAAATTCCCTAAATCAGAGATTTTAAACTTACATCCAAGCTTACTCTTTATTTACTTTGATCCCCCTTAATGATCAAATCATCAACATATATACAACTGAAAATAGTTTTGCCACCTTCCTTCTTCACAAACGGTGATGGGTCTGCATGACTCTGATTATATCCACATTTCACCAAGTAGTCCACAAGTCTTTGGTTCCAAGCCCTCAGAAATTGCTTTAGTCCATAAAGAACCTTCTAAAGCCTACATACATGATGTGGAAACCTCTCATCTTCAAAGCCTTTGGGCTGCTCCATGAATACTACCTCTTCAAGATCTCCATTTAGGAAAGCATTCTTCACATCCAACTGGTACATCTTCCAACCTTTTGAGGTTGAAATTGCAATAAAACGTCTTATTGTGGATGTTTTAGATTTTGGACTGAATGTTTCCTCAAATTCTATGACATAGCTTTGAGCAAAACCTTTGGCAACCAACCTCGCTTTATACTATAGAGCTCCCATTTGCATGTCTCTTTACCTTGTACACCCATTTGTTGCCAATGACTTCGATGTACTTTGTTCTTGGCACTAATGACCAAGTATCATTTTCTTCAAGAACCTTGAGTCCCTCCTCCATGACATCAATCCATTCCCTATGCTTATTTACTTCTCCAAAAAAGTTAGATTCTTCACAAGCTATAACTTGACTCATGTAGGCATAGTGTCTTGCAATGAATGAATCATAAGTTAAACTTTGAACAAGGTATTTAACCCTATTGGATGCCCTTACCTCACCATTAGGTGGTATGAATTTTCTCCTCTTTGGTTTATATGCTTTAAATCCTGGAGTTTCTAATTTCTCCACATCTTTGTCAGATGTAGAGTCCATGTTTACCCATCAATGGTCTTCATCATTTGCCCTTTCCTTTCCTTTGCTAATTCTTTCACTTGAATGATCTTCATTCCTTTTCCTTCCATGCCAAGCTGATGTAGTACTCTCCTCTAATGGTGTGATTTAAGTGGTTGGACCTATTGCTGCTCTTTGAACTTCTTCTCCGCTCTATATGCATCATCAACTTGTAACACATCTCTACTACCATACCAAGGTAGAAACTCATCAAATATTACATCCCCAGACACCTTACGCTTTTTGCTATAAGTATTATAGCATCTATAACCCTTTTTCTCTTAAGAATATCCAAGAAATATACACATATCTACCTTTGGCTCTAACTTGTGTCTCAATTCTTGACATGTGTGAACATAACACACACAACCAAATACTTTGAGATGTGAAAGGTTGGGTTTCTTACCACACCCAACTTCATAATGTGCAACTCCATGTACTGTTGAGTTTGGTCACCTATTCATATTGTATATGGCTGTATTTCTTGCATCATCCCAATAATAGTTAGGAACATTCATTTGATTAAACAAAGCTTTATCCACTTCTGCCATGTATCTATTCTTCCTTGTTGGTGTAAATTGCAAGCCTACACATTTGGCTCAAAGTATGCATTGAAGGTTACACATAACATGAAGAAGCATAGGAACATATGCTAGTGGTTAATTACCACTTTACCTCATTGTAAAAGTCAAATTGACTTAGAATCTTTTGTAATCACCTACCAAAGTGAGTCGTGGAAAAGTAGTTCATTTGATTGAAGGAATATCTCCAAGCATTTAGGAGCTTGATGATAGGGAGCCAAAATTTGAATTTGAATTCAAATCTTTGCTCATTACATATAAAAGTAGACATGAAAAGTCGCGGGTGAGTGAGATCATTCCCGAGTCTCATTCTACTGAGTTTGAGTGTGTGTGAGGTCTATACTATAGCCTACACCTCTCTACACCATTAGGCAATGTTTTTCATGCCAATGGGATTGTATACAACTGTTCATTAATAGATACATTTATATCATTAATCTCTGAGTTCTCTGTTAGTCTACTCAAAAGTCTGTCAAGGTGTCAAGGGCATATCTCAGTCAATTCTTCACCAAATCAAGTGATTCAAGGCTTGTTTGATTCATCTCAAAGTCATCTACATGCTATCAAAGTTTGAAGTAATTCTATTCAGCCATTTTAGAGAAATCTACATCGAGGTGAACTCTGGTCAATTTCTGCTACAATCCTAAAAAGTCGGGGGTATAGCTAAACTTGCTAAATTGATTTCTCTTAGCATAGTTTATATTTTTACATCATTGTACTTGTAAATGGTAGCTTACTAAGCTAATTGAATACCCCTAGAAGGAATTTTATCAATTTGTATTGTGCTAGTCACACTGAGTAAAACATCCAGCAGGTGTCAAGACATAAATAGAAGTTTTTCTTGAGTTTGTGAACTTCAAAGTTATCTGTTTTGGTTCAATCATTACACAAATCACTTCCAAGGTACATAGGCTATTTTTTGGTGTTATTGGAAATCTAGGAAGGTCTACTTATCAAGTCTGAAGCAAAAGAGGGTTGGTACAAAGGAGGTTTAGCAGTACCTACTCAGTCTCTTGGAGCATCCATCCATCTATCCCAACAGTGGTATCAGAGCAATAGAGGTGAAATGGGAGATGGTTTTCCTTCATTTATTGATAAATTGGACAGGAACAACTATCAAGCTTGGTCTCTATTCTAACTTAATTCCATGAATTTGGGTCCTCCTTTTCTATTTTTTCACTTGCAAAAACTTGTGGTTGAGTCCTTTTGCATGATTGAACTTGATTTTCATCAATGTGGACAAGGATAGAGAGTACATGCACCTTGTTTGCACCCTAACATGTATTTGATAGTCTTTAAGTCTCCACCCAAGTGCCTCTCTACCTCAAAATCACTTAGGCCTTGTACATTGAGTTTTGCACCATGAATTTGAGAATTGATCACCTCTATTATCCATGGGGTCCTACTAAAAATCCATGGAAGAACATTGGATTCTTTAGGTACTTCAATAGCACCTAACCACCATATGTCTTTCTCAAACTGAACATTATGTAAAGTGATGGGTATAGCTTCATTTATGAGTGTCACAATAAGTATCTCAATATCTCATCCCCTTATGATTTGATATTCATCTAGCTTCAATAAGCTTGAGTTTGGAACCATAGTCTAAATCAAATAACAAACGTTATATTAATAAAAATACCATGAATATCATTATTGCAGTAATGGATATACCTTGAATTTTAGATTTGTAGAATTGAACTATTTCCCTTTGAAACCTCTCCAAATTGACAAATATGTTGTTGTACTTTGTGTAGATGAATCCCTTTCTAAATGAATTTTTCCACTCTTTCTTTGATGTAACATAATGGTAAATGGATGCATGCATAAAATTCTATATGAAAGCAATGGCAAAGTGTATTAGCTACATGCTCATGGGTCATCTTCTTATTTAGAGATACCTTTTAAATGCATGGAAACATAATTTGCAAACTAGTTTTGTTTTGTAGTGCCTATTTCAAAAGATTATACAATGTAGTGTATGCTCTAGTAATAATTCCTACTTCACCACATACCATCTGTACCTCCCTAGGAGTACTAATAGCTTGTAAGTTGTCAGAAAAATCTTTAATCACTTCGGTCTTGATGTGATTTCCTATTGGTGACTCAAAAATCATAAGCACATGTTTGTTGCTTAAACAGGAGTTTAGAAACTTAAATTGATCCTCTATTGTTGATTAAGCATTGAACAGCGAGTCGTAACAAACGAGAACTATGCCATAAAAAGAGAACACTCTCTTCAAAAATCAAGCAAATGGCAGCTTATGCTTGAGATTCCTTTATACCAGTATACATATATTACAAAAATGAAGTGAAAACATGTGATTTTTTGACATTTTTTGTCATTTTCTCATTAAAAAAGAGCTCAAAATGTAGTCAAAATTTCACTATATAAGACATTGACATGTCCAAAATCTATATCATAAGACATTGACATGTCCAAAATCTATATGATAAGACATTGACATGTCCAAAATCTATATGATAAGACATTGACATGTCTAAAATATATATAAAGAATGTAAAAGTAAATAATTCTTATACAAAAATAACACTCTAGACATATTTTCAATGGTTGGATATTTGATTGTTATTCAAAATTGCTACAAAACATGGTTTCATTAACCAAAATACTTCGAGGCATTCACATAAGCACTGAAAATGTTAGAGAGTTTCAATGCAACTCACAACTATGTCGATCTATGTCTACACCCTCATCATCTGATGCACTTGATTCAGTCTCATACTGTTGAGAGCTCTCTTCTTCTTCTTCTATATCCACAAGAGCTCTATCTTCATCCACGTACATACCAAATTCTGTAGGATCATGCACAAATCTTCTTGTTTGCCTATGATTCCCTGTACCACATACATCTGGAAGCTTTTGTTTTATCATATTGATGGTTGCTTTCCTCAAGTGACCTGTTTTTGTCAAGGAAAAATCATAAACAAGAATATCTACATCATCCATTTTAAGAGTGGATGTGCTTTGAATATTCTTTTTCTTTTTTGAACCTGTTCATTTAGTATCACACACCATTTCTAAGTTATATTTACCTGTGAATGCATTACTACTTTTAGTGTAATACCAATGCACCATCAAAGCCTCTATTCTTCTCTGATCAATATCTTTAGTTATCTCTAAAACCTTTGCAATAAAAATGGTCTGGTAGCCTCATCAGCATCAGCAAGTACTGCAGTGTTCCAACATTTATCTCTATTAAATTTCCTTGCCATCTTGCTTCTGCCTGTTTTGTCATCCTTGGGCCTACATAAATATTTCTTTCTGGTGGATGTATAAAACTTTGAAGTGCATCTGCATTACATGCTTGGGCCACATTCACGGATCTTTGTGTACAAAAATCCCATGTGAATGGAACATCAACTGGCCAATGACCTGCAATTGTATACTGTATAATCTCTTCTTGATGATTGAAAAAGTCCTCCCACCAAGATACATCTTGATCTCCAGCATATTTTTTTGCACGCTCAATATGTCTCTTCTTTTCAATGAGTGCATGCATCCAGCTTTTACTTTGATCAACCACATTTCCACATCTTTCTGTATTGTTTTTATCTTCATATGGTGATTGTTCTGCACCATACACTGTAGACAAATTAGGCACTTGCAATAAGAATCTGCATCCCTCTTTAGGCTCCCACCCAAGAGAAGATGAATATTGCTTTGCAAATAAAAGGGTTATTTCATCAACCCTCCTCATCAAGAATACATGGTTGAAACTAATATTGTGCAATGGAGCCAAAACCTTAGCACTGTTATCAAGGCCCATTGAGCAAAAGTGCTTAAAGTTATAAATCTGTGTGAGGTGTTGAACTTCTAGTTTTGGAGTATATGCTTCTGAAATCAGCTCAGATAAAATCGGAAGAGTAAAAGCATTATTACGTGCCAACTTCTTAGAGAAAGTACTGAACATTTGATCAATGTGATCATGAGTGTGGCCAACCGGAAGGACATTTACCTTAACCTTCTGAAATACCTGTTTTTCAACAAGCATGCTTAAATATCCAAAGACTGTAGAATGTTTATTCTCTCTTGCAGTATTATCAAGTTGCAAATATAGAGTTGGTGGCAAAAGACCCTTCCATGATTGCAAAACAGGATGGATGACAGTAACTATAAGGTTTAGATCATTATGCACATTCGGATATGTGAAGAAAACCTTGGACATTACAGTTCCATTGTATATCAAAGCACCAACCAAATGCATTTGCACGAGGACTTCATCTCCAATGTCCTTAGGGATGCGATAAAAATGTGGCAAACAAGTTTTTTTTTTATCCATACCATCGATCAACAAACACATATAACGCTCCGGATTTCTGAGTGCTTTACTTCGATGATGAATTGATTTCTTTCTCTCTAAAGCTTGACTCTCACGATGGTTGTTAAGAAGGTTTTTAAAATTATCCTTTTCCTGTGGTGTTGTAGCCCCCATTGCCATGTTTTTCAAAGTGGCGCAAATTGAACATTCACCCATTCTAACTTTACGAGGAATAGACACATTGTTAAACTCTTCCTTCCATAATCGAGTAAAGTGACGATACAACACATACTTCTCATTTCTATTTTCCATGTCTTCTCTATATATTTGAAATACCTCTCGACGAGTAAAGTTATATGAGAAGTGCAACCTTCCAATTGTAGGCATAACCTCACAATGCAAGCTAAAATAGTTCATCATCCAATTCATTGCATGACATCCAATAGATCCTTTGGTCCCAACATGGAACGTATCCAAAATGAGATCCCCATTCATAAGCCCCTGTTGAACCCTATGTATTCTAAAATTTCCCACACCCATTGCAATTTTAAATGCAACCCTACAACATCGCATCCCTTGACTAAAGAAATATTCAAAAGCAACACGTACTACTGACATGTTATCCTCATTCATTTGCATGCGAGAAACAAGGTATATATCCTGCCTTTCACTATCTAAATGGAGGAATTTCTCTCTTAGGTGCTTTAGTTTCTTCATTCCTAAATTGTACAAACATTTCAAACCACAACAATGCTTCACAATATCCAATGCAATCTATCTATCTGAAGTAAGAAATTTAAATCTTTTTTGACTTACTTCATGAGACCTTCTTTTAAAACGTAGATTGAGCTTGCTTTGCTTTTCCGTTGCTCCACATGCACTTGAGTCAGAAGGGAGATCAATGGTTGGATCAGATGGGAGATCAAGAGGTGCATTTGGTTGAGCAGCATTGCACTGTGAATTGGATAACTTAATTGACTCAATAGAAAACATATAATCATCAGCACATTCTAAACCATAGGGATCATCACTTATGTGGAAAGGGTCAACTGAGAACAATGAATCCGAAACTGTATCAATATGAGCAGAGGAAGCTGATGCCCAAGCATCCACTGAAAAGATTGAGCTCATCTTCACTCAGTTCAAAGAAGATTGAAGATGAATGACCTTTTTAAATAAGTAGAAATCCGAGATCAAGTGAAGAGGTCACATCAAATGTCACATCAAGTAGATATGAAATCAAAAGTTCATTAAAGCACATTAAAGTGCATTAAACATCAAATTACATTAAAGCCTAAAATTAAAGTACTTAATTACTCAGATATACACTAATAATGGAACCAAAGATTTGATTCACTTTTGAAAGATGAGATACACAGTTGATTTCTAACTAGATATGAGTCATTGAGTCTTAGCATTATGAGTGAATCAAAATATATCCAAGTTGAGTTCCAACTGGATTAGATATTAAAATTGTTTGGAGTAGTGCCATTGAAGACTTTACAAGAAGAAATTTTACCTTTGGTTAAGATTTCAAGGATTAGGTTTTATTGTGGTCTTGGATAGATCTCAAAGAGGTATATGAAAGTATATTCAGAAAGAATTATGTAAAAAAGAGGTACACGGAAAAGTATATGTAAGAATTATGTATAAAAGCTACGATTTTCAAATGATTTTTGAATCTACGAAAGATTTTCAAATGAATTTTGAATCTACGATTTTCCTGAACATTGGATGCTATGAATAACTTCATTTGATTTTCTCTTTTTTGCAAAGACAATGAGTGATGTTTGTTAATCAAGACGTTTGAACCCCAAAGTTCTTTGTTGAACGTTTATTCATACATTGATTTTCCTTTTCAACAATGTGTTACAAGATAAATGTGAATATGAACTGAAGTGAGAAGGATAACACTATAAAGATGTCATTAATCTCCCATATTCAACACGACTTAGACTTGATTTTTTCCCAAGCAAGAGATTCTAAGAAACAACTTATACATGAGATTAGACTTCCTCATGTACATAACATACTCTTGCCATTGAAGTGTAAATTACATGCAAATGTATATAAATAGTTGCAAGGTTCTATAAATATTTCATTAAAGTCGAGGTGAAACAGCCTATTTGTGTGAGTCGTATTTCCTGGTTAGATAAGTTGAGAGATATAGTTAGCAACTGGATTTATTCAGTTAGATCCAGTTAGTCTCTGGTTCAAGTTACCCAATTGCCTATAAATAGCAGAGGAGGAGATCATTCTCATTTTCAAAATCCATGAGCAAGAGAGAGCAACAGAGCACAGACAGCCATGGAGCACAGAGCTCAGCAAACCAGCAAGGCAACTCTCATGGAGAAGAAGAATGTTGGCAAGAGTACCAAGAGGTAGACAAAATCATACCACAAAAAAAGATTCCTAAAAGATTCCTTTTGTATGTTTGAGTAAATAGTATGCTTTCTAGGTTTTTATTTT
Organism: Ceratopteris richardii; assembly: GCA_020310875.1. Lineage (NCBI taxonomy): Eukaryota > Viridiplantae > Streptophyta > Polypodiopsida > Polypodiales > Pteridaceae > Ceratopteris > Ceratopteris richardii. The sequence continues at coordinate 180,626,712 of CM035416.1, forward strand.
TCTTAGCTCATAAAATATAGATCCAATGAGGGTACAACTCGATGCCAGGCATCGACTTAATGGTGTAAGTCGATGCCAGACATCGACTTTTAGGTGCAAGTCGATGCGGCGCATCGACTTTGGGGTCCAACTCGATGCCTGACATCGACTTGCAGCCTCAAATCGATGCCACGCATCGACTTTGGGGTCCAACTCGATGCCTGGCATCGACTTGCAACCTCAAGTCGATGCCAGGCATCGACTTTCACTTAAATTCGATGCCTGGCATCGAATTGCATCCTCAAGTCGATGCCTGGCATCGACCTGGAAGGCCAATACCTGACATCCAATGTGGCCTGAAAGTCAATGCCAGGCATCGACTTTAGGGTGCAAAGTCGATGCCAGGCATCGACTTTTAGGTGCAAGTCGATGCCAGGCATCGACTTTGTGTGCAAGTCGATGCCAGGCATCGACTTGAGGGTGCAAGGCGATTCCAGGCATCGACTTGAGGGTGTAAGTCGATGCCTGGCATCGCCTTGCACCCTCAAGTCGATGCCTGGCATCGACTTGCACACAAAGTCGATGCCTGGCATCGACTTGCACCTAAAAGTCGATGCCTGACATCGACTTGGACCCTCGAAAAACACATTAACGTATGAGCTCATATTTCCAAGCCCTTTCAGGGATCCTGAGTCCAAAAGTGAGAGGCCCTTCAAGAAGCTGAAAGTGACAATGAGCTCTGTGGATCAGCAACGTGACAGAGGCATTGGTCACCAAGCAAAACCAAAGAAAAACATTGCATCCTATCAACTAGGAAGGAAAGGTCGAGGGACGAAGAGGTCTTAAGAACAGATCGTCCACTCTGGGACATGACAAACCTGGAGTGGTGCCTTCAGTATGTGGAAGAAAAGAATGCAGTCCTACTTGTGTTCGCAGGGGCGTATGGGAGAGGAAAGATCATGACAACACAGGGTTTTCAGTATGGCCTTGTGTTCAAACTCGATTATGAAGATGAGGATTCTGATAGAGACATCTAAAGGTTTAAGAAATGTTATACGCAAGATGTATTTCTTGTGCCCAGAGTGCTGTGTTCTAGAGAGGCTTGCAGAGATATGCAAAGACTCAGATAATCTTATCAAGGACTTGATGTCATGGATCCATGGCAACATCATGCCAACACAACAGAAGATGACAACCCCTATAAAGGCAAGGGGTAAGCAGTGCGTGCAGAAAAAGTTCCTGAAGAAAAAGAAGAGAATTGCTGATGAGGAGTCTTCTGACTCAAGCTCTAGCTCTGAGGATATAATAGTTGCACGTGGTGGAGAGCTTGCATCGGGTGTTCTTGGTACTGAGCAGAACAAGATGAGGGAGGACATAGCTAGAAGAAAAGTTGTGAAGAAGGGGCAATTGTTCCACTTGCCAATCAATATCATCCATAGGCCACCAATAGATCCAATCATAGGGAGGAGGCCCCTTGAGATCAGGAAGCCACACAATTTGCACGTGCAGAATCTTAAAAAGAAAATGAAAATAAATCCTCATGCTATTGTTGTGCCTTTCCTTGTCATGGTGGATCCGAAGGAGTGCAGCTCTGTGGAGGAGTTCAATAAGGGTCTGTTTGAGGATTATACATATTATGTGATTGGTGGTTCACACTCTGCAGAGGCCCGTAGACAGCTAGTAAAGGAGCATCCCAGCACATTCTTCTTTAGGTATGCAGAGTGCAAGATATATGTTGGTCTTACAACTGAGGAAGCCAAGCTTCTTGCATGGGATCACAACAATGACAATGATTACAGGTAAAAAATGTCCTCCATAGAGAGAATTCGGTTCTTCCACCATGAATATGAAGATTGTCTCGTGAAGGAAGCTGGAAGAATACATCCCAATCTATGAAAGCAATGCCTTATTGAGGTTGGTATTGCACTGGATGAGAATCGGAAGTCTGATGCTTTGAGAAAATATGATCCATGGTTTCAACTGGCATTCAGAACAGGTGAGATCTGGGATCTGCAGGATAAAATTTTCACAATGTGGAAGAACAAGGAAGTCAAGGGCCAGAAGCAACGGAAGTCGAGGCCAGATCCACAGGTTGATCTGAAGGCAAAGGGAAGGAAAGTTGACCTCTCAATTGAAGAGGCTCCTGAGGACATGAAGCTGACACCATGGAGGGACCTTCAAGGAATCAAGGATGATACATTGATTATATCAACTTTGTCAAGAGTAATCTCCAAGGAGTTAAGCCTGGAGGAGATGGTGACTGAGCTCAATAAGTATGTATGTTATTCTCACATACTTTTTCCCTCCTCCCATGTTTCTGGTCTAACCTAGTCTCTTTTTCATTTCTGTGACTGTAGTCATAAAGTATACATGAAGATTCAGGAGGTGATGATGAAGAGGCTGGGTTGCTTTTCTTGGACAGAGGTCCAAGCAGACTATCCAACCACATCATCCTACAAAGCTTTATCAGAATATTTTATCCTGTTTCGTGACTGGGTAGGTTCTCTTTCAGAGAGCATGCCTGGTTTGCTATTAGACTAGATGCCTTGATTCACCTAACCAAATCAATGCCAGGCTTTTAGTAGGAACTCGATGCCTGGCATCAAATTGGGGGCATAAGTCGATGCCTGACATCGACTTGGGGGCATAACTTGATGCCTGGCATCGACCTCGTGGCATAAGTCGATGCCAGGCATCGACTTATGTCCCAAAGTCGATGCCACGCATCGACTTTCAGTAGAAAGTCGATGCCTGGCATCAACCCACACACAAAATCGATGCCATGCATCGATTCCTTGTGTTTCGTTTGCTGTATTGAAGAGCTCATTTAATTGTCTTTCCACTTTATTCTGCAGAAACCAAAGAAAAGTAAGTCTGCAGAGCTAGTAGATGATTGCCCCCCTGCATTCCTTGCTCACATTCAAAGAGCAAGGCATGAGAAATCTAGACTGAAAGCCAAGGAGATTGATTTTGATGATGAACCTGATCTGAAATGTTTCTCCAATCCCCTAGACCCCCTTAGGCCTGTATATTACAATGTATTCTGTAGTGAGGTAAATAACATTTGTTCTGTTGTGCCTAGAAAGCATTTCTCCCTTCTCGTAGTAGACATGCCCTATGGATTTAGGATGTTGGGATCAGTTAATGACGATGAACCCTTCAAACACCCTTAGATTTGGAAGATGGTCACTGATTTTGCAGAGTTGACTATGTCTCCTCTTTGGAGGATAGTAATTTTCCATAGCAGAGACGAGTCTTTCTCTGTTTCAACTGCTCTGAAGTCAAGATGTCATGTTGTGGAGTGCCTCATGTGGTAAGTAATCTTCTTTCTATCTCCATGGCTTTAATGATGCTCTCTGTCACTTATAGTTCTTGTTGGCAGGGTGAAGACAAACGTCAATCACACTCCTTTGCATAGGTTTGTGAGCTCCACGAATGCATCACAGTTGGCTATTATGATGAAGTAAGCAAAAGGAGAGTCAGGGAGCATTACAATGAGAATGGGATCTCAAATGTGCTCATGTTCCCAGCCATTACCAAGAAATTTTGTCATGTAGCTGGGGACAGGACATTGGTTAACCCCTATCAGAAGCCACAAAAGCTCATAATGAGATTGCTTCAACTATTCTCCAATGATGATGACTAGGTATTAGACCTTTTTTCGGGCACAGGTAATTTCAATTTTAACAGTTTTCAGTAGTCATAATGTTGATTGGCCTCTAAGTGGTTTTCTACTGTTTCAGGAACGACTCTGGCTTCCTCCTTAAAGATGTTCAGGCACTGCATAGCTGTGGAGAAGGATAATGCTAAAGTGAGCTTCATTAGAATGAGAAGCAATGGGCTGAATGAATGACCAGATGAAGACCAAGAGGTTGGAAGGAAGCACATTGCAGACACAAAAAGATTCCAACCGGCTTCAAGGGAGCCTGTTCCCCCACTTGCAGATGATCCGGGGGACATGGCTGACCTTGAAGAGCCAAACTTGGAGCAAGAGAGGCAGGAGATGTGTTCTAATGTTCGAGAGGATCCCATTATGCTTGAGCCTGATGAAAGCTATGATCAGCTTCTATTGTAGATTCATATTACTCTTGTAAAACACATGAAATGTAAAACATCATTTTAATAAAAATATAATTCCGAGTTCTGCTTCCACTTTGTGTTAAGCTTGACTTATCTTGAGCATTTCTCTGATGAATGCGTGAGTGTTTCTTAGTATAATTTTGTTGATTATAATCTTCTCTTGGGAATGATTTTGTGAAATTTACTTCATATTCTGTGAATATGGCCCAGCATTCAATGACGATCTTAACTATACAAAGGGGATGATCTTAATTGCCTTGTTAAAATGTTCCGATTTTTGCAACACATGTACTCTGATTTTCAAGTAGCTTTTAATCAGCTATAATATGTGCTTGTTGGGGTTATAGATGTAATGAAGGAGCTTCCCGAACTCTTACTTGTACCTTCAACTCTAATCTCTTGTCAAAGATCATGATGTGGGATTCTTGATCGTGCTGAACAACTAGTTTTCATGGCACCAAGTATTTTAACATATCTATCTTGACTACTTGGGATATGGGATCAAGCTTCTAGTCAATATTTACAAGCAAGAACAAGTGATGCTTTCTAGATATTGTGAAATGCCCACTTTATTGATTGATATCATGGTCTTTAGGTAAAAAGGAATAGAGAACATGTCTTTGTTCTCCTTTGTTGTGACTCAGTGTTATTGGCATCTTCAACAAATGATCTACACAATAAGAAACTCAATCTAAAAGACTTGTAACATGAATAAATAAGTGAAATATGAACCTAAGTGCTTAAACATGTTGCTTCCACACACCACCACGAGTTGAAAGAGCTTGAAAGGATGATAATGGTCATTTCCTATATCTCATAGCAAGTTGAGTCTCTTTTAGTTATGTTAGATTGGCTTTTAACTTTGTAATTCTACTCTCCTTTTCTTCCACCTATTTTTGGAGTATATTATTGCACTCTTCCAAAGATTTGATAACACTTCCTAAAGTGCGTATCTTCAAATGGTTGTGATGACATTGTTGCATCCAATGATTTGCAATAGATGTTGAATGGCTAGATAATCGCTTGCAATAACCTAATAGTCTAACTTCACGACTACCAAGGAATTGTAGGAACATGGAGATACTATGGAATGTAGGATGAAAATTAGACATTGGATCTAATGGATACAATGCACCATTGACCCAAATATCAATATTCTTCTCTCGAGTTGCATGTCTTTGATTTTGAGAATCTTTATCATTGCTATCTCTAGTTGTTGGTGCCAATTCTGCAGGAAAACGAACATGTACACTAATTGGATGAGGAGCATATTTAGGTGCTAGTGTCATGTTTGTAATATATGTGAGCATGATGTTCCAAAACTCAAGCAGCGAATGGAAAGAAGCATAGAGATGGCTCCAATGGCTTGTACAACAATTGTATTGCAAGAAAAAGTATGTTTTGGTTCATGGATAGGTCAAAATGAGTTTTTCCAATTTTTAAAAGTGAAAATAGGTTTTTTCCAAATAGTAATGTATTCGGGTAACCAAAGTTACAAGTTTGATGATATAACACTCAACGTTTGGAGGGATTTTCAAAAGTATGTTTAAAAATGACCTAAACAGAGTAACTTTTTGACATATTCATAAAAGTATGGGCCATTTTGAATAAAGAATAGCTGAAAAAGAGACCTTTTAAAAAAAAAAGTAATTTTTTTGTTTGACATAGATGGAAAAATTTGATGATAAGGAAAGTGACTTTTCTCTAACTCTTTGTGCAAAAGAGAGAGATTATCCTAGCTAAGCCTGAAACGAAAAACCTAGTTTAGCCTACTAAAAAGTGCTCTTTTAAATGTAGTTTTTCCCCTTAATAAAGTACAAGATTAAGCTAAATGCCTAAAATGATGAATCCTTAGAAGGCCCATGCCTAAAATACTTCTTAGGCATTGAGATTGTATATGCCAAGCAGGTTTTGTATCTTATGCAAAGGAAATACTTACTTGACCTGCTATACAAGTTTGGTATGAGTGATTGTAATCCATTCAGACAACTGATGGATTGTAATGGGAAGTTGAGCATAGATGAAGGTGATAAGCTCAAGGATGATCATGTGTATAGACGTTTGACTGGGTCTTTAAAGTATGCTATCATTACTAGACCTTATCTATCTTATAGTGTTGGTGTCATGGACAAGGAAACCATCCTAGACCTTAGATTCTATGTGACTTCTATATCTCATGATTGGCTCAGAATTTGGGGAAACCAGTGCTTCCATTGCATCCGGAACGTGCCAAAACCCTAAGATCGACTGTCTACTTGCCTCATTTGGATATCCAGAGCTCATGCTGTGAATTGATGGCATCATTGATGACAACATCAATTCGTAACTGCCTTTCATGAACCGCCCTTGAAAACCTATATAAGGAGGGGTTGGCCACATTCATAATCAGCCTTGCCAAAATGTCAAGGGAGCACTAGAATGTGCTCTCTGACTTCACTAGACAAGATTTTGAAAATACACTTATGATTACAAGAACACCCACGTAGGGAAAATAATACAAAAAGATGTAGCCGATACAAGATGTTCCACAACCCGGGACCAATAGGTATGGAAAATTAGACTAGAGATGATACAGGGGATCCCACAACTTGGGATCATAATATGAGACAAGATATCTAGATTACAAGGACTCCCTTCTAGGAGATGAAAATACGAGAAAGAACTCGACAAGATCTCGTACTACAAGATTACAAGAGGACAAGACAGAATGTCCAAGAACTAGACTAGACAAGATTGGAACAAGGAACAAGACAAGAATTGGAACTCGAACTTGGAGAGTACTTACTTGGCAGTCACGACTCCTTGAGCTTGAGAGGCCTAGCACTTCACCACCTATCAAGATTGATGATCATGAAGAATTTGAAGTCGAGCATGTGGTAGATTCCAAAATATCCCGAGGAAGATTGGAGTACCTTATTCATTGGAAAGGGTATGACATTAGTGATTGTACTTGGGAATCTACAAAAAACCTTCAGAGAGCACCAATCAAGGTTCGCGAATTCCATAAGAGAAATCCAATGAAGCCGAGACCAGACAACATGATTGCTGCTTGTGGAACTCATCGCTTGAGGGGGAGATGATGTCATGGACAAGGAAACCATCCTGGACCTTAGATTGCATGTGACTTCTATATCTCATGATTGGCTCAGAGTTTGTGGAAACCAATGCTTCCATTGCGTCTGGAGCATGCCAAAACCCTAAGATCGACTGTCTACTTGCCTCATTCAGATATCCAAAGCTCATGCTATGAATTGATGACATCGTCAATTTGTAACTGCCTTTTATGAACCACCCTTGAAAACCTATATAAGGAGGGGTTGGTCACATTCATAATCAGTCTTGCCAATACCAGTCTTCAAAGCTTAAGGAGTCGTGACCTCGAAGTAAGCACTCTCCAAGTTCCGGTTCTAGTTCTTGTTTTGTTCCTTGTTCCAGTCTTGTCTAGTCTAGTTCTTGGACATTCTGTCTCATCCTCTTGTAATCTCGTAGTATGAGATCTTGTCGAGTTCTTTCTCATATCTAGTTCATCTCCCAGAAGGGAGTCCTTGTAATCCAGATGTCTTGTCTCATACTTATGATCCCAGGTTGTGGGATCCCATGTATCATCTCTAGTCCAATTTTCCATACCTATTAGTCCCGGGTTATGGGTCGTCTTGTATCCGCTACATCGTCTTGTACTATTTTCCCTACATGGGAGTTCTTGTAATAATAAGTGTATTTTCAAAATCTTGTCTAGTGAAGTCAGAGAGCACATTCTAGTGCTCCCCTGACAGTTGGAGTGCTCTCACAATTCATGCATGCACCCACACTTGATCACTTGAATGAAGGTAGACGGATAGTAATGTGCATCAAAGATAATATCAATGAAGACCTCTATTATGCATATGATTGTGATTTGGAAATGAATGGTTATGGAGATGTTGATGAGTCTAGCTTTAAGGATGATCAAAGGAGTACCTCAGTATACATAGTGATGTTTGGGAAGAATTTTGTATCATGGATGTCAAAGAAACAAAGCACAATTGCATTGTCTTCCATAGAGGCAGAATCTAAGGCTCTTGCTCAACTCATGTGATGTAACATGGTTTAAAAAGTTCTTAAAAGATTTGGATATTCACATTGGCATTGTTCCATTGCTTGGAGATAATATCTCAAGTATCTACCTTACAAAGAATCCAATGTTCCATGCTAGGAGCAAGCATATAGAAGTGCATTATCACTTAATAAGAGAAAATATTGTGGATAAGCACATGGATATTCAACATCTGAACACCAAGGAGAAAATTATAGGCCTTTTTACAAATTTCTTGGATGCAAAAAGGAGGGAAATGCTCAAAGGCATGATAAGTATGAAGGAACCAACCTGCACACTTGAAAGCAAAGAAGCTTGAGCTTGAGGGGGAGTGTTAAAAGTTATGTGTTTTCTAGGGCAAGCTCAAGCATATGTTTTTCATTAAATAACTTCATTTGTAAGCTTTTAAACCTTACAAAAGTCAAATAACATGTTTCAAGGTGCAATTTTATCCAAAATGAGGCATTGAACTAGCAAAAGTCATTCCAATGAAGAGACAAAGTCACAAGGTAGTTGAAGAGACAAGGAGTGCATGTGAAGAGACATGGGGGACATACAAAGAGTCATGGAAGGCTCCCATAGTAATCACCATGAAAGCTCATTCTAAGTGTGTCTAGATGGTAGGAAGTAGGTGTGTTGCTTGTACATGTGCTATCAAGCCATTTTCTATCATAGGCATTCATATTCTCTTGTATATCTCTCCTACCCTAACGTCCAAAGGGTGTTGAATTTCTATAGTAGCCTATTAGGACTTCCTTTCTCTTTGTAAGAAGGTCCATTTTCATAGTTCTTATATGTATTAGAAAGCTTATAAAGCAAGAATTCTATAACTAAAAGTTTTTTGGCAAATTCTTCTTGTATTGTGAGTTATAACTATTTTTTTTCTTTGTTGATCTCTCCTAAATCTTATTAAAAGAACAAATCTCTCTTGTGTGACTTTTTGACTAGTATACAAGTGCCCAATTTTAGTGATTGATAGCTCATTAGATGTAGGATATAAGGCTAAAATCATTTGTTAATTGAATTTGGGAATTGAGGGCTATACTTATTGTAGTGAGTATTGGTTTGAGTGCAGTTAGGTCTTGGGAAGGGTCCAAGCTTCTTGTTGTGCATAGGAGGAGAAATCTTCCATCAGATGTTATGAAGTACTATGGTTATATTCAATGCATACATTGGAAGCTTAGAGAATCTATTAAAGTTCTCTAGAGTTATCTAGGTTGGACTAAAGCAGGTTTTCGCCAAAACCCTCTCATCTTTGTACACTAGCCATCACTCTTCACAATTTAGTCTATAAATAAAAAAAAGTGGCACAGGCATATAACCACTTGCAAATTAAAAAAGAAATCCACTTGCAGAAAGACATTCTCCTTAAAAAAATAAACATTGTACCACAATTTTGAGGATATTGAAAAGTTGTTTGAGAAGCTTGAGGATATATATTTTGATAAATTTGAGAATTTTGCACATGAGGATGAGGATTTTGCATTGAATGATTATGCATTGGAGGAACTTGATATGCTTGAGCAAGAGCTACTTTTGGATTTTGATTTGGAGCTATAACGCGTTGATTAGGCTCTTTTAAAGACGTTGGGTTCATTTGATTTTGGAAAGTTTTGATGTTATTTGATTGTAAAGAATCTACAATCTTGGCCAAATCGGATTGTGTAGCAATAAGACTTTCCATTTGCTTAGTGACAATTTCCACTTGAGATTGTTCAACTACACTTTTATTTGGCTCTACTTTAAAACCTTGACTAGGCTCCATCATTTAAGGAACAGGAGTAGAGTCAAAAAGCATAGCATGGGATTGTTCTCTAACTTTCTCCTTAGCTTGTGGAAGGCTAGCTTGAGGAAGACTAGTTTTCTCATAAAGCCTGGATTTTCTTTAATGTCAATGGGCTACAACCTCTACTACTCTATGCACTTTTTTCCAATTATTAGTAAGACCATAGCACTTATCCGACTCTTCTAATCACCATTTAACTTGCCTAAGAGTTTTAGGATGAAGAAGCTTAAGAAAATTGATCACAAGGTCAGGTTCAAAATTTATCTTATCCTCATTAGGAAGTTGTTCATAGTTTCTAATATACTCATTTTGTAAATGCGTAATAGAGCTACTAGGCTTTGGAGAATTAACCCATCGTAAAAATCCATCCCCATTATGTTGGCTATAATCCTCAAGATAGAATTCTTTGATCATCTCCTTTCTAAAATCACTCCAAGAAAGACTATCATATTGAATGACATGGTTTGTGATAGAGCTATCAACAATTCTTTCAAAGAATGTTATGAGAAGATCTTCGAGAAGACCAAATCATAGCTTGCTTTTCAAACAAATATAAATAGCTTGTAATATTGATGCCATTTAATTTTCCCTTCTCTCGCAACATAGAATAGACTATTCTTTGGCCTTGTTTCTCAACAACAAGGGATTAAAATCCTTCATCTTAAGTGAATATGCAAGTGATGCATGATGCTCTAGATCTCTCAAAAATGTGTTTACTTCACGATGAAGATATGCATGATATTGTGAGAAATCCAGTGCCATACTCAAGAATGATGATGATGATGAAAAATATGCAACAAAAGATAAGGATCAACCTCCCAACAAGAGCAAAAGAAAATGCCACAAAGCATTTCACGTCGGGTTCAAATGTGGAGGTGATCATAATCTGGGTGGATCGGGTCCAGTCACGGCACACACAGAGTGTATGAAGCTAGTGTGTGTTGGACGGTTTATGTGATCAAAATGTGAAGGTGAAAGTGAAGTTGGGTATGGAGAGGAGAGATGTAATGATTTGATTATGGGAAGGGGAACATATGAATGCAAGATAAATCCATGAACATGAATGATGATAAGAAAAGAAAAACATACACATGAATCGATTTCAAAAGGAAGAATGGTAAAAAAAAATAGAGCTTCTTATACACTTTCAAAATTTAATTCATATGAACGGGTTCTTGTGGATGTATGCATGATGAGAGCACAAGAGAACCATACACATGAATTGATTTCAAAAGGAAGAATGGTCCAAGAATGGAGCTTCTTATACACTTCAAAATTTAATTCATATGCATGGGTTCTTGAGGATGTATGCATGAATGTGCATGACTTATGAATATAAAGAAAATTATCCTCTCAATCTCAATGGATAATCCTCCTTGGTTCAACACAAGACCGCAGAGCCTTCTCACACATAGAAAGAGATAGAAGGATACATGTAAAGACACATAGGAGACTAAGGGACAAGAACATGAATTAAAAGATATTTTAATGAAATACATGTATATGAGTGTTGTGATATGTCAAGCTAAGCATTCTACTAGTCAAAGGCGGTCCTCACAACCCTCTCACCATGCCAGTTCAACCGAATGTCACATGTAAGAGGATAGGTTCCACTTTATTGACCCTATATCTTTATAGGAGTATAATGTGTATCTAAAGAAGTCTAAGACTCATAAAACCAACTCTAACTCACTCACACACTCCATTGAGAGTGAGCAAAGATAGAGAAACCATTGGGTTTATGAGCCAATCCTAGATTGGAAGTCTAACTTAAAATTGATTCTAGGAGCTATGCTCTTACTAGCCCACCTTGGATCCTCACACGCTGAATTGAGGGCGATCATCTCAAGGAAACCATGTGCTAGCAAGGGACCTATGGATGCCTAATAATGATGCTCTATGAATTCGTACAGGGGTTTTTATACTTTTTGGAATGAATTTGGGCCTATGGATCTAGAGAAATCAAGTCTCAACCCTAGGATCAACTGCTATTCATTACAACCATTGGATTTATCAAATGGATATCTAGGATTCGTTCTTTATATGATATCTAGGGCAAAGGGGCAGAAAAATAGGTGCCTTCATTCTCAACCATTGGATTTGTGAAAGATCTGGACCGTTAGACCAGTGTTGACATCAATTTGGATAAGATAAGCTGATATTTTTGGAAGAGATTTGCATTATTTATCTTTGGTCATCAAAATAAGCTTATCCTTGAAGAAGATAGTTGATCCTCTTTTCTTTAAGCTTTAGTGCATCTCCACCCTTGAATGTGAGCGCATCTTGACCGTACAACATCGGTCAATCATTGTTTGCCATGTTGTAGCCCTTCAAGCATTCAATTTGCTTATTCTAGGAAACTGCGATGACCTTGAAAATTTGATTTTGTGATCTTTGACCCTTCAAGTATCCCTTGATGAAGATGAAAATTTGTAGGCCTATGTTTTGAAAGGTCTCCTTTAGGAATGTGCAAAAAAAACGCCCATCTCAATCTCCCTTATATATGTTTGACTACATTTGGAAGTTCGCAAGGTGACATTAAGGTGTCTAGTAAACTTTAATAGCCTTGAAAATTTGTACAATGTGTAGCCGCATATGAGGCTAATAGAAATTCCTATACAAGAGTGTGTAGGGTGTAAGTGAAAAAATTACATTATTACAAATTGAACATGGCATATCAATGTCATAGAAAATCCATTTACATGTGAAATTGTGGCTATAGGGTGCCTTTGATAGGCTTTACAAGGATATGAATTTTCATGTGATTTGGTGACATAGAATTTTTTGCCCTAATTTCTAGAATTTGACTAGTTTTGATCGCTACCCTAGATTTATTTGATTTCTTCCAAAGTTTTCATGTGAACTATCTTTGATATCATTGATGCATCTTGGACTTCTTAGGGAATTTTGGCTCATTTCATCGAATGTGTTTCTTGTATCTTGATGACCACCATTCAGTTGGAAGGTGAAAGTGTTGTGTGGCTTTGGTCGTGGTGGTGTGGAGTTCAGGGCCATTGATGGTAACTATCCACACAATTATCGAAGAGGACTTTACAACAATTACATGGGCTATGTTTTTTGGAATACAGGTGAGCAACAACTTCGTCTAGGAGCACAAAGTGTTCTAAGCATCAGCTTCCAAGGTACAATGAGGTGGGTTTAGTGAATACAGAAGCCAATAGCTCAAAAGGAGGAAGTGCTTCCATGGTGGTGTAGAAAAGTTATGTAGAGCATGCAATGGTGGAGAAATAAAGTGCTCTAAGGAAGAGAACATAGAATACATCTCTTTTTCGGGCACTTCATCCAACATACTATCTAAAAAAGGTAAAGGGAAATGGTATGGAACAATGGCTTCATTCAATTTTTTATAGTCCATGCATATCTACAATTGTTTATTTTTCTTAGTGATGATAACAATTGGGGATATCCATTCTACATGCTCAATCGGGACAATAAACCATACTTTTAATAACCAATGTAGTTCATATTTTACTAACTTGACATAGTGAGGACTCATATGATAATTGGTTTGTCTGATTGGTCATGCATCCAGTTTGAGTACATGATTTTGGTAAATATGGGGGTCAAAACCCTTCATGTATGTGTAACCCCATGCAAAAATGCGAAAAAAAATGATCAATAATTATAGGAGATTGTCTTGGAAGTGTTGTTTTATGGTGGCACTTATTTTAAGAGGTTACTCTCTGGTGTCAAATCCTAAATAATTTGTGATGAGTTGATCTTCTGGTACGCATGTTTGCTTATCTTTGATCATGGGCTCATGTATCGAAAAATCTATGAGTACTTCTAGTCCGGTCATCCACATGGTGCGAGTGCTCAGGGACCATTTCTCTAGAACATACTATAAATCAAGAGTTCCAAGTGTAAGAAAATTCTCATGGTGGTTACAAATTTGGTCTCTTCATCCTCAGATAAACCAACCAACATATAGAGAGGTTCAACTACATGAGGCATGGTATGAATTTCACAGGGAATGATATTGGCAAGGGATATGGTATATTTTCAGTGATTGTGCTTAAAAAGAAGTTCTTTTGCGGACTAATGTTGTTGGATCTTGGTCTATTTTAACCATGGTATTCCAAATATTGTATTCTAAATTAGATTCTAGAAATGTCTTGTGAAATATTGCTCCTTGTAGTGTGTTTGGTATATTCTTTACTATTCCCATAAGATGTAATCATGATTGGTTTGCCATCCTAACAAAAAAAATTTCTAGTTCTAGGTTTATCCAACCAAAGTTTTGACAAATTACAGTCATAGAAATATTTATGCTGCATCCTCCGTCCACCAGTACTTTTGGTATACAATGATTTTGAACCCGACTGTAATTAATGGGACCTTATGGTCTATTGTAAGGTCACTTCCGGTTGAACTATTGTCATCACCATTTACGGTTTAGTTTTCTTCAAACAGTGCTCAAAATATTGCCTAACTTTCAAGTCCAATGCTAATAATTGTCCCAAGGGCAACACGATTGGGGTAGCTTCCAAAACATTCCAAGTAAGTGCTGTCTTAGAATCATGTACTAGAGAGATGAGATCGAGTAAGGTCTGGTTATCTAATATTATGCCTTTGTCTGGTATCGATGTTGTTTCAGTTATAGGGGTAGGAGCAACAAATATGGGTGGTTCCTATCGGGCCGAGTTCAAATGTTGTTGCGATCGGATGCAAGGTCTTATTGGAATGTGTTTTTGCACTAGCTATTCGAGTTCTTCAATTGAAATAATGATCGTGTTGGCCATGTGAATTTTCAGTCTTTTTCTTGCTTATCGTAACCTCCAATACACTTGATAATCATGATTTTTCATAAATGAGGCTTCAAACCATTAATGAACCACGGGGTGATAGCATCCATTGACAAGGCTACATTTCATGCGAGTAACTGTCATAAATATGTTCAAACATTTATGGCATATTCCTAGACTCCTTGGTTTGTCTTTTTTTTGTTACTTTCTAAGAAATACAAACTTTGGGTTGGACTCTTCTTCAATCAAAATCTCTTTAGGAAAGCATCTTGTATGGTTTCATATTGCTCGAAATGATCCAGGTAGAATTCGGTTAGCCATTTGGTAGCCCCATTGACTAGAGTAGAGTAGAACACTTGTGCTTTGTACACACCAAAAAAAATTCCTGTATTTTCTAGTGCTTGACAATTGATTTCAAAAGCCCGAACTTGTGCATTGGGTCATGTCCTAGGAACCCGTCAAATTTGGCATGGGTCATATCCACAAGATACTATCTTTCTATGGGTAGTGTTGCATATGTCATTAGTCTAGGACTAAACTCTTCCTCTGCATCCATAATTTCTTTTAAATTTGAACTCTGTGAGATCATTCTTCCAAAGGATGCACTCCTTTCTCAATAGATACCATATTCCACAGCTTAATCAGTTTTGGTTCATTGGTTGGAACTATTTTTCTATTACTCCACGAATTTTGGAAATATCATCCAATTTCCCCTTCAATCCGTGTTCTCCCACCTTTTTTTGGTATTCCCTTGTCCTGGTAGAGGTCCTTTTGTGGTTCTCGAGAGTTTTACTTGCAGGTCCTTTCATATTCTTTCCAGAACAACCCACTTTTCTTGTTTCATAACCTCATCAATTTTTGGTTTTGGATCCGATGAGGAATTTTCTCGGTCTAGCAATTCCTTGCCTAACTCTTGATGAAGTTTTGCAATCATCCCTTCTCGTGTTGTTACATCTTTAGTTTGTTCTCATGGTGCACCTAATGTACTCTTTAATCGAACTGGTTGCTTGTCACTCTCGTACTTATATTTTTCACTAGATCTCAATACTGACATCGAACAATACTCCTATATGGAAATACACACAACACAACACATATTAGTGTTTTGCCAAAAAGTTACATTGTACAATCCTACCTTTTTGGTCAGTGAGTGTTCGCCAAATATATAACTGAAATATGTATTTACAAGAATGCGCACCAGCGGCCTAACAAGTGGTATAGTTGAGAAGGATCCTATGGTACATAGGAATACAAGGTCAAAAAGTTATAGAGGTTAAATGTGACAATGAAAGTTGCATGGCCATAGACAAAAGTCCTATTTTCCAAGGTACAAAGCACATAGAAATTCAATATCACTATGTGCATGAGTTGATTAGGGTATGGTCGTAGAGAAAAGCTATTGTCCAATTGAATAAAATAGAATAGATAACTTCACCAAGGCTCTAGAGAGAGAGAGAGCAACTTCATTAACACTTTAGTTCACTCTAGGGTGGACGTTATTGGGGGGATGCTAGATATACTCAATACTCCACCCAAGTGACTACAAATGCTCCATGATGCTTAAGCTTTATGGTCCCCACTATGAGAAGAAGCCATTTTGAGCATGGTGACATTTTTGGAACCCTAACTTCAAAGTCATATGAGGTCTGTGTGACCATTAATAATAATAGATGATCTTTGTGAGCCTATGCATAAGTGTAGGTAAGGGATAATCTTCTAATGAATTGGGTTGCCCTGAGCCCTACATGTGCCTTGTAAGGATTCCTAATTTTTAGGGATTAAAAGGCTTAATCTAGGAGATTAAGGGGCCATAGAAAACCACTAGTGGTATTCTCAAATAAAATAGTATTTGATAGAATTTTGTATTTGAATATTAAAAAGGAATTCTTTTTTGCCTTTGGATGGTTCTATCTAATGGCTAAAATTGAAAGGGATAACATACTAGAGAGAGGGAGGCTCTGACATTTAGTCTATCTAGATTGCCATATAAGCTCCATATTATGAGCACTTGGGTGGACCAACATCTTTGTAGCTCCAAAAATCTCTATTTGTTAGTCTACATCTCAATTAATGTACATTTTTCTCATTTGTCTATTGGACAATTCCATTGTGCTTTTTTTTTTCATATAGGGTCCTGTTGCATAGTGCTAGTAAATCTATTAACATTGGATAGGCTTCTGTCCTCTGAGTGTACAGAATCCTGTAGTTTAAAGGCACTATATGGGTTGCTATAGCAGTCTGAATTTGACTTGTACACAAAAAATCTGGCCTGACACTCCTCTAGCTGCAAGTTAATGAAGATACCACATTGCAGCTAGAGGACGTGTAATGGATAAACATACCACATTGCATAGAATCATGATTGTAGTATTAACACTGCACAGAGATAATCTTCACAAAATATATCAAAATAATTATTTATTTTCCCATTTTCTAAGTTTCTGTGAGGGTCCCTTGAATCCTCTTCTAGGAAAAAATCTAAGTCAGTTTAATGGATTTCATCTCCAAGTCGGAAAAAGGGACTCCCTTTTTGTTGACATGCATTAAAGTAGCTTGACTAATGTATATTGATTTAATATATTGGAAACTTTCCTCAACATTTACAAAGTTATATTTGTAATGCTTTTTATAAGAGTGATTTCAGATGTTGTTGATAATTTTTTCGAACAATAAAATACAAAGTACCCCACCTAGCAAGGCACCCCTCATCACATGCTGGGATGAGATGTTAAATTATTTCTTTTTGGGGTATCGTTCTCCTTCAGAAGCTCTCTTTGTACTATAAAAACAGAGAGCATGCACGAGATTTTCTCTTTACTTTTCAGAGTTTCTTCAAACACGAAATTCTAAGTCATTATAATGCATTTTATGTACAAAACGAGAAAAAGAAACAATCTATGGTTGAGAGCATTGAAAAGACATTATACACTAGCACTTGCATACATCCATAACGTGTATTGATTTCATGCATAAACAAATTTCATCAACCATTTCAAATTTATTTCTAATGCTTTTGAGACAAGGCGTTTGAGTCGTTAGTTTTTCGAACAAGAAAAGTCAGGCTATTTTTTGTACCCACCCAAAAAAAAAAAATCCCAGTAAGTTAGTATTTGATGAGCAATTGAGAACTTCAGCCAGCAAGCGCAATGGAAACTTCATTATGTGAAGTTTATCCAAAAATTCAACGGAAAGTCTCGAATCGCACCTTCTCCTATTCAATGACAGGAACGCTTATAGTTGACTACGGATATAAATAATAAAATTAAAATCAAAAGTCAAAATTAGAATTTAAAAAATTAATAGTTCACACATTGTCCGAGATATGAGCAATTAAGACCTACCTACGGTGATATTAATGCATTGATTTTCGAAGGCAGCACTCATACACGGTGCAACTATTAACATCATGTACAAAAAAATGAAATGTGTCGTCATCTATGATGTAGCTATTGTAGCGTAAAGGTGTTTAAATATCCATGCATATTAATGTTATTTCATACGTTATGATATATATATATATATATATATATAAAATAAGGGAGGTCAATATTTTTTCTTATTTTATTTTTAGAAAGGTTGAAACAAGAATACACTTACCCAAGGACCCCTCTATCCTCCGCACTTAAATGAGTATGAGAAATGGATCCATGAAATTTTAACCCATGAACGTCCACACTACAGGGGTTCAAGGTGTTATCACTATAGCATGCACGCTAGGTTGTTAATTTCTTTTTAAAAAGGAAGTTTGGTCTCTGAGATCTATCTTTTTGTCATAGATTGAATTAGTTTACAAGTACAATGAAGGGCATAACACCCATGGGACCTCCCAAACCCCACACAAGCAAGGATTTAACACTTAACACCTACTAAGATTGAAAAGATTTTGAAGGCCTCCAAGTGTAAAAATTGTGTAGGGACGACCCTAAGCCAAGACAAGGAGCTGACTCCTTTCGACCTGCTACAGTTAACATTTTTAAAGGAAGTTCCACCATTGAGATCCACCCTCTCTTAAGCTTGAATTGATTGAAAGGTGCAGGTAAAGGAGGACATAGCACCAACAAAATCCCCCCTCCCTCTATCCCACAAAGTAGCACTTAAATGCTTGGCACTCCGAGAACACAAAGCCCAAAGGCTTCCTAAGGTAGAGCTAAGAAATGAGGGCCTTAATGAGACAAGACGACGTAACTAGTTTAAGAATGGATAGCTCGAGACCCAATAGTTCCCCGAAGGGGTCGATCTTAACATCCCACTACCTACGTGAAGAGAAGTGTCCAACCATAGCCCACAGGATTTGAACTCCCATCCCCAACCTTAAAAGCGAAGGACCCAACCAATTGAGCTAAGCTACCTCCACCAAATTAAATTGTTTTCAATCAATGGAGGTTAGGCCAACGAATTGAAATGTTTTTTTAATGGAGGTTCGGCGGAGGCCTACTCCCCGCAGATTTAACTTTGAAATTGCAACTGTACAAGGAAGGGCATAATACCCATGGGATCCCCTTTATCCCACAAGAACATGGGTTTACATAAGTGGGTTAGACTACGATCACAACGACCGCGAGGCAAACAAGCAGTGACACATCAACCACATGATACATCATTCCAATGTCATACACCTCCCTCACATGCTGCCGGTGAGGATTGAACCCTCTCCCCTCTCTCAAGAGATAAGCGACCCAACCATCTAGTGAAATTCTTATGATACACTAATCAAGCAATTATGACTTAAACATTAACACGTTTGATTGTGTCGTCAGCACTACCATTCAACGGTCAATCCATAGGAAGACCTGAAAAAGTGAAAATCCGCGTACGAAAAGGAGGTCGGTGTAAGCTTTTATTTCCTCAATTTTCAGAATTCACAATGTTTAAATAGTGCATTTATCCTGTTTAGACGCATAATCTTAGCATCTAATTGCCTTTCTACAAGAGGAAACGCACAGCTTTGAAAATCCCTCATCAAATCAAATCAGACAAATATAAATTTTTTCAGCACTCTAGAGTTCATGAAAAATTAATTGACACTCAATGTACGAGCTTTTGATGCGTCGACCTCCACGGGCAGGGGACGCGGCCATCAGCTCCCTTCTTCCTGCCCTCGAATTCTTCCACCTCGATTCCGTTCCTCGAGCGGTGCTTCAATTAGACTCGACCATCTTTCTCGTTTTTGAATCTGACCAGCTCTCCTTCGCTCAATACTGCCGAGTACTCGTTCCGGTGGAGCTTGCAGGGAATTTTTCTCCATAAATCTGCCATCTCCAATCCCCCTTTCTAATCCAGACGTTTTGCATACATTTTCTTATACATTGATAAACAGAGAAGCTTCCTGTAACAACAGCTTATCCCCTAAACTTGTATCCATTTGTTTAGCCCTCCTAGAGAGGAAAACCATGTCACACGATACTTCGCTCATAGTAAATCTGTGTCATGGCGTCTTTTCACAAATTTTTATCACTTTTACAATTGGTAACAAATTACAAGAGAAAGACCTGAATAAAAATTGATGAAGTATGAAACTTAATTCCACCCACTTATAAGAACTTATTACCTATTTTCTACTTGAGTTAATGCATTATATTCTCCAGAAAGCCTTCTTTATTCAGCTTCGACAATGATTTCGAAACAGAAACTTGCGCAAAGAAGAATGGGTAAACCTCTTATTTCTGATGCACTGAGATTGACTGAATTGGGAGGATGATGTCTGAAGAAAATGCGCTTAAATTTTGGAATGAAGTTGTTCAACCTCTTGGGATGTGGTCTAGAGCAATGGTTTGCTGCTTACTGACTTCGGATTGTAAGTAGGAAAGAGACATTCTATGGAGACTCTGATTATAAGAATCAATAAGAATCCTTCTGACCATGCTTCAAGTACAGGTCAAAGTTTGAACATGCCATCCATTGCACAAACACATGGAGCAAGGAAGTACCGCACGACCTTATCCTTTTCACTAATCTTCATTTAAGGAGCCTTTGATTCTCCTAGAAGCTCCTCTCCATGTCAGTTTCATGTCCTTCACTTGCAGAGAAAAAGGAGCTCCTTTTTTTCTTGTTTCCACGCATTGAAAGGATGGGTATGTCAGGCACACTGATTCTACGTATTGTCCACTTTCATCGCCCTCGAAACAATAATTTGGAATGCTTTTCACAGGAGTTGAAGTGTCGTTGAAGATTTTCTTTTAACAAGAATGTTCAAAGCACGTTTCCTTCCCAGAAAGCTCTTTTCGTCTCAAAGTCTGAGGTGATGAAGAATTGAGAGGAACTCAATGAATTCTATTTGAATACGCTGAGACATCGTAAACATTCAGACAAAGGACATGTGCAATGTATGTTAATGTATCCAATATTCCAAAGGAATGACCCAGACCACACCCTTCTAGGATTAACTACAGAAACACCTGTATGAGCTGTTTCCTACAAGGTTAAAAAAAAAATAAAAAGAAAATCAAATCATCACCAAGTGATTCCGAAACTACTGAGAACTTTCCTTTTGATTGTAAATCTATCAATTGAAATTACATTAAATCAATGGGTACATATCCATTTAATCTTCGCAGATACAAATGAAGTTTGATTGAGAGGAGATATACTGGAAAACATGGTTAGAAAGGAGTGCATGCATTTGGTGATAGCCGAAGGAGGTTGAAAAGCTGTTGAAACTTCAAGATTATAATTCAAAGGACAATCCATTCCCAGAAAAACGCTTCGAATTTCATCCTTGAGTTTGAATCTCGATTGATGAAAGTCGAAGATCCATTCAATGAACTTTCTTTTTTGGATACATATCCAAGAAAAGACATGCGATACGTATGGAGTACCCGAAAATTCAAAGGAAAGACCTTGACTACGCCTTTAGGATTCAATGAAAACACCCATATTATGGACTGTTTTGTCCCATGTTCAAAAGGTCAAAGGTAGTAGCTATATCAATGCACCATGTGCTTTCATAAACTCATCAAAAAGTGAGTTTGCTTTTTGTTTTCAAGTCTTTATATGGAGAGAAGAATCAAAATACATAGAAAGAAGAAAGAAATAAGAATACATCAATGGAAATGTATCCATCCAATCTCAGCATGATGATTTCTTCTACGCAAGCAGCTCACACACAGTGTAACTATCAGCATCATTGTATGTCTGAAGTTACAATGGTGTACATCTTCCCCATGGTAGTAGCCATTTGTGTGGTGCAAGTATCAACGTCACGAATAAGACAAGAAACCGTGTAATGTTTTGATCTAACTCTAGTGGTGTAAAGGTGGTTGGAGTGTCTATGAACTTCATGAATCTGTGGACTGTACAGCCGTTGAGACATGAGGAACTGTATATGCCAAGATCTCTCCATGATGCGCGAATTGATGAAGCATGATGACCGAGAAATATTACTTCTTTTTCTTTTGTCGTCTCCACTACCATTCAAAAGGCCACTACTGGAGGCATACTTCTGATAAAATAGCAATGAACCGAGAAAAAAGTAAACAGTGTGGAATCTGGGCGCTAAAAGAACGTGTGCGCTGCTAATAGTCACGCTTCTAGAGGCTCGCCATATTTAGTTATTACTAGAATTGCTTCCACAGTATGCATGTCCTTGGATGCATGATTACAGCTTGAAGGCCCACATATGGAAATATTAAATCGAGTGTATCACGTCTGCTTATCATTGTTTCTCTGCTTAGCATCACTGATGGATGGGCTTTCATTTCCAGGGGCTATAGGGCTCTCATTCATTCAAGCTTCTTAAATGGTCTGAGTGAGTGTTCACTTTCACAGAGTTTAGCACAAGTTTGATGGTTGTATTTAGTTATTGAGAGCTCTTATAAAAGAGATTGAGGAATCTGGAAAAACATTGCCTCTTGTAATGTAGTATAGAGGATAGTGTGTGGAGGTTCTTATGAACAGCATACATGGTGCTATGGGAGATTGATCGACCTGATTGCCACATGTGCACACCTTCAAAGTGGCTTCCACACATATGACAAACAGCTTGACTTGTTTTTAATTATTGAGAGCTCTTATCGAAGAAATTCAGTAATTTGGAAAGAAATTCCGTAATGTAGGAAAGAGAGAGTGTGTGAAGTTGAGGTTCTTTTGAACAGCACACATGGAGCTCTGGAGATCGTTCGACCTAATTGCTACATGCGCACACCTTAAAACTGACATCCAAATATATGACAAACAGTATGAACTGTTTTGAATTTTCCAGAGCCCTTACCAAATAATTAATTCAGTACCTTGGAAAAAAAATTGTCCAATGCAAATTGTAATGTAGTAAGAGGATAGTGTCTGAAGTGGAGGTCCTTTTGAACGGCGCACATTAATAGAAACAGTAACCATAAGACCTACAATCAGGTCACCTCAAGCCCGTGTGTGGATCATGTGTTCATGTTCTATGCTAGTAGAAGACATCTCGCTTACTTTGAAGATGAATTGAGAGTATGCGCCTTGGGGGGGCATGATCTCATCCTTGTGAATCGTGATGAGAGGAATTGGTGCCCTTCAGAGATGTATCTCATTGGCTTTTGGGCATTCTCGATAGACTACGTCTCGATAGACTATGTCGACGATAGAATGGGTCATAGATGTGCATGCGCATAAATGTGCATATAATTGTAGCTCCTTATCGGTTCAAACCAATGTCACTCCATCTTTCCAAGCTTCCATGACAGGTAGTCTATTAATGTGGAGGTGGTCTCATATATAATTTCATACTACCGCCCTGCTTTAGACTGGCCTCCTTGAATATAACTTGCTTTTCCAGTTTCATATGATCTTTTGAAGTACTTGAAGTCGTAATTGTGTGAGGTCCACCCGTTGACTGGTTGCAGAGGTAGTGGAGAAGACGAGGAGGATATAGTTTATACATGATGTCATGGGAGGCGACTTGTCTGCGGCTTTGAATTAAGATGGTCATTGGTACGTGAAAAAAAGCTGTCATTGACGGTACCGGCCATTGACGGCTCAACTTCTTGCCCTTTTTGCTGGTCTTCTTCTTATTGCGCTCAAGGCTGTGTATCTTGATCATTCTACGGTTGGCCATCTCCAGCTCTCATATATTTGAATCTGCGTAACTCTGCTCTTGCCATATAGCTAGAACAGTTCTGCTGTCCTTCAGGCTTCACTCCTCGTCTTCATCTTCTTCCTGCTTTTGTTCCTGTTGTGTTACGCTGTGTGCGAATCATGACGCGCTCATGGGAGCTCCCGAATCCCGATAGAAGAGGGCCTCCTCGAGTTTACGTCCCGGTGAGCCTTCCAGAACATCAAGCTCAGGCCTTCGCCATCTTGGAGCTTGTGGGCTTCTCATCGTCGCCCGCCCCTCCGACTTCTCTGCGCCTTCCCGGTGAAGACCCTCTGGTTCTTCCACTCTCACGGTCCCGTTTTCCTGCTCAGAAATCCGGCGTTTCTGATCCCCTTTCTTCCCAGAACTCGTTGCTTTCGTTGCCGCTTTCTTCGTCTGCCAGAGAACCCCTGATCAATACCTCACGGCAGAGCTCAATAAGAGATTTGGGTCCTCTGACTTCTGCCGCCGAAGGAGAGGCCTTCATAAGTCTGGATAAGGCAAAGAAGCCTTCTTCGGCCCTTTCTGCAACATCAGGTACAAAGGTTCAAATCTACAGGACACCCTCAAAAGAGAACGTCGTGCATACGACATCCGTGAATTTCAAGGACGTAGTGCAGAAGCTCACTGGGGCGCCCTCCTACAATGCCGAGGTCACGCTGCCGGACAAGTCGGCTGATTCTGGTTCACTGAACTGCCCATCTCTGTCTCTCAGCACAAGGACAAATTCGCCTGCAAGCAAATTTCGCAATTCTCTATCTCCAAGGTTGGACTCTGTTAAAGCCATGAAGAGAACTTGCAAGCTTCTTGACAGGAGGAAGGCCGCAGGTCTGGGTCTCCTGAATAAACTCCAGGCCAAGAAGCCCGTCATCTCTTATGACTCAGCATGCTCTCCTGCCTTGTCGCCAAGCCCAATATCGACGTTAACCTCCTTTTTCGATAAGTTCAACAGCGTGGGTACCCTAACATCTTGCCATAGCAGTCCAAGCTCCAGCATCTCTTCTCCTTCCCGTCGATTAACCTCTCAAACAGAATACGGATTGACTACCCCTGGAATCGCTGTCCAGTGCGAGTCCTCTGACTCAATTCATTGTCAAGAAGCTGCGGAGAAGCATGCCACCGCATCGGATGCTACACCCGTGCATGGCGCTTCCTTGTTGAAGCTTTTTCCAGAATCCCCAATGTAGTCCAGTGATCAGCGACATGCCTTCTTCTTTTTCAAGACGGATGATGCAATAGACCTGACCATGCTTATCTTCAAGATCTGTACTTCTGCAAACGTGTGAGGTTTCTGGAGCACTGAAAGCCACGATGTCATTGCTGTTTCAGTCCATGATCATCTAAACGCGTCATGAGCCGAAATAGTTCGCCATAGTTACCACCATGTTACCCGTTCTCTTGATCTCTTGCAGGAAAGTTGAGAAGGAGATGGGTATAGCAACATTTTCCTTGCAATCATAGATGTAATCAGCACTGGATATCCCTGGAAGAAATCGATGGGATGTCACACACATAGGATGCCTTGAATTTTTGGATACAAAAAATTCGTGTTACTTTGATCACCGGAGTATTAGGTATTCAGCTATAAAAAATCAATCATAGACATCGATATCGAGAACCACCTGCACAAAAATTGCTTACATGCAAACTGCTCTGTGAGACTTCGCCGTGTAAAATTTCCGAATTTATTCAAACTGCAACGTTCTTGCTTCAGTCTTGCTCCAACTCACATTTCATTTTGTGGATTATCTCTCTTTGCTGTCGGTAAATTCGATTTTCATCCGTGGATTACAACAACTATTTATACGTTTATTCTCATACACACAAATCCAACATATTTAGTATCCACAATGCATAAATTTCTACACCTTATTCACGTGTGTGCATGTATCTATGCATTCATGCATTTTTGAAAGCACGCAATCTCATCGAGAGTTAAAGGTTTAACTGAAGGTTCAATGCATCGAATCTGTTAATTAGAGGCTTCTTTGCTACGTCCAAGGAGTCTCAAGCAAAATTTTGAACGATGTCACGGTGATTATTAACTACGAGTCCGAACAATGAGCAATCGAAGAGGGGCGATTTGTAGTAAAAACCGAGTTAGGAGTCCGAGCTAGTGGCTGATGCCTTGAGGTTGTAAGAGGAACTCCTGAGTTCAAGTCTTGGCTGAACATGTCCATGAGTCTCTCATATGATGGGTGCCTCTACTTTATCAGGTTCCGTCTACCTTAGGAGGTTGGGTGTGTGAATGTGTCTTAGGAGGTTGGGTGTGTGAGTGTGTATTTGCAAGTCATTGTACTCTCGAAAAACAGAGTTATCATTATTCCTGAGTGTTTGGTTCAATCTTTTATATGAATACTCGATTTATCTGTATTGATATAAAAATGCTTACAATAATAAGTGTGAAGCGATCAAACTGACTGTATTCTACCTGATCATCTCCTCCCACCGTGTACTAGAGATTCATGTCATTTTCATTGAATCTGAAGGTTCAAGAAAGCTTTTGTAAAAGCATAGTAAAAGGCTTTGAATGTAACAAGTCATTTATTTTTTTTAATAAAAGGAAGTTCGGCCTTAGCCTATTCTCTCAGACTTTAATTAAAATTAAGAAGAAAGGTTACAAGTGAATGGGACTAGTGCCCATGGGACCCCCAAATCCCACAAAGCAGGGGAGGAGTATGGCAAGCTAGAAGGCATTACAAATGAGGCAGATAAATCTATCATCACCCTCATGTGGGACCCATTTGGGTTTCAACTTGTTGTTTTCAAGGAGATAAATACTATGATGTCTAAACGGTGGAGATCTCTTCTCTTGGGAGATTCTTTTACCTAGAAGAAATAATGATTTCTCGATCGACCATTCCTTAGGAGTTTGGCCAAAATTGACAGCACATCGCTCCCTCCAAATTTTCCAAAGGGTCTCACTCCTGATGGCATTCCACAGCCTCGATGAGCAGCGGACCGCCTCACCCAACATCACCTGTTGCCAATTGATTTGGTGCGTGAGTCTCAAAACCTGTGCCACATGATGCCAGACAACCCGAGACTTGGGGCAATCGAAGAATAGGTGAACTAAATCTTTGATGCAACGATGGGCATATGCGTTTGTTGCAAGATTGGGCAATGCCTAGTTTTGATATCATACACATAAAGAAGGACACAATTGTATTTATATAAGTAGACAAAGAGATTGCAGTATGTGGGGTGAAAAAAGTTGGGCGACCTCACCTCCATTCTTTCCATGATAAGACTAATGTTACCCTATTTGTTCCCACCTTTTGGGCGATGCTAGTCAGGCATCTTTTACCAAGTTTTGGCAACACAAGGAGGGCGACCACCATTCTTTGGGTATGCATCATTAGGGCAACTACTTTCTCGCTACATCAAACAAGTGCGACCCCCCAAAATGTATTTCGCGGCCAAAATATCTTTTAAAGCTGACTTCTTTAGATGGTTGATTACTTAGATGAGGTTTTTCTCCAACAAAAGTAAGAAATTTGAAACTCCAAGAGTGTAATCAGATGGACATACATGAAGAAGGGTAGTGAGAGGAATTAAAGGCTTCTTTGGCCGAAAAAGAAATCTTTCCAAAATCTGGTGCCACCACCTCCTCTTCTGGACATGCTAAAAAATGGTCCTCTACTCCACCACGGGCTACCTTGGGGCGACTACCGACTTAGGATGGGCTCCACCATGAGCTACTTTGGGCAGAAAAAGATGGGCGGAGTATATCTTGTCAGTAAAGTGTCAGAGTGAAAAGTAATGCAGGGAATACGTTGCCAAGCTTTGGCAGTGTTAGAAGCTGAAATTGGGGGCCTAATTGAAGTTGGCTACCAAATCCAAAATTAGTCCTCTCCTCCACCTCTTTGACCACCACTTTGGCGCATGCGACACTTAAGGCTGGAATTTGGCAAGGCCACCCTTGGCCACTCTGGAGTCTATATAAACAGATGTTTGGCACTCATTTGGGGGTGTAATCTGAATCGTGTGGACTATTGCATATCATCACTGCCATCATTTATTGATGCTGGTTGAGGCCATTTTCTAATCTACTCTCTGCACTCTGTTGCTACAGGCACTCTGATGGTGGTTACTCTTTGATGAGTATACAGAGTGTGGGCATCCAGTGGAGTTGGTGATTAGCATTACAGGGTGATTGAGTGGCTTGGATCTAGTCATTGGCATGTATCGGTGAATTTCTTGAGGATCAAGTCATCATCTTTATTGTATTCACTTTGTTGGTCCCACTCTTGTATTGTTGCTAGTTAGTTTTCTTTTTCAGAATGGCATGCTAGCCCATTGTTACATCCTTTTGTAGTATTGTAGCTCTCTGTAATCATTTTCAAAGTTACGAAGTGATTTTCTCTCTCAAGAGCACTTGTTATTGATCCTTTCTCTACAACTGTACATTTGCACTTCTATTGGTTTCTCTGTTATCAGTAAAGGTACCTGCACACAAGAATGTCACAGGGTATACTTCCCTAAGGAGAACCCCCCTTTAGTAGAGGGAGTACTGGAAATGTATACAATTTGATATTGTAGGAAGTGGATACCCCAGTACCTCCTCTACAGTTTGGCACGCACGGTGGGACCCTTGCATTTTTGTGTGAGGTATCTAGTGTGCACTATATAGTTGTTGTTGCATTAATTTATTGATTTTTTGCATTCTGTGAGTGGGTACATGACCCACACTCGAGTAGACAGAGAGCCCCTTCATGTACAAAGGAGCCTCAAGAAGTCAGCTCTACCTTCGGCTAGTACCCCTCTACCTTTAATTTTTTCCATCGATTTGGCTTTAACCCTGCTTTCAAAAGAGAAGCTGAGGAGGACATTAGATTTTTCCTGTGATACTTCAGAAGAAGCACCGGTGCCAATGGAGGATCTTTCTCATTTACTCTCTAGGTTGAACATCAAGTTCCCTACATTCAAGGGATTGGCTTATGAGGATGCGGATGACCACGTGAGGAGATTCGTCTCGTTATGCCGTGGACGAGGATTGTAGAATAGAGAGGATGCAATGTTGGTACTCTTTCCATCTACATTGGAAGGCCTTGCAAACAAATGGTATAGTCAATATGCAAACACACACTTCACTACATGGGAGGCATTGAAAACAACATTCTCGCAGACATTCCGACCAAGCAACTCCTCGGAAAGAGCTCTGGATGAGCTAGAGAACCTAAAACTGAGATCAGGTGAATCCTTTCATGAACTTCACACTAGAAGAAAAGCACTTGTTTCACGTTTGCCACATGCTCCAAGCGATTTCTTCATAAAAAAATGGATAGAGAAAGCTCTGCCCAAGTCATCTTAGCAGAAGCTTCGTGAATCTCTTAGATTGGATGCAACACTTGATGATTTTGTCGCAACTGCATCGCGCATTGAGGAGGCTAGGCTACATTTTGAAGGGGAGGCCCAACCAAATTATGCATCAGACTTGGATCCTATCGGGCAACTCAGGAAGGAGTTGGAAGCCTTAAGAATGAAGCAAAGTCGCCAAGAAGAGAAGGTCATGCCGCCACCCCTGCCCCACAATGTTGATGAAGTAGCTCAACTTCGTCGTGAGTTCGAAGATTTGCGGACTACACAGGACATACGAAGACAGGTTTGGTGTACAATATGTAGCAATAGTGGACATTCCAATGTTAATTGTCCTAACAAGGTCAGTTGTCAATTCTGTGGCAAAGATGGTCATGAAGCTAGAGACTGCTACTACCTCAAGGGAGCACAACAACGAGGTAACCATCAAGCTTTGGATTCATATTATGCTAGTATTTTGAATGCACCTAATAGAGAAGAAACGCGTCCAACTCGGCCTAGATATAATAGGCCACTGATGTGTTATCGTTGTGGTGAGTATCGCCATATGCAAAACAAGTGCTCCGCACCAGAAGGTGCACCTCCCTATCAGCATTGTCCAGATGCTAAGGATCACTATACCAGAGATTGCCCAAGGAGCCGCCCCCCTCCAATTCACATGATAGTAGTCTCCCCATAAGTAGAAGGTATGACCGCTCATTCTTATGATGTTTCATCTTCGTCAATGCCAATGATGACTAGAGCTAGGCAAGCAGCAATAGCCTATAGGGAGGAACAACAAGGACTCAAAGATAGAGATGAGGAAAAGAAGGTGGGATGGAAGGACCAAGCAGACATTGAAGGAGCTTATGAGAGGGTGACTACTTTGCTAAAAGATCAACCAACAAGTCCTCACGAAGACACACAAGAGGTGAACATTGAGGAAATCTTGAGAGGTATTCATCATAAGATTAGTCTGTACCAACTCATAAAGATGGATTCAAAAGTAAGAAGTGATTTGTTGAAGATTATACACTCTGCATGCTTGTGCCCACCTCCTAACATAGATGATTTTATGGTTGACTTTCCCCCTGCACCCTTGGCTGACTATCAGAGCTCAATATTATCTGTTTTAATAAAGGATGAAGCTCTCACAGGTGTTATCATAGATGGAGGTTCTGGCATCAATTTGATGCCAGATTTCACCATTGTTGAGCCCATAAAAGTCATGTTGGTCAAAGTCAACTACAGTCAAAGTCAAAAGATCAAAGTCAATCGGTCAAAGTCAACAAGGTCAAGGTCAAAGTCAACAGGTGCAAAGTCAAAGTGCTAAAGTGCAGGTGTCAAAGTGCACAAGTAGTGCACAATTAATGGTCCACAAAGGATAAATTGGAGAAAGTGGGTTGCAGAGGTATTTTCTCTAATTTCCCTAAGGTTCAAAGTGTGTTTTAAAGTGTTTTAAAAGGTTCAGGTGAACCCCCTCTTATGCGCAAAAGTGAAGACTTAAAAGGAAAATGTGAAGGTATGTGAAGCGGCAGCGTACGCACAGGTGAAAGTATGGCCCCCCATTAAAAATTTGATTTTAGTCTAAAGTCACTACAGGACAAAACAGTGAGTCGTTGGCTGTCACTTGTAAAGACAATCTTGGGACATCAAAGTGAGCACCAAGATACCATTGCAGTTAGGAGCGTACGTGATCGACACACTAAAATGAAGGCAAGGACCATTCTTGGACCAATCTTAGAGAAGCAAGAGAGGCATAATCTTAGAGAAGCAAGAGAGGCATAGTCTAAGTGAAGCAAGAGAGAGAAGTGCAAGACTCACCAGTGTGCGACGTAGAGAAGTGGAGTTGCAGGAGTGCATAGAGAGTGACTAAGGGATTGTGCAGAGGGTGCTAAGCTAGTTCCCCAAGGATCTCAAGGTCTCTTTGCAGTGTGCGCATGCCGATAGAAGGTATTCATTCCTCCCCCTTAGTGGAAGCTTGGTGCAAGGTGTGCACAAGGATAAGCTTGAAGCAGGTGGAGGTCTGGTGCAGAGGAGGCCGGCGGCAAGAAGACTTTGGGATATTGGGTATTTTGTAATTGAGCACTCTGTGTGATTGTGCACAGAAGTATTGGCTTGTATTTTGCTTCAAACATTGTAATTGTCTTACTGTAATCAATCGGCAGAAGCTTCCAAGGTGTATTTCCTCTTCTGGTCTTTTCATTTTCTCCTACAAACCCTCAAACTCCTTATTGTTTGAGAATCCCCCAACAAAATTTGGCACGCACGGTGGGACTTCTAAGGAGATTTGAGCTTAGGAGAAACCAAGTGCAAAGTATAGCAGAGGTCACGTGTCTACAGTGCTACTTCATCAAACAAAAGGTAAATATTCTTATCAAGCTGTGTCTCATATTAAGTGGGCTATGAGCTGCTCATGACCGCAACCTGGTCCCAAACATTGAGGGTCACCTACAAGCAAACAAGAAGGAAGGTTGTTATAAGGTCCTCAATTCCACTCTCTTCAACCTCATCAGTAAAGAGCATGGCGGGTCAGGTAGACTTGGAAACTTTACTCTCTAGATTAAATATAAAGTTTCCTTCTTTCAAAGGCCTAGCTCAGGAGGATCCGGATGAACACATTAGAAGGTTTTTGACACTATGTAAGACTAGAGGCCTAATGGGTAGGGAGGATGCCTTTTTTATTCTCTTCCCTGCCACATTAGAGGGATTAGATGATAAGTGGTTCAGCCAGTTTGCTGAAAACCATTTTACCACTTGGGATGTGATGAAAGATGCATTTAAGAATCAGTTCCAGCATGGCAACACTACGGAGATTATCATAGAGGAACTAGAAAATTTGAGATTGGGTCCACGAGAAAAGTTCCCAGAGTTTGTGACTAGGGCCAAAGCACTAATGGCTAAATTGCCAGATCCACCACACGATTTTTTGTTAAGAAGTGGTTAGCTAAGCCCCTACCAGTGGCCACCCAATGCAAAATAAAGGAATTAGTGTTACCTACAGCCTCCATAGAGGAGTTCATCAACACAACTACACACTTGGAGCAGATAAGGTACCAGTATGGAGCAACTTCTTCCCAACCAACATATAGTACAGAAATGGAGGATCCAGTGATCCAGCTAAGGAAGGAGCTGGAGGGCTTAAAAAGAAATAAGCCCTACAAAGAGGAGGAGAATGTTGTTGCTCAGTTGAGAAGGGAGATTGAAGCACTAAAGCTCCAAAAGGAGGAGGAGGCCCAGGCAGAGGAATTGGCTCAGCTGCGACAGGAGTTGCAGGAGCTCAAAGGAGGTGGCATCAAGAGTGGACTTTGGTGTTCCATGTGCAGCAAACAAGGTCACATAGTAAGTGAATGTCCTCTGTTAAGTGTGACTTGTCAATTATGCAGGAAAGTTGGCCATGAGGCCCATGAATGCCAATCAAGAGGAATGCCTGCAACGACATACTGGACACAAGGAGGACCCCCAACACTAGCAAATGTGATGGCTGCTGCACCAAATCAAGGTAACAACTATAATCCTAGACAGAGGAATAACTTTGGAAATGGGCCTAGGAGGCCAATAATCTGTTTCAGATGTGGAGAATGCGGGCACTATCAAAGTAGGTGCACCCTACCAAAAAATGCCCCTCCTTGCACGAACTGCCCTGAGGCAAGAGACCATTATACAAATTGTTGTCCTAAGAATCAAGCCTCTGCATCTGGGCCTCATATTCAAATGATTTCGGTGCACAAAGAAGAAGTGTGTGATCTAGTCAATGAGCCATCACCATCTACCAGGGTGGTGCAATTAGAAGAAATAGAATATTTGACTGTGTAGACAAGAAGCAAGGGGAAGGCTCAAGCAGACATAGGACAAGGGTCAAAGATTAAGGAATGGAATCAAAATAGAGAACCATCTGAAGATAAAGTCACCACAGGTGCAGATACAAGTCAAAAAGGAGATCTCATATGCACCAGTGATGCCATTGGGCATGCCTTCAACAGGGCTCATGAAGATTTTGATAAATCAACTAGAGCCCATGCTCTCAAGGAATCAGAGGCTTCAAAACTACTCAAGACCATGAAAAAGGAGGTTAGTATTTTTTATTTAATAAAGATGGATGGGAAATTCCGATCAGAGTTATTGCAGATAATTGATGAAGCTTCCACTACAAGTTTGGTGGCAAAGTTTGCTGTTTTACATAAAGGAACAATTGTAGGGGAAGCACCCCTTACAGATTATAAAAGTCCTCGGCTGACAGTATCTATCAAAGGTCATGAATTTCAAGGAGTGATTGTCGATGGTGGTTCTAGCATTAACTTGATGCCTGAACATACAATGGAAAAGATTGGACTCCACCCTTCAAGGCCTGCAAATTTCACTGTTACTTTGGCAGATCAGAGCAAAGTAAGGCCCTTGGGAGTGATCCCAAAAGTTCCGCTTGAAATACAAGGTAATCTATTCATTCTGGATTTTGTGGTTTTAAGATTGCCCCAGGTTGAAGGAGGATTTCCCCTCTTAATTGGACGACCATGGCTGAGGCATGCAAGTGTCATTCATGATTGGGGCAAGGACACTATGTGGGTACAAAAGAAAGGGCAAGAGCTGACACATATTCATTTAGAAGAGGGCCCAGATAATCAAGGAAACACTAGCATGATGCAAACAGTTGGCATATGCATGGAAACAGAATCGGAGGATCAACCCCAAATAGATTTCGAGGAAGAAAAGGATATTCTAAATTGGCTCCAAGCAGGCAACTCTTCCTCTTGTTTTGGTATTTTTCTTAATAATTCTTGCACGACTGAAGGTTATGATGAAGATAAGGAGAAAGTCCAGGTTGATGGATTGGGAGAGCCCATCACAGACCACAGAAGGGGTAGGAAGACACCCCTCAAATACAACTTGGAGGAGGATATGACAACCACAGATAAAGAGGTTACTAAAGCTAAAGGCAAGGTAAAAGATTCTAGTGAAGAGTGTTCTTTCCCGATTCAAGAAATCCCTGTAGGATGGATGCAGGACAAGGAGGAACACATTGAAATCCAAAATACACCTGCTTATGAAGCAATGCACGAAAAGCTAGTAGAAGAAGACAAGGAAGAAGATGAGCACGAAGATAATATGGTAGAGAGAAATCCTGTCAAAGAAATACAATTAGGCACTCAAGATAATAATCGGCCAGTTTTGGTGGCCACTTGGTTGTGGAGCCACCCAGGGCTCCTTGAAAAGGTAAAATTATTCTTGACCCATTATACAGATGTTTTTGCCTGGCATTATAAAGACTTAGAAGGAGTGCCTGCAACTTATGGAGAGCACATAATCCCTGTGGTTGATGGAGCCAAACCCATAAGAGGGAAGAGTTATAGACTTAATCCAAAATATGCTGAAGCTGTCTATGTGGAAATCCAGAAGATGGAGGATGCATGAATCATCATTCCTGTAGAACACTCAGAGTGGCTCTCACCTATGGCTATAGTACCAAAGAAGAATACTCATAAAATCAGAATTTGTGTTGACTTTAGAGCACTCAACAAGGTGACCATTCCAGATGGTTTCCCAATGCCTTTTGCAGAGAAGGTCATTGAAGAAGTGGTTGGGCATTATATAGCTTTATGGATGGATTTAGTGGCTATAACCAAATATCAATACACCCAGAGGATCATGAAAAGACTGCTTTTATCACACCTTGGGGAACATATGTGTATGTAAAAATGCCATTTGGGCTCAGAAATGCTCCAACCACCTTTAACAGAACGGTCAATCTCATTTTTGGCCCCCTATTGCTGGAATCACTTAGAATCTTCATGGATGACTTCTCTTCGTTTTCAGGTTCTCACAAAGAAACTCCTCTAGATTGTTTGGACCAGCAATTGAGGTAGTTGCAGAATGTTTTCAAGAGATGCAGGGAGACTAAGCTAAAGCTCAATCCAAACAAATGTCATTTCCTTGTGACAGAAGGAACTCTCTTAGGACATGCGGTGTCGGCTAAAGTATGGCCCCAGATCCTGACAAAATCATTTCTATATTAAAGTTGCCTAAACCTAAATCTCCTAAAGAGATTCAGAGTTTCTTGGGGCATACTGGATACCATAGAAGGTTTATAAAAATATATGCAGAGATAGCCAGACCACTGGCTAGACTTACAGGTAAGGAAGTACCTTTTAAATGGGAAGAAGAGGAGGAAAAAGCATATCAAACATTACGGTCAAGGTTAGTGTCTGCTCCTATTTTGATCACACCTGAGTGGTCAAAAATCTTTCATATACATGTAGATGCCAGTGCCTATGCAGTGGGGGCAGTTTTGACCCAACACAGTGAAGAATTTAAAGTGGACAGACCAATTCAATATGCCAGTAGAATCTTGACCAAGGCTGAAAGGATATACAGTACTACAGAAAGGGAAGCCCTAGCAATGGTTTTTGCTGTCCAAAAATTCCGTCATTACTTACTGGGAGTAAAATTTATTATTATAACAGATCACCAACCACTAAAATACTTGCTCAACAAACCACAAGCCACTGGTAGAATATGGAGGTGGTTATTGTTGTTCCAAGAGTTTGATTTTTCTGTAGTCCACAAACCAAGTAAAGATAATGTTATGGCGGATCACCTATCCAGAATCAATATGATGAATCAAACTAGTGGAATCAATGATGATTTTCCAGATGCTCATCTGTTTGCTGTACAAGCTCAAGGTTGGTATTATGATATCAAGAATTTCATTACTACTAGGTTGTATCCAGATTCGTCTATTAGCAACAAAACAATTGATAGAGACTCAAATGAAGAGGAAGGAGGCACATGATCGACATCTGTGGAACAACAACATAGAACCAGGCATGTTAGTTCTTCTCCATAGACCTCATCTTCATACACAACTCAGAGGAAAATGGCTTCCACATTGGGAAGGACCTTATCGAGTCAAAACAATGCTAAATTGGCATGCTGTGGAGTTAGAGACGCTGAAAGGAGAGGCCTTGCCACTGGTCAACATATCAAGGCTCAAGGCCTATCATCAACACACTTGAAGAAGTATGGATCACATGGAACTTCAAAATCTGTCCAGGTTGTACATAGCTTTCTCATCTCATTTTGCTCAATTTTAGTAGTTTTCTTTATCAATTTCATTCTTGTTCCTGGTGTTTCTAACAAACCTAGAAGGCATTTCATAACCTCTGCAAAAGTAAAAATTTTTGGGTATTTTTGAAAATTTTTCTAGCAATTTTAGCATTTTTTATCCCTTTCCGATGTCATTTTCTTGCCAAATAGGAGGAATAAAAGGAGGCTCTCTGTGGTTTGATGAAAGAAATTAGGCCTAGCCCTGTGGAAAATTTCATGAGAAATTTTTCAGAATTTTTTTGGCCATTTTTAGGCATTTTTTTGGATTTTTACTTCATTTTTCTCTATTTTTGGGTTATTTTTCAAAAAAAAAAAAAGCCCCCCAGGGCGTTTTCTTGCTTTTTGTCAAAAAAGAAAACCCCCCTCCCCCCCCCCTTCCCCCCCCCCCCCCTCCGGTTCTGACAGCCCCCCCCCCCTGGTTTTGACAGCGCCCCCCTGCCCCCCCTCCCCCCCCCTCCCTTCCCCACCGACCACCCTTTCCCCCCCCCCCCCCCCCCCCCCGCTCCCGGTTCTGACACCCCCCCCCCCCCATTTAATTTTTGTTTTTTTGTTTTTTGTTTATTTTATTATTATTATTTTTTATTTTATTTTATTTATTTAATTAATTAATTTATTTTCTCTCTTTTTTTCTCTTTTTCTGTATGAGCGTCCAAAAAAAAAAAGACGACATTTTTTTTTATAAATTTTAGTATAGATATCATTTAATTTTTATTATTTCTATTCTTTTTTTTTTTTTGGCTCAAAGCTTTTGGCTCTGGATCGTGCCTCGGTTGGCCATTTTTTGCACAAATAGAGTCATTTTCATGTTTTTTGGCACCTCTCGACTCAGTTTTTGGCTTTATTTTCCCAAATTCCAACTTTTTCTCTGACTTTTGGTCAAAACCCACATGTTTAGAGCACATTTATCACATGTTTTTATTTCACCACATTGTCCACATGGTCTATTCTCACCTCATCTTCCATTAAGTTTTATGTTTCCCATATGTACCCTCTATAGCCCTCTAGTTTGATCATTTTAGCCCCCTCTAGACCCCTGATTCCTACTCCCAATCCCTCCCTTTACCAATCTGCCCAGCCACATCCTTAACCCTCCCTGCCCCATCCATCTCCGCACCCTCAGCCCTCCCTACCCCTTCCTTAATACCCTCCCATTGCAACCCTTTGCTTTTCCATGGCAAATTCCACTTTTTGGTTCTTCTTGTTCTATCCTGCTTTTGGTGGATTTGGTTGCTGCTCAGTTGTCCTCTTCAACTTTTTGCAGCTCCATTATCATGGTGTCCTATATGCTCAGAGTTTTGGCTATAGCTCTCCGGGACAGAGAGCACATTAGGTGGTGGGCAACTGTTGAGCCCATAAAAGTCATGTTGGTCAAAGTCAACTACAATCAAACTCAAAAGGTCAAAGTCAACAAGGTCAAGGTCAAAGTCAACAAGTGCAAAGTCAAAGTGCTAAAGTGCAGGTGTCAAAGTGCACAGGTAGTGCACAATTAATGGTCCACAAAGGGTAAATTGGAGAAAGTGGGTTGCAGGTTGCAGAGGTATTTTCTCTAATTTCCCTAAGGTTCAAAGTGTGTTTTAAAGTGTTTTGAAAGGTTCAGGTGAACCCTCTCTTATGCACAAAAGTGAAGACTTAAAAGGAAAATGTGAAGGTATGTGAAGCGGCAGCATACGCACAGGTGAAAGTATGGCCCCCCCATTAAAACTTTGATTTTAGTCTAAAGTCACTACATGACAAAACAGTGAGTCGTTCTGTCACTTGTAAAGACAATCTTGGGACATCAAAGTGAGCACCAAGATACCATTGCAGTTAGGAGCGTACGTGATCGACACACTAAAATGAAGGCAAGGACCATTCTTGGACCAATCTTAGAGAAGCAAGAGAGGCATAATCTTAGAGAAGCAAGAGAGGCATAGTCTAAGTGAAGCAAGAGAGAGAAGTGCAAGACTCACCAGTGTGCGACGCAGAGAAGTGGAGTTGCAGGAGTGCATAGAGAGTGACTAAGGGATTGTGCAGAGGGTGCTAAGCTAGTTCCCCAAGGATCTCAAGGTCTCTTTGCAGTGTGTGCGTGCCGACAGAAGGTATTCATTCCTCCCCCTTAGTGGAAGCTTGGTGCAAGGTGTGCACAAGGGTAAGCTTGAAGCAGGTGGAGGTCTGGTGCAGAGGAGGCCGGCGGCAAGAAGACTTTGGGATAATGGGTATTTTGTAATTGAGCACTCTATGTGATTGTGCACAAAAGTATTGGCTTGTATTTTGCTTCAAACATTGTAATTGTCTTACTGTAATCAATCGGCAGAAGCTTCCAAGGTGTATTTCCTCTTCTGATCTTTTCATTTTCTCCTACAAACCCTCAAACTCCTTATTGTCTGAGAATCCCCCAACAACCATGAAGAAACTAAAATTGAATCCCACGAAGGTAGCACCCTTCACAATTACATTAGCAGATCAACATCGAGTTGCACCACTTGGCATTGTTGAAAAGGTACTTATGATAGTGCAGGGTTGTCACTTTGTTCTAGACTTTGTTGTTATTGCCCTGCCACAGGAGACCTCATACCCTCTACTCTTGGGAAGGCCTTGGCTAAGGCAAGCAAAGGCTCTACAGGATTGGGGAAAGAACAAGTTATGGATTTCCACATGTACTAACAATCAATTACAGATACATTTGGAAGAAGGATTAGGCATCAACAAGGCTACTGGGTATACAGTGGACACTCAGGTAATGCCTTCTGAAGATGATACCCTATTAAATTGGATGATGGGGAGTGCAGAATGCTGCACAATGGAGATATGTGAAGTAAATGAGGATTTTATAGAAGCAGCACAAGGAGGCCAGAAAGAGGAAAAAATTGATGTTTTTCAGTTGAACAATATGGAAAAGAGTAAGATATGTGATCGCAAGAAACTAGAGGAAGAAGCAAAAATTCGGCACCATGAGGCCCAAATTAGGCACCTTGCTCATATTGGGCACCAGGAAGCCCAAGATGGGCACCTAGCTGGTGGTGGCCCAAGTGGGCATCATGAGGCCCAAGTTGTGCACTTAGCCAATAGTGGCGAAAATGGGCCAATCCTCCCTCTGGAACCCACTACTTCTCTGAAGCAAGGTAGTCAAGCTTATCTTTTGTAGGCACCTCCCGAAGGATCGAAACCTCTAATTGGGCCACTAGACCCGGATAGTCAAAATTTGACAATAGGCGCCACTACAATGATATGTAAGGAGAAGACAGGTAAACATGAAAAATTGAATGATTTTATGCTTGCAGGACCAAAAAGTGACAAAGTTGCACCTACATCTGAGGAGGCTAATTTTGACCCTCAAGAACTCCCATTTTCAAATATACTTTTAGGATGGATCAAGGAACAGATTGCGGATCATAAATTGAACTCTGCTCCTGCATACAGTGGGGATGAATTTTCAAGTGAGTCCAATTCTGAAACGTTTGTTCAAGAAGTAAATCTTGGAGATGAAGAGAACCCTCAAATAGTTCACTTGGCCTCTTGGTTGTGGCATTATCCCTCTTTACTACAGAAGGTAACTTCTCTACTTTTTTCCTATAAAAATGTCTTCGCATGGTCCTACAAAGACCTAACAGGGATACCAGAGGAGCTTGGATTACATCGAGTACCCTTAGTTGAAGGAGCTTCACCTACAAGAAGCAGGCCTTATCGACTCAATCCAAAGTATGCAGAGGCAGTAAAGCTAGAAATAACAAAACTGGAAGAGGCAGGTATTATTGTTCCAGTAGAACATTCAAGGTGGCTTTCTTCCATGGTCATTGTACCAAAGAAAAATAGTGGCAAAATAAGAGTATGCGTTGATTTTCATGCTTTAAATAAGGTGACTATTCAAGATGGCTTTCCTCAACCATTCACAGAGCAGGTGCTTGAAGAAGTAGTTGGACACACTCTATATAGTTTTCTTGATGGTTTCAGTGGCTACAACCAGATAGTGATTCATCCTGAAGATAGAGCCAAAACAGCCTTTGTTACTCCATGGGGCACTTATGTTTATACCCGCATGGCTTTTGGTTTGAAAAATGCACCAGCTTCCTTTAATAGAACAATGTATCTAATACTAGGAAAATGGTTAACCACCTTTCTGCGCATTTTTATGGATGATTTTTCAGTGTTTTCAAGCACGGATAGGAGAGCAATAGTTCAAGATTTCCATGATCACTTGGAAAATCTGAAGGAAATCTTTGAGCAGTGTCTCAAAACAGGTTTGAAGTTAAATCCTGCTAAATGTCATTTTTTGGCCACTAAAGGCACTCTCCTTGGTCACATAGTATCGGCCGAAGGGATAATTGTTGATCCGGCAAAGATCACTGCTATCCTCTCCATGCCGATTCCACGAACTCTAAAGGAAGTATAAAGTTTTTTAGGCCATGCAGGATACCATAGACGATTTATCAGAATGTATTCAGAAATAGCTAAGCCCTTGTCCTGGCTTACACGTAAGAAGGTTCCTTTCTCATGGAGTCCTGAAGCTGAGAAAGCATTTTGCGAACTAAAATTGAGGCTATGTACTGCTCCACTTTTAACTGTTCCTAATTGATCATTAGAGTTCCATGTGCATACAGATGCCAGTCTTCATGCAGTTGGGCAGTCTTGGCTCAACCATCATCACATAAGGTAGACCAACCTATCGCCTATACTAGCAGATTGCTTACCAAAGGAGAAAGGAACTACAACACTACTGAAAGGGAAGGTTTGGCTATCGTATTCGCTCTTCAAAAATTTCAGCATTACCTCCCAGGTGTGCATTTTATTGTCATATCTGATCATCAGCCCTTGAAGTACTTGATTAACAAGCCTAGAGTAGCTGGAAGGGTTTGGCGATGGTTATTGCTATTTCAAGAATTTGATTTTGATATTCATATTAAGCTAGGGAAAGAGCACTATATGGCAGATCCGGTATCAAGGACTTCTCTGAGTGAAAAGGCAACAGGTATTAATGCTGAACTAGTGGATCGTACTCTTTTTCTGGTTGCAATGCAAATTGATTGGTACGATGGAATTCTTCAGTTCCTCTCAGTTGGAAAATTCCCCAAACATCTAACACCGTTAGAAAGAGGAAATTACTCCTTAAATCCAAATCTTACTCACTCATAGATGGAAATTTATATAAATATTGTCACGACCGTATCTTGAGAAAGTGTGTTTTTCCAGAAGAAGTAAACTTTTTGCTTGAAGCAGCACACAACGAAGGGCATATGAAGGGAGAGGATTTGGCTCACAAAATTATCCACAAGGGACTATGGTGGCCTCAGATATACAAAGATGCAATCAAATTCGCTAAGGAGTGCGACATCTGCCAGAGATGTGCTCCTAAGCCAACCAAATTGAATTTTCAACCATTAGTCATCTCCATAGGATGGCTACCTTTTGAACGATGGGGTCTTGATTTTATTGGTCCGATCAGTCCAATTGGTCAACCTGGGAGTAAGAAATATATTCTGATGGCCACATGTTATGCAACTAAGTGGATAGAAGCTAAAGCCACTACAGATTGCATGGCCTTGACAGTGGCTAAGTTTTTGTTTAAACGTATTTTCTCCAGATTTGGTTGCCCACTTGAAATTACTAGTGATAGGGGCACTCACTTTGTAAATCAGTTGCTCCAATTCATCTTTGATAGGTATAAAATCTTTCACAAAAAGTCATGTGCTTAGTATCCAAGGGCAAATGGCCAAGTAGAAAGCTCTAACAAAATTTTGATTGGGCTCTTACGCAAATTATCCTTTGATCATCAAAGTTCTTGGCCACAAGCATTAATCGGTGCAATTTGGGCTTTTCGAACTACTAGAAGGGGAACCACTGGCGAGAGTCCATTCCGCTTAGTATATGGTAAAGAGGCATTGGCACCATTCGAATTTATTATCAAGAAGGAAATTGGAGCCAGAACCATTGGAATTGAGCCTCCCATTAGAAGACTTGTGGCATTGGAAGAATATAGGGAAGCAGCAATGAGGAAACTGCAGGTAAAGCAAGAGGAACGCAAACGGTTGCATGACAGGTATTTAAGGAATAATGAGGTACAGGAAGGATCTTTGGTCCTGGTGCATCAGATCCCGTCGACATCCACCAAGTTGGCACCTAAATGGATAGGGCCCTACAAGGTGATAAAGGTATTACCACAAGGAGCAGTTCATTTAGAGGACTTGCAGGGTGAAAGGATGCCCCTGGTCAACATCTCCAGGGTGAAAAGTTATTTGAATTGATGCAAGCAGATGAAATTCATTCATTGTAAATACCATAGTTCTTTTCATTTTCTGCAGTTCATTTTGAAGGAATAAGCGAATAAAGGAGTTGTTGCACCGGGATGGTGCAAAATCTTGATGTGGGGGTCTATAGAGCAGATGGAATATGCTTTGTTCCTTTTCTAGGGACTAATCCCTCTGTATACCTCTTGGGTTCTGGATATTTCCAAAGTGAACCTTGGGACCTTGGGGAGGGTCTTGGGCCACCCTGGGCAACCTTCACCCTAGGGGCTTGGAGGCACTCCCTAAGCCACACCTTGGGGTTGGAAAACTCAACATCAAGAACATATAAACAGATCAAGAATATGTAACAAGTAAAGAGGTAGGAACACATAGCAAGAGCAATTGAAATCAAAGGAGCACATAGCAAGAACAAATGAAATCAAAACCTGACGTGTGGGCAAAGAACAATTGAAGCAAAGGCATTGGGAGGACATGGATGCAAGACAACCAACTAAGGTAGTCCTTAACCTTACAAATTTGTGGCAAAGAATGTATTCTATAGGTGGGCTCTAGCCGTTTGCTCACCCCTTCGCCCATATGAACCTCTTTGAAAGAACTCCAATCTTTATTCGTTAAGACACCACTTTGTTTTCAACTTAGCCAGAAGTATCAAAGTTGAGCGCTTCATGTATGTACTTGTTGCAAATGGCCACATATACTTGCAAGTGGGTGTGGGCGAGGGCGACGCCATCATTCTAGGGAGACCCAACTATATCTATGAAAAGTGGGGCAACGCCCATGTGGTGAGATATGAAGTAGGCATCGCCTTAATGGAAGGAGCATTCACTTAGGTTATTGCAAACTTGGGCGATGCACGCCCTTTATGGGAACACATATTGAGGTGAAGCCATATCTCAAGGAGCATCCAAGCTTTTGTTGCAAAGTTGGGCGACCACCAAGATAACGTGGGGCAACCACCATTCTCATTGCCAACTATATTAAGGCAACCACTTCCTCTAAATTAGGGCGACCACCTTTTGCATTAATAGCTTGATTGGGCGACCACCCATCTTGGGTGCTACATGGAGTTGGGCGACCACCCAATTATTGTGCTGCACCTCACTTGCTTGGGCGACCACCTATGGTGTTCATATCAGGCAACCTTCTCAAGGCAATTCTCATGATTAAGCGACACCCATCTTGGGCTTGTGACATGGAAGAGTCGACTACCCATATGGGTTTGTTGCAAGATTGGGCAATGTCTAGTTTTGATATCATACACATAAAGAAGGACATAATTTTATTTATATAAGTAGACAAAGAGATTGCAGTATGTGGGGCGACAAAAGTTGGGCGACCTCACCTCCATTCTTTCCATGATAAGACTAATGTTATCCTATTTGTTCCCACCTTTTGGGCGACGCCAGTCAGGCATATTTTACCAAGTTTTGGCAACACAAGGAGGTGGACCACCATTCTTTGGGTATGCATCATTAGGGCAACTACTTTCTCGCTACATCAAACAAGTGTGACCCCCCAAAATGTATTTCGCGGCCAAAATATCATTTGAAGCCGACTTCTTTAGATGGTTGATTACTTAGATGAGGTTTTTCTCCAACAAAAGTAAGAGTAAGGTACCTGCACACAAGTATGTCACAGGGTATACTTCCCTAAGGAGAACCGCCCTTTAGTAGACGGAGTATTGGAAATGTATACAATTTGATATTGTAGGAAGTGGATACCCCAGTACCTCCTCTACAGTCTCCAACACGAGATAAAGTAAATAGTCGTTGAAAGCATAAATGTGTTAACAACCATAGCACGCTCTGCCAAGTCATCTTCAAGCTATGACGCACTCCTCCTTAATTCTCATTAATATACAACTTCAAAACCTTGCACACGTGCAAAGTTTGGCTCATTGAAGTGCTTCCCTTTCTCACAACTACCGCATTGGAAAGGAAATTCTGGATAGTAAGCCTACAAGGTTTAGCTATCATTACTTTGTAAATATCTAGTTTTATTTCTTTCGAAATGTCTTTCTTAATTCAACTAAGTGAGCTACTGGAAAGTTACATTCATTAGATTTATTCTCATAACATTTAAAAAATAAAATAAAGTTTTATTCATGTAAATGCACGTTCTTAGATGAAAATTATCATAAAGTGCTAGGTAGGAGAGGGT
This sequence comes from Ceratopteris richardii, assembly GCA_020310875.1. NCBI lineage: Eukaryota > Viridiplantae > Streptophyta > Polypodiopsida > Polypodiales > Pteridaceae > Ceratopteris > Ceratopteris richardii. The sequence goes on from CM035416.1 coordinate 180,671,224, forward strand.
TGAACCACACCCTTGATAGGAATTGTGAAGTCTTTGAGACACCATGGATGGTAATTGATTGAGATTTCAAGATACCAAAAATGGGTGAGAATGAGGTTCAAGCATTAGGGCGAAAAACAGCCAAAAAGGGGTTGTTTGCTAATGAGAGATTAAGGAAATTGACAAATAGAGTCTTTCCACGTGTACAAGAATATGACATTGCTGTCGCTTTTAACCATATGAAGAAATTCTTTTTTTTAATACAATATTCTCTAAAAGCACCACTAAAGTGATGAAGAGTCTCGAATTCAGTGTACAATTTTTTGGTTTGATGCAAAAAAAGATACCATGGATGGTAATTGATTGAGATTTCAAGATACCATGGATGGTAATTGATTGAGATTTCAAGATACCAAAAATGGGTAAGAATGAGGTTCAAGCATTAGGGCGAAAAACATCCAAAAAGGGGTTGTTTGCTAATGAGAGATTAAGGAAATTGACAAATAGAGTCTTTCCACATGTACAAGAATATGACATTGCTGTCGCTTTTAACCGTATGAAGAAATTCTTTTTTTTAATACAATATTCTCTAAAAGCACCGCTAAAGTGATGAAGAGTCTCGAATTCAGTGTACAATTTTTTGGTTTGATGCAAAAAAAGATATTTTGGCACACTACACAAAGCATATTCTCAAATTTCCAAGAAGGAATTGATTTTTGAAGATACAAAATATTTTTGGGTTCACAAAATTTCATGATCATTCAGCGATAGGGTTTACATCAAATCAAAAGTTTCCACGTGTACAAAGCCTTTTTCTCTATAAATACTGCCAAAATTTATGAACATCGGTTTCTCTCTTTGAACATTCTTCTATGGCTTCTTCTTCTCGTCATCCTTCCAATCGTGTAATCTCATGTGAGGTTTACAACAGAAGAGAGTATTTTTTGTGGAAACCTCTTTCTGTGAAAGTAAATGAATGGGTAACTATGCTTCCTAGCTACAGAGGTGCCCATAAAGTGAAGCGTGCCAAAAGAGACAACACAAGAAACCACTGGAAGGGACATATTCTCAGTTTCAAATTGAAGAGATGCGGTTGGTTTGCATGAGTACAACATGTGTACGCTACTAAGGATCTTGTTCTAGAAAATCATCTGCAATCCCCTTCGTACTGTAAGTGAAGTTTTACAATGCTTTTCTATCGTTGCAGTTGTTTTTGTATAACAAAGCATATGTTTTTGTACCACAGATATCTTTCCTTCCAATATTGTGGAATGGAAACCTGTTGAATGTTTAACAGGAACATTCAGAGTTAGAATATGTAGAACTCATGTATGCAGACAAATTTGTTCAACTTTTCAATAGCATAGAGTTATTTGTCCATTATGCAGATTATCAAGTACCATCAAGGAGGAGTTCTTGTGGAAATCTTGTACATGTACCTGGTCCTTGCATCTCTTCATTAGATTGGGATGCTCGTGATCATTCAACAGTTTCAAATTTTCTATGCAAAATGAATTTTGACATCCAAAAGGCAATGTCAGCAGGCCGAATTTCTAGAAGGATAAAGATTCAGTGGTTTTTGCCTATTCATGTCTTTGTAGCATGCTTTATAAATATGTTATTACAGAAAACAAAAATAATGTGGTTGAATAGGAGAGTCTCTATTTCAAAGATTGATGATGTTTTAGGTAGGGAATGGGATAGCAAAGAAGTTCAAAAGCTAGGTGACATTATTTTATGTAAAGTTAGTCCCAACTCTCTTTCAATCTCATATCAGATATGTCAACAATCTCTCGTCTTAGGATATGACTATAGAAGGTGGAAAAAAAAAGCTTGGAACTTGGATAGCCTTGGACTCAGAGGAGAGCTGTCCAGAATTTGAGTTAGAAGTATTGATTCATCTAGATTTTCAATCAAGGAAAATAATTGTCACTGCAAATTGGAATCTCAAAAATGTAAGGGAGCTCCTAGAATACCTTGATGAGGTATCATCACAGTGTAGATTCTCAATTGATGATGCAATAGTTAACATTAGATCAGAGAAATCATTATCTTGCATAACTTGCCTGGCACCAAGGGTGATTAAGTTCCAGCCCTTAAGATTGTAAAAGTTAACCCTTGACATTCTTACATAATGTATCTCCCTCTTATAGAAGCTTCTATTGATACTTCCATTGAATTTTCTTTGCAGGATGGTGATAAAGAATGTGTATTAAATTATGTATTTTAAATGTCTATATTCATATTTGCATTTTTTAATTTAATTTCAAGATTTTGATGAGGTTCTTATTGTACAATGATAAGAATATAAACAAAGACATTCTTAGATATTTTTTAGGTCCTTTATTTCATATTTCCATTAATTTTTATTTGCAAGAGTGAATTGATGACTTCCATTATTCTCCTTCATCTAAACTCATATTGGCATTTTTTTGTTTAATCTTAACATTCTGATGAGGTTCCAACTAAGAAATAATTATATAGGAACTTGCATAAGTAAATTCTAGATGAACAAGAGATCTAGAATTCAATATCTACTTTCAATTAAATTATTTGAATCTATCAAAGGTGCACATTAGTTTCAATTAAATTATTTGATTCTATCCATCTTTTCTGTCCTCAAGTTATGCAAGAGAAAGTATCATTGTGCACATATAACAAGTAATATTAGAGAGGGTGGAGAACCTGGTGCAAATTCCAATCCAAGGTTTGATATTTCAAGAAATGAAGAGCATGACTTAATTCATAAAATAGAGGAGACGAGATTAGAGAAGACGACTGATTCAAGCGATTAGCGCAATCTGAACTTGTCGGATCACCCTTATCGCTTAGATCGGTCGTGTTAGCAAACTATCGGGAGAGACTTCAAAAAGTGGCTTTGCAGTTTGAATCATAACTATAAAAACAACTTTCAACAACTCATCTCATGCAAGGTTTCTTAAAGGGGATGCTATGTTGAAATGGATAATACGACCGATGCAAGCGATAGGGGCAATCCAAAATTCTCTGATTCCCCGTATCGCTTGTATCGGTCGTGTCCTCTTTGTTCTTTATGTTCTTCTCTATCTTCTCCAATTTAAACTTTCCAACAAGAATGAAGTAAGCAACACACAATGCACTCATATTTGTGACACGACCAAATTTAATTGGACCATGCAATGAACTTTTGTTTAACTCTCAAGAGGTTCAATACAACTGTATATTTCTCAAGGCATATAAATATTGCTAAAGCAAATAAATATGGTTACAATGACCATCTTCCAGATGAAGATTGGCATAAGTACATACAATTTGTACATAAATAAATCTTCCAACCTATGTTGGTTTCACAATAGATTTCAATCTTAGACTCAAAAATGATTCAACCCTTTCTATCCTTTTTGGAGCCCTCTTTTCTCTGATGCTTGTGGACCTTTTTGGAGCTTTCACCTTGACTCATTTTCTTGGTCCCATGCTTCAATGGTGAGTGAAGAGGATGCCCTTTCTTTTTTTTCAGACTTCTTTTTATCAGGTGGAGCGGGTGGAGGTGAGTCTAGATCAATGGGGCAGACTGCATGTTTCATAATGCAATTTATTGCTCTCTCTCTGATCAAGATGATCCATGCATCTGGATAGTCTGATAAATGTAATTCAGAACTGAAAAACCTTCTTTCCAAGAATCTTACAACATTTGCAATCACTCTCCACCCACATGACGTTGCATCTTTCTGCAATGGCACATGAATTTGTATGTATCCAAATTGCTTTTGTTCATTCAATTTAGCAATACCACGAAAATTCTGATCAATATGCATCTTGAGAAGCTTTGCAACACTGCATTGTAAAGTGAAAATCAGAATGGATGGCATGGCTCTTAAATAAAAACAAAATGTATAGCAACTTACACTTTGCAATTCCCATGTTGTAATTTAAGAGAATTGAGGAAAAGAGCTTCATATGCATTGAACTCAACAATAATAAGACTCCAATGGCCCCTGTCAATGAGTTGCATGTAAATATACTTTCTTTATTGAAACAAATATCTTTCCAAAATGAAGATGAATACTTACTTTTCAATATATGGGTAGATAACACATTCTACCTCGTCTGTAGAATCCTGTAGAAAGGACTTGGCATCTCCATGTTTATGCAAAAAACACTGTGTCACCAGAGGATCTATGCTAAATACTTTTCTTTGAACCGCTTCCTCACATTGATGAAGAAGAACCCTACAAATCAAGAAATAAAAATTCAGTTAAGGAACTAGACAATTAAGCAATACAAGAGCACTTTATGGCCTCTAGATAATACCTGAGTGAAATGTTGACCACACTATCTGATATTTCAACAAGAAACTCCCTCAACATTTTGTTGTCTTCAGGTCTAATGTCAAGAAACCATTCACTCTGCCATTATTTTCCCATCTCCTTTCTTAAGGAGCTCTTTATTTTCTTTCTGTACCTTTTGAATCTGGTTTAAGATGACACTTTCGGCTCTAAATAATCCCTGTTTTTTTCTCTCCTCCTCACTATTTGCTGTAGTTCTAGTTTCATGATCATGAGTGACCCGAGGGTTGATCTCTTCAAGGACAACTCTTGTTTTGGGTGCTCGGGCTGGAGGTATATTTAAAATATCGAAGAACTTTTGATCATGGTGATCAATAGGAACTAGAGATTTATCAAATTTATATCTTATTCTTGATACAATAACATAATCCCTCACCATTAGTGTTACCCTGTTAGTGTTACAATAACATAAATAGGCATCATTCATAAAATCAATAGCAAAGTCCTCTACAGCTTCTCGCAGGAAAAGCAGTGCTTAAGTTTGCCACCTCACATTGATAAAGGATGAGATCTTCATCAAAGAACAAAGGTTGGCTCTGATCTGCTTGACAACTCTCATAAATGGAAGTCTAGGGATCAACAGTCCCACAGACTTTTGAGCTCTTCTAATTTCCCTCAAGGAATTTACATGGTACTTCACCCTTTCCTTTGAAGGCTTCTCTGATACATTGCCTTGATCCTTCTGGGGATTTTGCTCTTGGACATTATCCTCCTGGGCATTTTGTTCCTGGGCATTTTGGTCCTGACCCTCAGGGTACAACTTCCTTGCCGTCTTTTTGGTCCTAGCCATATTCTGCACAAAATGAGAGTCTTTAGGCAAGGAAGTGGAAAGGAAAGGTAACTTAATCTCAAAAACTTTGATCAAGGACTCTTTCCACTGTTAGAGACACGAACGATCCAAGCGATAAGAGTCATCCGGAAAATTCCCGGATGTCCCTTATCGCTTGCATCGGTCGTGCTTTTAATCGTGAAGAAATATCAATGAATACCATTTCCTTTGGAATGCATTACAAGTAATTGTTAATCAAATAAAACATTACTTCAAAGCTTTGATCAAGGATGCCATTTAAGAAGCACGACCGATCCAAGTGATTAGGATCATCCGAAAATGCCCGGATGTCCCTTATCGCTTGCATCGGTCGTCCTTGAATTTATCATGAAATATCAATCAATACTAGTTCAAATATAGCTTACAATGCATAATACTCAAGCATCACTTAGCAAAACATAATTTGCAAGCTATGATCAAGGACTCGTTGCCATTTAAGAAACATGATCGATCCAAGTGATTAGGGTTATCCACAAATCCTAGATGTACCCTGATCGCTTGGATCGGTCGTGTCCATATTACCTAACGTAGAGATCGTTCTCTATAGAAATTGTTAAGAAGCAGCTAAAAAACTTGGTGGCGATGGAAACTCGACGTTTGGAAAGTGTTGAGAAAAAAAATGAAAGAAATGAATAGGGAAGCTTAAATGGGTCTCAAAACTGAGTTGATCGTTGGTGCCACATGGCATGCCGTGATTGGTCCACATCATATAGTCATTGCAAATTCCAACATTCTTTGCCATGTCGCATGATTTGATTGGGCCACATCATCTATCTGTTGGGATTCCCAACGTACCTTTGCCATATGGCACTCACTGATTGGGCCAGGTCATTTGACCGTTGGTTCCTCCCTCCTCACCTATAAATAACAACTCCCTTCACTAATTCAAATTTTGAACCTTCATAGAATTTGTCTCATTTCTGTGCGTATTTTTCTTTCATCCCGGACACAACTGATAGAAGCGATTTTCCCCGTTTGACCCATGTTGACTAGCTTTAGTCGCTTGCATAGGTTTTGTTCTCCTTTAGGACATACAAGAGAAGCTGCAGCTAACATGGAGGGAATGAATGAGATCCTTAGTGTCTCTCCATCAGAGAAAGTACTTGATTTCATGGTTCAAGAGGGTTTAACTGTAGATATTCAACCCCAAGATTGATTTTGAAAAACTCCTAGAGAAATCAAAAAGTTTTCTTAAGGATGAGTGGGAGAACTTCTTGGGGTTGATCAATAAAAAGATTCTTTCTATTTCTCAGAAAACCTATGTCCATCCTCACATCTTTGGGAAGGATCCAATAGATAGGGCAAAAATCACAAGAAAATGCAAAAGGATATCCCCTTTGCCAGAGAAGCTAGATTTATGCCCAGAGCATGAAAATGATGTTAAACGCTTGTTCTTCTAACTGTCAGAAGTGCGTTTAAGCGATTCTTGGGTTCTTGGGAGTGGAAGGGGTTTGTTAGACAGAGGCCCTGTACTTAGTTCCCAACTAACCACTTACACACAACAATATACTGATATTGAGTGCTCTATCAAGATTCTGTTGTAATTAGATATTCCCGTTCACGGCTTAGCTCAGCCACATGTACCAAATATGCTAAGATACTATGTTGCATCTGCACCTAACTTACTGACAATATCAGAAACAAGAGTAATCGTCAACCTTTACCGAATGGATACCACAATCTGACCAATGGAAGACACAGCGAATCCAGGTATTCAGATACACCGTATTGAAGGTTCAGTACGCAACCCAAGGAATCTTTACTGTAGCTTAATTTTTACCGTAGGAGGACATATCTCAATACTGAAGGCAATATAGTACAGATCCGTATCCCAGACACACGACCACGACCACACAGACTTCCTCAGCACGTCACGATGTATTATCAGAAGATCAACACCACGGTACACCTACTTAGTTGCACAATACCATATAAACTCCACAGAATAACTCGCTTAGACCACAGTCGGATAATCTTCTGAACAACTATGAAACTCACCAACAGACAGGTATCGACCGATAACAAAACAGGAACAAGAGCAATATACTCAGGAATGCTCCACAACAACACAGTAACGTTCACTTAACCACCTAGACAGACAGTCTGGTGATCTTCCCGATCATCTATAAAGTTAACAAATAGAACAGATGTCGACGGCAGACAAGACAAGAGGCAAACATAAAACTCAGAATACTTGAAATTATGCAAACAAACACTACAGTAACGCCCCGCTGAGTCACCCAGACAGACAGTCTGGTGATCCACCATGGAACGTCACTAGCGCGTCTTTCTTTGATTTATATAACTTTTACAAACTGTCTGTAACAACTTTTTGCTCGTGCGAACAAGATTCAGTTATACATTTCCAATCCGGCTGCCACTAACACTCTGGCACGCACGCTGGACTCGAAACGGCAGGTTTTACAAAACTACTGCTCATCTATAATGCCTTCTAAGTACATATTTCTAGCTAATCTAAAGGTGCAGGCGATCTTTTTCTTTAGAGTTTCTAATACTTGTTTGAGGGTGTCCGGTTCTATTAGCTGTGCATCTATTCTTACAGAACTTAGAGCTATGGCTTCGGTGAGCAAAATTTCTGCTTGGGTCTGCAAAAAGGCTTCCTGTAAATAAAATTCGTTTGCAAGCGCCGCATCTCTGGATACCTTCATATCTGCAACTTGTTGCTCCATCTTGTTTACTCTTTCCTTCTGATTTTCTAGCTGATTCTCCCTTCTTTCGATTTCTTGAATTTGAAAATTTACGGTTCTGGAGTATGACTCCTTTTCATGTCGGATATCTGATATTAACTTTTGTGTTTTGAGCTTCCTTGGTCAAATAATGTTTGAGCATGTTGTTGACATCTGATAAATTTTCTTTTGTTCTTTGAAGTTCTTCTTTTGTTAGCCTAGCTTGCGTCTGCTGTTCTTGGTTTTGCTGCACCACTTCATTGAGTTGCACTCTGGTCTCTTCCAATAGATTACCTAATGCTACTCTGGCATCTTCTTTATCCTTTAGATCGATCTTGAACTGACTTATTTCGGCCTGTGCTTCGCTTAGTAATTTGTCCTTTTGGTTGAGATGTGCCAGTGTGGTATCTCTTTGATCGACAATTTCCTGTTTTTCTGCAAGCTGGGCTTGGAGATGGGTAATTTGGGCGTGCAGGTGATGGTTTTCTGCTTTGACCGCATCTATTTCTTCTTGCAGAGGCGTGATATCTGCTTCTAGGACGTCCACCTTGTGTTGTAGCTCATTCCGAATATTATCTATGACTTCTCTAATTTGGATTGGTAATTGCTGTGATAGCTTAATGAGCAATTGACCCATGTTTGCAAGTTTAGAGATTACGGGAATCGAAGGAAGTGGGAGATGTTGGCGAGGTGGAGATGAGGATGTGGTGAGGAGTTGTTGGGAGTTGGGTGGGGAGCAGTTTGGGGATGAGGAAGAGGAGTCAGCGGGTTCGTTAGGGTGAATGGGTTGGATGGGGATAATGGTTTTGATTGGCGGCTCCGGTGGGGGAGTGGGAAGAACAGAATTTGACTGTGTTACCTTATCTCTGGTGTGTTGTGCAGTTTCTTCGGCTGTGGAGTCAATTGCCTTAAGCAGCTCTTCGAGAACTTCTTTAGCAATTTGTTCCTCATCTGCTTGCTATTCCCGCTCAGATTGTTGCTGGGATGCTTCTTCTGTAGAGGTTGTGTTGGCTTCAGTATGATTCTCCTCTTCTTGTTGCCCTTGGGAAGATGACTACGCGGATGATTCGTGTTGCATCGATGTTGCGGTGTCGTGGAATGTTTCTTCGTCATGTTTTTCTTCTTCCTTGTCATCATCTTTGTTTCCTTCGGCTGATCCCTGTGCTTCACTCTCAGAAGAACTGATTCTGATTCTCTTCCGGCGGAATAGTTGGTTTAGCTCCTCTTCATCTTCTTCATCATCGTCCCATAATTGTACAGATTCTTCATGTCGGAGAACAGGCCACGGGGTGGTGGTTGTGCTGCAAGTATTGCCGGAAAAAGGAAGGACAGGATGTGTGGCAATCTGGACCTTGGCATGCCTCCCTTGTTCACCTGTTTAATTATTGATACGCACTCTCGGTGAATGCGGTGGAAGAAGAATGATGCAAAATTGACTAGTTCTCGAGCAGCTAAATCGATAGCGGAGTAGAAAGGCCTAGAGATGCCATAAGTTCGCTTCAGGAGATTAAGGATGGCTACAAGGAATTGCAGTGCAGATTCAGGTTGAGGTCGACATAGGATCGCGTACTCGTTTGATGAATACCTAGGAAATAATTCTATCATTCTTGCGATTGGCAGACTCGGGCCATTTTCTCGACCTTGCCGAGGGAGTCTAAACGCTTCTGCAAAAGCTTGGAAGGTGATCAGTGTACGGGATGGGAGGGAGGTGATCGGCCAACTCTGCTCGATGGCAGGTGTGTTGGCGATGGCGGAGATGATATGGGCAAAGAATGAGTGGGATTCCACTGAATGCCAAGGCAGTTCAGCGAAATTGGATAGCCCACGAATGCGCAAGAACTCTCCTACGTCGGCAGGGAGTCCATCACGGAAGGCCGCATAGTTAACCAAAGCTTCCATGGCGCACATAGAGATATCAATCACAAGCACACAGAGCACAGGGTACGCACAATAACACAAATCACACAAACACAATAGCGATTTTCAGCGAAACAGAAAAGGTTAAGTAGATGCGTTGCAGGGGAGAGCAATCAAGAATGACTAATCATTGCGCGGTATTGAGATGATAATTCTTAACTTCCGTATGCATGCGTGAGTAGCTGGCAAGGGCAGGGCGGCTGTGGACATAATTAGGTATCAAAATGCGGATATTTACAGACTTATTTTATTAAGCACGCCAAAAAAGAAAAGAAAAGAAAAAAGAACGCCAAAAGACGCGGCTAACCGCGAAACGTTTCAGTGTGGGTTAGATGTGTGTTGAATACGGCCGCAGCTTCAAACCGTTGATGACTTTCGGAAGAGGAATTCCGGTCAACGTAGTCAACCAAAAAGTTACTGGGCCCACTTGTTCAGAAATCTGGTAGGGACCAAACCATCGTAACTTGAATTTGCTAGCAGAGCGATTCGACTTCGCATTGTAAAAGAGTACAAGTAGTCCCACCAAAAAAATTGGAGTCTTTAGATATCGATCATGTGTTCGAGCTTGTCTTAGCTATACTTCCTGCATAGTCAAAAAACTGTGCCATCGATGCTCGTCTAATTCTCTGAGTGTATCCAACCGAAATGACAATGATTCTTCAGGTAGCAATTTCTGAGCGATTGCTACTCGTAAACATGGTATAACTATTTCCATCGGTGCTATGGCTTCCAATCCATAAGCTAGTTTGAAAGGGGTTAGTCCTGTTGTTACCTTGTATGTAGTCCGATATGCCCATAATACTGCAGGTAGCAGTTGATCCCATCTTTCTGGTGCTTCTAAAATGAGTTTTCAAAGCATATTCAACAAAGTTTTGTTTGTACTGTCAGCCAAACCATTTGCACGAGGATAATATGGTGAACTAAATTTATGTGTGACCTGAAACGAATGTGTGAGTACTTTCATTAAATTGTTGACAAAATGAGTGCCTTGATCTATAACAAGTTCCAGCGGTAAGCCAAAACGTGGAAAGACATCCTTCAGTAGACACTTAGCTACCGCAACAGTTGTGGCAGACCGTAAAGCCCAGGCTTCTGCCCATCTGGTAGCATAATCAGTACATGTCAAAATATAACGATTATTACTGAGGATTGCTAGTGGTGTAATAGGGCCAATGAAATCTAGACCCCACTTTTGAAAAGGCTCTAATGGCAAGACAGGTTGTAGAGGGAAAAGATGACGTTGCAGGGGCTGTCCAGATCTCTGACAAACTGTGATACATCCCTGTACATAGTAGGCCACCAGAGACCACTTTGCAGAATTTTTCGGTGTGTTAAGTCTGCAGCAAAATGGCCACCGGAAGGAATTGAGTGAGCCAAATTAATGATTGAGTTAACTTCATGTGGTGGAATACAACGAAGTAAAACTTCAGTGTGATCTATATAGTATAATTCCCCAGAAATCAACCGAAATCGGTGACTGAAAACTGAAATTTTCCTTCGTATTGTAGGAGAATTCTGAGTAGGAAGGTATCCATCAGTGAGGAAGATCAAGATGTGATCATAATATGTAGATGGCATAGGTAGGTCTGTAATTTCATCATTAGTCGGTTTAGAGACATAAATTGCTGGTGTTGTGTCATCTATACCGACCGGAGCTTCACCGGAATCTAAGCGAGAGAGAAAGTCTGCTAAGGCATGTGAACTGCCTGGCTGATGAATAACTTCGTAGTCAAACTCTTGTAAAAGCAGAACCCATCGTGCTAATCAACCACCTAGATGTTGTTGCCGAACTAGATAGACAAGTGCAGCATGATCTACATGAAAAGTAAATCTACGGCCCAACAAATAATGTCTGAATTTCTTGACGGAATATACTAGACCTAGACATTCTCTCTTTGTTACAGAGTAATTCTTTTCAGCAGGGGCTAATCTTCGACTTGCATAGTACACTGGTCTGAACCACTTATCGGTTTGTTGCATTAGAACGCTCCCTATTGCTTTATCTGAAGCATCGACAAATACATAAAATGGGCGATCCCAGTCAGGAGGCTGTAAGATTGGAACCTGTGTTAGTAATCCCTTTAGACGATCAAAAGCAGTTTGACAGTTCGGGGTCCAGTCAAATTGTCGAGGAGTCTTGGTTATCAATTGGTTCAGTGGTATTGCCAAATGAGCAAGCCATCGTAAGTGCTGACCATGCCATCTTACTTGGCCCATGAAGCGCATTACTTCCTTAGGTGTAGTGGGTCCAGGTGCTTCTAACACAGCTGTGATTTTATCTGGATCCACCTGTATACCCTGTGCAGATACAATGTGACCAAGTAGCTTTCCACATGAAACCGCAAACACAGATTTGTTTGGGTTCAAATAGAGTCTGTATTCTCTGCACTTTTCAAACCAGCACCGTAAATGGAACAGGTGTGCTATCATCTTATCGAAAATCAAAAAATCATCAAGGTATACTTGCATAAAAGAGGTAAGGTAAGGAGAAAATATTTCCTGCATACACCTTTGGAATGTACTTGGGGCATTTCTTAATCCAAACCACATAACAGTACATGCGAAAACACCCCAGTTGGTAATAAAGGCGGTCTTCGGTATATCTTGTTCAGCCATTCTAACTTGATTATACCCACTGTACCCATCTAAGAATGAATACATTTCATGTCCTGCAACTTTATCAAGCATTGTGTCAAGAAAAGGTAGCGGAAAGGGATCAGGCACCGTAGCTGCGTTCAGTTTTCGGTAATCTACACATATTCGTAACTGCTTATTCTTTTTAGGGACAATAACAATTGGTGAAATCCATTCAGCATGCTCTACTAGTACAATGAATCCGACTTTGAGTAGCCTATCAAGTTCTGCCTTTACCTGTGATGCATAGTTTGGATTCATCCGGTAGCTGGGTTGCTTAAGTGGTTTTGCTTCCGGCTTCAGCATGACCCTGTGTTGATAGATGTGCGGGTCCAAACCCTTCATATCTTTGTAATCCCATGCAAATACATCAGAAAATTCTCGAAGTAGTTGGATTAAATCTGCTTGAAATAACTCAGGTAAGCTCTCCCTTATTTTAACAGGTCGTGGATTTTCTTCATCACCTAAATTGTAGGTGGTCAGTTGATCTTCTGGAACATAGAATTGTCGAGGCTTCTCTGTATCCTCAGCTGGCTTAAAAAGTTGTTGTAGATCAGCGTCATTTATAGTAGTCTTATCTTCTTTCATATCTTTTTCTGTTACAGTCATCACCGTACAAACTGCAGGATTCCAATTATCTACAACAGATTGTAGATCAACAGTTCCTAGGGAGATCAAATCAATGTTATTTTTCAGAAACTCTTCTTCTTCATCATCTGACAACCCATCTAGCATATGGACTGGTTCTGCAAAATACGGTCTAGCATGCAACTCGCAAGGTTGTATAGCATCTAATTTTACAACGTATTTACGATTATTATCTTTGAAGGTGAGTTCCTGTGCAGACCAATCTTGTATCACCTTAGCGTGCTTCAGCCAAGGTCGGCCGAAAAGGAGATTATAATCAAGGGTGGATTCCGGTAATTCTAGTATGACAAAGGTCATTTTAAATGTTGTACCTTGTAAAGTTATTGGTCAGGCCTTTTGTGATTGGATTGTATTTTCCACAGATTCTGAAGATGATGCACCTGCTGCAGATGATGTGCCTGCTGCTGAATTAGAATCCTCTTGTTGTGTATCTTCCTCGGTTAACGGAGCGGACTAACTGCAATGTTGATATGGAACTTTTCACAATGATTTCGATTGTTTGAAAGCTCAGTGAGAGTATTTGGGTTAAGGTTCTCCACGGTCTTTTATGAAAAGTGATCGACAAGTGTCTAAAATGACGTGAAAGAGAGAAACAGGCCTGCTATGAGAAGTAGAGTAAAAAAGTGCAAAACGTCATCAGCACACATTATATAGATCCGTGAACAAGAGGAAAATTTGAATTTTGATCAGCGCCCAATGAGCACAAACTTCGAGGTGTAAGATATCACACAAACTTTTCATGATTATCACACGAGTTTCTCTCTCTTCAAAATTTGCATAAGATACGTTTTAAATGAACTTACACGGAATTTCTTAAAGGATTTGACAACTTTATTCCAGATTAAGCACAACTAATTGAAATCCTTACATGGCCCTTTTTGGACCGTTTTTCACCCTAATGATAGTAAGGTTGAGAGTAGGGTTCAAGAAACCAAGGTTGTAAACAAGATCAAAAAACTATGCGGGGTTGAGGACATCAATTCAAGGGTACCTGTTCAAGAGATGATCATTGAGGCTAGATTGATACAAGAGTAGATGATTGAGGACAATTGTCAACCAAGTGGGGAAGAATGTCATAAAATGATAGGTAGGAGGTGGTTGAACCACACCTTTGACAAGTAGGAGATGGTTGAACTACACCCTAAGAGGAAGAATTAGGGAGTAATCCACAATCATGGCTTTTGGGAAAACTGGTTATACCATTTTACTCCTAGACAATAGCTCATGAGTTGAATTTACCTCGGATACAACAATTTAGATGCCAAGGTTGCAAACAACGTTCCAAAAACTATGAGAGGTTGATGTTGGAACAACAAGCTTTCATTATGCTTAAGGTGGACATGATCTTCATCAAGTCCATCATTTGAATGATGCCACATATACTCCTTGTAGAGTTTTATTTGCATTCGTTTATGGTATTGAGTGATTAATCACATATGATCAGTTTCTTATGTAAGTTGCAAAGCATTCACCTTTGTAAAAGGGAAAAGTAAAAGGGATAAAAGCCACAAGTTAGAAGTGGTTGAAATTGATTCTCAATCAATCAATCAAAAAGTATATGTGATTTCAACTTTCTCTTTTCGTAGTTGTAGGAAAATATTCTAATCAATCGAAACTAACAAATCTTCCTATTTTCCAATGTGAATTCATGAAGAAAAGGCATGGATAGATGATCAAGCATCTATATAGAGACTCAAAAACATTTATACATTAAGGTTATTGATGATTTGAAGCAATACATATACTCTTTGATCATTGTTTCTTGCCATTTCTATTCTCTGCTCATTCTTCCTTAGACTCAATCAACTTGTAGAGAGAGCTGCTCTCTATATAGAGCTTGACATCCAACTTTTTAGCATTCGTTTGATAACTTTCTAGTTTATGTGTAGAAGTGTTCAAGTCATTTGGTTCAATGTCCAAACATATTCAAGTTTCACACTCTTGGAATCATTCTCTACACATCCACGAAAAATCAAGATGACACCACTTTAGTGTGAAAGTGATTGCTCCTATAGTTGTTATAGATTCGGGATTCTATGCATTATAGCAAGTCAAAACTATGTATGAAACTCTGTTAAGAGGAATCTTTCCAATTTGTACTGTGATGGCTGCTCTTAGTGTTTAAAGTCACAACTTCCATCCATTTTTGGAAGGTTTTTGTGAGCTAGTCAAGGTGGAACTTATTTGTTTTGCATCAACTTTTTCTTGTTGATGTTCCAAAGTATCTATTGGGTTTTATTGCACTAACCACAAGCCTACGTTACATATCCAAAAATCTAGGGTTGGTCCTATGTTGGTTTGCTGGACCAACTTCACCATTTGACAACTCTACTCTCCAAGCTTCTCCAACTTCTTTTAGTGGTATCAGAGAAACTTCAAGTTGGGAGATGGATTTCCATCAATGGTTGAGAAGTTTGATAGACATAATTAAGTTTCTTGGAAAATCCAAATGGAGGCTTATTTGCAAGGAAGAAACCTATATGAGATTGTATTAGGTGATGAAGCAATGCCTATTCCAAAATCAGGGAGGACCTACTCAAGAGGAAACAGTAGGCTCACACTTTGGTGTGCAAGGGATGCTCAAGCAAGGTCATACATGCTCAACTCTACCTCTTATTTTCTATTACCACATATTAGAGGATGCAAGACATCTCAAGCGACTTGGGATGCCCTAGAGACTTTCTTTTCTACTAGTACAAAAGCAAGGAGGAACCATCTTTTGAATGATTTCAATAAGATGAAGAAGATTCCAAAACAAACGATCACTGAGTTTGTTACAAAGTTCAAGAAGATTTCTGATCAATTGGCATCCATTGGAGAGTGGAGTGAAGAAGAGGCCATCGTGAGGCAAATTCACAATGGGATTAGAGGTGACAAGCAATGGAAATCTTTCACCACATCCTATGATCTCATCAATATGGATAACGTGCAAACTCCAGAGGTTCAACATCTTTCTTGGACAACTCTTCAATCAAGAGGCCAACAATAACATAAAAGAAGATAACTCCTATCATGGTAATTCAACTAGTGCTCTATATGTAGATAAGAAGGATAAGAAGCTGAAAGGCAAGAAGACGAAGAAGAGACCAAGCCAACTTTGCAGGCAAGAGCAAGTGGAAAAGGAAGAAGAAAAGGCTAAAGCATGACAAGAATAAAGGCCAAAATGTTCAACCTTGTGCCATCTATGATAAGAACAACCACACCACTCAGAATTGCTGGTTCAATGGAAAGACCTAGAAAGGAAGTGGAAGAGATGGATATGGCAACAATAGAGGCAGAGGTGGACGTAACTTCAACAATAGCAATAGAGGTCATAACAGACGACAATACAATAATTATTTTGAAGATCCACAACATGAAGGATCATTGTTGTTGATGGATTTAAGCCACAAGGAAGGTAAGGAAGATGATAATTTATTCTACATAGATTTAGGATGTCCAGATCATGTTGCAACATAGCTCTCTTATCTGATTTGAAAAGTCCAAAGCACAGATATCATTAGGGAAAAAAATGAACCCTGCATGGGCCTCTTAGATTAAGGAGGGATTAGTGATGGACCAATGAGAAGAGGGTGATGGCCACAGTCTAGTCCTTTAATCATATAGGCTAGGCATAGGCTTCCCTTGTTTTTGGGTGTTCAAAGAGGAGAAAATCGAATAAAACTCATGGTTTTTCTTGTTTGAATGGTTTTTAAATGCTTGAAAATAGATTATAGTCCTTGGATTGGCTCAAAGTTCCAAGGGATGTGTTTGAATTGCAAAAGTCAAGGAAATTTCTCATTTGGACGCTTGGATTTGCAAAGCTTTCAATGGCTTTGATCAAAGCACTAAAAAAATTGCACCTTTCAATGAGGGCCTTTGGATTAGGCCTTGAATCGGGTGGTTGTAGATGAGTTTTGGAGTTCAAAGGCGCTTGCAATTTGGATCATTGGATCCCACCTTCATCTAATGGTCAAGATTAAAACCCCTCAAGAAGAGGGCACCTTTTGATCTCCATGCTTGGATCAAACCAAGATCTAACAGCTCAGATTGCTAGCCGATTTCACTCAGCCCCAAAGGTACAATGTTAGATGAAGGCCTCATCCAATGGCTCATATTGCAACCAAAAAAATCAGCCCCAAATGTAAGCTATCGTTGGATGAAAGGGGATCCAATGGCCAAAAAATGTGTAGAGGCTATGCAAAAATCCTACATGAATGTGTCCAAATCCCATGATTTAAATTGATTATCTCTCTAGATCCTTATACATATCAATGTAATCCATTGAAATTAAGCATCCAAAGGCTCATAAAATTCCAAATTTGATAATTCAAATATTAGAGCCATCAAACAATATTTTATTTGACAATACCACTAGTGGTTTTATATGCCATCTTAATCCCATTGATTAAGCATTTTAATCCCTAAAAATTAGGAATACGTACAAGGCCCATGTAGGGCTCACTTTTTTCCCTAATGTGAAGTTCAAATAGGGGATGACACAAAGCATAGTGTGGAGAAGATTAGTAATATCAAAGCTTTCAAGGGCAGGATAAATATTTTGATCAAGGTACTCTATGTTCCAACTATTACAAGAAACCTAATAAGTGCAGGCCAAATAGTTGAAAAAAGCTTGCAAGTTAGGGCTCATCCAACATGGAGCTTTTGTGGAAGATCCATGCCAAGGCTTCAAGAAGATAGCCAGAGGTGAGAAGCATGGTGGGCTCTTTACTTTTGAAGTAGGAGAAACCAAAAACATAGCTCTATTCAACTTTGGGTCTCAAACCCTAAGTGAGGTTGAAGTGTGGCATAAGTGGCTAGCTCATGTGAATGAAAGAACCCTAAAGGATATATGCATGGATCAAAGTGTTCTAAACTGCCAACTATATCAAAGCAAAACATGATCAATAGATGTGATGCATGTCAGATTCGAAAGGCACAAAGACAACCGTTCAACCACAAAGGCTACATCCACAACAACTTACTGGACCTAGTACATACAGATGTATGGGGACCAATTCAAGAACCTTCATAGGTAGGATCAAGGTATTATGTCTCATTTATTTGTGACCATAGTAGATGGACTATTTTGTACTTTATCAAGAGTAAGAATGAAGTGTTTCATTGCTTGAAAAAGTATCTAGCACATGTGGAGGATCATATAGGTAGATCATTCAAGAAGCTCAGATTTGATGGAGGGGGAGAATACTTCTCCAAAGAGTTTGATGAGTTCTTGCAAGATAAAGGTATCAAAAGGGAAGTGACCACCAGGGAATCTCCTCATTTGAATGGAATTGTAGAGAGAAGAAACAAGACATTGGTTGGATCAATGAGAAAGAAGATGTTGCCATATTATCTATGGCAGAGGCTATTTCAATTGCTGTGTACCTTGTCAATAGACTACCATCCAAATCACTTCAAGGTATGACTTCTTGTGAATCATGGTATAGGAGAAAAGCTATTCTTGGACATTGCAAGGTGTTTGGTTGTTTAGCTTATGCAAATAAGAGGTAAGCTAGATGAAATGGCAACAAAGGCCATGTTTATTGGGTATGAATCAACTTAGATGGATTAGAGGTTCTATAATACTTCAACCAAGCATTCACTACAAGTAGAGATGGTGTTTGAAGAACACAGGTCTTAGTATGATGAAGATAAACAAAAGGTAACTCTACCATATGAACTTGATTCTGATTCTCACCAATTAGGAAGCAAACATGGTCACACTACCAGATAAGTCGACTGATTCTTGTTCATTGACTTGCTCATCTCTGTCTCTCAGCACAAGGAAAAATTTGCCTACAAGCATATTTTGCAATTCTCTCTCTCCAAGGGTGGGCTATGTTAAAGCAATGAAGAGAACTTGCAAGCTTCTTGACAGGAGGAAGGTTGTAGATCTTGGTCTCCTCAATTAACTCCAAACCAAGAAGCCCATCATCTCTTATGGCTTAGCATGCTCTCCTGGCTTGTTGCTTAGCCCAATATCGATGTTGACCTCCTTTTTCGATAAGTTCGACAACATGGGTACTCCAACATCTTGCCATAGCTGTCCAAGCTCTAGCATCTCTTCTCCTTTCCGTCGATTAACCTCTCAAACAGAATACCGATGGACCATTCCTGAAATCGCTGTCCAATGCAAGTCCTCTGACTCAATTCATTGTCAAGAAGCTGCGGAGAAGCATGCCACCGCATCGGATGGTACACCCATGCATGGTGCTTCCTTGTTGAAGCTTTTTCCAGAATCCCCAATGTAGTCCAACTATACTGTTTCAATGGCCTCCATCAGCAGGTATAATCTTTGCGCATTCAGTTTGTCTGCAAAAGAAAGCTTTCTCTCTACATATTGCAGTTCCGAGAGTGGCGCGCTCTTCAGCGTCTGCACGAAGTCTCTCTGCTCATTCAGAAGTTAAGCCTCCACTCGATGGTGTATGGCGTCCTAATTTGAGCATTCCACGGGGATTGGCTGTCCATGCGTTTGCCCCACGTAGCCACACATGTATCTCTGTTTTTGCCACACATGTATCTCTATTTTTGCGTGGTTGCCAAGCACTACTGTTTTCCAAGATTTTTCAATTATGTGGCGCTTATCAGTACACCTCCATTCTCACATCAGATTGCAACCCTTGCACGGTTCTCGACTACTGCTCAGTATGCAGATTCAACCGTCAACACTCTGCGTGAACTGCTCCCTGCCTCAAATTGATGAAATCTTGGGGAAGACGACATCACAGAGAGATGTTGCACGACACAGTAACTGCATATCATATTCATGTGATCGGCATTACATATATAGAATAGGAGTGCGACTATTCGCATCCCCATGAGTTCATACATAGTCGTGTATAAGCTAATTTATTAAATCTAACATAATTCCCCCTCTTTTCTGAAGGGAAACATCATATGTTTTTCACTTCACTATCTTATGGTGAATTTATTTCGATGGGTCAAGTTAATCTAATCTACATGCATAATGCATACAAGCATGAAGTGCAGATAGGTAGCTGGGCAAAAGTAGGGTGAATAAGATGAGGAACTCTGACATACATATCCTTTAACGTGAATAAGCTATTTATGATGCTGTGAACGCTGGAGTCAAAGATCAACGTTAAAAAGGATATGTATGTCAGAGTTCCTCATCTTATTCACCCTACTTTCGCCTACCTATCTGCACTTCATGCTTGTATGCATTATGCATGTAGATTAACTTGACCCATCGAAATAAATTCACCATTAGATAGTGATAGTGAAAACATCTATGTTTCCCCTGCTTTGTGGGATTTGGGGGGTCCCGTGGGCACTAGTCCCCTTCTATTGTACCTTTGTTTCTTAATTTAATTCAAGTCCGGGAGAGTAGGCTATTGCCGAACTTCCTTTATATTAAAAAAAAAAAGAAAACATCTATGTTTCCATTGAAAAAAGAGGGGGAATGTTGGATTTAATAAATTAGCTTATATCCGACTATGTATGAATTCATGGGGATGCGAATAGTCGCACCCATATTCTATATATGTAATGCCGATCACATGAATATGATATGCAGTTACGTCTATCTTGGTGTGCCGTGCAGCATCTCTCTATGATGTCGTCTTCCCCAAGATTTCATCACAAATCTTTATGTTACACAGTTCGCTTGAGGGAGAGGAACATATCAACAAGCTGATGTGAAGATATTAACAGAGAACAGTGAAGATATCAACTGAGAAAAATCAACCGAACCTGCATCAACATACCAATAAAGTTCATCACCACCATCGCTTAGTTTACCTTCTTGCATCTTCATGCTTGTAATGCAGAAAGCACATAATGTTAGTTTCATGAATAGAAATACATTCCTCCTTTATGCAGTCATTCCAGGAGTGTTGGAGCGTTAATCTGAAATGTAATTCTCCTCTCCATAATAATCAAGGAGTTTCAGCAAAAATTTTGAACGATGTCAAAGGTGATTACTAACTACGAGTCAGAAGAATGAGCAATCGTAGCAGGGCGATTTGTAGTGAAAACCGAGTTATCATTTAATATTCATCAGTGTTTCGTTCAATCTTTTATATGAAAACATGATTTAACTGTATTGATATCAAAATGCTTACAAGAATAAGTGGGAAGCAATAAAACTGACTTTATTGTACGTGACCATCTCCTCCCCCGGTGTACTAGAGCTTCATTTCATTTCCATTGATTCTGAAGGTTCAAGAAAGTAAAAGAAAGAAAGGGAGTGGGGATATCTCTAGTCCTTCTTTGTCCTTTGTATAAAGGAGCACCCGGAAACTATATTAAGCTTTTGTAAAAGCATATTAAAAGGCTTTGAATGTTACAAGTCATCTTCAAGCTATGACAACCTCCTCCTTAATTGTCATTAATATATAACTTCAAAACCTTGCACACATGTAGAATTTGGCTCATTGAAGAGCTTCCCTTTCTCACTACTATGTTATTTCGTACACAACCCAATAGTTGTACATTTCATGAAATTTTTTTCGAAATTTGTCTTTTATTAAAATTCAAATCCTTGTATCATGTTCATCTTTCTCTTACATGGAATCAAGTGAGAGCTCTATATCAAAGTATGCATGAAACTTTAAAACGTATAATTTGAGAGACCATCCTACTTAGGATAAATGAGAAATCATCGCAACAAAAAGTGAAATACTTTTCAAACTGGTTGTGAGATCAACAAGCTATCGTCTTTGGAACCTTTTCAAATGACTTTCTCTAAAATGTCTGATTTATACTTAGAGTGAGCACTAGGTACTCGAAGTTCCCTTTAATAATCTATACATGACTTGGATGCATGTTACTTTGAGAATCAATTATTTGGAAAGCTCTGAAATAGCTATTCTTAATCTCCAAGGTACATAGACTAGTGTAATAAAGTAAGTCTATGATCTAAGGGTCTGGCTAGTTCAGATGGATCTGAAATTGGACAGCATTTGGTCACTTGTATGTATGACCAAAGATCTCAAGTCTAGACTTGTTAGAAGGTCATTTACTCTTGTAACCAAGTGATCCACTTAGCCTAGTGGTTAAGTCTCAACGTTGTGAAGGAGGAGGTCTTGGGTTCAACCCCCATGGGGAGAATGGGGAGAGAGTTTTGCCCAAGGAGATCTAGAGCCTTCTAGAAGCATCCCCTTGAGTTAACTCGAGTTAATTGGGACACTTGGCACACATGCAGTTACATGGCTGACACATGGATGGTTAGTATCCACCTACCCAAGGACGCAGTCCCCTAGAGCGAGCTATATATAGAGGCATTTGGTTGGGAGGAGAGTCATCTCTCTAGCACATGGTGGTCATAATCTTGCATTGGTATCAAAGCAAATTGGTCGTGTTGCTTACCTCCGAAAATAGTTGGAGAGTGAGCACATGAATGAAGGTGATTCTATGGACAGTTTCCTAACAAAGATCAAAGATTTGAAGGAACAGTTGATTTCTGCTGATGAGGTTATACCAGATAGCTCACTTGTGCAGACCGTTCTGAATGGTCTTCCTGATTCATATCAGACTTTTGCTTCTACTCTTCGATTGATGATGAAAGGCAATCCGAATGCCTTATCATTTGAGGAGTTATTCTCTGTTCTATTGCAGGAAGATCAGTCCAGGCAGAACAGGTCCATTATGTGTGTTGCAGATCAAGCTTTCCTAGCTAGTCAGAAGGGCAAAGGAAAATGGAGCTCTTCTACTAGTAAGCAGAAATCTGCAAATGCTGCACATTCGAAGAACCAGGATAAAGATGAGAAGAAATCAGAAAAGCAGAAATTGTTTTGCAAGTACTGTAAAGGGAATGATCATATCATAAAGAACTGTCCAAAACTGCCTGCAAAAGAGGTAAAGAAGAAAGAGGCTGGAATGGTTGTTGCAGAGGCCTCTACACCAAAAACAGAGTCTGCAAATCTTGTGCAAGAAGAAGAATGGGCGTTTACTACTGTTTGCAGTTTTGACCCATCTTGTCATGAGCAGTGCATGTCTGTAGTAGACTCAGATGTTTTGTATTTTGACAATGGGGCGACCAAACATATTACCTCGCAGCACAGTTTCTTCTCTTCACTCAAGCCTGCCCCTACAAGGAATACTGTTACATGTGCCAACAACTCCTCTTATCCTGTTATGGGAGTTGGTAAGATCATTTTGACTACTGCTGATGGTAGTTCTTTCACTTTGTTAGATGCTTTATTTGTGCCAGGGATAAAAAAGAACCTGTTATCAGTTTCTAAATTAGCCAAGATTGGCTTGGTTGTGAAATTTGTTGATCACAGGTGTACAGTTCATGATCTATCAAATGGCGAGGTGATTATTGCTTCTGGCATTTTATGTCGTGGGTTGTATAAGCTCATAGACTATGAAAGATCTATAAATGATTTGGCATGTGCAGTTCATGATTCTCAGGCTATGTCAGATGCAAAGCTTTGGCATGCACGCTTTGGTCATCTGAATTTTTCTAGTTTGCTACGCCTATAGAAATCTGAAATGGTGTCCTCTTTGCCCAAACTTGAGGTACCTCGAAAACATGTTTGTGAGGGCTGTATTTTGGGCAAAATGCAGCATTCATCCTTTCCAAAAGATGGTTCAGTTTCGGCTACGCAAAAATTGCAGCTTGTATATAGTGATGTCTGTGGTCCTATGTAGAAACCCTCTTTTGGAAATTACCTTTACTTCGTGACTTTCATTGATGATTTTTCCAGGCATGCATGGGTATATCCACTCAAAGCAAAGTCCGAAGTATTCATGTGCTTCAAACAGTTTTTGGTTTTGGCTGAAAATCTGTCAGCATGTAAAATGGGCACCCTCCGTTCTGATCGAGGTGGGGAATATATGTCTTCTGATTTTAATGCATTTCTGGCTGAACGTGGGATAAAACACCAGTGTACAATGTTGTATACACATCAACAGAATGGAGTTGCTGAACGAAAGAACAGGTCACTCATGGAGATGGTCAGGTGCATGGTCAAGAGTTAGGCTTTACCTCATAGTTTCTGGCTTGAGGCTGTCATGTGTGCAGCATATGTACTTAACAAGTGTCCCACTAAAGCGCCGCAGTCTATCACTCCATATGAGGCTTGGCATGACCGCAAGCCATCTGTTGCTCATTTGCGTGTTTTTGGTTGTTTGGCATATGCACTAGTGCCTGAACAACATCGCAAAAAATTGGATGATAAGGTAGTAAAATGTATTTTTGTTGGGTAGAGTTCTGAAAGTAAAGGCTATCGTCTATATCATCCACAGACTAAACGCATTCTGGTTAGCCGTGATGTTGTCTTTGTGGAAGATGCTATTCAGCCATTGCTTTCATGTACTAAGGAGACATATGTTAGCTCCAAAGACATGTATGATACTTTGATGCCTCTTTTTACAGGTGGACAGTCTAGTGCTGGTCCTAATGAGGAAACTTCTCAGCCTTTGCAGGTTTCATATGATGATGCAGATCATTCTATTTTTTATGCAGATTTACATGATGCACTTGTTGATGAGAGAGCTGATATTGAGCAGGCAAAAACTATGCCAAAATGGCTGGTGCAGACTTTGCGTGACAGCAAATTAGATGCACCTTTGTCATATCGTACTCGTTCAGGCTCTCATAGTGCCTCCTTTGCATCAGATTGCTATGCTATGGCTGTGTCTAGTCTCTGTGATGAGAATGAACCTGTTTCTTTTGATGAAGCACATAATTCAGAAAATTGGATGGCTGCTATGCAATCTGAATATGATGCTATAATGAAGAATGGTACATGGTCTTTATGTGACTTGCCTCCTGGCAAGAAGGCCATTGGCACTAAGTGGGTATACAAGCTGAAGCGTAAACCTGATGGTACAGTTGACAGGTATAAGGCTAGGCTTGTTGCAAAGGGTTATGCACAGGAAAGAGGCATTGATTTTGATGAGACCTTTGCACCTACATGCCGTATGACAACTGTTCGGAGCATTTGTGCACTTGCAGCCCATCATGGTTGGAATGTACATCAGTTGGACATTAAAACAACATTTCTAAATGGTGACTTGCATGAAGAAGTGTATGTTTTTCAGCCCTGTGGCTTTGTGCAAAAAGGGCATGAAAACCAGGTGTGCAGGTTAAAGAAGGCATTATATGGTTTAAAGCAAGCACCACGTGCTTGGTATGAGAAGATACATGCCTATGTGGTTGCACATGGTTTTGAGAACAGTCCAATTGAAAGCACCTTATATGTTAAGCGTGTTAATGATGTGCTTCTGATCATTGTTGTCTATGTTGATGACATGCTGCTCACTGGTCCTATTGAGAAGCATATTGCTGATTTCAAGGCTGATTTGCATGCCTCATTTGAGATGTCTGATTTGGGGCATTTGCATCACTATTTGGGCATTCAGTTTATGCAAGTTGATGGTGGAATGGCTTTGTGTCAAACGAAATATATTGACACATTATTGCAGCATTTTGGCCTTGAAGATTGTAAGCCTATTGCCACTCCTATGGAGACAGGTTTACGATTGAGTCTTCATGATGCTGGAGATGCATTTGATGCTGTTCTCTATCAGCAGGCTGTTGGATGCTTGATTTACTTATGCATTACTCGGCCAGATATTCAATTTGCTATCTCACAGATGAGCAGGTTTATGCATTGCCCAGGAGTCACGCATTGGAAGGCGGTTAAGCGCATCTTTCGCTACTTGAGTGGTACTCGGCTACTTGATTTACTTATGCATTACTCGGCCAGATATTCAGTTTGCTATCTCACTATTGGATGTTTGATTTACTTATGCATTACTCGGCCAGATATTCAGTTTGCTATCTCACAGATGAGCAGGTTTATGCATTGCCCAGGAGTCACGCATTGGAAGGCGGTTAAGCGCATCTTTCGCTACTTGAGTGGTACTCGGCTACTTGGGTTGTTTTATCCCAAGGGGGGATCACTACCGCCAGATTTGCATGCTTTTTCTGACTCAGATTGGGTTGGTTGCTATGACACTCGTGTATCCACCAGTGGTTTTTGCTTCATGCTTGGTAGCTCATGTATATCTTGGTTGAGTAAGAAGCAGCCTACTGTGGCCACTTCTAGTTGTGAGGCTGAGTATAGGGCAGCTTTCACAGCAACTGTTGAGTGTGTGTGGCTCAGACGCCTTATGGCTGATTTGGGTGTTGGCCAGTCTTCTGCCACCACCATCTTCATTGACAGTCAGAGCGCATTGGCAGTTGCGAGGAACCCTGTGTTCCATGCTCGCACTAAGCACATTGAGGTGCATTATCACTATGTCAGGGAGAGGTTCTCTACTGGGGAGATCAGCTTGGCATATGTGCCCACACAGGAGAACATTGTAGACCTTTTCACGAAGGCTCTGCCTAGGGAGAAGTTTGAAGCTTTCCGCAAAGCTTTGGGCTTACTTCCTTTTGTGGAGTGATTTCCACATAGCTTGGCACTTCCTTATACATGAGTGCCAGCTCCTTGTTCACCGCATCACTCCTAGGGGGGATTTGTTGATATATTTAGGTAGTGATGTGTGTGAACACACTAGGACTCCCGGGGCACTTTTTTCCCTCTTTAGGAGGTTTCTTTCCCCCGGCTTGTATATACGCCTATCGCCCTAATGGGATACTTATCTTTGTACATTCTCTAGTAATACATTCACTATTGTGTGTTTGTGCTCCAAGCCTCTTCTTCTTCCTTGTGTTGTTCGCGTGCTTCCGCAGACATCTATCTCCAACAAGTGCTTCTAGTTGAGGTATGGTAAGTGCAAATTGCATTGGAATTCCATAGGCAATTCACATATATACAACGTGTATGATGGCACAAAAACCATTCAAAACATGATCTCTAGGCCATCTTTTATTGGCCACATATAATGGTTCATTATCTAGTGGGGTAGATCAATCTTCAATTGCACCACTTGTGAAAAACATATAAACTAAATCATCCATTCTTGTGAGGTTGGGTAAAGGGATCTTAGACTCGGAATGCACAATGTTGCATGCATATTCTGAGAGGTATAGACATGTTTAGGGTCATAGATGACATCTATGACACCTTTAATATCTTGATCTTTTTCAGTTCCTCCAAAACCAAGGCCTCTTTATCAATTGGGATATGTGTGCGTCATATTTTGATTGGATCTTTGACTACCATATGAGTGAATCTGAACTTCTTTAGAGGTTGGTTGGGAAGTAGCGATGGTAGAATAAATGTTTATGGGAAATCCTTGTGTGCATCCGACTGCAAGGTCTGGATTAGAAAATAACATCTTTAGTAATCTGGTTTGCGGAGCGGTGCACTGAAATATGCATCTAATCTTGCCTTCTCCTAGATTGGCTTTAATTCTTCAACATTTTAAAATTCCTTAAACTCCTCAGAGAAAAATTGAAATCGGTCCCATTTATAGTAAAAATTCAATTTTGATTCCCAAATGAAAGGGGCATCTGTTAGTGTTCCAACTAGCCATTGGAACCAATGTAATTTGGCGCGCACATGCTCATTCCTTTGTGTTGGTGGATCTTCGATTGAATAGGTCCATAAAAAGTGGTGAGTTCTAATTGAGAGAGAAGAGTGTAATCCTCAATGGGTATGGACCAATAGTCAATCTGATTGTGGTTTGGTCCTAATGGTAAAGTGTTGGTTGTTTGCATTTTGAGTGCTTTTGAAACCAAAACTTGCTAACACAAGGAGAACATATCAATATTGAAATGGACTTTGATTCTAGTATGGAAAGATCTTTATCCCTTTTGAATACTAAAATGATTCCCCAATGTAGCTTGTGTTGTGTATAACTGCATTGTTAATTATTGTTTCTAATGCATATCAGTAGAACACCTATATGCATACTTGGGATTGTGCATTACCTCAACATGCTTTTAATGATCTGTGCTTTTTATAGTGTTTAGGTTGATTGAATTTATTACAAGGTTGTATATGAGTGTAGGGTTACCTTATGGAATTACATGGTGATTTGAAGAATTTATAAATGCCATTGATAGGAAGTGGGGAGATGGCTCTAGGTTTGTGGTCACAAGGCTGTTTACACACCCATTTCCAAACTATTTTAGGTGAGTGATTACAAGGTTTCTCTGACATTACAACTTTATGTTGAAAATAATGATGAACACATGAAGGCTTGGAGATTCCTATGGGAGGTAATCTAGAGGGGGACATCTCGGCTTCTAAGCAAGTCTTAGGCACCCATGCAAAGGAGAAATTATGAGATGCCATCCTTGACTGTTTAGGAATCCAAATTTGTCAAATTACTCATTGTTAACATCCTTCCTTCTTGTCCATGCATCCTCTCCTTCACATCTCATCCTTTTGGGGTGTTGATGATGGTTTTAGTGAAAAATATGGTTGTTCACCTTTCTTCTCCCATACTTGCTTCATGCCTACAAAATCGTGATTTCTTTGTCTTTCTGCTCTTGTAGGTGATCATTGTTTCTTCTGGTTACTCTATGTTTGTTTCTTTGTTTGATGTGGCTCTTTTGTCTTTATTAGAATTTCCTTTAAAAAAGAAGGGGGCTCCAACAGTTGCATAACATGTCCATCAAGAGGTGAGGCATTCTGCACAATGGACTAAGGCAGACATGCATAGTGATTAGACTTAGAACTAGCAGACTTGTGGGTGTACAGTTCCACTGTGATGCATTACTTATTAACCTAAACCAGATGAATTCAAGTTGACTTTGCAGGTCATAAATCCAATCTTGGCCCAATATCAAAGGTTCCATAAGATCATCATGACAAACTAAAAGCTTCAATATCAAATTTTCAAAGTGCCACCTCCCCATTTAATACCCTTTCACATGGTAGAGTGTCCAAGACCCATTTTTAGAGATCATTGGGTGCCCATGATATTTGTGGAATCCATCCACCTTGCCCCCATTTAATACCCTTTCTTATGGTAGAGTGTCCAAGACCCATTTTTAGAGATCATTGGGTGCCCATGATATTTGTGGAATCCATCCACCTTGCCCAAGCCTACTTCCTATGTCCTCATACGAGTTGTCGTATCGAAGGGGAACAATGAACACATGATCTATCAGCTAGGAGTATGATGGTATAAACATTTGCCCCAAAAGCCATGGTTGAGGATTACTTCCTAATACCCCCTCTTGGGGTTTGATTCAATCATCTCCTACGTATCAAGGGTGTGGTTCAACCATATCCTACGTAACACTTTATGATATTTTTCATGTAAGAACGTGCATTTACATGAGTAGAACTTTGTTTTATTTTTTAAATGTAAATCTAATGAATTTACATTTCAAGTAGTTAACTTACTTTTGAGTTAAGAAAGACATTTCGAAAGAAACAAAACTAGATATTTACAAAGTAATCATAGCTAAACCTTGTAAGCTAACTATCCAGAATTTCCTTTCCAGAGTGATACTTAGGTAGCATGTAATTAATGAAAAGCTCGCATTAAGTAAAGACATATATGTCTTTCTTGGTGAAAATTAACCCAAAGTAAGGAATCAAGTTAGGAATTTTCATCAAAAGAGTTATATTTTCTTGCCATAGCATTTGAAGTAGAGTAAAATATACATGCATAGACAAAATGTAGATGTGTACAAGAAATGAATCTTTGCAAAGCAAAAACTACTTGCAAGATTACGACCACCACTTTCTAGAGAGATGACTCTCCTCCCAACCAAATGCCTCTATGTATAGCTCTCTCTAGGGGATTGCCTCCTTGGGCAGGTAGATACTAACCATCCATGTGTCAGCCATGTAATTGGATGTGTCCCAAGTGTCCCAGTGAGCGCGAGTTAACTCAAGTGGATGATTATGGAAGGCTTTGGATCTCCTTGGGCAAAATTTTCTCCCCATGCTCCTCCTTCACAATCTTGAGACTTAACCACTATGCTAAGTGGATCACTTGGTTGCAAGAGTAAATGACCTTCTAGTAGGTCTAGACTCGAGATCTTTTGTCATACATATGAGCGACCAAACAGTGTTTGATTTCAGATCCGTCTGAACCAGCCGGACCCTTAGATCATAAACTTAGTTTATTACATTTCTCCCCCTTGGAAAATATTTTCTTCCTTGAAAATAGAGCTATATACATACTATAGGCAACTCTCGAGTCTCATGTTCTAAAACCCGAAGAACATGGACATGTTCTAGAACTAGAAGAACATGTTATCTCTATGGTGGCATCCCTACCCAAATGATTCAAAACATTGTCTTGCTTTGCACTTTGATAAACTCGTCAAAGTACAAAGTAGTGAATGAATAATCCAGGTGGATCTAAAAACATCCATAGCCACTTCACTGTTTATCGATGTACAATCTAGGCACAAACATACAAAATGGATGTTCCAATTACTAGTCCATTTCTAGGCATGACTAGTGCATGGACTTAGTAACTAAGGTGGGATTTTGATCCCAATCAAGACTTTGAGAACTCTTGATTCACTTGAATTTGATTTGAAAACTTTGAATTTTGATTGGCGCAAACATCTAACTTGGATATTTGTACAATGTTTAACTCCCAACTAACAGTTACTTGATTTTTACTCGACTTGAGGACTACTTTGTCCTAATAGGCTTCAAAATCATATGTAAACTGTAGGAGAAAGTTTTCCTTTTACTTTGGGTCAACCATACTATAACTTGACTAAGTCAAATCCAAAATCAAAATTGTCCGACTTAGGGCACTTTTCCTAAAGAATTTATCTTTAAGTTCTTGGGAATTGTTAATCTGATGAGCAATTCCTAACTTTTCTATTGTAGAGTATACTCAACTCTAGGAAATCATTTATGCTATAACTTGAAGCAAACTCAAATAAATAACCCAATCTTAGACTTAACATCTTTTGAAGATTGAAAATATTCTTATTCAAAACATCTGTCTAGGATGTTTAATTTAGTTATCTGTTTCTAACCAGCTAACCCTTGACTTTTATGAAAAGGATCAGATACCATATCTGAGTCAAATCCAAAAGACTCGAAACGCAAAAGAAAGAACTAAAACTCTATTCAACCAATTCAAACTTTGAAGATACGTAGACTTGTGATGAGTGAAAGTCTAGATCACTCAGTACTTTAACTTCTCAAAGATCATTTTCAATAGGATATTAAAACATTTTTTCTATCTTTAAGAGAAATAAGTTGGATTCTCAAAAATTTTCAGAGCGAATCTAAAACTTTATCCAACCATGGCACACTAGATCAACATCAGTGTATCAACCCACTTCTATTGATGAGTTTTTACTCAAGTAATGCTTCACTTGAGACTAAGTTCATGCCTATATTCAATCTTTATGATTCCTTACTAGGAATGCAATTCTTATGCATTTCTTCAAGTCAAAGGATTCTTGATTCAAGTCAAAGGATTGAATCTACTAAGTTACACTAGGAACTTAGTGCTTGACTTGGTCAATCTATACCTTAGTTGAAAGGATCGTTTCAATGTCAAAGTACAACTTCTTCAGGAATTCATCAAATATTTCTAAATCAACAACACTTTATCTTGAAGTGTTCGAAGAAGATCTTGGAAGTTACTTCATATCTTTTGTTTCCTTGATCTTGAAGTTATCTTGAAAAATCTTAAGATACTACTTTTATCCTCCTTGAATTTAAACTCCTTTTTTGAAGTACTAATTCCCTTGAGGATCAAACCTAACTTCAAGATCCAATCTTGGACTAAAAGACAATTATCATCCCACGGTTGGATGTCCCATACAATCTTTCCTACATCAATATGAGTATAAAATATCGTGTTCCATACCACCCTATTTTATATTCACATTGATGTGTAGGTGATAGTTATCCTAAAGTCTAAACATCTCTTGATAGTACCTTCTTACTTCAATTCTTTATGAGAGTTTTGAAGCTTCGGATATTACCTCTAGTTAGGTTTTCTAGGTTTTGATCCCTTCACATGATCGTTTCACAATCTTGTGCTTTCTTTGGGAACTTGAAAACCTTTTGATGGAGCATCTATTCCTCTTTGCTATGGTTTTCAAATGAAAACCAATCAGAATTCCAAGTACATGCAATTTTCATAGCTTCAAGTTCAATTGGTCCTAATTCCTAGCTTGGTACAATGTGGTTAGTGTATCCCAAGCATCCCTAGCTGTTATGCAAGAGCGAATATGAGGAATAATGGCACGTTTGACAGACAAGGCTATCAATGCATGTGCCTGGGCATCTTTGTCATCCCGACGAATTTTCTCTGCAGTAGGTGCAACAGAAACAGCAGCACAAACAGGAATCTGCAGAATATCATCTTCAACACCATCTTCATCAGCTCCAGCACCTATATTTGCAGTACCTGTAGTTGTAGGTGTAACAGGACGTCTTTCAACACCCTGCACAATGTTCCACAGTCCTTTTGCAACCAATACATGTCGCATCATATAAGCCCATAATGGGTAGTTGGTACCATCCAACTTATCCTCAACAACCAACATATGGAATACATTACTGCTTTCAGCCATGGCCGGTGACTAAAATACCTTGATGTAGAAAATTGACTGTATCTCAAAAAGTTGAACATAATTGCCCAAACGAGTTCTGCTAGACCTGTTGCAGACTCCAAGACACTTAAACTGGCGAACAAAAACTAGTATATACCTTTGGCACAAAAAGACAAAATAGCCTACACAAGCACTACGATAGTGCATTCGGAGGCCGAAACGAGCTCAGATCGCGATTTCGACAGCACACAGCAAAGCTGTTTTGATCTCGGAAACACGCTGAGTATGCTCACCAAGATTTGTGCAACTCTGAGACTGCAAACGGAGGAGTGTCGACTGCGCCCTAGATGAAGCGACGACCTGCTCTGATACCAATTGTTGGAGATAGATGTCTGTGGAAGCACGCAAACAACACAAGGAAGAAGAAGAAGCTTGGAGCAAAAACACACAATAGTGAATGTATTACTATAGAATGTACAAAGATAAGTAGCCCATTAAGGCAATCGGCATATATACAAGCCGGGGGAAAAAACCTCCTAAAGAGGGAAAAAAGTGCCCCGGCGGTCCTAGTGTGTTCACACACATCACTACCTAAATATATTAACAGCACTTAAATGTCAATGATCATCTTTAGATCAACCAACCAAGTCCATGGGAGAAACAATTCCTTGGTCTTTGAGTTTGAGCAACCATTATCAGAGTTCTTATCATTTCATACTCAGATGTGCATTACGTGGCACAAGAGTAGGAATGGCCTAGCTACCTGGGATCCCAAATAGAACAAGAGTGCATGGTGGTTGATTATGCCAATGATGGCGATGTCACATTCTCCTATGGTTCATCTCAAAATTCCTCTTGTTCATTCAATAGCACACATATGGCTTGGTTGCTTGATGCATTAGCATCTTTTCATGTTACACAACATCATGAGTGGTTTTATTGATTCTAAGGTGAGAGTCATGGATGTCTGCACATGCCTGATGGTATGATGTATGACATTGTGGGGTCTCAGGTGTTAGAAGTGAGGTAGGCCCTTGGCTCTTGGCTCATGTCACATGTCCGTGGTTGCATAGGTCCAGCATATACAACATTAATTTAGCAATCTTCCATATGGACAAAACATGAACATATCACAACTTTAATCATACAGATGATGACACAAAGATAGAGAAAGAATAGACGACATATGTAAGGTGTTACGTAAGCCATCGCTTACTCATAGTATCATATATACCAATGTTCAATGTACAATGTGGGAGCAAAACTCTCAACCACTCTATGTGATGAGAAATAGATGAATGAATGAATGTACAAATGTAACAAACATATTCAGATGTATGGGTAAAAATCTGAATATACATGAGATGTGTGACCTAATAGGGTATAGAAGAGTGAATATGAGGGACTGAAAGAGGAAGGATCAGTGTGAAACTGATAATCAACAAACCCTCATCTAACCTTAAGCTATGGAAGACCCTAAGTCAGATGTGTGTGTGAAAAGGTTACATACTTAAAAAGTAGCATAGGATGCTAACACGTTTGCTGCTGAAAATCCTCAAAATCATGTGAACACGCCTTCTCAAACATCTCATCAAAATATGCATAAAGCATATACATACTGTTTCTCTTGTGCCTATGCTGAATAGGACTCCTCCTGATATGAACGCCACGGCCTCCATAAAATTCAAGTAGTACCTGTGTGCATAAAGAGAATATGTACCTCAATACTTAACATAAGATGTAAATCTTATGTTAACCACCATCCAATGTCTTTGACGTAGCCCGACATCCTCTTGTAGAAGATAATCTTCAACTACAACATGTAGATGGCCGATCCTCACCATCAAGCTGCTAATGACCAAGTCTTCTTGCCATGAACAAGAGATAACCTCCTCTCCATGAGCTAGAGTGTGAGCACGCCCTTCATCTTCTCCAAGAAGAATCATTAAGAAGAACTCCATAGCTGCTCCCTCAACATGCTTCAAGTTAGCACCATGGCTGCCCCATGTGCTAGAAGAAACACCACCTCTATTGAGGTCCAAGCTCCAAAGCTTGTGTTGAAAACTAGGTGAAGGATAATCCAAGTAATCCCAAAGACTCTCTTTTATAGTAGAGTGTGTGTCTCTCCAAAAGCAAAATAAAGCACAATAATAAAGCTTTCGCTAAATAAAGCTCTACGATCGCTTATCTTTTTTGGAAGAAAAAAATAACCGTAAAACGTCGTCGCTCGCTTGTAAAGTTGTCCATCAGTTTTTTTAAGAAAAGCTTCAAGTCGAAAATAATCGTGACCACGCTGTTGGAGAAGAGTTTCAAACTCGCACCCCCATCTTGGAAGTCTTATGTGATAACCATGCGCCCAGTGTCGTTTGCTTTTATAAGAGCTAGAAAGCATAGCAAATCATCCTGTAAACTGTGGTCAATTGAACCAATTGGGACATTGTTTTCCAACAATCCCCCCCTGCAATGTCATATTGGTACAATTTGGACTGAATCTGCAAACTGTCATAAGCTGCAAACTACCACAAGCTTCAAGCTTGTACTCCCGAACTTTAGAACTTGTTTTTCAAAAAGTCTTCTTCAAAACTGAATCGGACTTTCCTTCAAGAAAACTTGAACTTGCTGAATATGAACCATAATACTTGAGAAAATTATGCAAACTAGATATCCAATAGTGTACACATCAAGCAATTACTGCTTGACAACAAATATAGCATGAACTGTTTCTGAACCTGCTATCTCCTGTCTTCAAAAACCTGAAAACATACACTAGGATCCATATATTTGCATTTACCTTACAAAAAGGTTTCTCAATGTACTTCTGTTGTGTTATGTAAATACACTAAATGTAATCAAGAACTGAATCCTGGAACCTGTGACTAAGAACTCACAACTTAGTGTATTATGAACACTGCTGGTTCATCTCTGACTGTACTGAAGTCAAATCAACTCAACTCAATTGAAATCAACTGAAATCAACTGAAATATGAGTCAAAAAATCTATGATGTCATCATGTCTTCATCCTTTAAATCCCTCATACCTCTTTCCTTCATAACAACATATATGTGCGCACTTCTCAAATATACCTTTCTGAAATATCAAGCTTCTCTTCAATAGAATTTTGGAACCTTCTCCTGAACAGGAACATCCTAACAGGAACTTTCTCCAAACATTCTTCTTCTTCCTTCTTCTTTCAAAGCTGGAACATAAAGAGAACCTGACAAAGGAAATATAGGAATACCTGAAATATAGATGACTCTGCATTCTTTTATATATGGCTGAAAATAAGTCTTCATGTTTCATCACCCCCTTGGATGACTTAACACTAATATCCAGTATTCTTCAAACTATATCAGACTTTATGAAATCTTGGACGTCCTTCTTCATAAATCTGATCTTCAGTGATCAATACCTGTATCTGAAACAAAATCTTTGAACCCTTTTTATTAGCACTGTACACATGCCAATAGCTTTCCATGTCATTCCTCAGCTTTCCAAATTGTAGAAT
The DNA here is from genome assembly GCA_020310875.1 of Ceratopteris richardii. Classification (NCBI taxonomy): domain Eukaryota; kingdom Viridiplantae; phylum Streptophyta; class Polypodiopsida; order Polypodiales; family Pteridaceae; genus Ceratopteris; species Ceratopteris richardii. The sequence goes on from CM035416.1 coordinate 180,707,094, forward strand.
AAGGTTAGCTGATCCTAACATAACAAAACCTTGCTGAAAGCACTTTAGGATTCATAACCTTCTGTAACATAACAAGTATCTTCTTCTATCTCTCAGCAAGGCAAATCTGATAGAACCTGAATATTTGACTTACTTCTTCCAATGTTAAGAATCTTCACAAACAAAGGATAGACAACTGACTCATAAAAAGATCATACAAGATCTATTCAAGATCAATGATCTCTCTTGTGTAGAATCTGCTCTTATCAAACCTTCATGTCTGAATGTTTGATTTGCTACCTGAATGTCTCTAAGTGTCCATGTTTCACATAAAGTTGTAAAACTTTTCTTCAAACAAATCCTTTCAAAGAATCTGTAACTCCTACTTGAAACATAAGTGAACAAACTTCTCACCTTGAGAACTCCAAAAGCCGCAAGTTGATACTTCATAACTTTCATATTTTACCCGGGTGAAATGTGACAGTACCTGCTTGACTTTCTTTTGGCTAACTCCACTTCTCAATCAAGTGTTAGGATCTGATGGAACACCTTTTTGAATACAAACATGTATCCAAAAATCTAGACAATCATTGAAAGTAGATTCTTCAATGACTTGTACATCAACAATCTGAATTTTCTAAAGTTTTCTGAAAATAGTGAATATGAGGTAACCTTTTCCAAACATAAAACCTCAACCCAAGTCTTCAACATCTGCTACAAAAAACTCTTTTACCTCAAGAGTTAGATAAAGAAGAAATATACTTCTCTGCAACTTGTCATATACCAAGTAGCTCTGTATTGACACTCCAAGAATTCTTTGAGGGAACATATAAGCTGCCTGCTCAAAATCTTCAACTATAACTCATATACATATGAGTCAAAACATATATCTACTGCTTTTCTTTCTCTCAATGCAATTCTTTGTCAAATCTACTAAACCATGACCAAGTGTAATGCAAAACAAGAAACTGCTTCTTCTTTAAACAAGATGTTCTCGTAGACTTGTCTTTGGATGTAGAGGATAAAATAGGAAAAGTATATGGAAAATATAAGAGAAAAGGAAGCCTTACTTTTCTTTTGGAAATGATGGACTTTCTTCTTCTGCATCTTTCTTCCACCTGATGATGTCAACATCTTCAAACTTCTCTTCCATACCTTTTGTTGTCTTCATCTTGAAGTAGCAAACACTCTTGACTTCTTCGAATGAACTTTTCTGTTCCTCTAATGCTAAGAGTAAGAGATAAAACAAACATGGTATATAAATGGAAGTGAATATAGAAACATGTTTTATCATCTCCTCATATCTCTCAATCAAAATGTTGTTTCAAATGTCTAAAACGACTAAATTCACCAATCGTTGTTTGAATGATGAATTACCCTTCTAGAGTTACCTCTCTAGATCACATTTGTACCTTGATATCCAACCAACTTACAACAAAAAATTGGCTGAAAACAAAGCTCATCCCATCTTCACATTTGTCTTCTTAGATGAACTTTCTTGCCATGAAAGAGATCTCTCAAAACTTTCTAGAAAAAAAACCTCTAGATACCTGTTTTGATGTAGCCTTTAACTTTCAAATGATGAAAGCGTATAAAAGCACTCCTTGAAACCTTTAAATCTCTTCATAATTGCTCTTCTAAGAAATGACCTACAAATGATAATCTGATAGTAGAAACTGATACCTGTGATTTGATGTCGATCTGATTCCTTCATCTTCTCTAAACCATTGTTCTTCCTTGAATTTGAAGTAGTCTTCTCTTCATCAAGTCTGGGTCTTCAAATAATACTTTTGTAAAGTATTTGCATACTCTTCCAAAAATATTCAGCTGCTAACAGATCATCAACTCCATACTCCACACTGATGAATACACATGTGACTGAATTATCTAATTCTCAAATCTCTACTCATCTAGATTAAGTGTGTATGTCAAATGTCACATGTTAGAAGATGCCCTTAAATCATATGTTGTAAACGTGGAAGTCTGGTAAACTTGGGAATATGAATGAGCCTTAATGCATTGATGCCAAAGATCTAAAGTTCTGAAACCAAAACCTTAGTGCTCTGATTCCAAATGTTGGAAGAGAGGTAGGCCCTTGGCTCTTGGCTCATGTCATAGGTCCGTGGTTCCATAGGTCCAGCATATACAACATTAATTCAGCAATCTTCCATATTGACAAAACATGAACATATCACAACTTTAATCATACAGATGATGACACAAAGATAGAGAAAGAATAGACGACATATGTAAGGTGTTACGTAAGCCATCGCTTACTCATAGTATCATATATACCAATGTTCAATGTACAATGTGGGAGCAAAACTCTCAACCACTCTATGTGATGAGAAATAGATGAATGAGTGAATGTACAAATGTAACAAACATATTCAGATGTATGGGTAGAAATCTAAATATTAATGATATGTGTGACCTCATAGGTTATAGAAGAGTGAATATGAGTGACTGAAAGAGGAAGGATCAGTGTGAAACTGATAATCAACAAACCCTCATCTAACCTTAGGCAATGGAAGACCCTAAGTTAGATACGTGTATGAAAAGATCACATACTTAAAAAGTAGCATAGGATGCTAACAAGTTTGCTGCCGAAAATCCTCAAACTCATGTGAACACACCTTCTCAAACATCTCATCAAAATATGCATAAAGCATATACGTACTGTTTCTCTTGTACCTATGCTGAATAGGACTCCTCCTGATATGAACGCCACGGCCTCCATAAAATTCGAGTAGTACCTGTGTGCATAAAGAGAATATGTACCTGAATACTTAAGATAAGATGTAAATCTCATGTTAACCACCATCCAATGTCTTTGACGTAGCCCAACATCCTCTTGTAGAAGATAATCTTCAACTACAACATGTAGATGGCGGATCCTCACCATCAAGCTGCTAATGACCAAGTCTTCTTGCCATGAACAAGAGATAAACTCCTCTCCATGAGCTAGAGTGTGAGCACACCCTTCATCTTCTCCAAGAAGAATCATTAAGAAGAACTCCATAGTTGCTCCTCAACATGCTTCAAGTTAGCACCATGGCTGCCCCATGTGCTAGAAGAAACACCACCTCTATTGAGGTCCAAGCTCCAAAGCTTGTGTTCAAAACTAGGTGAAGGATAATCCAAGTAATCCCAAAGACTCTCTCTTATAGTAGAGTGTGTTTCTCTCCAAAAGCAAAATAAAGCACAATAATAAAGCTTTCGCTAAATAAAGCTCTACGATCACTTATCTTTTTCGGAAGAAAAAAAAAACCATAAAACACCGTCGCTCGCTTGCCAAAAGCTGTCCATTAGCTTTTTAGAGAAAAGCTTCAAGTCCAAAATAATCGTGACCACGCTGTTGGAGAAGAGTTTCGAACTCGCGCCTCCATCTTGGAAGTCTTATGTGATAACCACGCGCCCAACACCGTTTGCTTCTATAAGAGCTAGAAAGCATAGAAAATCATCCTGTAAACTCTGGTCAATTGAACCAATTGGGACATTGTTTTCCAACATCAGGTAGTGAGGAATAGCCCCAACTAAGGGGTCAAAGGGCGCAGCCATCCCCTTGGCTCGAAGGACCAAGGTGGCCAATGTTCCAACTGGTGGGGCGATGATAAATGGCATATTCCATAGAATATTATCTATTAGAATGATCAATTATTCACATATGTTATATTGATTGATATGACCTAAGCTGTGTATGGGAATTATGTGGATGATGGCTACCCATGTTCTACCACCCATGTCTATGTCTATGGAATGTCATGCCTCTCCATTAACCTATATATATATGACTCCTACACCACCCCACACATCAAATTGAGCATGCATACCTCTAACTTCTAACTCCCTTTCCATAGTTTTCTAGATCACCATTTAAGCTCTACATTGAGAGCCCATGCTTGGACAATGCGATCATCTTTGTACTTGGTAATACTAGTAATTTTTTGAAATTCTATTATATCTATTATTTTCTCTAATATTTTACCCTTGTTCTCTTGCATAACTACTTTCTTACACAAGGTCACATCAAAGTGAGGATTTATAAGGTTTGAAGAGGATTTAAAATGTGCTTTCCTTAAACAAATCTATAAGGAATATAGGCAAGGTAAGTAGATGACCTCATCCTAGGCCACTATTTCTATGTATAGGTCCCCCAAAACACAACAGATGGCCTTCAAGACCTATGAGTAGACAAAGATTCCCAAATTCATTAGTTCCTTGCCAAAAGGGAAAAGCCTTGTCGAGATGGTCTCATCGATGGATTTTTCATTGCCTTCAAATATGTTTTGGTGGAGAAGCTACCCAAGATTTATGAACAATTAGTGCAATTTGGTTCCCTCACAATGTTTCAATGTGGGGATTACTAAGTCGATTCACAAGATAATAGAAAGAATGTTTTTGGGGTTACAAGTCAATTATCATAATCCAAAGGGGTAAGAGATAATTGTTGTGGCCCTCTCCAAAAAGATTACCAAATCTTTTAAAGAATGGAGACTTAAAATACAGAAACTCATAATTAAGGGAAGGTTCATCTAGAAAGCAATTTTTTTTTATATTTGAGAAGGCATTGAGTTTCACAAAGAGAGAAACCAAGATTCTCTTTTTTCTTTAGATTTATTTTGATCAATCTTACAATAGATTGGATTTGGAAAACAAACTTATCAATTTGTATAACCTTTTTTAGGAACCAACATCGATTGTAAGTTGCAGTCCTCCCTTTTGCATTAGTGGGATTGTAAACAAAGGTAATCCATAGCTCCTCTCTTACTTTCCATTTTTGGAGATAACCTCAAAGTATGTGGTGGAGGCTAAGAGGGATCATCTTTCCAATTATCATGATCTATTAGTTCCTAGGATATTTGCTAATGACACTAATATTATCCTTTGCAACAGTCAAGATTGTTTGATGACCTTGTGAGGAAGCCTTAAAATGTTTGCACTATTTTTGGTTCCAAGATCAACCATGAAAAGACTACTAGTGAAGTCGAGCGTCGATAAAGACCTTCACAAGCTTAAACTGATGTGTAGGAATTTCTTGTGGATTGAGGATGCTAAAAGGAAAAAAAAATCCCCAAGTTACGATGGGACATTTGTTTCCTCCCTGGAGATAAAATAATTTTAGGGATCCCCAAGATGATTGTGTTTGTTTGTATAATGATTTCCAAATGGATGATACTGTGGGAATTTAGGTTTCAATCCCTTTTAAACCCTTTAATAGAGATGAAGAAGGTGGTTCTTCTCTATAAAACTCTTCATAGGGGCATATAGACAAATAGTAGGGCCCACAAGCTACCTAACACCCAGGCACATCCCCTTCAGCCCCTTGCATCATCACAAAAGAAGCCACAAGGAAGAGGAGGAGATCGTTTAAACATCCTAAGCTTAAGGGCATTTTGCACTTTCTTCAAAGGATTTCTCTCAATGTGTGCAGGTGTATGTGTTTCTGTGTACGTGTACATATGTATATGCATGTACATATATACATTCATATACATACACACACATGCTTATATATGCACCTGAACATATCTAAATATACGTAATTATTTAATTATTAATGTATTTATATGAAATCTATCTTATGCCCATATATGTACTTATTTTTTTATACAAGTTACTTGTAGTCATGTATATCATCCCTGTTCACATATCAAGCTCATAATGTGATGATCGAGCATGGCACGTATCACCATTTCATTTCTTTGACATGTATAGTGGTCATGCCAGTATATGTCAGGATACTTTAGTGAGCTTTACTAGATTTATCTACGAAGAGTGATGGTACATTTGTCTTTTGTCAGCTCAATCATTTGTAGACATTAGGATTTTCCATATGTATTGTTATTTATATATTGCACTAGTTTTATTGTTGTATTAGGTCATTCTTATATATTCTCTTTATGTAATAGAAGAAGAAGAAGAAGAAGATCATTCTTCCATGCCTCAATCTATGTGTGCTACTCTTTGAGAATGAGAGTGTGTGATTGAGCTCTCTTCCTTATCTCCTTGCTCATGACATGGTATTAGAGCTAGTGTGCCTGTAGAGAGATCATGGAGAAGGCTGATAGTGAAGAGTACACGAGAAGGGTTGGAGAGAGAGCAATTCAAAAATATGCTTAGATTGCTAGGGAATGTGGTGTGAAGGTAGAAGGCATCAAAATTTTTTTTTGAGTTCTCCCTTAGACTCAATCATTTTTCTTAGATTTGTATTTCGGAGCCGTCTCCACCTTTTTGAGCCCCCAAGGTGGGGCCCATGGAAAAGCCAAGCATGTTTTCAAATTTATAACTTGTGTTTTGTTTCAAAACACTCAAAATATTCTAGATCTGGAATTGCAAGCCATTCTATGTAATCTTGATACAGAAAAACCGTGTTTCTGTGATAAAATTGTCACATCATAGTTTGATAGTATTCAACTAGAGATGTTGCTGCTAGTGTTTTTGTAGTGTTATGAATTTCTATAGAAATGAAAAGTGCTAATGGAATGAGTCAGTTTATGAGTGATAAGCTAGACAAGCATAACTTCCATGCTTGGAGATTTAGAATGATGAATTTTGTGATGGGATAAGGCTACTGGAAGTACATCAAAGGAGAGAATGAAAATTCTTTGCATTTACCAGAGAGGAATCTGAGTGTCAGCTAGTTAGGAGCATATGAAGAATGGAATCAAGGAGCATGGAAGGTTATTATTGTTTGTTAGTTAGCATACATGATAGCATGATTGGGCATATATAGGATGCCAAAACATTGAAAGAGATTGGAAGATTTTGGTCACATTGTATGAGACAAACACAAAGGCACAAAAATTGCAATTCAAGAATGAGTTTCATACACTAGAGAAAAAGAGCATGTCGATAAGTGACTATTGTTGGAAATAGACGTCTACGGAAGCACGCGAACAGCTCAAGGAAGAAGAAGAAGCTTGGAGCACAAACACACAATACTGAATGTATTACTAGAGAATGTACAAAGATAAGTAGCCCATTAGGGCAAATAGGCGTATATACAAGCCAGGGGAAAAAAACCTCCTAAAGAGGGAAAAGAAGTGCCCCGGCGGTCCTAGTGTGTTCACACACATCACTACCTAAATATATCAACAAATCCCCCCTGGGAGTGATGCGGTGAACAAGGAGCTGGCACTCATGTATAAGGAAGTGCCAAGCTATGTGGAAATCACTCCACAAAAGGAAGTAAGCCCAAAGCTTTGCGGAAAGCTTCAAACTTCTCCATAGACAGAGCCTTCGTGAAAAGGTCTACAATGTTCTCCTGCATGGGCACATATGCCAAGCTGATCTCCCCAACAGAGAACCTCTCCCTGACATAGTGATAATGCACCTCAATGTGCTTAGTGCGAGCATGGAACACAGGGTTCCTTGCAACTGCCAATGCGCTCTGACCATTAGTGAAGATGGTGGTGGCAGAAGACTAACCAACACCCAAATCAGCCATAAGGCGTCTAAGCTACACACACTCAAGAGTCACTGTGAAAGCTGCCCTATACTCAGTCTCACAACTGGAAATGGCCACAGTAGGCTGCTTCTTACTCAACCAAGATATACATGAGCTACCAAGCATGAAGCAAAAGCCACTAGTGGACACACGAGTGTCATAGCAACCAGCCCAATCAGAGTCAAAAAAAGCATGCAAATCTGGCGGTAGTGATCCCCCCTTGGGATAAAACAACCCAAGTAGTCGAGTACCAATCAAGTAGCGAAAGATGTGCTTAACCGCTTGCCAATGCTTCACTCCTGGGAAATGCATAAACCTGCTCATCTCTGAGACATCAAACTGAATATCTGGCCGAGTAATGCATAAGTAAATCAAGCATCCAACAACCTACTGATAGAGAATAGCATCAAATGCATCTCTAGCATCATGAAGACTCAATCGTAAACCTGTCTCCATAGGAGTGGCAATAGGCTTACAATCTTCAAGGCCAAAATGCTACAATAATGTGTCAATATATTTCGTTTGACACAAAGCCATTCCACCATCAACTTGCATAAATTGAATGCCCAAATAGTGATGCAAATGCCCCAAATCAGACATCTCAAATGAGGCATGCAAATCAACCTTGAAATCAGCAATATGCTTCTCAATAGGACCAGTGAGCAGCATGTCGTCAACATAGACAACAATGATCAAAAGCACATCATTAGCACGCTTAACATATAAGGTGCTTTCAGTTGGACTGTTCTCAAAACCATGTGCAACCAGATAGGCATGTATCTTCTCATACCAAGCACGTGGTGCTTGCTTTAAACCATATAATGCCTTCTTTAACCTACACACCTGGTTTTCATGCCCTTTCTGCACAAAGCCACAGGGCTGAAAAACATACACTTCTTCATGCAAGTCACCATTTAGAAATGTTGTTTTAATGTCCAACTGATGTACATTCCAACCATGATGGGCTGGAAATGCACAAATGCTCCGAACAATAGTCATACGGCATGTAGGTGCAAAGGTCTCATCAAAATCAATGCCTCTTTCTTGCACAAAACCCTTTGCAACAAGCCTAGCCTTATACCTATCAACTGTACCATCAGGTTTATGCTTCAACTTGTATACCCACTTAGTGCCAATGGCCTTCTTGCCAGGAGGCAAGTCACATAAAGACCATGTACCATTCTTCATTATAGCATCATATTCAGATTGCATAGGAGCCATCCAATTTTCTGAATTCTGTGCTTCATCAAAAGAAATAGGCTCATTCTCATCACAGAGACTAGACGCAGCCATAGCATAGCAATCTGATGCAAAGGAGGCACTATGAGAGCCTGAAAAAGTACGATATGACAAAGGTGCATCTAATTTGTTGTCATGCAAAGTCTGCACCAGCCATTTTGGCATAGTTTTTGCCTTATCAGCTCTCTCATCAACAAGTGCATCATGTAAATCTGCATCAGAAATGGAATGATCTGCATCATCATATGAAACCTGCAAAGGCTGAGAAGTTGCCTCATTAGGACCAACACTAGACTGTCCACCTGTAAAAAGAGGCATCAAAGTATCATACATGTCTTTGGAGCTAACAAATGTCTCCTTAGTACATGAAAGCAATGGCTGAATAGCATCTTCCACAAAGAAAACATCACAGCTAACCAGAATGCGTTTAGTCTGTGGATGATACATACGATAGCCTTTACTTTCAAAACTGTACCCAACAAAAATACATTTTACTGCCTTATCATCCAATTTTCTGCGATGTTGTTCAGGCACTAGTGCATATGCCAAACAACCAAAAACACGCAGATGAGCAAAAGATGGCTTGCGGTTATGCCAAGCTTCATATGGAGTGATAGATTGCAGTGCTTTAGTGGGACACCTGTTCAGTACATATGCTGCACACATGACAGCCTCAAGCCAGAAACTATGAGGTAAAGCTTGACTTTTGACCATACACCTCGCCATCTCCATGAGAGACCTGTTCTTCCGTTCAGCAACTCCATTCTGTTGAGGTGTATACGACACTGTACACTGGTGTTTTATCCCACGTTCAGCCAGAAATGCATTAAAATCAGAAGACATATATTCCCCCCCTCGATCAAAACGGAGGGTGCCCATTTTACATGCTGACAGATTTTCAGCTAAAACCAAAAACTGTTTGAAGCACATGAACACTTCGGACTTTGCTTTGAGTGGATATACCCATGCATGCCTGGAAAAATCATCAATGAAAGTCACGAAGTAAAGGTAATTTCCAAAAAAGGGTGTCTGCATAGGACCACAGACATCACTATGTACAAGCTGCAATTTCTGTGTAGCCCGAACTGAACCATCTTTTGGAAAGGAGGAACACTGCATTTTGCCCAAAATACAGTCTTCACAAACATGTTTTTCAGGTGCCTCAAGTTTGGGCAAAGAGGACACCATTTCAGATTTCTGTAGGCATAGCAAACTAGCAAAATTCAGATGACCAAAGCGTGCATGCCAAAGCTTTGCATCTGACATAGCCTGAGAATCATTTACTGCACATGCCAAATCATTTTCAGATCTTTCATAGTCTATGAGCTTATAGAGCCCATGACATAAAATGCCAGAAGCAATAATCACATCGCCATTTGACAGATCATGAACTGTACACCTGTCATCAACAAATTTCACAACCAAGCCAATCTTGGCTAATGCAGAAACTGATAATAGGTTCTTTTTGATCCCTGGAACAAATAAAGCATCTGACAAAGTGAAAGAACTACCATCAGTAGTAGTCAAAATGATCTTACCAACTCCCATAATAGGATAAGAGGAGTTGTTGGCACATGTAACAGTATTCACTATAGGGGTAGGCTCGAGTGAAGAGAAGAAACTACGCTGCGAGGTAATATGTTTGGTAGCCCCACTGTCAAAATACCAAACATCTGAATCTACTGGAGACATGCACTACTCATGAGAAGATGGGTCAAAACTGCAGACAGTAGTAAATGCCCATTCTTCTTCCTGCACAAGATTTGCAGACTCTATTTTTGGTGTAGAGGCCTCTACAACAACCATTCCAGCCTCTTTCTTCTTTGCCTCTTTAGCAGCCAGTTTTGGATAGTTCTTTATGATATGATCATTCCCTTTACAGTACTTACAAAAAAATTTCTACTTTTCTGATTTCTTCTCATCTTTATCTTCCTTCTTTGAATATGCAGAATTAGCAGATTTCTGCTTACTAGTTGAAGAGCTCCATTTTCCTTTGCCCTTCTAACTAGCCACAAAAGCTTGATCTGCAACTCGCATAATGGACCTGTATTGCCTAGACTGATCTTCCTCCAACAGAACAGAGACTAACTCCTCAAATGATAAGGCATTTGGATTGCCTTTCATCATCAACCGAAGAGTAGAAGAAATACTCTGTTATGAATCAGGAAGACCATTTAGAACGGTCTGGACAAGTGAGCTATCTGGTATAACCTCATCAGCAGAAATCAACTGTTCCTTCAAGTCTTTGATCTTCGTTAGGAAACTGTCCATAGAATCACCTTCATTCATGTGCTCACTCTCCAACTGTTTTCGGAGGTAAGCAAGACGAGCCTCATTCCTAGCTTGGTACAATGTGGTAAGTGTATCCCAAGCATCCTTAGCTGTTCTGCAAGAGCGAATGTGAGGAATAATGGCACGTTTGATAGACAAAGCTATCAATGCATGTGCCTGGGCATCTCTGCCATCCCAGCAAATCTACTCTGTAGTAGGTGCAGCAGAAATAGCAGCACGAACAAGAATCTGCGGAATATCATCTTCTACACCATCTTCATCATCTCCAGCACCTGTATTTGCAGTACCTGTAGTCAGAGGTGTAACAGGACGTCTTTCAACACCCTGCACAATGTTCCACAATCCTTTTGCAACCAATACATGTCGCATCATATAAGCCCATAACGGGTACTTGGTACCATCCAACTTATCCTCAACAGCCAACATACGGAATACATCACTGCTTTCAGCCATGGCCGGTGACTAAAATACCTTGATGCAGAAAATTCACTGTATCTCAAAAAGTTGAACAGAACTGCCAAACGAGTTCTGCTAGACCTATAGTAGACTTTGAGATGCTTAAACTGGCGAACAAAAACTAGTATATACCTTTGGCACAAAAAGACGAAGTAGCCTGCACAAGTGCTGCGATAGTGCGTTCGAAGGCCGAAACAAGCTCAGATCGCAATTTCGACACCACAGAGCGAATCAGTTTTGATCTAAAAAACTCCTTGAGTATGCTCACCAAATTTCGTGCGAATCTGAGGCTGCAAATGGAGGAGTGTCGACGGTGCCCTAGATGAAGCGACGACCTGCTCTGATACCAATTGTTGGAGTTAGAGGTCTGCGGAAGCACGTGAACAGCTCAAGGAAGAAGAAGAAGCTTGGAGCACAAACACACAATACTGAATGTATTACTAGAGAATGTACAAAGATAAGTAGCCCATTAGGGCAAATAGGCGTATATACAAGCCGGGGGAAAAAAATCTCCTAAAGAGGGAAAAAAAGTGCCCCGACAGTCCTAGTGTGTTCACACACATCACTACCTAAATATATCAACAACTACATCAAGCATATGTGAGTCATTTAAATCTATTGGCATGAATTTAGATAATGATGAGAAGCTGGAAGCGTGCCTTCATGTTTTCACTACAACATATCGAGGGTATACCGAGGCTGCTAGCGAGGAAAATGAACGGGCACAATTTTTGCATGACGTCGATGTTATAGTCGATATGTGTGTTGGAAACATAACACCGGTATGGGTGCCGATATGGGCATCGATATGCACATCGGTATAAGCGTCGGTATAATCATCGGTATTACTGATGCGCATACCGATGCCCATACCGACGGCTCTGGTGGGTGTACCGACACCCATACCGACGACTCTATTGGGCGTACTACCGCCCATACCGACCACCATATCTGCACAATTTTTTTTGGGCAGAGTGTGTTGTCTTTTGCTACAGCATGATGTTGTTTAGCAAAAGACAATACACTTTGCCCAACTCTATACCGAGTACATGTGTTATGTACTCTAATGGCAACCAAAACATGATTTTATATGAGCAAAAATGAACCATGAATCATGTACAAAAAATTGTATATTCCATTAATGAAAGATGTACAAGAGTGTGACAAAGCACTTCCATATAGGAATCGAATACAAAATTATGGTACATGCCACATAAGCGTGTAATACAAAATTATGGCAATGTGAAAAAGCACTTCCATATAGGAATCGAATACAAAATTATAGTACATCATTGCCACATAAGAGTGTAATACAAAATTGTGGCAAAGCATATACGTAAGGGGATCAAAACATTTACACCTACAATCCTGCAACAAAGCATGTGTAAAATGAGACAAATTGACATGACATTTATAAACAACAACTAAAAATATGAAACCAAGCTATAAGTTTACCTAATCATAGAAAATTCTCCCATGAAATGATTGCACCACATCCCTCTAAGTCTTGCAACAGTGCAGCCAATCCATGATGATATCCTTAAGATTCTTTGGTTCGCGTTAGAGGACGACCCACTACCAACTCCTATAATAAATATGCAAAATGTTAGATGAACATATATGATGTGCTGAACACAAACAAATTCAATAATTAACATGATACTTACAAATTGGTAGCACATACTGTTGTATCCGCCGCTACCTAAATGCGACGTTCCAACCATATCCAAACGTGTGGCCACAATATCTCTCTGTTGACGATATCGATTAGGAGTATGTTGCTGCTCCTCCTAAATCGATTCCCACTCTTCATAATCTAACCACACATGCTTCGGTAAGCCTGCTCTAAAAGCATCGCAAGCTTCCAACCATTGACGAGACATCACCTCGCGTGCCGTATGCTAAATCCATTCCGAACTCACAATAGGATTCCCAGGTGCTGGCCGGTACTCTTTATATATCGATTGTGTGATATTGTTTTTAGAATCCCTATCCTGTTCGCTCCATTTTAGCATTACAGAATGTCCAAACTCTATGGAGCAAAGTTGTCGAACGCGCTGACGCATTGACTTCTCGGCTGCATCCATGACTGGAGCTCCATTACCTATATGATATATTTTGGAGTCGTCATGGTCATGCGCTCCCCAAGGTGTATGTGGAGATCCCGTTTGATCCAATGTGAAGATCCCATCGGATCCAATGTGTGTATGCATATGCATGTGTGTATGCATATGCATGTCTGTATGCATATGCATATGCATGTGTGTATGTGTGTATGTGTGTATGCATATGCATGTGTGTTTATGCATATGCATGTGTGTATGCATATGCATGTTTGTATGAATGTGTATGTGTGTATGCATATGCATATGCATGTGTATGCATATGCATGTGTATGCATATGCATGTGTATGCATATGCATGTGTATGCATATGCATGTGTATGCATATGCATGTGTATGCATATGCATGTGTATGCATATGCATGTGTATGCATATGCATGTGTATGCATATGCATGTGTATGCATATGCATGTGTATGCATATGCATGTGTATGCATATGCATGTGTATGCATATGCATGTGTATGCATATGCATGTGTATGTGTGTATGTGTGCATGTGCATGTGCATGTGTATGCATATGCATGTGTATGCATATGCATTTGTGTGTATGCATATGCATGTGCATTTGTGTGTATGCATATGCATTTGTGTGTATGCATATGTATGTGCATTTGTGTGTATGCATATGCATGTGTATTCATATGCATATGCATGTGTATGCATATGCATGTGTATGCATATGCATTGTGTGTATGCGTATGCATTGTGTGTATGCATATGCATTGTGTGTATGCATATGCATTGTGTGTATGCATATGCATTTGTGTATGCATATGCACATGTGTATGCATATGCACATGTGTATGCATATGCATATGTGTATGCATATGCATTTGTGTGTATGCATATGCATGTTTGTATGCACATGCATGTTTGTATGCATATGCATGTGTGTATGCATATGCATGTGCATGTGTATGCATATGCATGTGCATGTGTATGCATATGCATGTGCATGTGCATGTGTATGCATATGCATGTGTATATACATATGCATATGCATGTGTATGCATGTGTGTATGCATATGCATGTTTGTATGCATATGCATGTGTGCATGTGTGTATGTGTGTATGCATATGCATATGCATGTGTATATGCATATGCATATGCATGTGTATATGCATATGCATATGCATGTGTATATGCATATGCATATGCATGTGTATATGCATATGCATATGCATGTGTATGTGTGTATGTGTGTATGTGTGCATGGGCATGTGTATGCATATGCATGTGTATGCATATGCATTTGTGTGTATGCATATGCATTGTGTGTATGCATATGCATTGTGTGTATGCATATGCATTGTTGTTGGAGCAGGACAATCAACAATTGGTGATTATATGAAGCTTAGAAATGAAGATGTGAAGAAAAGATTGAAGTCCAAATTCATGAAGTGAAGTGAAGGTTCAGGAAGAAAGATTCTTTTAAACATATGTACATTAGTTTTGTAAATACTTCAAAATACTTGAAGTAATGACGAATCAATACTCATATGTTAATATATATATATATATATATATATATATATATATATATATATATATATATATATATGTGTGTGTGTGTGTGTGTGTGTGTGTGTATAGTCCTATTAGGAGAGAGAGAGAGAGAGATGAAATATAGATGAGTAAGAGAAGAATAGATGATGAGTATTGAATGTATCTTCTGTCAGATGTATGATGAGTTGAATAGAAAGAATGTTCAGAGGATTGCGCGTCGATCTTTTCTCCATTTCTCCTTCTGTGTTTGATTTCATTAGAAATCCTTTTGTAGACATCTAATCCCATAGTTAATCTATCTATGGTTAAAGTTTAAGAGTCTAATTGCAAACAAGCTGAGAGAATTTTGTGTAGGAACATCTATATGTGAGAAAGTATTAAGTGTCTTCTGAAACAGGCGCAATCCCGATGGTCAAAGAAATGGTCAGTTCTCAGTGCACAATGTAAAGTTTTACACAAATTAGGAGTCAAAATCTAAGTTAGAAGGTAAGCCATGTATGGCTAAAAGCATTCACTTAAACGGGTTCTAATTTGGGAGAACCATGTGTTAGAAGTTGCAGGTGTCAAAGTCAACTCTACAAGAAGGCAGTTTCTAACATAGGTAGATTGTTTGGATCATTTCTCATAATCTACTTAAGCTTTTGAAGTGTTTTAACTTGGAGGAGGTGTGCAAAATCTGGGCGACACATTGTAGAAAGTTTCATCAGAAACTTTACACAATTGATTAGTCAATGAGTGAGTAATGTGCATCAGACTTTTCTGTGAAATGACTTTCTTCACAGTTAACTAAAATTTTGACAGTTTGGTACTTGTCTTCCAAAATTGGTTGGAGTTTAAAGTTATTCTTGATATAGAGTGGTCTAACATCAAGGATAGCTTGTTCTTTTGGAGATTAACACTCTCCATCAGTGGTATCAGAGCAAGATTATCAGATTGAGTAAAGGAAGACCCCGACTACTGCAGATATACAAATTTCACACCTTGAAGGTTCAAAAGAATAAAGTGTGGAAGAAAGACTTAAGGGAGACACATAAAGGCTATCTAAAGGATCAGAAGGAGCATAATGTGAAGCTAAGGTATATTCATTCCTTATAAGGATTAAAGATTTGATTGTACAGGTGAAGAAAGGATGGGAGATAGTCCTTAAATTGAGAAGTTGGATAGAGAGAATTATCTAGCTTGGTCTATGAGAATGGAAGCTCATCTTATGAGCAAAGATCTAATGGGATACATCACAGGAGAGGAAGAAAAGCCAGAGTTCAAAGATCCTAGTGTTCCAACTAGGGAGGTGCTTGCAGATATAAAGATTTGGATGAAGAAGGATGCTCAAGCAAGGAGCATAATCTACATGGCAATGAATGATTATTTGCTTCCTCATATCAGAGGACTTGAAAGTGCAAGTGACATATGGAATGCTTTGGAAGAGCATTTTTAGAATACAACCAAATCAAGGAAAGCTTCATTATGGGCAGAGTTTACTACATTTAAGAAGAAGGCTTCACAATCAATATCTGATTATGTGACAAAGATGAAAGACATTGCTGATTCTTTAGGTGCAATTGATGAAGATATTGAAGAAGATAAGTTGGTAAGACAAATTCTCACAGGGCTAAGAGGAGATGAGAAGTGGAAGCCTTTTATTTTGTCTACAAAACTTTCATTAGATCATTTCACTCTTGATTTGAATCAATTGTTAGGACATATGCTAACTTTTGAGAATGATATCAAAGGAGATGTTGATAAGAGTGCAAGTCATGCAATGTATTCTAAAGATAAGAAGAAAGCTAGCAAAGGAAAGCAACAATCAGTTGAAGATGAAGGTACTCCAAGTCAAGCAAACTTCCTAAGAGGAAGAGGAAGTGGAAGAAGTAGAGGAAGAGGCAGAAATAACAAAATAATGTCAGAGCTTGTTGGATATGTGGTAAGACCAATCATCTACCTCATGATTGTTGGAATAATAATCAAAGCAACGGTAATTTTAATCAGAATTTTAATCAAAGAGGAAGAGGTGGCAGATATCAGAGAGGAATCTTCAGAGGTAGAGGTGGTAGGAACTCTTTGGAAGAAATGGAGGAAGAAACTTCCAAAATCAATCCTATAATAACACCTACTACAATTATGCATCAAATCAGAAAGAAGATTCAACTCTTATTATGAATGCAACATGTGAAGCCTCACATGAAGACATGAGATTATTTTATATTGACTCAGGATGTAGCAATCATTTGAGTGGAAACATTGCTTTGATGACTGATCTAGATCATAAGGCAATCAATCACACAGTTCAAACATGTGATAATACAAAGCATAAAGTAAAGTCAATTGGTTCAATTAAAACCAAAGATGGAAGTACTCTCTTGAGTAAGGTTTTGTATGTTCCTAAAATTCCAAAGAACTTGATTAGTGTAGGACAAGTTGTGGAAAAAGGATATGAGGTAAGATTCACTAATGATCCAGTTTATGTTGAAGACCCTAGTCAAGGGTATAAACAAATTGTTACAGGAAAGAAGGAAGGAAGGCTCTTCATATTAAAGATACAAGGTAATATTGGACTTGCTATGTTCACATATGGAGAGCAAAAAGTGTCTGAATTGGATCTTTGGCATAAAAGACTTGGACACTTTAATGAAAGAGGTATCAAAGAAATGGTTAACAATGGTTCAGTGCTTGGATTGCCTAATGTTGCAGGTCAACACATGACATACAGATGTGAAGCATGTTAGTTAGGTAAGGCTCATAAGCAATCATATAATAAGCATGGTTTTATGTATTCAGAAAGACTTGAATTGGTACATACAGATGTGTGGGGTCCTTCAAAGGACTTCAGTATAAATGATTCAAGATATTATGTTATATATGTTGATGATGCTACCATGTGGATCACAATCTATGTGATCAAAGACAAGTCAGAAGTGTTTAAACACTATCATGCATATGCAGAAAGAATTACAGGTCAAAAATTGAAAAGGTTAAGGTCAGATGGAGGGGGAGAGTATTTCTCTAATGAGTTCAGTGATTATTTGTGGAATGCAGGTATAAAGAGAGAGGTTACTTGCATGTACTCTCCTCAACAAAATGGGGTAGCAGAGAGAAGAAATAGAACTCTTGTTGAGTTTGCAAGATCAATGATGAAGGAAAAAAATTGTCCTAATCATTTGTGGGCTGAGGCTGTAAACACAGCCACATATTTGGTCAATAGGTTACCATGTAAAGCTTTGCAGGGTATGACACCATATGAAGCTTGGTGGGGTAAGAGACCTACCTTGGATCATTGTAAAATATTTGGATGCTTGGCATATGCATATGTGCCATCTCAATTGAGGCATAAAGTGGAACCTAAAGCAGAGAAGTATGTATTCATTGGTTATGATGACAAGTAGATGGGTTATAGGTTGTGGAGTCCATCCACAAAGCAATTCCTTGTGCCTAAGGATGTTACATTTGATGAGCAAGGTACTTGGTATGCAGGTACACTTAATGTTCATGCAGATGTTGAAGAAGTTGTGAATCAAAAGAAAGGTAAATCAAAGGTTCAGATATTTGATGAAGAGGAGAACAATGAAGTACAGGTTGAAGTTGAAGAAGTGCCAAGGTTTGATCCAGAATGTGATGAACCAGAAACTTCAAGAAATGGAGAACTCAAAAGGTCATCTAGGCACAAATGGCAACCTACAAGGTATAGCTATGATACTTCATTCTTGACTACTAAAGATTATGCTTACATGTTAAAAGCAGATGAAGATCCATCCACATATGATGAAGCCAAAGGGAAGAAGAATTGGGAAAAAGCTATGCAGGAAGAATATGATGCATTGATGGAAAATGAGACTTGGGATTTGGTTCCTAAACCAAATAGTCAGAAGATCATTGGATGTAAATGGGTCTACAAAACAAAAAGGTTTGCAGATGGAAGTGTATCTAGGTACAAAGCCAGACTTGTTGTAAAGGGATATGCACAGACATATTGTGTGGACTATGATGAAACTTATAGTCCTGTTGCAAAGATGACAACCATAAGGACTCTCATAGAAATTGCTACTTGCAAAGTTCGGAAATTATCTCAATTAGATGTGAAGAATGCATTTTTGAATGGTTATATTTCAGATAAAGTCTACATGGAACAACCAGATGGTTTCAAAGATCAAGTGTATCCAAATTATGTGTGTAAGCTCAAGAGAGCTTTGTATGGGTTGAAGCAGGCCCCAAGGGCATGGAATTGCAGGCTTGTAAAGTTCTTAAAGTAACTTGGATTTCAAGCATCAAAGGCAGATAGTAGCTTGCTAGTCAAAGCAAGTGAGGAAGGATTTATTTATGTTTGTATTTATGTTGATGACATAATAATTACAGGAACAGATGACAAAGGTATAGACATGATTAAGAAGCAGATGGAGAAAGAATTCAAAATCAATGATTTGGGAAATTTGTCATTTTTTTTGGGAATGGAGATTTCATATACTCAACATGGAGTATATGTAACTCAAGAAAGGTATCTGAAAAATTTGCTAATCAAATTTAAAATGGAAGATTGCAGGATAGCACCAACTCCAATGGAAGTGAATCATAGATTGAGTAGATATGGAGGAGTATAATTCAAAGATATGAAGCTTTATCAGAGTTTGGTGGGTAGACTGATTTATGCTACATTAACAAGACCTGACTTATCATATGCAGTTGGAGTTCTATCTCAATTCATGAATTGTCCTAGAAAGGAACATTGGATTGCAGGACAAAGAGTACTTAGGTACATCAAGGGCACACTTAAAGAAGGTTTGTATTATGGATATACTTCAGATACAAGAGTCAAAATATGTAGTGATGCAGATTGGGCAGGTAATTCTGATGATAGAAGATCAACACATGGATATTTGTGATATGTGGGAGATAAGCTAATTTCATGGTGCTCTAAGAAGCAACATACAATTGCTTTATCATCTACAGAAGTAGAATACAAAGGCATGGTAGAAGCAGCAAAGGAAGTAATATGGTTAAAGACTCTTATGAAGAGTTTTGATATTATTCAGAGTACTCGTATCATTTGTGGAGACAATATGAGTTCTTTATATTTGGCAGCAAATCTTGTATTCCATGCTAGAACTAAACATATTGAGATTCAGTATCATTTTTTGAGAGAGGAGGTTGTTGATAAAGAAATAGAAGTTATGCATACTCCTACAAAAGATCAACTTGCAGATATGATGACAAAGAGCTTGGATGGACCAAAGTTGTAGAGGTTTAAAGATATGGCAGAAATAAAGAAGATGCAGGAAATCACAATTGATGATTGAGGGGGAGCTGTTGGAGCAGGACAATCAACAATTGGTGATTATATGAAGCTTAGAAATGAAGATGTGAAGAAAAGTTTGAAGTCCAAATTCATGAAGTGAAGTGAAGGTTGAGGAAGAAAGATTCTTTAAACATATGTACATTAGTTCTGTAAATACTTCAAAATACTTGAAGTAATGACGAATCAATACTCATATATACACACACACACACATATATATATATATATATATATATATATATATATATATATATATATATATATATATATATATACATGTATATAGATGAAATATACATATGAGTATTGATTCATCATTACTCAAGTATTTTGAATAATATAGATGAGTAAGAGAAGAATATATGATGAAATATAGATGAGTAAGAGAAGAATGGATGATGAGTATTGAATGTATCTTCTATCAGATGTATGATGAGTTGAATAGAAAGAATGTTCAGAGAATTGCACGTCAATCTCTTCTCCATTTCTCCTTATGTGTTTGACTTCATCAGAAATCCTTTTGTAGACATCTAATTCCATAGTTAATCTATCTATGGTTAAAGTTTAAGAGTCTAATTGCAAACAGGCAGAGAGAATTTTGTGTAGGAACATCTATATGTGAGAAAGTATTAAGTGTCTTCTGAAACATGCGCAATCCCGATGGTCAAAGAAATGGTCAGTTCTCAGTCGACAGTGTAAATTTTCACACAAATGAGGAGTCAAAATCTAAGTTGGAAGGTAATCCATCTATGGCTAAAAGCATTCTCTTAAATGGGTTCTAGTTTGGGAGAACCATGTGTTAGAAGATGCAGGTGTCAAAGTCGACTGTACAAGAAAGCAGTTTCAGACATAGGTAGATTGTTTGGATCATTTCTCATAAAGTACTTAAGCTTTTGAAGAGTTTTAGCTTGCAGTAGGTGTGCAAACTCTAGACAACAGATTCTACAAAGTTTCATCAGAAACTTTACAAAATTGATTAGTCAATGAGTGAGTAATGTGCAGCAGACTTTTCTCTGAAATGACTTTCTTCATAGTTAACTAAAATTTTGACAGTTTGGTACTTGTCTTCCAAAATTGGTTGGAGTTTAAAGTTATTCTTGATATAGAGGTGGTCTAACATCAAGGATAGCTTGTTTTGCCGGAGATTAACACTCTCCATCAATTGTATGTATGCATATGCATTTGTGTGTGCATATGCATATGTGTATGCATATGCATTTGTGTGTATGCATATGCATTTGTGTGTATGCATATGCATTTGTGTATGCATATGCATTTGTGTATGCATATGCATGTGTGTATGCATATGCATTTGTGTATGCATATGCATGTGTGTATGCATATGCATGTGTGTATGCATATGCATTTGTGTATGCATATGCATGTTTGTATGCATATGCATGTTTGTATGCATATGCATGTTTGTATGCATATGCATGTGTGTATGCATATGCATGTGCATGTGTATGCATATGCATGTGTATGCATATGCATGTGTGTATGCATATGCATATGCATGTGTATGCATTATATGCATATGTATGCATTATATGCATATGTATGCATTATATGCATGTATCTATGCATATGCATGTGTGTATGCATATGCATGTTTGTATGCATATGAATGTGTATGTGTGTATGCATATGCATTGTGTATGTGTGTATGCATATGCATTTGTGTATGTGTGTATGCATATGCATTTGTATATGCATATGCATTGTGGGTATGCATATGCATGTGTGTATGCATATGCATGTGTGTATGGATATGCATGTGTGTGTTTCTACATATGTGAGTGTGTATGTATATGTATCTCTCTCTCTATCTCTCTCTCTCTATGCATTTGTGTGTATGCATATGCATGTTTGTATGCATCTCCATGTATGTGTGTATGTGTGTATGCATATGCATATGCATGTGTATGCATGTGCATGTGTATGCATGTGCATGTGTATGCATGTGCATGTGTATGCATATGCATGTGTATGTGTGTATGTGCATGTGTATGCATATGCATTTGTGTATGCATATGCATTTGTGTATATGCATATGCATTTGTGTGTATGCATATGCATGTGCATTTGTGTATGCATATGCATTTGTGTGAATGTTCGTAGAAACCTTTAAATTAACCTCAAGAGATCTCAAGTGATGAAGATGATGACGGAAAGCCTCACTCATGCCTCGATATGATAACGTGATGGCCATTATCTTTTATTAAACTTTCATCTGCAAAAATACCACTCGATTTGAAATGCGAAAATTTCACAACTCTGGAGTTTATTTATGTTTTAAATACAAATGGAGGTATTTTTCTGTAAAAAAAAAAAAAAAAGCAAAAGTCTACACTTTTGGTGCTTCTACCCTCTTTTATGGGGATTCGAATGACCCTCTTTTATGGGGATTCGAATGACAGAAACCAATGAAGATTTCGAATGAAACGAAAAGAGAATAAAAAGGGTAGCAATGAATGTGTGTATCGTGAGATTTTGTTAAAGTAGGGGAATCGTTTTCTACATGAAGAGAAGTAGATTCCTTATTTGTGAGCAACAGAAATTAGTTTCTATTTTTTATAGGAAATAATTTTTTCATATTTTGGCTCAAATCCAAGGAGTCAAGTGAAGTGATTACAAAATCGAAGGAGTGATTGACTACAAAATAACTACAAAATCAAAGGCGTGATTGACTACAAAATAACTACAAAATCAAAGACGTGATCGACTGACCTAAGATTATTATTATAAGACATTCGTTAACATAAAAGAAAACTAATTTTCCACTATATATATTCTTCTGTTCTCTCTCTCTCTCTCTCTCTCTCTCTCTATATATATATATATATATATATATATATATATATATATATATATATATATATATATATATATATATATATACACACACACAATTAGGAATCCATTTCCTCATCCATTAAGATAGATTCCAATCGGCTTTAATCTTGGGATGAAAAATCAAGGTGTCTTTGTTGATAGTCTTTTATATATTTTTTCAATTGATAAGCGATTAGGAATCCATTTCCTAATCCATGAAGAGAGATTCCAATTAATTAAGAATCATGTTAGCAATGTTGAGGGAATATTTTTTGAAACCCCTCCTTAACAATACCTTCTGTATAGATATGAACTCCTAGAGTTTTTTTATTCTTTAAACCTTCATGGAAACCATAAATAAATGTATTTGAAGGAAACAAAAATCGAAGAATAAGGTGGGCCCCACCCTAGTAAAGTAGCTACACTTACCTATAAGTTAAATACGGCGTGAAACAAGTAATTTTTAAAAATTAAGCTTCACCCACTTTCCCTTTTGAAAGAGTCCAAACAACGTTTCAAAGACTCAAGCCCCACCATAGACTTTTGAGTCCTACACAAAAGAGTCTTGTTAAATGGGACACACATGATTGAATTTTGGGCCCAAAGTCAATGATATGATATTCCAAACTCCAAAACTTGGATATCAAGACCATTCTCACGAAATGGGGGTGCTATTTATAATGTTTTCATGATTTTTTGTGAAAATATCAAAGATATAGCCATATCAATTGATGATGCACACCTTAGAATGGCCAAAAATCTTCTAAGATTTTGTCAATGTTGTAGTTTCTACCACACAAGTATCTTACCTAGAAGATTCTCCCAAAGAATATCATCTCCAAATATCTTCCCAAAAGGCCTATAAAAAGTTCCTGTTGGGTACCCTCAAAACAAGCAAGTGGTGTGTATGTATATGCTATCAACACTATGGTGATCATAGTGCTACCCTTTGGAAGTGGAGATCTTGACTATAAGAGAGGTGCTACACCCTCTTCCTTTATGTATCCTTTATCCCTTTGTTGGCAGCAGTCAGGGAACCGAAGGAGCCACAAGACGAAGAGAGTCAGAGCGAAGGGACAGCACAAGCAGACATGGCAGTCAAAGAAGATATGGCAAGTAGGCCATCTAAATTTTTCAGACATCAAGGAGTTGAGCACACAAGAAGAAAGAGCAAGTAGGGAGCGCAAAGGTATGTATGACAAATCAATAGAGAAAATCCCTACACAAATAGTGATTTTCATCACTAAAAACCATTGTAAATATCATTTCGTATTTTTGTAGCTCCATTTTGTGCAAGCCAAGGAGTCCTTGAGCTTGAGGAGCTTTAGAAGTATCTACCTGCCAATTTTCATATTTTTTAGATCTCGTTTGAGCCCTCTAATAAGCCCTGGAACCTAATTTTTAACTAGGCCGGACACTAGGTCTGAACAGGGCCAAAGCTAGTCAAAAACTACAAAAGGAGCTAGAGAGCTCATTTTTGAGGCTAGATTGTAATTGAAATGAACTTGTAAGAGCTTTTTGAAAGTAATCTAAGAACTCCATTGCTTCTCACTCTTTGTCTTGCCGTGTGTGTGCGTGCGCGTGTATGTGTGTGCATGCTTGTGTGCTTCTCACTCGCGCACTTGTGCTTCCACTTGCTCGAGGTCTTCATACCATCCTCACGTCTTCCCGGATTGACATTAAAGGAGGTGCTACTCATCACTGAGCTACACCAAATTTTGGCGCCGTTGCCGGGGATCGAGCTTTGAGGACGAGCGTGTGATGGTAAGACGTAGATTGGAGACGTTGGCGTTGTAGGTAATTTCTTTACTTTTCCTATATTTTCTCTTTCTTACCTTACCACCATCATCATCATCACCATCTTCCACCTCCATTTCCATCATCGCGAAAATTTCAGTTTTTTGATCATATCACCTTCTCCACCTCATTTTCCTCATTTCACTTGTGAGAGAGAGCGAGAGAGCGAAATTGTGTGTGTTGTTTTTGCATGTTCCTTGAGATGTCTTGCACGTACAGGCCGCATCATCGTCCCCAGCACTCTGCGCAGGTACGGAATTCGCAGTAAGTGTCTGTGTGTCGCCGACCTCTGTCAATCGCGACCGACAAAAAAAATGCTCAAATTGCCAAACAAAGTGCAAAACCATGATCTACAGGCCTAGAGCTTCCCAAAAATGTGCTTAGATTCTTGAAATTCATCAGATTTCTGTCAATCGCGATCACTCTGTCAATCGCGATCGACAAACCACGACGGACAGACCTGTCAATCGCGATCGACCAGTCAATCGCGACTGATAGCCCACGACGGCTCTGTCAATCGCGACCGACAGAGTCAACGACCGATTGACCACGACTGACGGATCATACGCGTGACACGTGTCAATCGCGATCGAGTCATCAATCGCGATCGACCCCTCAATCGCGACTGACAGCCCACGACGGCTCTGTCAATCGCGACCGACACAGTCAACGATTGTTTGACCACGACGGACAGACCCTCGCGACCGACCTGTCAATCGCGATCGACCCATCAATCGCGACCGACAGAGTCAACGACCCTTTGACCACGATTGATTGACTTTTCGAACCACCTGTCAATCGTGATCGACACATCAATCGCGACTGACAGCCACGACGGACCTGTCAATCGCGATCGACACATCAATCGCGACTGACCTCTCAATCGGGACTGACAGAACTTGCGAACGCGTTAGAAGGGCAAATTTTGCCAATTTTCTAGGGTAAAGAATAGGGGGCTAATTTGGTCAATTTGTGGGACAAATGTTGGAGTTTATTGATCTCCAAAGTACAGCTAGAAGTAGGTGAAACCCAACAGGACCTAGTTGACTTTTTCACAAACTTGTATGCACAGACCAATTTTCTTGCAGAGCAAATTGCTCTTTACTCACTTGGAATTTTCCAAAACTGTTTCACACACATAAACTAGACTCTAAGAGCTTTCCAACAAGATATAGAACACCTCAAATGGATAAATACACAATGAGCTATGACCTCTGCAATATGCAGCTTTAATGGAGACCTTGAAACAGAGATGAACCTGAGGACACATATCACTTGCAGAGACTACTGCTCTTAACTCACAATCCAATGACTTTGAAACTTTTCCGAATACAAGTAGACTTAAAGAGCTTTCTAAAAAGCCAAAGAACACATGATTTGGATACATACACAAGGAGATATGACCTCTGCAAGTTTGAGGTTTAATGGAGACCTTCAGCAGGGATAAAAAACAGAGAACACACACTACTTGCAGAGCGTATTGCTCTCAGCTCACAAATCCAATGATTATGAAAATTTACAGGAAGCAATTAGACAGTAAGAGATTTCCAATGAGCTATCAAACATGTAATTTGGATATACAATGAGGGAGATACAAGCTCTGCAATCTCTGCATACAAAACTACAGCAGTGTAGAGATACACATATGACTCTCTTGGACATCCCACAAGATCACGACTTTTCTCCTCTTTTTATAGCATGGGAAACTAATCTAAAACCTTCCTAATACATCTAAATTCGTGGTAGACACTTGGATGGAGGTATTACATGACTCAAGTGCTCAAATAAGCAAAGTATTGATGCACTTTGAGAACTAGCCACATCGACCTTCCACTAGGACACCACTGAAGCTCCCTTGTGACTCACTAATTTGACTCACCATGTTCTAGAACTCATGTGGTATTTTTGCTACATTTTATGAATAATATGAGCCTTCTTGAAGTATTTGAAGACTTCCCAAAGATATTTACATAATTTGAAACTTGTACCCTACATAAAACAAATGTTCGCAACATTCTCCCCCTCAAGTTTCAAAGGGTATTTCCTTCATGCCAAGAATATAGTTGAATCTTTGAAGTTTTGGTCCATCCAAGGATTTGGTGAAGATATCTGCAACTTGATCCTTTGTTCCAACAAAAGAAACCTGCACTTCATTGTTCATGGCCTTCTCTCGAACATAATGATAGTGAACCTCTATATGCTTTGTTCTAGCATGAAAAATAGGATTTGAGGTCATATGAATGCTGCTCAAGTTATCCCCATATATCAGTGGTACATCAACCTGCACATTCAAGTCATGAAACAACTTTTTAAACCACATAACCTCAGTAGTAGCCAATGCTAAACCTCTATACTCAGCCTCTGTAGAAGATAAAGCAACTGTAGGCTGTTTCTTTGAACTCCATGTTAATGTCTTGTTTCCTGCTATTACCATATATCCACTTGTGGATCTTCTGTCAACTTTGCTTCCAGCCCAATCTGCATCACTAAAGACTTTAAGAGTTAGATCAGCATCATGACTATAAAATAATCCTTCGTTCATGGTACCTTTCAAATACCTAAGCACTCTTTTCGCTGCATGCATATGAGGTACTCTAGGTTCATGCATAAACTGTGACAATACTCCCACTGCATAACATATATCAGGTCTAGTTTTTGTTGCATAAATCAAAGATCCTACCATGGATCTATATACATTCATATCATGCAACTCATCACCTTCCTTTGCACTCAGCTTTACATTACATTCCATTGGAGTAGAAACAAATTTACATTCCTGCATACTAAACCTTTTCAGCATATCACATATATACTTTCTTTGTATCAACCACATACCTTCATCGCTATACACAATTTCAATCCCAAGAAAGTATCTGAGCAAACCAAGGTCTGAAATTTTAAATTCCTTTCCCAAATTACCTTTTATCTCATTAATTGCTTTTGCATCATTCCCTGTAATCAACAAGTCATCCACATAAATGCATACATAGACACACATGCCATCTACATGTTTTACATAAAGTGAAGGATCAGCATGACTCGCTGTGTATCCTTGTAGCATAAGATACTTTACCAACCTTGCATTCCATGCCCTTGGTGCCTACTTAAGACCATACAATGCCTTCTTTAACCTGCATACATGATTACGACATTTTGCATCCACATAACCATCTGGTTGTGACATATACACTTCTTCATTTAACTCACCATTAAGAAAGGCATTCTTTATATCGAGTTGATATATATTCCACCTTTTACTTGCAGCTAAATCCAACAAAGTTCTCACCGTTGCCATATTTGCTACTGGACTAAATGTTTCCTCATAGTCCACACCTTGAGTTTGATTATATCCTTTTGCTACAAGTCTAGCCTTATATCTAGACACACTACCATCACTATTTCTTTTAATCTTAAAAACCCACTTGCAACCAATTACCTTTTGCTTTGGTGTACTTGGAACTAAATTCCAAGTCTTGTTATCCTGTAGTGCTTCCATTTCTTCTCTCATTGCTTTCTCCCACTTTTCATCTCCTTTGGCCTCATCATAACATGTGGGTTCATTTTCCTGCTCAACTTTTGTCATAAAAGCATAATGAGTATTCATGAAAGATTCATAAGTATACCTTTGAGGTTGTTTACTTACTCTTGAAGTTCTTCTTACCTCTAATGTAGATGCTCTTCCTTTCTTATTAGGAACCTTTGATGATTCTCCATACTCACATACATCACTAATTTCCTCTCCTTCATCATTAACTTCAA
Source organism: Ceratopteris richardii (assembly GCA_020310875.1). Lineage (NCBI taxonomy): Eukaryota > Viridiplantae > Streptophyta > Polypodiopsida > Polypodiales > Pteridaceae > Ceratopteris > Ceratopteris richardii. Next base: position 180,735,818 of record CM035416.1, read on the forward strand.
CAAGTTTGAGTTTACCTTTACTTTTAACACTTGGAGGTGACTCTTGCCTTAATCTTCCATTGAAAGGTGATCCTCTTTCTTCATCTAAACCACTCCTTTCATCATTTAAACTTCCTGATGGCTGAACTATGCATTCATCTCCTTCAACCACACCTTCTTCATTTTCATCCATGACCTGCAAACAATTCTTATCTGCATACCATGAAAGTGATTCATCAAAGTTTACATCTCTTGACACAACAACCTTATTGGTATGAGGATTATAGCATCTATATCCTCTTTGAGTATCTGCATAACCAATAAATATACATTTTTCTGATTTCGCATCAAGTTTAGATCTCACCTCACTAGGCACATGTACATAACATACACAGCCAAATACTTTCAAATGACTTACACTTGGTTTTCTTCCATGCCATACCTCATATGGTGTCAAATGATGAACTCCAGCAGTCGGAACTCTATTCATAATGTAAAAACTTGTGCTAACAGCTTCAGCCCAAAAATAATTAGGCAAACACATATCATTAAGCATGCTTCTAGATGCTTCTGCTATGATTCTGTTTCTTCTTTCTGCGACTCCATTTTGTTGTGGAGTATACCTGCATGTAACTTCTCTTTTGATACCTTCATCATACAAAAAATCAGTAAAAGCTTGAGAGAAATACTCTCCTCCTCCATCGGATCTTAGCTTCTTAATATACCTTCCTGTTTGCTTTTCGACATATGATTTGAACTTCTTGAAACAATCAAAGACCTCACTCTTATGTTTAATAAAATACACAAATGTCATTCTACTATGATCGTCAATGAATGATACATAGTACTTATTACCAACCAAGGATGCCTCTTTAGTAGGTCCCCACACATCTCTGTGTATGAGATCTAGCAAACCATCACTTACATAGCTTGAATGCTTGAAAGGTTGTCTACTCTGCTTACCCATTTGACATGCTTCACAAAGATGCACCATATGTTGCTTAGTAAGATCAGGTAATCCTTCAACAATCCTCTTCTTTGATAGCTCCTTTAACCTGTGTACATTCATGTGTCCAATCCTTTTGTGCCATAGATCAAGCTCTGCTATTCGATGCATACCATAAGAGAAATAGTTTGTATGATTTGGGTTTACCTTGAATGTAAACAATCTACCTTGTTTTTGACCTCTAGCAATTAACCTCCTTTGCTTTGGATCCTCAATGAAGCAACCTGCATGATTAAATCTCACTTGTAGACCTTTTTCTACCATTTGACCAACCGACATCAAATTCTTAGTGATCGTTGGCACATAAAGTACATCCTTCAAGCAATTTGTCTTGCTCTTATCCTGCATAACAACATCTCCAACCTGCATAATCTTATGTTTTGTATCATCTCCTGTTTCAACATGACCTTTACATGACGGATTATGCATATTAGAAAACCATGAAGCATCATGAGACATGTGATTAGACCAACCACTATCTACATACCATACATCGCTATTGCAATTCATCTTAGTTTCTACATTCATCATAAGAAGAGAATCATAATCATCACTTTTACCTTCAACTGCATAATTTCCTTGTTGTTTACCTCTTCTTGAATAGCCTCCTCTTCGATTTACCACCTTGATTATTTTCATTTTGATAACAATCTTTGGCATAGTGTCCATACCTTCCACATATATAGCAATTGTTCTTATTATCTTCACTCCTTTGTCTTTGGTTGTAGTTGTAGTAGCCTCTCGTACCTCTAGCACTTGATCTTCCTCTTCCTCTTGTGTTGAAGAAGCCACTTGAAGTCCTTTGATCATCGCTCCTTCTTCCTTGACCTCTATTTGAACCTCTTCCACCTCTGTTTCCACCTCTTGATGATCCTACATAAAGAGCTTGTCCTTGAGATCCTTTTTGATTTGAAGTAGAACCATTTAGATTCATCTCCTCCGTGACCATGAGGGCAATAAGTTGATCAAAATCTGGTAATTATCCTCTGACATAAACTGAAGTAATGAAGGGTTTCCATCTCTCATCATCTTTGAGTCCGTTGAGAGTATGTGCAACCAAGTCGTCGTCCTCCACATGAGCTTGAATTGATCCTAGTTGATCTGCAATCTCTTTAACTTTCAATATGTAATCATTGACCGATGTCCTTGTATCTTTCTTTATGTTATTCAACTCATTTTTGAGTTGAATCTTCCTTGCTCTTGTACCTGTAGCATACAACCTTTCCAATGCAAGCCAAACATCTCTACTTGTGTATAGATCTTGTATGTGTCCTACCATTGAATCTTGAATATTTTGTGATAAAATGAATATAACCCTTTTGTCTCTCTCATTCCAAAGTCTAAACTCCCTCAATTGTTGCTGATTTGGGTCCTCTGGTAATGTGGGTTTGATATCTGTGCCGTCAATCAAACCATACAAGCCTCTACCTTGCAAGTATGCTGTGATTCTAAACTTCCATGCTTGATAATTGGTCTTATCAAGCTTCTCTATTTGTGCATGTTGATCTCCCATAATACAAATGCTAAGCTTCCTCCTTTAAGCCTCCTTTCCAATGTGTTTGATGAGAAGAAATATAATATTTACCTTTTAAATGAGGTATGTGCACCTTTCTTTGCTTGGATGTTGCTTCAGATGCCTCCTTGCAATCTTCTTCTACCTTTGTGTAGTGTTGATGATGAACTGCTTCTTTGATAGCTTCAAATTCTTCGTCAACGTATGATAACCTTCTCCAAGCCTCCAAGTACTTGCTCTGATACCAATGTTGGAGTTTATTGATCTCCAAAGTACAGCTAGAAGTAGGTGAAACCCAACAGGACCTAGTTGACTTTTTCACAAACTTGTATGCACATACCAATTTTCTTGCAGAGCAAATTGCTCTTTACTCACTTGGAATTTTCCAAAACTGTTTCACACACATAAGCTAGACTCTAAGAGCTTTCCAACAAGATATAGAACACCTCAAATGGATAAACACACAATGAGCTATGACCTCTGCAATATGCAGCTTTAATGGAGACCTTGAAACAGAGATGAACCTGAGGACACATATCACTTGCAGAGACTACTGCTCTTAACTCACAACTCCAATGACATTGAAACTTTATAGAATACAAGTAGACTTAAAGAGCTTTCTAAAAAGGCAAAGAACACATGATTTGGATAGATACACAAGGAGATATGACCTCTGCAAGTTTGAGGTTTAATGGAGACCTTCAGCAGGGATAAAAAACAGAGAACACACACTACTTGCAGAGCATATTGCTCTGAGCTCCCAAATCCAATGATTATGAAAATTTACAGGAAGCAATTAGACCGTAAGAGCTTTCCAATGAGCTATCAAACATGTAATTTGGATATATAATGAGGGAGATACAAGCTCTGCAATCGCTGCATACAAAACTACAGCAGTGTAGAGATACACATATGACTCTCTTGGACATCCCACAAGATCACGACTTTTCTCCTCTTTTTATAGCATGGGAAACTAATCTAAAACCTTCCTAATACATCTAAATTTGTGGTAAACACTTGGATGGAGGTATTACATGACTCAAGTGCTCAAATAAGCAAAGTATTGATGGACTTTGAGAACTAGCCACATCGACCTTCCACTAGGACACCACTGAAGCTCCCTTGTGACTCACTAATTTGACTCACCATGTTCTAGAACTCACGTGGTATTTTTGCTACATTTTATGAATAATATGAGCCTTCTTGAAGTATTTGAAGACTTCCCAAAGATATTTACATAATTTGAAACTTGTACCCTACATAAAACAAATGTTCGCAACATTCTCCCCCTCAAGTTTCAAAGGGTATTTCCTTCATGCCAAGAATATAGTTGAATCTTTGAAGCTTTGGTCCATCCAAGGATTTGGTGAAGATATCTGCAACTTGATCCTTTGTTCCAACAAAAGGAACCTGCACTTCATTGTTCATGGCCTTCTCTCGAACATAATGATAGTGAACCTCTATATGCTTTGTTCTAGCATGAAAAATAGGATTTGAGGTCATATGAATGCTGCTCAAGTTATCCCCATATATCAGTGGTACATCAACCTGCACATTCAAGTCATGAAACAACTTTTTAAACCACATAACCTCAGTAGTAGCCAATGCTAAACCTCTATACTCAGCCTCTGTAGAAGATAAAGCAACTGTAGGCTGTTTCTTTGAACTCCATGTTAATGTCTTGTTTCCTGCTATTACCATATATCCACTTGTGGATCTTCTGTCATCTTTGCTTCCAGCCCAATCTGCATCACTAAAGACTTTAAGAGTTAGATCAGCATCATGACTATAAAATAATCCTTCGTTCATGGTACCTTTCAAATACCTAAGCACTCTTTTCGCTGCATGCATATGAGGTACTCTAGGTTCATGCATAAAATGTGACAATACTCCCACTGCATAACATATATCAGGTCTAGTTTTTGTTGCATAAATCAAAGATCCTACCATGGATCTATATACATTCATATCATGCAACTCATCACCTTCCTTTGCACTCAGCTTTACATTACATTCCATTGGAGTAGAAACAAATTTACATTCCTGCATACCAAACCTTTTCAGCATATCACATATATACTTTCTTTGTATCAACCACATACCTTCATCGCTATACACAATTTCAATCCCAAGAAAGTATCTGAGCAAACCAAGATCTAAAATTTTAAATTCCTTTCCCAAATTACCTTTTATCTCATTAATTGCTTTTGCATCATTCCCTGTAATCAACAAGTCATCCACATAAATGCATACATAGATACACATGCCATCTACATGTTTTACATAAAGTGAAGGATCAGCATGACTCGCTGTGTATCCTTGTAGCATAAGATACTTTACCAACCTTGCATTCCATGCCCTTGGTGCCTGCTTAAGACCATACAATGCCTTCTTTAACCTGCATACATGATTAGGACATTTTGCATCCACATAACCATCTGGTTGTGACATATACACTTCTTCATTTAACTCACCATTAAGAAAGGCATTCTTTATATCGAGTTGATATATATTCCACCTTTTACTTGCAGCTAAAGCCAACAAAGTTCTCACCGTTGCCATATTTGCTACTGGACTAAATGTTTCCTCATAGTCCACACCTTGAGTTTGATTATATCCTTTTGCTACAAGTCTAGCCTTATATCTAGACACACTACCATCACTATTTCTTTTAATCTTAAAAACCCACTTGCAACCAATTACCTTTTGCTTTGGTGTACTTGGAACTAAATTCCAAGTCTTGTTATCCTGTAGTGCTTCCATTTCTTCTCTCATTGCTTTCTCCCACTTTTCATCTCCTTTGGCCTCATCATAACATGTGGGTTCATTTTCCTGCTCAACTTTTGTCATAAAAGCATAATGAGTATTCATGAAAGATTCATAAGTATACCTTTGAGGTTGTTTACTTACTCTTGAAGTTCTTCTTACCTCCAATGTAGATGCTCTTCCTTTCTTATTAGGAACCTTTGATGATTCTCCATACTCACATACATCACTAATTTCCTCTCCTTCATCATTAACTTCAACAAGTTTGAGTTTACCTTTACTTTTAACACTTGGAGGTGACTCTTGCCTTAATCTTCCATTTAAAGGTGATCCTCTTTCTTCATCTAAACCACTCCTTTCATCATTTAAACTTCCTGATGGCTGAACTATCCATTCATCTCCTTCAACCACACCTTCTTCATTTTCATCCATGACCTGCAAACAATTCTTATCTGCATACCATGAAAGTGATTCATCAAAGTTTACATCTCTTGACACAACAACCTTATTGGTATGAGGATTATAGCATCTATATCCTCTTTGAGTATCTGCATAACCAATAAATATACATTTTTCTGATTTCGCATCAAGTTTAGATCTCACCTCACTAGGTACATGTACATAACATACAGAGCCAAATACTTTCAAATGACTTACACTTGGTTTTCTTCCATGCCATACCTCATATGGTGTCAAATGATGAACTCCAGCAGTCGGAACTCTATTCATAATGTAAAAACTTGTGCTAACAGCTTCAGCCCAAAAATAATTAGGCAAACACATATCATTAAGCATGCTTCTAGATGCTTCTGCTATGATTCTGTTTCTTCTTTCTACGACTCCATTTTGTTGTGGAGTATACCTGCATGTAACTTCTCTTTTGATACCTTCATCATACAAAAAATCAGTAAAAGCTTGAGAGAAATACTCTCCTCCTCCATCGGATCTTAGCTTCTTAATATACCTTCCTGTTTGCTTTTCGACATATGATTTGAACTTCTTGAAACAATCAAAGACCTCACTCTTATGTTTAATAAAATACACAAATGTCATTCTACTATGATCGTCAATGAATGATACATAGTACTTATTACCAACCAAGGATGCCTCTTTAGTAGGTCCCCACACATCTGTGTGTATGAGATCTAGCAAACCATCACTTACATAGCTTGAATGCTTGAAAGGTTGTCTACTCTGCTTACCCATTTGACATGCTTCACAAAGATGCACCATATGTTGCTTAGTAAGATCAGGTAATCCTTCAACAATCCTCTTCTTTGATAGCTCCTTTAACTTGTGTACATTCATGTGTCCAATCCTTTTGTGCCATAGATCAAGCTCTGCTATTCGATGCATACCATAAGAGAAATAGTTTGTATGATTTGGGTTTACCTTGAATGTAAACAATCTACCTTGTTTTTGACCTCTAGCAATTAACCTCCTTTGCTTTGGATCCTCAATGAAGCAACCTGCATGATTAAATCTCACTTGTAGACCTTTTTCTACCATTTGACCAACCGACATCAAATTCTTAGTGATCGTTGGCACATAAATTACATCCTTCAAGCAATTTGTCTTGCTCTTATCCTGCATAACAACATCTCCAACCTGCATAATCTTATGTGTTGTATCATCTCCTGTTTCAACATGACCTTTACATGACGGATTATGCATATTAGAAAACCATGAAGCATCATGAGACATGTGATTAGACCAACCACTATCTACATACCATACATCGCTATTGCAATTCATCACTTTTACCTTCAACTGCATAATTTCCTTGTTGTTTACCTCTTCTTGAATAGCCTCCTCTTCGATTTACCACCTTGATTATTTTCATTTTGATAACAATCTTTGGCATAGTGTCCATACCTTCCACATATATAGCAATTGTTCTTATTATCTTCACTCCTTTGTCTTTGGTTGTAGTTGTAGTAGCCTCTCGTACCTCTAGCGCTTGATCTTCCTCTTCCTCTTGTGTTGAAGAAGCCACTTGAAGTCCTTTGATCATTGCTCCTTCTTCCTTGACCTCTATTTGAACCTCTTCCACCTCTGTTTCCACCTCTTGATGATCCTACATAAAGAGCTTGTCCTTGAGATCCTTTTTGATTTGAAGTAGAACCATTTAGATTCATCTCCTCCGTGACCATGAGGGCAATAAGTTGATCAAAATCTGGTAATTCTCCTCTGACATAAACTGAAGTAATGAAGGGTTTCCATCTCTCATCATCTTTGAGTCCGTTGAGAGTATGTGCAACCAAGTCGTCGTCCTCCACATGAGCTTGAATTGATCCTAGTTGATCTGCAATCTCTTTAACTTTCAATATGTAATCATTGACCGATGTCCTTGTATCTTTCTTTATGTTATTCAACTCATTTTTGAGTTGAATCTTCCTTGCTCTTGTACCTGTAGCATACAACCTTTCCAATGCAAGCCAAACATCTCTACTTGTGTCTAGATCTTGTATGTGTCCTACCATTGAATCTTGAATATTTTGTGATAAAATGAATATAACCCTTTTGTCTCTCTCATTCCAAAGTCTAAACTCCCTCAATTGTTGCTGATTTGGGTCCTCTGGTAATGTGGGTTTGATATCTGTGCCGTCAATCAAACCATACAAGCCTCTACCTTGCAAGTATGCTGTGATTCTAAACTTCCATGCTTGATAATTGGTCTTATCAAGCTTCTCTATTTGTGCATGTTGATCTCCCATAATACAAATGCTAAGCTTCCTCCTTTAAGCCTCCTTTCCAATGTGTTTGATGAGAAGAAATATAATATTTACCTTGTATATGAGGTATGTGCACCTTTCTTTGCTTGGATGTTGCTTCAGATTCCTCCTTGCAATCTTCTTCTACCTTTGTGTAGTGTTGATGATGAACTGCTTCTTTGATAGCTTCAAATTCTTCGTCAACGTATGATAACCTTCTCCAAGCCTCCAAGTACTTGCTCTGATACCAATGTTGGAGTTTATTGATCTCCAAAGTACAGCTAGAAGTAGGTGAAACCCAACAGGACCTAGTTGACTTTTTCACAAACTTGTATGCACAGACCAATTTTCTTGCAGAGCAAATTGCTCTTTACTCACTTTGAATTTTCCAAAACTGTTTCACACACATAAACTAGACTCTAAGAGCTTTCCAACAAGATATAGAACACCTGAAATGGATAAATACACAATGAGCTATGACCTCTGCAATATGCAGCTTTAATGGAGACCTTGAAACAGAGATGAACCTGAGGACACATATCACTTGCAGAGACTACTGCTCTTAACTCACAACTCCAATGACTTTGAAACTTTCCAGAATACAAGTAGACTTAAAGAGCTTTCTAAAAAGGCAAAGAACACATGATTTGGATAGATACACAAGGAGATATGACCTCTGCAAGTTTGAGGTTTAATGGAGACCTTCAGCAGGGATAAAAAACAGAGAACACACACTACTTGCAGAGAGTATTGCTCTCAGCTCACAAATCCAATGATTATGAAAATTTACAGGAAGCAATTAGACCGTAGGAGCTTTCCAATGAGCTATCAAACATGTAATTTGGATATATAATGAGGGAGATACAAGCTCTGCAATCGCTGCATACAAAACTACAGCAGTGTAGAGATACACATATGACTCTCTTGGACATCCCACAAGATCACGACTTTTCTCCTCTTTTTATAGCATGGGAAACTAATCTAAAACCTTCCTAATACATCTAAATTTGTGGTAAACACTTGGATGGAGGTATTACATGACTCAAGTGCTCAAATAAGCAAAGTATTGATGGACTTTGAGAACTAGCCACATCGACCTTCCACTAGGACACCACTGAAGCTCCCTTGTGACTCACTAATTTGACTCACCATGTTCTAGAACTCACGTGGTATTTTTGCTACATTTTATGAATAATATGAGCCTTCTTGAAGTATTTGAAGACTTCCCAAAGATATTTACATAATTTGAAACTTGTACCCTACATAAAACAAATGTTCGCAACATTCTCCCCCTCAAGTCTCAAAGGGTATTTCCTTCATGCCAAGAATATAGTTGAATCTTTGAAGCTTTGGTCCATCCAAGGATTTGGTGAAGATATCTGCAACTTGATCCTTTGTTCCAACAAAAGGAACCTGCACTTCATTGTTCATGGCCTTCTCTCGAACATAATGATAGTGAACCTCTATATGCTTTGTTCTAGCATGAAAAATAGGATTTGAGGTCATATGAATGCTGCTCAAGTTATCCCCATATATCAGTGGTACATCAACCTGCACATTCAAGTCATGAAACAACTTTTTAAACCACATAACCTCAGTAGTAGCCAATGCTAAATCTCTATACTCAGCCTCTGTAGAAGATAAAGCAACTGTAGGCTGTTTCTTTGAACTCCATGTTAATGTCTTGTTTCCTGCTATTACCATATATCCACTTGTGGATCTTCTGTCATCTTTGCTTCCAGCCCAATCTGCATCACTAAAGACTTTAAGAGTTAGATCAGCATCATGACTATAAAATAATCCTTCGTTCATGGTACCTTTCAAATACCTAAGCACTCTTTTCGCTGCATGCATATGAGGTACTCTAGGTTCATGCATAAACTGTGACAATACTCCCACTGCATAACATATATCAGGTCTAGTTTTTGTTGCATAAATCAAAGATCCTACCATGGATCTATATACATTCATATCATGCAACTCATCACCTTCCTTTGCACTCAGCTTTACATTACATTCCATTGGAGTAGAAACAAATTTACATTCCTGCATACCAAACCTTTTCAGCATATCACATATATACTTTCTTTGTATCAACCACATACCTTCATCGCTATACACAATTTCAATCCCAAGAAAGTATTTGAGCAAACCAAGATCTGAAATTTTAAATTCCTTTTCCAAATTACCTTTTATCTCATTAATTGCTTTTGCATCATTCCCTGTAATCAACAAGTCATCCACATAAATGCATACATAGACACACATGCCATCTACATGTTTTACATAAAGTGAAGGATCAGCATGACTCGCTGTGTATCCTTGTAGCATAAGATACTTTACCAACCTTGCATTCCATGCCCTTGGTGCCTGCTTAAGACCATACAATGCCTTCTTTAACCTGCATACATGATTACGACATTTTGCATCCACATAACCATCTGGTTGTGACATATACACTTCTTCATTTAACTCACCATTAAGAAAGGCATTCTTTATATCGAGTTGATATATATTCCACCTTTTACTTGCAGCTAAAGCCAACAAAGTTCTCACCGTTGCCATATTTGCTACTGGACTAAATGTTTCCTCATAGTCCACACCTTGAGTTTGATTATATCCTTTTGCTACAAGTCTAGCCTTATATCTAGACACACTACCATCACTATTTCTTTTAATCTTAAAAACCCACTTGCAACCAATTACCTTTTGCTTTGGTGTACTTGGAACTAAATTCCAAGTCTTGTTATCCTGTAGTGCTTCCATTTCTTCTCTCATTGCTTTCTCCCACTTTTCATCTCCTTTGGCCTCATCATAACATGTGGGTTCATTTTCCTGCTCAACTTTTGTCATAAAAGCATAATGAGTATTCATGAAAGATTCATAAGTATACCTTTGAGGTTGTTTACTTACTCTTGAAGTTCTTCTTACCTCCAATGTAGATGCTCTTCCTTTCTTATTAGGAACCTTTGATGATTCTCCATACTCACATACATCACTAATTTCCTCTCCTTCATCATTAACTTCAACAAGTTTGAGTTTACCTTTACTTTTAACACTTGGAGGTGACTCTTGCCTTAATCTTCCATTGAAAGGTGATCCTCTTTCTTCATCTAAACCACTCCTTTCATCATTTAAACTTCCTGATGGCTGAACTATGCATTCATCTCCTTCAACCACACCTTCTTCATTTTCATCCATGACCTGCAAACAATTCTTATCTGCATACCATGAAAGTGATTCATCAAAGTTTACATCTCTTGACACAACAACCTTATTGGTATGAGGATTATAGCATCTATATCCTCTTTGAGTATCTGCATAACCAATAAATATACATTTTTCTGATTTCGCATCAAGTTTAGATCTCACCTCACTAGGTACATGTACATAACATACACAGCCAAATACTTTCAAATGACTTACACTTGGTTTTCTTCCATGCCATACCTCATATGGTGTCAAATGATGAACTCCAGCAGTCGGAACTCTATTCATAATGTAAAAACTTGTGCTAATAGCTTCAGCCCAAAAATAATTAGGCAAACACATATCATTAAGCATGCTTCTAGATGCTTCTGCTATGATTCTGTTTCTTCTTTCTGCGACTCCATTTTGTTGTGGAGTATACCTGCATGTAACTTCTCTTTTGATACCTTCATCATACAAAAAATCAGTAAAAGCTTGAGAGAAATACTCTCCTCCTCCATCGGATCTTAGCTTCTTAATATACCTTCCTGTTTGCTTTTCGACATATGATTTGAACTTCTTGAAACAATCAAAGACCTCACTCTTATGTTTAATAAAATACACAAATGTCATTCTACTATGATCGTCAATGAATGATACATAGTACTTATTACCAACCAAGGATGCCTCTTTAGTAGGTCCCCACACATCTCTGTGTATGAGATCTAGCAAACCATCACTTACATAGCTTGAATGCTTGAAAGGTTGTCTACTCTGCTTACCCATTTGACATGCTTCACAAAGATGCACCATATGTTGCTTAGTAAGATCAGGTAATCCTTCAACAATCCTCTTCTTTGATAGCTCCTTTAACCTGTGTACATTCATGTGTCCAATCCTTTTGTGCCATAGATCAAGCTCTGCTATTCGATGCATACCATAAGAGAAATAGTTTGTATGATTTGGGTTTACCTTGAATGTAAACAATCTACCTTGTTTTTGACCTCTAGCAATTAACCTCCTTTGCTTTGGATCCTCAATGAAGCAACCTGCATGATTAAATCTCACTTGTAGACCTTTTTCTACCATTTGACCAACCGACATCAAATTCTTAGTGATCGTTGGCACATAAAGTACATCCTTCAAGCAATTTGTCTTGCTCTTATCCTGCATAACAACATCTCCAACCTGCATAATCTTATGTGTTGTATCATCTCCTGTTTCAACATGACCTTTACATGACGGATTATGCATATTAGAAAACCATGAAGCATCATGAGACATGTGATTAGACCAACCACTATCTACATACCATACATCGCTATTGCAATTCATCTTAGTTTCTACATTCATCATAAGAAGAGAATCATAATCATCACTTTTACCTTCAACTGCATAATTTCCTTGTTGTTTACCTCTTCTTGAATAGCCTCCTCTTCGATTTACCACCTTGATTATTTTCATTTTGATAACAATCTTTGGCATAGTGTCCATACCTTCCACATATATAGCAATTGTTCTTATTATCTTCACTCCTTTGTCTTTGGTTGTAGTTGTAGTAGCCTCTCGTACCTCTAGCGCTTGATCTTCCTCTTCCTCTTGTGTTGAAGAAGCCACTTGAAGTCCTTTGATCATCGCTCCTTCTTCCTTGACCTCTATTTGAACCTCTTCCACCTCTGTTTCCACCTCTTGATGATCCTACATAAAGAGCTTGTCCTTGAGATCCTTTTTGATTTGAAGTAGAACCATTTAGATTCATCTCCTCCGTGACCATGAGGGCAATAAGTTGATCAAAATCTGGTAATTATCCTCTGACATAAACTGAAGTAATGAAGGGTTTCCATCTCTCATCATCTTTGAGTCCGTTGAGAGTATGTGCAACCAAGTCGTCGTCCTCCACATGAGCTTGAATTGATCCTAGTTGATCTGCAATCTCTTTAACTTTCAATATGTAATCATTGACCGATGTCCTTGTATCTTTCTTTATGTTATTCAACTCATTTTTGAGTTGAATCTTCCTTGCTCTTGTACTTGTAGCATACAACATTTCCAATGCAAGCCAAACATCTCTACTTGTGTCTAGATCTTGTATGTGTCCTACCATTGAATCTTGAATATTTTGTGATAAAATGAATATAACCCTTTTGTCTCTCTCATTCCAAAGTCTAAACTCCCTCAATTGTTGCTGATTTGGGTCCTCTCGTAATGTGGGTTTGATATCTGTGCCGTCAATCAAACCATACAAGCCTCTACCTTGCAAGTATGCTGTGATTCTAAACTTCCATGCTTGATAATTGGTCTTATCAAGCTTCTCTATTTGTGCATGTTGATCTCCCATAATACAAATGCTAAGCTTCCTCCTTTAAGCCTCCTTTCCAATGTGTTTGATGAGAAGAAATATAATATTTACCTTGTAAATGAGGTATGTGCACCTTTCTTTGCTTGGATGTTGCTTCAGATGCCTCTTTGCAATCTTCTTCTACCTTTGTGTAGTGTTGATGATGAACTGCTTCTTTGATAGCTTCAAATTCTTCGTCAACGTATGATAACCTTCTCCAAGCCTCCAAGTACTTGCTCTGATACCAATGTTGGAGTTTATTGATCTCCAAAGTACAGCTAGAAGTAGGTGAAACCCAACAGGACCTAGTTGACTTTTTCACAAACTTGTATGCACAGACCAATTTTCTTGCAGAGCAAGTTTCTCTTTACTCACTTGGAATTTTCCAAAACTGTTTCACACACATAAACTAGACTCTAAGAGCTTTCCAACAAGATATAGAACACCTCAAATGGATAAATACACAATGAGCTATGACCTCTGCAATATGCAGCTTTAATGGAGACCTTGAAACAGAGATGAACCTGAGGACACATATCACTTGCAGAGACTACTGCTCTTAACTCACAACTCCAATGACTTTGAAACTTTCAAGAATACAAGTAGGCTTAAAGAGCTTTCTAAAAAGGCAAAGAACACATGATTTGGATACATACACAAGGAGATATGACCTCTGCAAGTTTGAGGTTTAATGGAGACCTTCAGCAGGGATAAAAAACAGAGAACACACACTACTTGCAGAGAGTATTACTCTCAGCTCACAAATCCAATGATTATGAAAAATTACAGGAAGCAATTCGACAGTAAGAGCTTTCCAATGAGCTATCAAACATGTAATTTGGATATATAATGAGGGAGATACAAGCTCTGCAATCTCTGCATACAAAACTACAGCAGTGTAGAGATACACATATGACTCTATTGGACATCCCACAAGATCACGACTTTTCTCCTCTTTTTATAGCATGGGAAACTAATCTAAAACCTTCCTAATACATCTAAATTCGTGGTAGACACTTGGATGGAGGTATTACATGACTCAAGTGCTCAAATAAGCAAAGTATTGATGGACTTTGAGAACTAGCCACATCGACCTTCCACTAGGACACCACTGAAGCTCCCTTGTGACTCACTAATTTGACTCACCATGTTCTAGAACTCACGTGGTATTTTTGCTACATTTTATGAATAATATGAGCCTTCTTGAAGTATTTGAAGACTTCCCAAAGATATTTACATAATTTGAAACTTGTACCCTACATAAAACAAATGTTCGCAACAACAAACACTCGGGGTTAGCATTGCATGTTGAGGCCGCAACCCAAGTAATTCAAGAATTTCTGCCTGCTTGATTAAATTGTTTTGAACCCTGTTTTAATCCCTGAAGCCTGTTTTAAACCATACCCGAGGTAGGAAAACTGAGGGATCCTTGGGATTGTTTTTTATAAAGGCAAGAGATAATTTGGTCGGTGAGTCACATGCATGAAAGTGGTCTAGTGTGTCATTTGAATTTAAGTCTGGAGCTAATCTTGGGACTAATGCAGGTCTATTGAGAAGCAATTGAGAGCGTCCAAGCAAGGGCTTTGTGCAAGCTTGAGAATCAACTTCTCGAGCACTAAAGAGCAAGGATCAGCAAGAAAGGTCAGAATACTCTCAACTCCCCTTCGTCTATTCCTAGCTTAGGCTAAGAACGACTAGAGGTAGGAGTAATTCAGGGCGACGATAGGCAATTATCAAGTTGAAGCATACATAAACTTTCAAGTTCAAGCTAAGAACATAATCTTTGTACTGTCGAGAACTTTAAAGGAAAAGAACTTAACGTGGAACGATCAACTTTAAGTGCGGAACTACACTCAAATATACCTTGCGACATGATATCAGACAAGAATTTTAACAGAGGAATCAACTAAAAAGAATCAAGTAACTGATACAAAAGGACTATGCAACGAGGTTGTACTTGGGCAAATTTGGGTTATTCAATTAAGCTTATGAACCTTAGATCAGGGCGACATCTAGTAAGGGATAGACAAAGCCTTAGGTCTTCAGAGGCTAGTGTCAACCACACTGCTAGGTCGTGGGCCCAGCAGTTGAGCCACCACTCATACTACCCAAGTTTTGAGACTAGTGAATCCGAGATGTCTCAAGGTATGGACAGACCTACGGGAAGTTCAGGAGTGCCATACTTGCACAGGGTAGAAGGCCCGTACAAGACGCAGCTGGAATACCTTAGGACCAACCGATTAGGTGCTAGCATCTATGAGGACGGTCTAGGAAGATCCGTGGTCCAGATTAAAAACCCTGACCAATCCATAGGACTAGAGCACCCAGCTGTCAAGTTTGAAAACGGAGCATACTTGGACAAAGAAGGAACCATATACGTAGTCACCAGTCATCCAGATAGGACAGACGAATTCGGGAATGTGATCCCTGAGACGGACATAGATGACCTAGAACAAGGAAACATGGGTATAGAGCCCAGGACCCCTCGAGGGAAATCTGTTCTTACGAGAATTCTCACTCCTGAGTGGATTCCCCAAGACAACAAGAGCATAGATCTGCTTCTGAACCGAGAGACTGATGAAGCCTTTTGGAGGTATAAATCTGATTGTCCAAATGATATAGGAACAATCATGATCTATGAGTTTAAAGATCCTGATAGCCCAGGCAGAGTGACCTACCTAGATCACGCCTCAGAGAGGATCTTTGTGGTTACAGAAAATGATAGGCATGCTTACACTTGGAAGGGTGAATTCGTTTTCCCCCAACCAAGATCGAACGTGTCCTTTGGTCACCCAGGAGCTGGAACCTCCCACGCTCACGGAACTCAAAGAGACAGACATAGAGAAAGGCCGGAGGTGAGCTTTGCCAACTTAGGGGGCAGAGAAAGAACGAGGACGGAAACCAATAGAGTAGAGCCTGAGGTACATAGAGCCCCAGGACATCGAAGAAATGCCGATGATTTCCCTCTACCACGACCTAGAGAACATACAAGGACTTTGAGACCAACTCAACTAGTTAAGTCCATGAAGAATTACTTGGATGGCACCCGAGATCCATACGATCATGTGGCCGAGTTCAGGCAAGTCTTGAGAGCTGAACAAGTGGAGGATTTATTCACGCAATATAATGCCTTTGGTCTAACCCTTAGGAACACTGCCCTGGCATGGTTTCAGCCACTAAATGAAAGGTAGTTCAGGAGCATAGACCAACTTCTAGAGGCATTCATTATCGAATTCTCTAAAAGTGGCATAAGACATAACACTTCCTCGCTGATTCACAGCTTCAAGCAAACCCCTCAAGAGACCGTGAGACTTGCAGGGAGAAGATTTAGGCAATACTTAGAAAGATGCCCTGTTTCGGAGCTCCCCACACCAGCTAAGGAAGTGGCTTTATTCTTGGATGGATTGCTAAGTACCAAATTCAGATCATATGTGTACTTGAAGGACCCTAGGACCATAGAAGAGTGTGTACGCATGTGTATTGACATTGAGGATAACCTAGGGGAGGAGTTAGAGCTTTCCAAGATATACAAAGATTCAGATAGTGTCTCTAGCCTCTCTTCCACGCAATCCACATCGATTGAGGAACTTGCAGAGAAAGTTGCTCAGAAACTAGGTGTCTCTAGTAAACAAATCCCAAGGTTCGCCCCTATAAAAAGATGCTATAATTGTGGAGGCGACCATATGGCAAATGTATGTCCCATTATGGCTCAACCCCAAGTAAATCCTAGTGGCCAATACTGCACCATAGAACAGAGATACACAAATCACACAGCGCAAGATTGCCCATACAACAAGCAAGCAGTTAGGCAAACCTACCCTCAGACATACCCTCAACAAGGAAGATATCAGAACCAATATCCACCACAACAGTACGCTAGGCCTCAACAAACCTACCAACCACAATATCAAGCCCAGCAAAGGCCTCAGCCTGTGTTAGCCCAACAACCTCCAGCTCCATCCAACGTGATCCCTGTAAAGTATGCCGCTACAGAAGAAAACCTGAATAGAGCGATAGTCCCGTTAACCCAATTGCTTTCTGAAAGTGACCCGAGTGACCATAGTTTTGATTCTACACATGTTGATAGTCCCCAGGCCTACTACATGCAGTCTCCTGAGCATGGTGAGTCTTACTATAGTGAAGAGCCAAATGAACCTAGTTGGGAGTCAGATTACACAAACGTCATGTATGCAAACCCCAACCCTAGGCCTCAACCTAAGCAAGTAAGACCCCCATTCCCTAAAGGACCATGCTACAGATGTCAGGGAGATCATCTCATTCGTGATTGTCCCTTACCTCCACCTATGCAACCCCAGTCAGTAACAATTCAAGGTTTTTGCCAAGAGTGTGGAAAGGAGCATCTCTTACGAGACTGCCCTAAGAATCCTAATAATATGCCAAAAATCACTCATATTAATGTTATTGGGTTAGTGGTAGATTCCACAGGAAGTGTCACTTCCACTGCACCCGTACAGGTAGTCACTAGAGCTCAAGTAGTGCAGCAAAACCAAGGGGTAAGCAAGGAAAAGAGCCCAGACGCTAGCGATACTGAGAGCCAAAATAAGAAGAGAACAAGAGCTTGGAGAGATAGCCGTGAACGTATGAAAAGGCAATGGGCAAAGAAGATGAGTGAACTTGAGGAAAGTCTACGAGAAACCAAGGCCAAAATCATAGAGATCACATCTCAACCGCACTCTCACACATTCCCACCGCTACCATCCCCATCACCCTCCATCCCTCCACCCTCTAATACACCCCACGTAACCCACCCACCACCCCAAGCAGGATCAGTATTAGCTGACCCCACTCCTGAAGATATAGACATGATGCTTAAAGCATATCAGGCCAGAATCCAAGAAGGGCCAAATGTCACGGATCATGACAAGTGTTACCCTAGAGCTGACCTAGAGATAGAAAGAACCAAGCTTTGCGCGAAAATGGTCGCATTGGCTTAGACTATGTTTGAAGCCAGTCGCCTTTTCAATTACTCGGGCTCAGCCAAGACGCAATTACACTTGGATGGACTTCTAGAGAAGTTAGAGGGCATAATTGCAAGATCTGCCAAGGAAGAAAAAAATCAAGAAAGAGATAAAGCAAGCAAAAACATGACCCATCCCCCATCAAAAGCTTATGTGCCCAATTCCACTGAACCAGACAACCCCCCCTCCCTAGAAAGAATAGAGAATCTAATGGCACAATCACAAAAGGAACTCCCCCCTCAACACCATGACAAGGCTAGTGAAAGAGCAGGTCTTCCTACCCAGAAAGCCTATGTGCCTGAGGCCTACGTGCCTAACTCTACGGAGCCAGACACCTCTTCTTCTATGAATCAATACACACCAGAATTCTTGCGAGAGATTCAAGAAGAGAAATGGGCTAAAGAGAGTGAAGTTCCTCCCCCCATTGAACTGGTGGATGACACACACGATCAATTCCCACAAGACCTTCCTTCCATTTATGGAGAACAGGAGAGTGCCCAATTTCAAGAAAGATTAGACTTTGAGTCTAATTCTTTACAAGAACTACCCCATTTCACAGGCCCATGGGAAGCAAAGTCCACCTGTATGAGAGCACCTACAGTCATGGTAAGAAACGAAGATTCAGTCATACCTAGGAACACAGAGGTAGTGAAGAACACCAAAGTGCAGTGCAATCTCACTTTGGAAGAGCTGCTTAAGGTTAGACCAGAAGTGTGGAAACATGTAGCCAATCAAGTGCCCGAGATAGCAAAACCTCGTTCCCTGGTAGGATCACATAGGACAGTGCCAGAGATACCCTTGGATAAGATAGGAGATATGTGTGAAGGTGAAGAAGGGAACACCTATCTTCCCATTACCTACCAAGAGTACACCACCAAGGCAATTTTGGACTCAGGTGCAGGAGTTGCAATTGCCACCACTTCCCTATGGAAGCGTTGGGGCAAGCCAGCACTCAGGCCAACGAGAATGAAATTGCAGATGGCCGATGGTCATATTGAGAGACCCTTAGGATTACTAGAAGGAATAACTCTCACCACCTGTGGTGTCGAGTTCGAGCATACCTTTGCCATATGTGAATTTAGCAAGAACCATGCCTATGAAATGATCTTGGGACGACCCTTTATGCGACAGTTGCAAGTGGTACAGGATTGGGGAACCAATTCTTTGTACCTGCAGCACTTAGGTGTTACGACCAAAGTCAATCTCAAGGATTACTCTCATAGAGATGTCCCTCCCATCCAATGGAACCCCATCCATAGAGCCAAAGATGATACGGAATCGGTGCATTCCATAGGATCAGGATCCTCATGGATGCATGAAGACACTCACTTATGGATGTGCAAAGTAGCAGTAGAGGAAGAGAAGAGAGAAAAGGCCAGAGAAACAGGTGCAAACGAAACACATAGACCCATTCAAGACCCAGCCTATGCACTTGTAGTCTTTCCTGACGAAGAATTTGAACCCCACGGCTGGGCAGAAATCCTAGCCACAATGGATGTAGCCATCAATGAGGAACGATGGACACCTCATTGTGATGAAGATGGCTATGACATTTCAGTCTTCTCCATATAGCCAATCATGGGAGAGGCAGTTCTAGAAGAATGCGAACCTAGCCCTGATGCATTTGAGGATGCAAGTGACTCCGATCTAGAGTCAATCATTATGGACCCACCTTTTGCATCAGATGAAGAATACTTCCATGAAGTAGAATTTCAACCCCAAAGGCATGGAGAGCTTACAAATGATGTAAGATTAGCCACACATGTGACCCCGAAGGAAGAAGGAAAGAAACGAAAGAAGAGAGAAGTCTCACCAGAAGAGGAAGAATCTTTGTTTGAGGTCCCGGAAAATTTTAAGAAGTATGAGATAGACGACAGGAGAGTCATGATAAGAATGCCTAAACGAGAGGCGCAATCAGGAGAGGCCTATGATAACAAAGAAACCACCAAGAAAATAGTAGTGGCCCTAGAAGAAGGAGAGGAGAGATGCACGTACATAGGCCATGACCTAACAGAGGAAGAAGAGCATGCGTTAATAGCCTTGCTAAGAGAATACAGAGATGTATTCGCTTGGAGTTACAAGGATTTGAAAGGTGTTCACCCTGACATATGCTCACACACTATCCCCATGACCTCAGATGCTAAACCCTCTAAGCAAAAGCCCTATACATATAACGATAATTACGCTGCCAAGATTAAAGAGGAGATAGATAGACTGCTTGAAGCTGGATTTATCTATGAAATTGAGCACACTGAGTGGGTATCCCCCATCGTGGTGGTGCCCAAGAAGAATGGCAAGCTGCGTGTATGCATTAACTTGAAGAAGGTCAATGCAGCCACAATTCGAGATAACTATCCGCTTCCCATCACAGAACATCTCTTAGAAAGAGTAGCAGGCAAGGAAGTGTACAGCTTCCTCGATGGATTTTCGGGCTACAATCAAGTAGCCATAGCTCCAGAAGATCAGCATAAGACAGCTTTTGCCACAGAGTGGGGTATATTTGCCTTTCGTGTAATGCCATTTGGGCTTACCAATGCACCAGCTACCTTCCAGAGACTAATGTGCCATGTATTTAAGGAGTTCCTGAGGAAGAACTTAGAAGTCTATGTTGATGATCTTTGTGCTCATTCCAACATTAGACAAACCCATATTCCTGAACTCAGACAAATCTTTGACAAATGTAGAGAATATCAAGTCTGCCTAAACCCAAAAAAATGTGTTTTCATGGTCAGGCAAGGCAAGATTCTAGGGCACATAGTGTCAAAGAATGGCATATCTACTGACGAAGAGAAAGTGAGAGCCATAGCAGAGCTACCTAGGCCAAGGAATGTCAAGGAAGTACAAGCTTTTATGGGACATTGTGGTTACTACCGCCGGTTCATTCACATGTATGCTGTCATTGCAAAGCCCATGTACGGACTTTTGACAAACTTTGAGTGGACTGAGGAATGTGAGAATTCCTTCAATGAGCTTAAACGGCGATTATGTTCAGCACCAATCTTAACCACACCGGATTGGAATAAGCCTTTCCATGTTCATGTGGATGCATCCAATTATGCTATTGGGTGCGTACTTGCACAACCTACGGGTGAAGGTAATATGGATCTCCCTATTGCCTATGCGAGTAGACAATTGAGTGCAGCTGAACGAAATTATACAACCACCGAACGAGAAGGATTAGGCATGGTATATGCAGTTAAAAAGTTAAGACATTATTTGCTTGCAAATAAGTTTAAATTTTTTACTGACCATCAGGCACTGCTATATCTCGTGAACAAGCCATGCAATACAGGTAGATTGGTGAGATGGTTCCTCTTACTAATGGAATATGACTTTGAGGTAGTAGTGAGGAAAGGTAGAACTCACCTGAGAGCAGATCATCTTTCTAGGCTCACATCTGGAGAAGCCCCACAAGATGACCTTCCTGATGCTTACCTATTTAATTTGGAAGTGGTGCCACAGTGGGCTAAGCCACTAGTGCCAGTATTGACATACGGGCCTAACCACCCAGTAATAAACACATAGGATAGAGAGGTAGTAAAAGCCCAAAAGTATCACATCATGGCAGGAAGTATGTACAAGCACACAGATCAAGGGATTTTGGCTTGTTGTGTGGAAGAGGATGAGTACGCTAAATGGTTGCAATTAGCACATGTAGGTGCATTAGAGCAACACTACTCAAAGCAACGAACCCTGCAGACACTAAGGAGACTCGGAGTGCATTGGCCGACTATGCAGGCTGATGTCCAAAAGTTGTGCAAGGAATGCCCAATCTGTTGCACTAAACCACCTGTGGAACATGCCACTCTTTATCAAGTTTCCATAGTGCCAGACTGGAGTGAACCACTAGTATCCTTTCTGAGGACGAAAACATTCCCTCAAGACATGACGCTTGCTAGGAAAAGGAGTTTAGAACAAGAAGCCCAGGATTACTCACTCATTGGTGATAATCTATACAAGCGTGGTAAAGATGGTTACCTGAGACTATGTGTCCATGAGAGTGAGTATCTCAAGATCTTGGACACTGCTCACCAAGGTGTAGCAGGAGGACACTTTGGACCAGATCGGGTGATCAAGGCAATACTATTTGCGGGCTTCTGGTGTCTGACCCTTCACATGGATGCACATACCTATGTGAAACACTGTGATGTCTGTCAGAGAACTCAATATCCTATACGTAAAGATGAGATGCCACTGAAACCTATGATGGGTGGACGTGCATTCTCTAAGTGGGGAATAGACTTTGTAGGTCCTATTAATCCCCCAGCTAAGGGTTCCCATGCAGAATATATCATTGTTGCGACAGACTATCTAACAAAGTGGGTAGAGGTAAAAGCCACGACGAAGAACGATGCTCAAACAACTGCTAAATTCTTGTTTGAGAATGTATTCACAAGATACGGGCTACCTATAGAACTAGTAAGTGATAGAGGCACTCACTTCTTGAACGAAGTGATTGAAAATCTACTCCAAGAATTCTTGGTAGTTCATAAGAAGTCTGCCCCCTATCACCCTCAAGCAAATGGCCAGGCCGAGAGCACCAACAAGATCTTATGCAATGTACTGACGAAATTAGTGAACAATAAATGCTCTGATTGGGATAAACAGCTACACCATGCTGTTTGGGCATACCGAGTCGCCTACAAAACGGTACTCCAAGCTACCCCCTTTCAGATGGTATTTGGCCAAAATGCAGTGCTACCGTTGGACTTCCTAATACCTACACTGAAAGTAGCACAAGAGCATGAATGGATGGGTCATGAACTCTCCTCAAGACTTTTTGACCTTGAACGATTAGGAGAAACAAGACTGAGGGCGGCTGCAGGGATATATGCAGCAAAGAAACGACAGAAGGCATACTTTGATGCCCACGTTAAGGATAAAGGTTTAAAGGCAGGCGACTTAGTTTTAGTCTACACATTGAAGCAACATGCGAGGAAACTGGAGAAGAGAGGCTACGGACCCATGATCATTAACAGAATCTCAACAAGTGGAGCAGTGCAACTAGCCACATTAGAAGGCGATGTTCTCCCAAGTTATATCAGCGGATGCAGAGTCAAGTTGTATCAGGAACCTCTCACAGAGGAAATGCTAAGTCGACTCAATACTGCTAAGAAACGCAAAGAGGAAGAAAAGCGAATTCGAGAAGAAGCTCAAGCAGAAGCCCTAGAGCGCATACGGAGAATGAAATTAAGAAGACAAGGTAGAGAGCACCCTAGGCAAGATGCATATGCGGACCAAGGATATGACGTGGCTATGTGTGAAGTTTCAGGTGTTATCTCACATAGGATAACTGATCGACGTCCTTTCATAACCTTAGATATAGGACAAGGAAAGAGTGCAAGGACTATAAGAGCCTTGATTGACTCAGGTGCAGCCACTAGTGCTGTTAAATTGTCTTACTGTCAAGAGTTGCAATTAACTGTCAATCCTGTGGAAGCATATCTCATAGGATTGGGAGGCGTGGAAACCCCTTGCATGGGCGAGGTAGAACTTCCCCTCTATATTCACGATGAGGCAATGACAGTTAAAGTACTAGTAGGTCAAGATGAGGACCTCACTGAACCCCTTGTCTTGGGTCAAGACTGGATCTATGAACAAGCAGTCAACTTAAACCTAAGAAGTGGACTTCTTCAGGTATGGGTGAATCAAACTAGAATTACAATTGAGTTAAATAATGGAGCACTCAAGGAACTAGGAAAGGCACAGACTCCTGGTCCCTCCAGGGGTACACATGAAGTTGACCATGCTGTTCTTGTCCAAGGCTATGTGATACAGAAGAACGAAGATCTCAAAGAAGGAGTCAGAACCACAATGGAAATCCCTTCTTTTCCAAAGGCCAGAAGGAGGCAGCAACTAAGGGCAGATCAATCACTGAAGATTCTCCAGGCGAGAGACCAAAAGAATGCACGAAGCGGAACAACTCAGCCGATGAAACAAATGTGGGTGCGGAAAGACGAGCTGCCGACCGTAACTAAGTCGCAACAACGGTCTCAACTTCCTATTAGTAATCAACGACTTGATGCTAATAAGAGGACTCCTAAAACCTCTGTTGAGAAAGTGAAATCCATTTGGGTACCCAAGAAGTCGATGAAGGCTGACCCACAATCAAGACAAATTTGGGTGCCTAAGGCTTGCTTGCGGGCTCAACTAACCCCACACAATTCACATCATACATGACAGGGTTCACTCGCTCAAGCAGCCGCCACCCACTCTTGTCTGATACACTCGAACACACTGCCACCTAGAAGCACGCACAGACTCACTCGTAAATGGGTCCCAATGACACAACAACTCCCAGCAGAATTACTCATGCAACCCTCCCGAATCTCCACAAAACCAAGACCAAAAGCCATCCATGGTGTTTGGCAACCTAAGACTTGTAATAAACGCCCCGACCCCAATCTGTGAATTCATATCCACTTACTAACTGCATTAGTCAGACAGTGCATCTTTCCATCTAGCTCCTAGGACTATCCAGGCATTAACTACACACACTGTCATCGTGCACTCACTGACCACTGACTCATCATCTACCTCATGTTAATGTTGTAACGGGGACAACAACGGGTTTATTCTGTCCATTATAATGTTAACACATGGTTCTATATTCTCACAGAACCAACAAGCAAGCAGTGCCATGGCAGAAGCTGGAGGTTCCAGTTCTCACGCCGGATCCAGTGCACAGATTGTGGATATAGAAACACTCCTCCTCGAACCACATCGCACCGAAAGACCGCAAGAACTTCAAGCTGTGCATGTGCTCCCAGTTCAGGATCCTCCTCAGGGACACACCTCTCAAGTGGGCAAACACGCTCATTGGTTCAGTGATGTTGCAGGACCATTGGGTGATGGAACCTATTTTTGGGAAGCTGAATTGGAGTTTAATGGTAAATGGGGACGCTACCATTTTTTCACGCGCGAATTTGAGAGCTATCAGAATGCCGAAGTAATGCGTTCGGTATGGACCAAAGCTGGCCTGGACAGTTATTTCAGGGCCCACTTACCGAAGCCAAATTTCTTACGTTGTTCTTATCTTATCAGTACCATCACTCCTAGCAGGGCCAAGGGAGGTGACAGCACTTTTGTGTTACCCTCACTGTTGCCGGGCCACGAACTTAAAAGATTCAAACTGACCCTCAATCTGGTACGAGAAGCATTGGACATGCATGGTATGCACATTCCTACTGAAAAGGAAACAATGGTTCCAGGCAGAATGAAACATAAAGATCTCAATAAGCTGAAGGATATGGTAGCAATGACACCGACCATCGCTCTTCACCTACGGACCGTCATGCAGCATTTTGCTTTTCCAGCCCAGGAAAGATTCACCATCCCACCAAAGAAGATATGGTTTAGCTTGTATTTGGCAGAGACAGAAAACCTCCCTATCAACGTACCACATTGGATCATAGATCAGATCCATCTAGCCCATCAACGGTGGAACAAGAAGCAGAAAAATGTGCTCCACGGGTGTTGTGCTCTGACCAAAATAATCTATCGATGTCTAGCCTATGACGTGCCTATTCAGCGGGCACTCGTATGGTCCCGGGCCCAGGAGTTCCAGAGAAGGCTATCAGCGGCAGGTCCTCCATCAAAGAAGATGAGAGGGGGAGTCCAATTACCTTGCGCTCAACCAAGGGGAGCCACCACTACACTAGAGATTACCCCTCCCCAGACACGACGCATTAGACCATTCACCATTCGGCTACCAAGACCAAGTACAGAGGGACCCAATCTGGTGTTTCCACCCGTCCCATCAGACTTGGAATTTCCACAGGGCTTTACTCTCAATGATCTCACTGATGAAGAAGTGGCTAGACTGATCTACGACTCTAATCTCGAAACGAAAACAGAGCGAGCTCAGGAACCACCAACCCATACAACAACGTCAGCCCCCACCCGACCGCAAGTTGTAGAAGTCGACGTAGATGAACAAGAGACCGAACAAGAGGAAGAAGCCTACGAAGAACAAGAGTATGATGAACTTTCAGAGTTAGCAAGTGCCCCCGCGTATTCGGCACAAATAAAAAGACTATATCGAACCATGAAGCTAGATCAAGAATAGCATAAAATGTCACTTGAAGCAGGCAAGAAACTCATGAACCAATTGCTGGCAGAGGAAGGTGTGGATGATCTGTTCATCGAGTCCATCAACCTACATGCCGATACAGTAGGATTGGATGAGGCCATTCATGAGGCAATGGCCTACATTCACCGATTTGAGAAAGGAGTTCCCGCCCGTCCCATGAGGTCCGGGAAACAAATTCATATCAACGTATCAGCACCAGGAAATACAACGCAAATAGACGAACATCAGGAAGCACCACTGTCACCACCCTCCCCACCCCTCACTACACAACTCACTCCACCACGTGACACTATCGCCACCATGTCCACTATCACCACAATCGTCATGGGAATTCCACTCTCTCCGGGAATCCAATTCGGGGGAGTCACTATGCCCACCTTCACCACTCTCTTCACTAACGTCACATCCACCCCACTCACGATCCCCATCTACACGGTCACTCAAACATTTGACACTATGGAAACATCTCCTGCCACAGCACCACTCCCTTCCCCCATGCAACCTCCGTCCCCCATACCCCCTCCACCCACATCTCCACTTGACTCCACATCATTCACAACTCCCTTTCCCGTCCCCATTTCCCTTGCATCTTCATCTCTCCCTGCATCATTTAATGTAAATAGTATATTCCTAGCTTTAAATCAATGTGTCTATCAACTTCAGAATGAGTATCGAGCTCTCGACGATCGTTATCATCAAGTGATCACTACCAATCAGAAACTTCAGAGCCGCCTCACAGCGATCGAGGAAGAAAATGCAGAACTCAACCAACGTTACACCACGCTCGAACATGCCCACCAAACACTCCTAGAAACTCCCCAACCATCACAACAGCCGGGCACCAAACAACTCGAGGCCTTGCTGGACGTATACCAAGCTGATAATCTCAGAGTCCGGCGTAACTTGGCACTCCTCAGAAAACACATGGCAACCGCCCTTGAAGAGAACAAGATACTGCAGTAGCAAAATGAAGCAAATCTAGAAGCAGCAATGGAAGGCTCTCCCCACGAAATTGATCTAGAGCAGTTTAAAGCCGTACCCTCAGAGACAATGAAGACCATCTTGGAAAGCTATGCAGATCTATTAGATGCTCATGATGAGTTGGAAAGGGAACGTGATGAGCTACGTGGCCAGCTCAAGGAACAGGAGGCTCCAACCAAGGTAATAGAACCGGCCTCGACTTCAGAGGAAGTGAAGGCATTGACAGAGCAGGTGGTTGAGCTCCAGAAAAAGTTACTAGAGTATGAAAGGCAACCCTCTCCAGTTATAGAACCTGAGCCAGAAGACTTGGTTCCCATTGAGGTAGATGATTCGTACGAGGAACCATACGTTCCTATGCCAATGCCAGGAGGGCAACAAACCTCAGAGGGAATGGATACCTTAGAAATGGAAGCACCTGAATGGCTTCAGTCATTAGAGAAGACAGCGAACACCCACGATGAACGAGTAGCAATACAAATCCAATCATTAGCCAAATTAGAAGACACTGTCATCAAGTCCGAGTATTTCAGACGTATGTCCCATCACAGGTGGATAGGGACCAATGATGATCAATATGTGCCATATTGCATATTGTTGGCTGATTACAACGCAGAGATCCAACGACAATGTGGGAAAGCCCCCACCTTTGCCACCCAGTTTGGCCCCGACGATATACCAGAGAGTGCAAAAAGAGGTTCTATTCATCAACCCACTTGGAGGATCCGTCTCTTGGAGACTTATCCTGAAATGGTACGAACCTGGAATAACATGCCCCTCTTTATTAAGTACAATCCTTGTTATGCCCCAGTCCTACGAAGATGCACATGGCCCGAATTCACCATTGCTGTCAAGAACATCAAAGGCTGTGCCAAGTGGCTAAATTATGTTTATCTAGCACCTCCACGAGGACCTCCCACTGTAAATTACATGATTTCTATTATCAGACACTAGAGCACTCAACTACGCAATACACCCGATGTGATGGCACAAATGTGTATGAAAATATTTGAATTAATGTTGATCACATTCAGGACATTTAAAAAAATTAAGGATCCCCACTTCTCAGGAGCAGGCTTCGTTACAGGCAACCAAGACCTAGTTTACGACATGAGTACCACCCCATCAATAGAAGTAATATATGCTTGGCACGCCAGAATAAAGTACCTCCCCGCTTGTTTTAAATAGACTTTCGAGGAGATGTTCATAACGGGATTCTAGGAATATCACTCAGAAATTTTTGTACCCAGGCCTTCACATCTCCTCCACTTATTCGCTGTGGAGATAACCATACATTCAGAACAACTGCGGGTGCCACACCCGGACGTACCAGGACCAGTGAATTGGGACGCATTATTAACAGATCCAGCACGGGGGCTCAAATTAGAAGAACATCACCTCGCTTCCGACGTCGTCCAATACTACGTTCAACGAACATCTAGACAAGGGTCTGTCAGGGGCGACAGACGCGAGAGTGGGGGGGGTGTTGGCAGCAGTCAGGGAACCGAAGGAGCCACAAGACGAAGAGAGTCAGAGCGAAGGGACAACACAAGCAGACATGGCAGTCAAAGAAGATCTGGCAAGTAGGCCATCTAAATTTTTCAGACATCAAGGAGTTGAGCACACAAGAAGAAAGAGCAAGTAGGGAGCTCAAAGTTATGTATGACAAATCAATAGAGAAAATCCCTACACAAATAGTGATTTTCATCACTAAAAACCATTGTAAATATCATTTAGTATTTTTTTAGCTCCATTTTGTGCAAGCCAAGGAGTCCTTGAGCTTGAGGAGCTTTAGAAGTATCTACCTGCCAATTTTCATATTTTTTAGATCTCGTTTGAGCCCTCTAATAAGCCCTGGAACCTAATTTTTAACTAGGCCGGACACTAGGTCTGAACAGGGCCAAAGCTAGTAAAAAACTATAAAAGGAGCTAGAAAGCTCATTTTTGAGGCTAGATTGTAATTGAAATGAACTTGTAAGAGCTTTTTGAAAGTAATCTAAGAACTCCATTGCTTCTCACTCTTTGTCTTGCCGTGTGTGTGCGTGCGCGTGTATGTGTGTGCATGCTTGTGTGCTTCTCACTCGCGCACTTGTGCTTCCACTTGCTCGAGGTCTTCATACCGTCCTCACATCTTCCCGGATTGACATTAAAGGAGGTGCTACTCATCACTGAGCTACACCACCCTTGTATCCATATCTTCTAATATGAGCTTTATTTCCTTTCGAATCCATCTATCTCTTCTATCTCGCACCCTTTCTATTTCTTCTAGTTCCTTCTCTACATTCCCCTCATTTCGGAATCCTTATCATTTCCCTTTAGCTTATATCCATTGGGAAGTAAAGTTATCTTTCTCCTTGTGTTTATGCATTTAAATCTTTCTTGTGTGAATGCTAAGAGGGCAGTACCGAACACCCGTTTCCTAAGAGCATTTGGTGTAATAGTGAATGTGCATGTGTATATGTTACTTGTGTGAATGCTAAGAGGGCAGTGCGGAACACCCATGTCCTAAGATCATTTTCATTTTGTGTGGGTGCTAAGAGGGTAGTGTTGACCACTCGTACCCTAAGAGTGTTGTTTGTGTTGTGTGTCTATGTGTGAAGTGAATATGTAAGGAGCTAAGAACCCTTCCTTTACATCATATCCATCCGTGCTTATGAGCTTGAGTACTAAAGGAGTGTTAGATGCCATTTCTTTAGTGCCCCTCTGATAACTTGGTGCCTCCATTGAGGAACTCAATTTAATGAGTTTCTAAAACCCCAATAACCAAAATCATCCCATTCATCCCAACCAACCTTATCAACCAAGGTCCCTTCTTTCTGTCCATATCACATACAATAGGAAGATATTCTTCCAACAATGCATAGCCTATCATTTTGAGGCTAAGCGTTTGGGAGAAATCCTTGCATCTTAAGAACCATTTATCTTTCCAGTTCTAGAGTATACCTTTAGCTTCAATGTCTAGATCTTCATTCTTTTGTAAGGAAGCCACCTTCAAATTCAACCATGGCATCAATCTTCCCACACTTGTATGGAAGACTCAAGGAAGATGTTGTAGAGTTTTTGCACAACTTAGAAATGGCATACCTCATCTCAGGAAGGGATCAAGAATTTGTCAAGCTAAGAGCATTCCCATTGGTCCTAAAGGAGGAAGCCAGAGTATGGTACAAAAACCTATCAAACGAGGCAACAAGAAGCTAGGAAGTAGGGCATGAAGCATTCATCGGATGATATGGAAAAAGGGATACATCAAAAGGATTGCGGCAACAATTACTCTCACTAAGGCAAGTAACTCTTGAAAACTTTTCAAATTATGAGTTCAAGTTTTAGTGTGTGTGGAATAATTGGGGAAGTAGCCTAGGAGCAAACACAATAGCTCCAGCATTTTTGAAAAGGGATAGACTCATCTCAGGACTCTTCCCTACTCTAAAACAAAAGTTGGAGTCACAATTTCAAAGGACCTTTGAAGAAGCACTAGAGATAACAAGAGTGGTATAGAAAATTAAAGTTTTAGTCTTCAAAGGTTGAAAAAGTAGAACATATGGATGTTATTCCCCTTGTAGTAGCTGCACAGGTGGAGAATGGAGAAGCTTCATGACAAGATATCTTGCAGAAATGCACACAACAGCTAGAACAATTGACACTCAACTTGGTGAGGAGTCAGCAAGACAGACCACAAAGGGAAGAAAATCAAGGACAAAGATGATAAGCATAAGAATTCATATGCTACAATTGCAATGAATGTGGTCATGGTATGTACAATTGTCCTCACCCTCATAGGAATCCAAGTGATATATATCCTGTTAGGAGGCCACCACAATATGCGCATGAATGAAAACAACCGTAAACAAATATTCCACTTGTCCCAATGGCTCAAGGTGACCAAAGGCAAGTGAATTTTTTGGACCTGACCGAGGAACAAGAGACCATGGATATGATTTCAATCAAGAGGATAGGGTACAAAATAGAGACATATCTCAAGATGAAAATTCCAACTTGCATACACAAACAAAGAAAGAAAGAGTTGCAGAAGGAGAAAATAGTAAAAGAAAGAGAAGGCCAAGGAGGAATATCACAATGCAACACTTTCCTCTAGGTAAGGGTATCAAACCTTATGACCTAATTGAGGATATCTCCACACAAAAACCAAATATCACTTGGCCACAATTATTGCAACTATCTTCAAAAACTATGACGGAATGGTCCAAAATAGTAAGACTAGAGGGACTAAAAATAAGGAAATGAACCTTATAAGAGCTAATGCATGTGATGATATGGTACCCACAGTGGATGCAGATGTAAAAGGGAAAAGACTTTCAAATCTGTATGTAGATGGTGGACCACAAATGTGTGTAATGATAGAGAAAACAATGCATAGGTTAGGCTTGGACATTACATGACATACCATCCAAGGCAAATAATAGTGTTGCTAAATGTGTTGGTGTAATAAAAAATTTAAGAGTTATAGTATGTAATATAGAGGTTTCCTTGGATATATATGTGATTGCAACCAAGGGGGAGGGCAACCCCATCATATTAGGACATCCATGGTTAATCGCAATGAAAGCAGATAAAAAATGGGGTTCTAGCCTTCTACTTCTCAAACCAAATGATAAAACAAATTCAACTACATATGATTTGAAGGAACAAAATAAGAAAGATCATAGGTATGAAAAAACTATAGATGAGGAGAGCTCATGCTATGGTTAGCGATTCTAACACTAAGGAATTGACAAACGAAAATGATTCATCGACACTCAAAGTCATGGGCGTGATCTTGATCTTTCAAGGAAAGGAAGATGGAGGCAAAGAGGATGATCTGCAACAACCACAAAGTGAGGATTCCACACCTGAAGTAGATCTCCAAAAGATGCTAGTGACATATCTCTCCTCAAAGGAAAGGACTAGGTACATGAACATGCTCAAAAGGTACCCCAAATTGTTCATTAAAGATTATAATGAGATACAAGGTGTAGCTTCTATTCAACATCATATCAAAATCAATTCGAAATCAAAGCTAGTGACACAAAAGCTCAGAAGGATCGGAACACTTCAACAAGAGTCTATGCTAAATGAGGCATGAAACAAAGTTCCAACCAAGATGGGAAGGACCATCTTTGATCAAAACACATTTCAATAATGGAAGCTATCAACTCATGGATATATCATGAAAGGTGCACAAGATGATGATCAATGGATGGGGGCTCAAGAAATAATGGCGGAGGATACAAGAAAGCAACTAACAACATGATCAATCAAGGGAGAAGGTCATATCAATAGTTCTTCAAGAAGATGACCTGCCTTGGAACATCAACAAACTCTTTGAAGGTTAGAGACATCAATGCCTTTAGGGAAGAGGAGGGCTAAGTATGAGGGAATAGTTTTTGAAACCCCTCCTTAATAATACCTTATGTATGGATATGTACCCCTATAGTATTTGTACTTTTCAAGCCTTCATGGAAACCATAAATATATGTTCTTGAAGGAAATAAAAAGGCAAGAATAAGGTGGGCCTCACCCTAGTAAAGTAGCTACCCTTAACTGTAGTGAATGGTAGAATCAAATCCTAAGTTAAATATGAGGTGGGACAAGTAGTTTCTATAAATTCACACAGTTAAGCTTGATCCACTCTCCTTTTTGAAAGAGTTAAAATAATGTTTCAAAGACTCAAGCCCCACCATGGACTTTTGAGTCCTACACAAAAGATTCTTGATAAATGGGACACATATGATTGACTTTTGGGGCCCCACCATAGACTTTTGAGTCCTACACAAAAGATTCTTGATAAATGGGACACATATGATTGACTTTTGGGCCCAAAATTAAGGATATAGTATTCCAAACACCCAAACTTGAATATCAAGACCATTCCCACGAAATGGAGGTGCTATTTTGTTTTTATGATTTTTCATGAAAATATCAAAGATATGACCATATGGGATGAGATGCACACGTTAGAATGGCCAAAAAATATCTTAGGATTTTGTCAATGTTGTATTCTCTACTACACAAGTGTCACATCTAGAAGATTCTCGCAAATAATATCATCTCCAAATATTTTCTCAAAAGGCCTGTAAAAGTACCCGCTTGGGTGCCCTCAAAACAAGCAAGTGGTGTGTAGGTATATGCTATCAACATTGTGGTGATCATTGTGCTACTCTTTGGAAGTGGAGATCTTGGCTATAAGAGGTGCTACACCCTCTTCCTTTATGTATCCCATATTCTTTCTATCCATATCATGTAATATGAGCTTTATTTCCTTTTGAATCCATCTATCTCCCACCCTTTCTATTTCTTATAGTCCTTCTCTACATTCCACTCATTTCTAAGTCCTCATCATTTCCCTTCAGCTTATATCCTTTGGGAAGTAAGGTTATCTTGCTCCTTGTATTTATGTATTTAAATGTTTTTTGTGTGAATGCTAAGAGGGGAGTGTGGAACACCCATGTCCTAAGTGCATTTGGTGTAATGTATGACCTGTGTGAATGCTAAGAGGGCAGTGTGGAACACCCATGTCCTAAGGGCATTTTTCATTTTGTGTGGGTGCTAAGAGGGTAGTGCAAACCACCCATATCCTAAGAGTGCTCTTTGTGTTGTGTGTGTATGTATGAAGTGAATGTGTAAGGAGCTAAGAATCTTTCCTTTCTAGCGTATCCATCCCTACTTATGACTCTGAGTGATAAAGGAGTGTTAGAGGCCATTTTTTTAGTGCCCCTCTCAATGTCATTTTAGAATGGAGAAATTCATAGAGGAATCGACTTAATTTAATTTAAAGATCCTTTGACTATTATTTGGGAACTCATTGTATAGAGGAATTGATTTTAAGAAGAATCGATTTTTAGAAAAAATGACTTTTAGCGGAATTGATTTGTATTTATCAATTGAGAACTCGAGATATCACTCACGGAGTCAATATTTGTATATTTTTGGGAGAAGGAAGTAT
The DNA here is from genome assembly GCA_020310875.1 of Ceratopteris richardii. Lineage (NCBI taxonomy): Eukaryota > Viridiplantae > Streptophyta > Polypodiopsida > Polypodiales > Pteridaceae > Ceratopteris > Ceratopteris richardii. Next base: position 180,770,312 of record CM035416.1, read on the forward strand.
GAAAAAAGATTCGGGCCTCTTCGTTTCGCAAAAGTTGCAACACGAGGTTTTCCAAGAGTCTCAAAAAAAATTAAGCTTGATAAATTTGAGTCTTAAAAATTTGAGCTTGAAAAAGAAAAATTCTTACATGTTTACGAAATTTGGACATATTAATGGTAGGATGATTAAAAATAGACATTTTCCAACAACGATTATTAAATTTTACACACAATACACACACACACACACACATATATATATATATATATATATATATATATATATATATATATATATATATATATATATAGGACCCCTTACACGAATTCAAGATTAAATCATCTTCTTACATGAATCGCTGAAATCTCAGCTTGAAAAAATTAATCTCTTACTTTTGCGATTCTTCATGTCCAAAACAAGTGACCAATCAAGCTACAAAAAGGTTCTCTTAATTTTTTTCCGTCAAAGAACTTTGGTATAATTGGCATGTTATCAAATCGTTTCCTCAATATATGTATGTGCATCTTTACGTCTGTGTACACACACACACACACATATACATATATATATATATATATATATATATATATATATATATATATATATATATATATATATATATGTGTGTGTGTGTGTGTGTGTACATTACACACACATATACACTTAGGACTCTGCGTTTAGTAGAAACACCCATACATGTCTTCAAAAATCATCAATAAAATTCATGAAGTAAAGGTAGTTCCCGAAAGAGGGTGTCTGCATAGGACCTTAAACATCATTCTGAACAAGTTCCAATTTCTGACTAGCTTGAACTGAACCATATTTTGGGAAGGAGGAATGTTGCATTTTGCCGTAAACACATCCTTCACAAACATGTTTACAAGGTGCCTCAAGTTTGGGTAGAGAGGACACCATTTCAGACTCCTACATGTGTAGCAAACTAGCATAATTCAAATGACTAACGCATGCATGCCAAAGCGTTGCATTTGGCATAGCTTGAAAATCTTAAATTGCACGTGCTAAATCATTTATAGTTTTTATGTAATCTAGGAGCTTAAATAGCCCATGAAATAAAATGCATAAAGCAATAATAACATGAGCATTTGATAGATCGTGAACTGTACATCTTCCATCAACAAATTTCACAACGAAGCCGATCTTGTCTAATGTTGAAATTGATAATAGATTATTCTTAATCCCTTGCACAAATAAAGCATCTGATAATGTGAAGGAACTACCATCAACAGTAGTGAGAATGATCTTATCAACTCCCATTATAGGATAAGAGGAGTTGTTAGTGCATTTGATAGTATTCCCTATAGGGGTAGGCTCAAGTGGACTGTAGAAACTATGTTGCAAGGTAATGTGTTTGGTTGCTCCACTCTCAAAGTACCAATCATCTGAGTTTATTGCAGACATACACTTTTTCATGAGAAGATGGGTCATGCCAATTCTTTATTCTGCACAAGATTAGCATACTCTGTTTTAGGCATAGGGGCCTCTATAACAACCATTCCAGCCTCTTTTTCTTTGCCTCTTTTGTAGCCAATTTCGGACAACTCTTTATGAAATGATCATTTACTTTACAAAATTTGCAAAACAATTTGTGATTTTCTGTTTCTTCTCATCTTTGTCTTCCTTTTTCGATTGTGCAAAATTAACGAATTTCCACGTGCTAGTAGAAGAGCCCCATTTACATTTGCTCTTCTGACTGGCTAAGAAAGCTTGATCTGCTACATGCATGATGAGCTTGTTGTGCTTGGACTAATCGTCATGCAATAAAACAGAGACTAACTCCTCAAATGTCAAGGCATTTGGATTGCCTTTTATCATCAATCAAAGAGTAGAAGCAAAACTCTGATATGAATCTGGAAGAGCATTTAGAACAATCTACACAAGTGAACTATCTTGCAAGATGCTCCTTCAAATCTTTTATCTTTGTCATAAAATTTTCCATAGAATCTCCTTCATTCATATGCTCACTCTCGAACTATTTTTGGAGGTAAGCAACACAATCCTCATTTCTTGCATACTACAAAGTGGTATGTGTATCCCAAGCATCCTTTGCTGTTTTACAAGAGTGAATATGAGGGATAGTGGCAAGACAAGGCTAGCAATGCATTTTCTTGAGCATTCCTACAATCCCAACAAAGTTGCTCTACAACAGGTGCAATAGGAACCACAACACGAATAAGAACTTGAAGAACATATCTTAAGTGCCATCTACATCACCTTCAATAAATATATTTGTAGGTGTAGTAGGCCATTTTTCAACACCTTACACAATATTCCATAATCCTTTTGCGGCCTATACATGATCATATATGCCCATAATGGGTAATTGGTACCATCCAATTATCCTCAACAACCAACATACATAATGCATCAATACCCTCATGCAGAAAGATGACTGTTTCTCAAAACGTTGAATAGAAGTACCATGTTGAGCTCTGCTAAACTTATAGCAGATTTTGAGGTGCTTGCACTAGTGAACTAAAAATTGTATATATGTTTGGCAGCAAAAATATGAAATTCCCTGCATAGGTGTTGCCATAGTGCATTTAGAGGCCGAAAGGAGATCAAATCAAAATTTTGATGCCACAAAGAAAAGCCGTTTTGAACTTCTAATCACCCGGAGTATGCTCACTAGATTTTGTGCGATTTTGAGACTATGATCGGAGGGTGTAGATGATGCTATAGATGAAGCGGTGACCTCCTATGATACCAATTGGTGGATTTTGAGGTCTACAGAAGCACATGAATAGTAGAAGGAAGAAGAAGAAGCTTGGATCACAACACACAGTACTCAATGTATTACCAAGTGAGTGTACATAGATAAGTAACCCATTAGGGTTATAGGCGTATATACAAATCGGGGGAAAAAGACCTCCTAAAGAGGGAAAAAAAATGCCAGTAGGGTCCTAAGTGTGTTCACACACATCACTACCAAAATATATCAACAAAATTGCTAAGGGTAGGAATAAAATGAAACCATAATAGAAGGGTGTGTTTATTTGAGATATGGGGAGGTCCAAGGGAATAGGGTAGCAATGAATGTATGTATCGTGAGATTTGATTAAAGTAGGGGAGTTGATTTCTACATGAAGAGAAGTATTTGTGAGCAAGAGAAATTAGTTAATACTTGTGATGGGAAATAACATCATCAATTCTTGAAGTTAGAATTTGATGAGATATTTATTGGCTCAAACATAATTCTCCACTATTCTTATATATATATATATATATATATATATATATATATATATATATATATATATATATATATATATATATACAGACACACGAGAGGATTTATTATTGTGAAGGAGATGGCTTGTACACGAAAAGAAATAAATTTCGTATTGCTGAAGCGAGATCGATATTCTTTTTTTTTGTCCCCCACATTTCAAAGGCTGAAATCAGGATAAGCGAGATTTCCAATTGATAAGCGATGGAGCGATTCATAGAGGAATCAATCGAAGAGGGACCCTTTGACTATTATTTGGGGATTCGTTTGACTATTATTTGGGGACTCATTGTATAGAGGAACTGATTTTAAGAAGAATCGATTTTTAGAAGAACTGATTTTTATTTATTAATTGAGAACTCGAGATATCACTCTGGGTCTCTATGAAAAAAGATTCGGGTCTCTATGTTTTGCAAAAGTAGCAACAAGAAGTTTTCCAAGAGTCATAAAAATTTAAGGTTGAAAAATTTGAGTCTTAAAAATTTGAGCTTGAGAAAGATAGATTCTTACACGTCTACGAACTTTGGACATGTTAATGGTAGGATGAATGGAAATTCAAGATCTACTATTGACGTCTCTTTCATATGCTTTCACAAAATATAGAGATTCACTTAAATGTTCCTCGCTTAACAGTATTTTCAGTACGGATGGATTTGATTATTATACTTGAATTTCATAGAGGAGTCCTTTGACATTGAGAGTGAGGGATCTGACTATTCTTTGAGTGAGGGTATATATATATATATATATATATATATATATATATATATATATATATATATTCTTTGAGAGTGACATCAATTGTATGGAATATATATATGGACAATCGAGCACGTCAAATTCGAAAGGAAGTTCGGAAATAGGCTACACTCCCAAAATTTTAATGTAATTAATGTAAATTAATTAATAGAAAGAACAATTGAAATTCGAGAGTTGTGGGTCGTTTCAATTGAAATAATTAAGCCTATAATTTTTGGACATTTGGCATTTTCCATCATGTTATTCTTTAAAAGATCTAAACAATATTTCTATTTCCCCTAAATTTAGTAGTGCCATATCGGTTCGACGTGTGACAGGTCCAATAAATCAATTATAGGTTAATTCCAAGATCTTTCAAGACTTAACCTTAGAACATTACAAACCTTAACCTGATCAAGAGACATAAATCAAAATAGAGAGAGATAAATAGCCAATTATCAAAGTGGAGCAGCTTTATTCTACTATACACGCTAGTGATGAAAATTTTCAACTACAATGTGCACATGATGCAGAAGTTGAAAGTACGTTAAATCTAAAGGATCTGGTTAAATAATTGAGTGAAAATGTGACTAAAAGGTAGAACATGTGAGTGAATATATGCAGAAACAAGGAAAAAGACTATTCTAAATAGTGAAGATAGCAATCCCATAATTGAGATTAGGTCTCCTCTAATGTAAAGTAGTTCTAATACAACATGTGAGTGAATATATGCAAAAATAAGGATAAAGACTATTCCAAATAGTTAAGAAAGCAAACCCATAACTAAAAGTTGGTCTCCTCTAACATATAGTAGGAGCAATACTTCCTTCTAGTATTGAATTCATAGACAAGGGCATGATGCAATAGTAGCACAAAATAGAAACCCTAAAAGGATAAGACACAACTCTCAAAGATTAGCATGCACACAATGAATGTGTGGAAAAGAACAAGATTGGCTATCTCCAAACTCGTTTGAATCTGCATGTATGCCTCCTCATTAAGTCCTCCTTGATTTCTCCTTCAATCCTCCTAGCTCATCACCCAAGAGCTTAGTTAAACTAGCTTGTAGATTGATTGTTGGGGTCAAGTGATCTTATTCTTATATATTGAGAGATGGGATATAAAGAAAGCTCTTTCATGCCTTTAAAAGCAAGGTGCTAGAAGTAAAATACATATCTGAAAAAGAATAAATCTTATGTGCATGCTTTTGATGTAGGCACCCAAGCTTTTGGAAAAGGAACACCTCACAAACTGTTGATATATTTTGGTAGTGATGTGTGTGAACATACCAGGACCACGAGGGCGCTTTTTTCCTTCTTTCGGAGTTTTTTTTTCTTGTCTTGTATATACACCTATAACAATAATGGGTCACTTATTGTTGTACATTCTCTTGGTAATACATTCAGCGTGCTCCAAGCTCCTTCTTCTTCCTTGTGTTGTTTGCGTGCTTTTGTAGATCAGAAACTCCAAAAATTGGTAAGAGAGTAGCTCTCCTCTTCATCTAGGTCATCATTGACACCCCTCTTATCATACTCTTAGAATCAAATGAAAATTGGTGAGCATACTCAAGGCAATTAGGAGTTCAAAACTGGTTCGGTTTGTGGTGTCGAAATCACAATTTGAGTTCATTTTGGCCTCCGAACGCACTATCAAAGTTTTTGTGCAAGGCATTTTGTCTTTTTGTGCCAAGCATATATACTAGTCTCAGCTCATTAGTATAAGGGCCTCAAAGTCCACCAAAAGCTTAACAGAACTTGATAGGGTATTACTCTCAAACTTTTTGAGATATAGTCATTTTTCTGAATTAGGGTATTTTAGTCAGTGGCCATGGCTAAAAGTAATGATGTGTTCCATATGTTCACTAAAAATGTCGTGCATATGCAAATATAGTTTTTTTTTTTTTAAATGGAGGTTTGGCCAAGGCCTACTCCTCCAAGCTTTAACTTTGAAATTGCAATTGTACAAGGAAGGGCATAGTACCCATGGGACCCCCCTTATCCCACAAGAACAGGGGTTTACATAGCTCGGTTGAACTATGTTCACAACTATCGCGAGGCAGGATAAATAGTGGCACATCAGCCACAAGATATAACTTTCCATGTTAAACATGTCCCTTACATGTTGCCAGTGGGGGTTGAACCATCACCCCCCCTCAAGAGGCGAGAGGCCCAACCACCAAGGCAAGCAGCTTGGGACATATGCAAATATAGTTACTAAAGGTGATGTGCATGGCATTGAAGATGATGTTCTTTAGGTTCCTATTTGTGTTAGGGTTCTTGCTTCACCTACTATAGAGCAACTTCATTGGGATGGCGAGATGCTCAGACACATGCATTGATAGCTTTGTCTTTCAAACATGCCATTATTCCTCACATTCGCTCCTTCGAAATAGAGGCACTTGCCACTTTATACCACGAAAGGAATGAGGCTCATGTTGCTTACCTCTGAAAACAGTTGGAGCTATCTCAGGTACATAGAACACGTATCCTTTACTTTCAATTGCATAACTAGTGAAACATACTTTGATTTCTTTGACATCTAGCTTAATAGGATCTTTCTACTCAGATGTGAACATAAGCTGGAGATAAGAAAACTTGAAGTGATTCACATTGGGCTTGTTACCATAATAAGCTTCATAAGGAGTAACGACCTTTATAGATTTTGCGCAAACCTATTAAGGATGTGGTTGGTTGTATGTACTCCATTAAACCAAAATTTAGGTGAAAGTCTCTTAGAGGACATCATACTACAACATCATTTCAACAAGTGAACTATTCATCCTCTCTACAACATGAGTGTGTTCTAGAGTGTAGGCAATAGTTACCTGATGAGAGATTCCTTCGTCTTCTAGGAAAGACTTGAAGTGTTTTGAAAAATAGTTTCCTTCTCTATCACTTCTCAAAATCTGGATCTCAAACTGAATTTGTTTCTCAACGATACCTAAAAACTTCTTGAGTGTCAAGAATACTTTTGACTCTACATTGAGACCAAAAGTCAATGCATATCTGGAGAAACCATCTAAAATGTAATAGAATATTTGTATCCTTGATTGAAATTTGGCCTCATAGGTACATTCACATCTGAATGTATGATCTATAATTTCTTGGTAGATGTGATACATCCATGCTTTTTCAAAGGTTGCTTGTGCAACTTTCCTTCAACACATCCTTCACATGCTTTGACATCATTTGATAAAGCAAAAGTGGGAAGGATCTCCACCATACCTTGATATTTAATGTGCTTGAGAGTTGTGTAACTGATATGACCAAATGCAGAATGCCATAACTTCATGTTTTCCTTAGGCATCGATGAACTAGCAACATTTGCATGACTAATTTTGGATAGAACAAATATTCCACTTTTGTTTTCTCCTTGAAAAAGACAATGCTTGTCATTTGGAGAGAGGATTTGGCATGAATCTTTCTTAGATATGAACTTTTAACCATATGATAAGAATGTAGATACGGACAGAAAATTACTATTCATTTTTTATACATATAGAAAATTAGAAATAGTAAAGTTTTCTCGTCCTTAGGATTTTACATTTACTTCTCCAACATAAAAAAATGAAGATCATGACCATTTGCTATGGGCACCCTTCTTCCTCTTGAGTTAATAAGGGTAAAAAGCACCTTCGTGCAGCCTATCGTCTGCATAGTAGCACTTGAATCAAATATCCAAAAATTAAAGTAGGGGACCTGATTTCTACATGGCGAGAAGTTGATTTCTTATTTGTGAGCAAGAGAAATTAGTTAGTAGCTGTGATCGGCAATATATATATATATATATATATATATATATATATATATATATATATATATATATATATATATATATATATATATATATATATATATATATATATATATATATATGTATGTATGTGTGTGTGTGTGTGTTTGTATATATGTATATATATATATATATATATATATATACACACACACACACACACACACACACACACACATATATATATATATATATATATATATATATATATATATATATATATATATATATATATATATATATATATATATATATATATATATATATATATATATACACACACACACACATACACACCTACTCTCAATTCTCTCAGCCTAATCACAATTAGAATCTAAAAATTTGTATAGAGGTCACTCAACTATAGACTTAGACTTGTACAAAAGCATTTCACAAGATGATAAACACAGAAGGAGCTTTGAGAAAAATTTCAGGTGCAACTTTTCTTCTATTCAGGAAAACTTTACATCTGTTTGATGAGAAATATTTTCTTCACTTATAAAGTGTCTAATGACTCTTACAACTTATCATTCATCATCTCTCATAAATGCACCGACTTTCTACTTGTATATATAGGTATTTTGCACAAACCCCTGACCATTACAAAAGTTTAAGCATGCTTAATGTACATGTATATGCAAGCCTTCATTCTCTAATTATTCATTAACTTCAATCTTCATGTATTGATCTTTGCTTCATCTTTAGACTTCAAACCTTTGTACAAAACATCAATTGATGGTTGTCATGCACAAATAGCTCCCCCTCAATCATCAATTGAGGTTTTCTCCATCTTCTTTATACCTGCCATGTCTTTAAATCTTTGTAGCTTTGGTCCATCCAAGCTTTTGGTTAGCATATATGCAATCTGATCTTTTGTTGAAGTATGTATGACTTCAATCTCCTTATCAATTACCTTCGCTCTCAAGAAGTGATACTGAATCTCAATATGTTTAGTTCTAGCATGAAAAATAGGGTTAGCACCTAGATACAATGAACTCATATTATCTCCATGAATAGTGGGTGTATTCTGAATGATGTTAAAACTCTTCATGAGAGTCTTCAACCATATGACCTCTTTTGCAGCTTCAACCATACCTTTATACTCTACCTCTATAGATGACAATGCAATTGTATTTTGCTTCTTGGAACACCAAGAGATTAACTTATCTCTCACATAACATAAGTACCCATAGGTTGATCTCCTATCATCAGGATTACCTGCCCAATCTATATCACTATATATCTTGATGTTTGTATCTGATGTGAAACCATAATACAAACCTTCCTTGAGTGTACCCTTAATGTATCTTAACACCCTTTTTCCTGCAACCCAATGTTCTCTCCTAGGACAATGCATGAATTGAAACAACACTCCTATTGCATATGACAAATCAGGCCGAGTTAATGTAGCATAGATTAGACTACCAACCAGACTTTGATATAGCTTCATGTCCTTGAATTCTTCTTCTCCATATCTGCTCAATTTGTGATTCACCTCCATTGGAGTAGGTGCTACCCTGCAATCTTCCATTTTAAAGTTGATTAACAAGTTCTTCAAATACTTTTCTTGAGTCACATATACTCCATGTTGAGTATATGTATGAGACCTCCATGCCCAAGAAATATGATAAGTCTCCCAAGTCACTAATCTTGAACTCTCTTTCCATTTGCTTCTTGAGACTTTGTATGCCCTTCTCATCTGTACCTATAACAATTATGTCATCAATATATATGCACATGTAAATGAACCCATCATCACTTGCTTTGTCAAGCAAGCTACTATCTACTTTAGACACATTGAAACCAAGCTCCTTCAAGAACTTCACAAGTCTATAATTCCATGCCCTTGGGGCCTCCTTCAAACAATACAAAGCTCTCTTGAGCTTACATACATACTCTGGCTACCTTTTATCTTTGAACCCTTTTGGTTGCTCCATGAAAACATCATCTGAAATGTACCCATTTAGAACATTCTTCACATCTAATTGACATAGCTTCCAACCTTTACATGCAGCAATAGCTATTAATGTCCTCATGGTTGTCATCTTTGCTACAAGACTATAAGTCTCATCATAATCTATACCATATGTCTGAGCATATCCTTTCACAACAAGTCTAGCTTTATACCTAGGCACACTTCCATTTGGATACCTCTTTGTCTTGTAGACCCATTTGCATCCAATGATCTTCTAACTATTTGGTTTAGGAACCAAGTCCCATGTCTCATTTTCCATCAATGCATCATACTCTTCTTGCATAGCTTTCTCCCAATTTTCCTTACCTTTTGCCTCCTCATATGTAGAAGGGTCTTCCTCTGCTTTCACCATGTAATAATAATCTTTAGTAGTAAAAAAAGAAGTGTCACAGCTATACCTTGTAGGTTGCCATTTATGCCTTGATGACCTTTTGAGTTCTCCACTCTTTGAAGTTTCTGGTTCATCACATTCTGGATAAAACCTTGGAATTTTTTCAACTTCAACTTGTGCTTCATTGTTCTCTTCTTCATCAAATATTTGAACCTTTAATTTACCTTTCTTTTGATTCAAAGTTTCTTCACCACCTATATGAATGTTAATTGTACCTACATACCAAGTACCTTCCTCATGAAATGTAACATCTTTTGACACAAGAAATTGCTTTGTGGATGGATTCCACAACCTATAACCCATCTGCTTATCATCATAACCAATAAACACATACTTTTCAGCTTTAGGTTCCAATTTATGCCTCAACTGTGATGGCACATATGCATAAGCCAAACATCCAAACACTTTGCAATGATCTAAGGTAGGTCTCTTACCCCATCAAGCTTCATATGGTGTCATACCCTGCAAAGCTTTACAAGGTAACCTATTAACCAAGTATGTGGCTATATTTACTGCCTCAACCCACAAATAACTAGGACAATTTTCTCCTTCATCATTGACCTTGCAAACTCAACAAGAATTATATTTCTCCTTTCTGCTACACCATTTTGTTGAGGAGATTACTTGCAAGTAACTTCCCTTTTTATACCTGCATTCCACAAGTAATCACTAAATTCATTAGAGAAATACTCTCCCCCTCCAGCTGACCTCAGTCTCTTCAATTTTTGCCCTGTGATTCTTTTTTCATACACATGATAATGTTTAAATGTATTGAATACCTCTAATTTATCTTTGATCACATATATGGTGATCCACATGGTAGCATCATCAATATAATTCACATAATATCTTGAACCATTAATGCTAAAATCTTTTCATCGTCCCCACACATCTGTGTGTACCAATTCAAGCTTCTTTGAATACATGAATCCATGCTTATTATATGATTGCTTATGAGCCTTACCTAATTGACATGCCTCATATCTATATGTCATATGTTGACTTGCAACATTAGGTAATCCAAGAACTGAACCATTATTAACCATATCGTTAATAACTCTTTCATTGAAATGTCCAAGCCTTTTATGCCAAAGATCTAACTCATAGATCTTATATCCTCCATAAGTGAACAAGGCATGACCAACATTGCCTTGAATCTTCAATGTGAAGAGCCTTCCTTATTTCTTCCCTAAAACAATTTGTTTATACCCATTGCTAGGGTCTTCCACAAAAACTCCATCATTAGTGAAACTTACTTCATAACCTTTCTCAACAATTTTCCCTACACTTGTCAGATTCTTTGGAATTGTAGGAACATAGAAAACCTTACTCAAAAGAGTGCTTCCATCCTTAGGCTTCACTGATCCAATTGACTTCACATTGTGCTTTGTATTATCACCTGTTTGAACCACATCATTACTTACTTTATTCTCCAAATCAGTCATCAAAGCTATGTTACCACTTAGGTGATTGCTACACTCTGAGTCAACATAGAAGACTCTTTGATCTTCACTTTGTCTTTCACAAGTTGCATTCATAATCAAGGTTGAATACTCCTTCTGATCTGAAGCATAATTGTAATAGGTATTGTTGTAAGATTGACTTTGGAAACCTCTACTTGCATTTCTTCCAAAGTAACCTCTACTACCACTACCTCTGAAGTTACCTCTTTGGTTTCTATTACCTCTTCCTCTTGAATTAAAATTCTAATTATATCCTCCACTATTCTGATTATTAAGCCAACATTCATGAGCTAAATGATTTGTCTTACCACAAATCCAGCAAGCTTTGACTCCATCTTTATTGCTTCTGCCTCTACCTCTTCCTTTGCCACCACCTCTTCCTCTTAGGAAGTTAGCTTGTCTAGTTGTACCTTCTTCTTCATTCAATTATTGCTTGCCTTTGTTAAAATTCTTTCTGTCCTTTGAATACATTGCTTTACCTGTATTTTTATCAACATCACCTTTGACATTCTGCTCAATGGTTAGCATATGTTCTAGCAATTGATTCAAATCAAGAGTACAATGATCTACTGACAATTCAGTAGACAAAATGAATGGCTTCCATTTCTCATCTCCTCTCAAACCTATGAGGATTTGCCTTACCAATTTTTCCTCTTCAATATCTTCATCAATTGCTCCTAATGCATTTGCAATGTCCTTCATCCTTGCTACATAATTGGAAATGGATTGAGAAGCCTTCTTCTTGAATGTGGTAAACTTTGCCCACAAAGATGTCTTTCTTGACTTTGTAGTGTTTTGGAAATGCTCTTCCAAAGCATTCCAAATCTCACTTGCACTCTCAAGTCCTCGAATGTGAGGTAGCGAATAATCATTGACTCCCATGTAGATAATGCTCCTTGCTTGAGCATCCTTCTTCATCCATGTCTTCAAATCTCACTTGCACTCTCAAGTCCTCTAATGTGAGGTAGCGAATAATCATTGACTCCCATGTAGATAATGCTCCTTGCTTGAGCATCCTTCTTCATCCATCTCTAGTTGGAACACTAGAGTCTCTAAATTCTCGTTTTTCTTGTTCACCTGTGATATAACCTATGAGGTCTTTGCTCATGAGATGAGCTTCCATCCTCATTGACCAAGCTGGATAGTTTTCTCTATCCAATTGCTCTATCTGAAGAGAATCTCCCATCTTTTCTTCACCTATGTATTAAATACTTCAAGATTTATGAGGAATAAGTGTACCTTTACTTCAAATGTAGTTCCTTTTCGTATTCTTGATAACTTCAAGCCTCGTTCTCTAGCTTTCACTTCAAACTTTCACCTTTTGAATCTTCAAAGGTTGATTTCTACATAGGTGCAATAGTCCTGGTCCTCCTTTCTTCAATTTTGATAATTCCTGCTCTCATACCACTGATGGAGAGTTTTAATCTACAAAAGAACAAGTTATACTTGATGTTAAAGCACCTCTATATCAAGAAAAACTCAAAACCTCAACCAATTTTGGAGGATTAGTGCCAGATTATCAATCTTTGCACTAACTGTGAAGAAAGTCACTACATAGAAAAGTCTGTTGCTCATAACTCACTCATTGAGTAATCAGATGTGTAAAGTTTCTAATGAAACTTTGTACCAGCTGTTGCCTAAAGATTACGGACCATATCCATGTTAAAACATCTCAAAAGTTTCAGTAAATCTTGAGATTTACTCCAACCAGTTCACCTATGTCTAAAAATGTACTTCTCTACAGTCAACTTTGCCATGTGTAACTTCTAATGCATAATTCTCTTAAAGTACAACCTGTTTATTCAAATGATTTTAGCCATAGGTAGCTTACCTTCCAACTTAAAGAATGAGTGCCCACTTGCTCAAAACTTTACATTGTCGAAGGAGAACTGACCAAAACATTATTATCAAATTTGCACTTGTTGCAATCTTCTCTTCTTCACATTTACACATGTAAATGTTCCTACTCTCAATTCTCTCAGCTTGATCACAATTAGAATCTGAAAATTTCTATAGAGGTCACTCAAGTGTAGAATTAGACTTGTACAAAAGCATTTCACAAGATGATAAACATAGAGGGAGCTCTGAGCAAAATATCGGGTGCAACGTTTCTTCTATTCAGGAAAACTTTACATCTGTTTGATGAGAGATATTCTCTTCACGTCTGAAGTGTGTAATGACTCTTACAGCTTGTCATTCATCATCTCTCATACATGCCCTGACTTTCTACTTGTATATATAGGTATTTTTACCATTACAAAAGTATAAGCATGCTTAATGTACATGTATATACAAGCCTTCATTCTCTGATTATGCACTAACTTCAATCTTCATGTATTGATCTTAGCTTCATCTTTTGACTTCAAACCTTTGTCCAAAACATAAATTCATGGTTGTCATGCACCAACATTTTTTGCGTATTCTACAGTCTCTATGCGGAGTACCGTGTGCAGCTTTGGGAGCTCAGTTTTCTACTACGAGGATATCATCGTGGAGCCCGCGAGAAGGAGAGCACACTGAGGTGCATCACTATTGAAATACTTCACTGGTATCAGAGCAGTTCGATGCAAAAGCTTTATTCCTTTTGTGTGAGTGAAGCGAGCACCCCCGGCTTTTGACTAAGGTGGCGACCAAGGCATAGACCTTGGCATACCTTATCATCCAAGTCAGCGAAGGCACCGTTGGCGCTGTTGGTGCAGTGCGAGGGAGGACCTCAACAATCAAGGAATATAGAGGTTCCCACTACTTCACACGAGGTCACCCATCCCAGTACTGTTCCCTCGGAGCTCGCTTAACCATGGTAATCTCTTTCCACTAAGATACACTCTTGTGGTTTCTGAAGAAGGGGAAAGACTAAGGTTGACATTACCTTGCACATGTTTTGGTCCCTCAAAGCTTCATTCTTTGCTTTCAAAGCCTATTTTTAAAGCATTTTTGGGATGTCTTTTGGATCCAGTTTGGAGTAATTTCACACATATAGGTCCAAGAACATCAAGAAGAGTGTTCTTTGTACTTCTTTGCCAATAAATATCAACCTTTGAGGCTGTGTTTTCAGCCACACTCGTAAAACTACAGGTTTCTCAAAAGGTTTTAGTTTTGGTGGGAGCAGTCGTTGCAAATTTATGCAAGTTTTTGAGCCTAAAATATCAAAGTTGACAAACAGTTGTAGGTGTTATTGGCTAGTTTTTGGGTTGTGCATTCAGCCTTATAGTGTCATTTTACTTCATACATTGAGTACATACACACCATGTACGCTTTTGTGGATACCGCTTATGTACGTCCATGTGGGCATTGATATAGCGGTTATGCTTTTGCATAAAGCCTTTTACGTTTGATAAAGAGTGTCGTGGTAAGGTTTTCTTAACTGGATGACACCCAAGTGTCGGGATCTCTTTGGTGATGCAAGTGGAAGACTTACCCGGCCCTGCCATAGTAGATTTATGATAATAGTTCATAGGTGCTCGATAAGCCTAGTTGGCTTCTATTGGGTAACTGATTATATGTAGTGGATTCAGTGATTCACTATGCAGGTAAACATGTCAGTACTTGTAGTTTTATGATTTTTTGACACTGGTTATATGCTCATTTTATAGAGGATACTCTGGCAACATGTTTCCACATTTTTTGTTTTGTCAACTATACAATGGTCGATTTACTCCTTGATACACTTATTTGTTGGTGTTCGGACTCTTCAAATTCCATTATAATTCTATTCAATTCTCTATCATCATGGCATCAGAGGTCTCAGACACATCCGACGGATCAGGGTCTAGTGCTAGTGTTCTGCAGAGGAGCTATAACTTGTAGGGCAAAGACCATGGCACAAAATTTGCTCTTTGGAAGAATCAGATTAAAGATGTGCTGATTCAAAGGAGGCAGTGCAAGCCAGTAAATGGAATTTCAAAGAAACCTGCTGAGATGGATGATGATGATTGGGATGAGTTAGACGAAATGGCCAGGTCTACCATTCGCTTGCACCTAACAGATAATGTTTAGTTTATAGTATTAGATTGTGAAAGTGCAGAGGACTTTGGAAGAAGTTATGCAATACATATGAAAAAGAGACGGCATCAAATAAAGTGTATCTAATGATAAAATCATATGACCTTTGTATGAAGGACACAAATAGTGTTGTTGCTCATCTAAATGAGTTTGATGCTATATTCTCCGAGTTACAGGCTCAAAAAATGGATAAGGATAATGAAATGAAAGCAGTATTGTTGTTATGCACCTTGGCATCATCATGGGATATGTTTTGCACAGTTATTAGCAACAGTGCACCTGGTGGTAAACTCGTCTATGATGACATATGTGGAGCACTCTTGAGTGAGGAGATGCGTAGAAAATCTATGGTTTGCACTCAAATTGGAGATGCATATAATGTTCGTGATTCTTACCAAGGAAAGAATCAATGGTCAATGGAATAAGAGTAGAAGTAAATCAAGAAAGGGCATAATGTTGATGGGCATGTTAAACAGTTACCTGCACCATCTACTTCAATTATGAAGATTGAAGAAATTAATGCTATTTTTGATGACGTTGATGTGTTGAAACTTGATAGTATTGTGTCAACTAAGGCTCTTATGGCTGATTCTCTTTCCCACACATAGCTATTAGATTCTGGTGCTTCTTTCCATGTGCCACCACACAGAGAATGGTTCTCTAATTATGCATCAAATTATTTTTGTACCGTGAGACTTGGTGACTCTTACCAGTGTCATGTTGTGGGGATTGGAGATGTGGTTGTGCATTTCATTGATGGTTCAAAATTTACTATGCATGATGTATGCCATGTACCTCAGTTATCACGAAGTTTGATATCAATTACTCAAATTGATGGCCTTGGTTACAAGGTGGTCTTCTATGCTCAATCCTTTCACATATCAAAGGGCAATATGGTTATTGCAAAAGGAGGCAAAGCTGACTCACTTTATCCTTTATTTGTATCTCAAAAAGAACACTTGTTAGCTGTTACTGAACAGCCTATGGATTGTATTTGGCATGCTCGTTTGGGCCATATATCTCATAGTGGAATGGAAAATCTTTCTTGTTCTGGCTACTTACCTTTGTTATCTTTCTTCAATTTTTCATTTCATGAGCATTCTCAATATGGAAAGCAAACTAGAAATGTGCATAGAACGCACATTGACTCTTCAATTCAGCCTTTAGATCTCATTCATATAGATCTGTGTGGTCCTATGCCGACTAGGTCCTTAAGTGGTTCTCTTTACTTTATTTCTTTCATAGATGATGCTACTAGAAAAGTTGGGTATATCCTATCAAATCAAAGGATGAGGTATTCCCTACTTTCAAAAAATGGCTTGCTTCAGTTGAAACTGAAAAGGAACTAAGCTTAAGGCTTTATGTTTAGATAATGGGGGTGAGTATACCTCACATGAATTCAACCTTTTTTGTCAGTTTAGATGGATTCATAGACAGTTTACAACTCCTTATACCCCAATACAGAATGGTGTAGCTGAGAGGATGAATAGAACTATTCAAGATAGAGTACTCTCTATGTTGCATCATGCAAACCTCTCACAAGGTCATGTATTGACTGCAGTTCATGTGATTAACCTTTCACCTAGTATTGTCAAAGGTCTGAAAAGTTGCACAAGCATTATGAACAGGGAAGCCACCATATTATGATCATCTTCAAGTTTTTGGGTGTGAAGCATATGTTCATATACCCAAGAACCTTAAACAAAAGTTGGACCATAAGTCAAAGAAATGCATTTTTCTTGGATATGGTTGAGAAGGACAATTTGGATATCGCTTATGGGATCCTAAAGCACAGTCAGTGATCAAAAGTAGTGATGTCATATTCAATGAGTCTAAGATGCATAAGCATCCCATTAAGGAGGTTGAAGTGAGAAGAGTGGTGTTTGAGGATACTAGTCCTCCGGTTAGCATGCATAAAAATATTGTACATAGGGATGTTCAAGAGAATGTCCACTTAGATCACTCTGCACATGTTCCTGTTCAATAACCACTGAGACGTTATGCCCGTGTCTCACATCCACCTGATAGATATGTTCCAGGTTTAGATTTTGTTATGCTAACAGATGTCGGTGAGCCTTCTTGCTACAAAGAGGCTATGCAGACAAAGGATCATGTCAAGTGGGAGCGTGCCATGAAGAGTGAGTTGGATTCTATTCACAAGAATGGTACTTGGGATTTAGTACCTTTGCCAAAGGGTAGGAAAGCTTTACCATGTAAATGGGTATATAAGCTGAAATTCACATCAAATAGTGCTTCTCCAAAGTATAAAGCATGACTTGTTGCAATGGGTTTTAAGCAACAACATGGTGTTGATTTTGAGGAAATATTCTCTCTAGTGGTCAAGATGACTACCCTACGCATGTTTCTTGGATTCGTTGCAATGGAGGACTTAGATCTAGTCTAAATGGATGGGATCTATATGGAACAACCGGAGGGTTATGTAGTTCCTGGCAAGGAAAGTCTAGTTTGTAAGCTAAAGAACAATTTATATGGACTTAAACAGTCCCCTAGACAATGCTACCAAAATTTTGATGCTTTTATGAAGTCTCAAGGCTATTCAATAAGGATTGAGGATCGCTGAATATACACAAAGAGATGCTCAGATGGCAGCTTGATATGCTTGATACTTTATTTCAATGATATGTTGATTGCTGGGAAGTCCTCTTATGATTTGTCAATTCTCAAAAAGAAGTTGCGCTAGACATTTGATATGAAGGATTTGGGGGATGCCAAACGTATTCTTGGCATGCACATTACTCGTGATAGGAGCAAAAGATGCATATACTTGTCTCAAAGTGAGTACATATCCAAAGTACTTCATAGGTTCAATATGTAGGGTGGAAAGGCATTGAGTACACCTTTACCCACATATGTGAAATTGAGCAAGGATGATTGCCCCAAATCAGATGAAGAAAAGGAATTCATGACCAAAATTCCCTATCAGTCTATTGTTGGTAGTCTCATGTATGCTATGGTAGCTACGAGACCAGACATTGCATTTACAGTGGGAGTTGTGAGCAGATATATGTCTAATCCTGGTAAGAAACATTGGGAAGCACTTAAGATGATTTTAAGATATCTAAATGGCACTAAGGACAAGTGTCTATGCTTAGGTAGAGGGAAAGCATCCATTATTGGTTACACAGATTTTGATAATGCTGGTGTGTAGCCAATCATAATTCTACATCAGGGTACATTTTTCATTTTGTTGGAGGTGCTATCTCTTGGAGATCTCATCTTCAAGAATGTACAGCTATTTCCACCACAAAAGCAGAGTATGTTGCAGCAAGTGAGGCATGTAAGGAAGCATTGTGGCTTTCTCGTCTTGCTTGTGATATGTGTTTACCTTAGCATGTACCTTGTTTGCTCATTGATAGTTAGAGTGCCATTGCTTTGGCTAAGAATCTAGTCTATCATGCAAGGACTAAGCACATTGAGGTGAGGTATCACTTCATTAGAGATTGCTTGGCCACTGAGCTCATTATTCTTGAAAAGGTTCACACTCGAGGTAATGCTGCAGATGCTTTGACTAAAGCTCTACCACAGGATAGCTTTTGACACTATTGTCACTTCATGTGGGTTACTTGATTTATGATCTTACATAGTCACTTGTATACTATGTAACATGTCCGTCAATTAGGAGGCATATTTTGTATACTTACACTCATGCATTCTTTATCACTCTTTATTTTTCTCCCATATTTAGTTTTGCCATATTGGCCTTTAGTGGGAGATTGATATCGTTAGTGTCCATGTGAAAGGCCAAATGGCCACCGGACTCTTCTTTATATATGTTCTTTAATAAAACATATAGTGGCTTGGTCAGTCACAAATTATAAGTTTGACCACATTTGTAAGACCTAAGAAGTCTATCTTCGTGCTCCCTGTGTACTGTGTTTTCTG
The DNA here is from genome assembly GCA_020310875.1 of Ceratopteris richardii. NCBI lineage: Eukaryota > Viridiplantae > Streptophyta > Polypodiopsida > Polypodiales > Pteridaceae > Ceratopteris > Ceratopteris richardii. The sequence continues at coordinate 180,789,802 of CM035416.1, forward strand.
CATATTCTGCAGTCTCTATGCGGAGTACTGTGTGTAGCCTTAGGAGCTCGGTTCTCTACTCCGAGGATATCATCATTGAGCTCACGAGAAGGAGAGTGCACTATGGAGCATTGCCATCGAAAATACTTCACAATATAAACACCTACTTATATATTTATTTGTATTAACCATGGATAAATGTAAAAATGAAGAGAGAATAGAATCTCCTCAAGATAGGGAGCTAAATCTAGGACTTATGTGGTAGGAAGAGTCATTTCAATCACCCTTAAAGTGTAGGAACACTTTTAGGTGAGGGAAATTCAAAATTCAAGCTCAAGAAGTGAGTATAAATAGAGGTGATCTAGTCTCAGGGCATGTGTGCCATTTTTTAGAGGATTGAAGCTACATCATTGAGCATACAGTGAGCTCAACTCATGTATGACTAGTCCAATACACTTCCCTTGTATCATATGTTCGTTATCATACATAATTTGATACAATTCTTCTAGATCATTTTTGTCTATTGTTCTCTGTTGCATTTCCATTGTTTTGATGATTTTGCAGAAGTGATTTTCGTGTGGCTACTCAACCATTTGATGCACTTTGACTTGGTATAGTTAGATTAGAGCGACTAATTTATAGCTAAAAAGTTTCATTATTTTTGGTTCAACCAATCTCGAGATATGAACTCATGAAGTCGACTATGTATGCACATTATCTTGTTCCTGAAATGTTGGGAAGACCCCCTTGAGTTGGTAAACTGATTTCTTAGTGTACAGTGCCTCTAGATTCATGAAATAACTCGTGTTAGTCAACTATACACTTGAATCACATGTGTGCAAAAGCTCTTTAGTTAATTCATGTTGAAACATCAATCTTATACTCTGATTGAGGTGGATTTGATCTACATAAAAAAAGCTATGGTTTGGATTATGAATATCCAATGAAGCATTCTTTTACCTATGCTCATTTATTGTATTTTTTCAAAAGGATTTTATGGAAATTTTATCATTGTAAAAGTCTAGAGCTTTATACATGTAAAAATAGAAAAAGAGAGCTAAACTTCCACGAATTTGAGGTGGTTGAGTTGCAATAAATGAATCAATCAATCACCGAAAAGTAGATCAAACTAGACCTTCACTTTTCCTAGATTGTAGGAAAGTGAACTGATTCCCTCCAGTAGCTAACCTTGCCTTCATTTGAATTCAAAATCCACTTGGAGAAGTTGTGGAGCACTTCAAGAGTCACTTGTACATTACATGGAAGCAATATGCATACACTTGTGGCCATCATTATCTTGCTCTATTTTTTCGCATCATCTTCTTCAACAATAGAAAGCTTGTAGAGGTTGTTGCTCTCTCTACACAGCTCAAACTTGGATGAATGAGCACCCATTGAAATGATTTTAGTGTCTGGTGTTTGTATATACATTATCAAAGCATCAGGGTTAGTAGATTGGGAGAGATCTGAGTTTTGCTATCTTGGGGTCTATCTCTGTGTATTCCTCAAAATTAGGAGGTACCACTGTTTAGTGTGAGGTTCATTCCAAAAGCATAATTTGCTTATTTCTTGTACTCTTGTGCATTCTATATACCCACCCCTATGTGTAGCACTCCTCCAAAATTATTGGTTCCAATTGTAATCATGTTTGCAGGTGATGAAGTTATGCCTATTCCAAGATCCAAAGGGGGACCTACGCAAGAGGAGACAAATAAGCTCACATTTTGGTGTGCAAGGGAAGCTCACATAAGGTCATACATACTAAACTTTATCTCTTGCTTTTAATTACCACATATTAGAGGATGCAGGACATCTCAAGAGACTTGGGATGCCCTAGAGACTTTCTTTTCTACTAGCACAAAGGCAAGGAAGAATCATCTTTGGAACGAGTTCAACCAAATGAAAAAGATACCTAAACAAACTTTCATAGAGTTTGTTACCAAGTTTTAAGAGGTTGCGGATCAGTTAGCATCCATTGGAGATCTGATTGAAGAAGAGGCTATCATGAGGAAAATTCTCAATGGGATTCAAAGTGATAAGCAATGGCAATCCTTCACCACGGCTTATGATCTCATCATGGATGTGCAAACTCCAGAACTCAGCATCTTTCTTGGACACCTCTTCAATCAAGAGGCCAAAAATAGCATACTGAAATTAGGTCTCTTCTAATGTAGAGTAGTTCTGATGCAAAATGTGAGTGAATAGATGCAAAAATAAGGACGAGGACTATTCCAAATAGGCAAGAAAGCAAACAAATAACTAAAACTTGGGCCTCCTCTAATGTAAATTAGCAACAATAGTTCCTTCTAATATTGAATTCATAGGTAAGGGCTCTATAGGCCATTAGCACCAGTAAAAACCCTAAAGTATAAGACACAACTTTCCAAGATCAACATGCACACAATGAATGTGTGAAGAAGAACAAGGTTGGCTATCTCCAAACTCCTTCAAATGTACATGTAGTCCTTCTCTTCGAGTCCTGCTTGATTTCTCCTTGAATCCTCCTAGCTCATCACCCAAGAGCTTAGTTAAACTAACTTGTAGATTGATTGTTGTCTTGACCTTAATTGATGATTGAGGAGTCAAGTGATCTTATGCTTATATAGTGAGATATGGGATATAGAAAAAAGCATTTGCATGCCTTCAAACGAAAAATTCTAGAATTGAAAAGCTTATGGGAAAATGAATAAAGCTTATCTGCATGCTTTTTATGTAGGCACCCAAGCTTTTGGCATAAAAAAACCTCAAAAACATAGTGAAAAGGAGATTTAGGGTTTGGATTTTGAGTGCCAATCTGGAACCAATTGGTACACTATTATACATCATTAACAGATCTTGAAGAGTACTTTCCAATGGTGCAATAAAACAATTTGCCCATTTTTCAACACATTTTGGCTAAGTCTTTAAATAGTGGTTGTTGGATAATCAGAACTTTTTGAATTGTTGTCTAACAATGCCCCTGCCCCCCCCCCCCCCCCCCCCCAAAATGTCATAATGGCATAAGTTTCAACTATCTGCATAACATTTGATGTTTGTCTCTGGATAATGCTTTGATGAAAATGTCTACAACATTCTCACTTTTGGACACATAAGATATGCTTTTTCAATACATGTTCCATAATGTAATGATAATCTAATTTAATATGTTTTTTCATGGCATGGTTGAATTGAATTCTTTGCAATAGCTATAGCACTTTTACTATATGAAAATATCAACATTGGTAGATGAAAATGAACATCAAGGTAGCTTAGTATTTTTTATAACCAAACTGCTTCAAGCATAGTTGTATATAGCGCTTTCTCAATCACAAGTATCCAATCACTCAAGAATAGTGGAAGAGAGAATAACATAATTTGCACAAGATAAGATAAAATCCTACACACAAGAGTCAATAAAATATGACTTAGAGACACAAAAATGTTAAACTCTCTGATCTGCATGTGTTAGAGATGGCCTAAGCAAAAATCTTCTTTTAAGTATCAATTTTGAGCCCTACAAGTTTAGAATTTCTAGAGAGAGAATAGAATCAAGGCATTTTCTTATAGTGAACTAAATCTAGAGCCTTAAATGATGGAGAGTGTTAATCTCCAAAAGAACAAGTTAACCTTGAATTTAGATCACCTCTATATCAAGATTAACCTTAGACTCCACCAAACTTAGAGATCATTCACCAATTTATCAAGAAATTGATTATTCTGAAAAATTCAACTTCTTCAGAAAAGTCTGCTGCAGATTAATCACTCATTGACTAATCAATTCTGTAAAGTTTTTAACAAAACTTTGTACAACACTTCGCCTTGAGATTGCGCAACTTTACCAAGTTAAATTTCTCAAAATGATTGAGTATATTTTGAGAAATCATACAAACAAGTTACCTATGTGTAAAACACCTTCTCTGCAGTAGCGACTTTGACACCTGCAACTTCTTAGCACTGGTTCTCACAATGTCGAACCCGTTTGATCAAGATCTTTTAGCCATAGATGGCTTACCTTCCAACTTAGATTTTAAGCCCTTACTTGTGTAAAACTTTACACCACACACTGAGAAATCTTCATTTCTCTGAACATGAAATCTGCGCCAATTTTGTCGACTCTCAGAACATCTTCACATATGAATGTTCCTAAACAAAATTCTCTCAACCTGATTGCAATTAATCTCTCAAATTCTAGCCATAGATAGATTAGCTATGGACTTGGATACGTGCAGAAGGATTCCTCAAAAGATTAAGCACAGAAGGAGAATGGGAGAGAAGATCGACGCGCAGAATTCTACAACATTTTCTTCTTCATTACTTTTCATACATATGGTTGATGATACATAATATGTTCATCACCTATTCACCTATTCTTCTCTATCTGATCTATATCACTCTCTCTTTTTACGAATATATATCTGTAGATATATATACGAGTCTAACTCGTCATCTTTTCCAAAATACATTGAACTATTTACAAGAGTAATATACAAAGAAACATTTCTGATTCTATTTTCTTCCTTTGAAATTAATCTTCATCCTTCCACATATCTTTTCACTTTTGGACTTCATGTAATCACCTATTGATGATTGCTCTACTCCAACAGCTCCCCCTCAATCTTCAATTGTGATTACCTGCATCTTCTTTATTCCTGCCATATCTTTAAACCTCTGCAATTTAGGTCCATCCAAACTTTTAGTCATCATATCTGCAAGTTGATAATTTGTAGGAGTGTGTATGACTTCAATCTCTTTCTCAATGACCTTCTCTCTTAAGAAATGATACTGTATTTCAATATGCTTAGTTCTAGCATGAAATACAGGATTAGCTGCCAAGTATAAAGAACTCATGTTGTCTCCACAAACAATAGGAGTACTTTGAACCACATCAAAAACTTTCATAAGTGTCTTTAGCCATATTACCTCCTTTGCAGCTTCCACCATACCTTTATATTCTGCCTCTGTGGATGACAAAGCAACTGTATGTTGCTTCTTAGAACACCATGAAATCAATTTGTCTCCTACATAGCACAAGTATCCATGTGTTGATCTTCTATCATCCACATTACCTGCCCAATCTGCATCACTATATATCTTCATTCTTGTATCAGAAGTAAATCCATAGTACAACCCTTCTCTGAGTGTACCCTTGATGTACCTAAGTACTCTTTGTCCTGCAATCCAATGTTCCTTTCTAGGACAATGCATAAATTGTGAAAGCACACCAACTGCATATGACAAATCACGCCTTGTTAATGTAGCATAAATCAAGCTACCAACCAAACTTTGATAGAGTTTCATATCTCTGAACTCTTCTCCTCCAAACCTAGACAATTTATGGTTCACTTCCAAAGGTGTAGGTGCAACCCTGCAATCTTCCATTTTAAATTTGGTTAGCAAATTTTTAAGATACCTTTCTTGGGTCACATATACTCCATGTTGAGTATAAGAAATCTCCATTCCCAAGAAGAATGATAGATTCCCCAAATCACTGATTTTGAACTCTTTCTCCATCTGCTTCTTGATCATTTGTATTCCTTTATCATCTGTTCCTGTAAGTATTATGTCATCAACATAAATACAAACATAAATGAACCCATCTTCACTTGCCTTGACTAGCAGGCTACTATCTGCCTTTGATGCTTGAAATCCAAGATCATTCAAGAATTTTACAAGCCTATAATTCCAAGCCCTTGGGGCTTGCTTTAACCCATACAAAGCTCTCTTGAGCTTACACACATAATTTGGACTCACTTGATCTTTGAACCCATCTGGTTGCTCCATGTAGACTTCATCTGAAATGTAACCATTCAAGAAAGCATTTTTTACATCTAATTGAGATAACTTCCAACCTTTGTAAGCAGCAATTGCTATGAGTGTCCTGATGGTTGTCATCTTTGCCACAGGACTATAAGTCTCATCATAATCCACTCCATATGTCTGTGCATATCCTTTCACAACAAGTCTAGCTTTGTATCTAGACACACTTCCATCTGCAAATCTTTTAGTCTTGTAAACCCACTTACAACCAATGATTTTCTGACTATTAGGTTTAGGAACCAAATCCCATGTTTGATTCTCTATCAAAGCATCATACTCCTCTTGCATAGCATCTTCCCAATTCTTCTTCCCTTTGGCCTCTTCATATGTAGAAGGGTCTTCATCTGCTTTTACCAAATAAGCATAATCTTTAGTAGTCAAGAATGAAGTGTCATAGCTATACCTTGTAGGTTGCCATTTGTGCCTAGATGATCTCCTAACTTCTACACTTCTTGAGGTCTCTGGTCCATCACATTCTGGATCAAACCTTGGCCTCTCTTCAACTTCAATCTGTACTTCATTATTCTCACTTTCATCAAGTAATTGAATCTTTGCTTTACCTTTCCTTTGATCCACTACTTCTTCATCATCTGCATGTACATTATATTTACCTGCATACCAAGTACCTTGCTCATCAAATGTAACATCCTTGGATATAATAAATTGCTTTGTGGATGGACTCCACAACCTGTATCCCATTTGCTTATCATCATAGCCAATGAATACATACTTTTCTGCCTTAGGCTCCAACTTATGCCTCAATTGAGATGGCACATATGCATATGCCAAGCATCCAAATATTCTGCAATGATCCAAGGTAGGTTTCTTACCCCACCAAGCTTCATATGGTGTCATACCCTGCAAAGCTTTACAAGGCAATCTATTAACCAAATATGTAGCTGTATTAACAGCCTCAGCCCACAAATAATTTGGGCAATTCTTCTCTTTCATCATGGACCTTGCAAATTCAACAAGTGTCCTGTTTCTTCTTTCTGCTACCCCATTTTGTTGAGGAGAGTACCTGCAAGTGACTTCTCTCTTTATACCTGCATTCCACAAATAATCATTGAACTCATTTGAAAAATACTCTCCCCCTCCATCTGACCTTAGTCTCTTCAATTTTTGACCTGTAATCCTTTCTGCATATGCATGATAGTGTTTAAATGTATTAAACACTTCTGACTTTTCTTTAATCACATAAATTGTGATCCACCTGGTAGCATCATCAACATATATGACATAATATCTTGAACCATTTATACTAAAGTCCTTTGAAGGACCCCACACATCTGTATGCACCAATTCAAGTCTTTCTGAATACATAAACCCATGCTTGGAATAGGATTGCTTATGAGCCTTACCTAATTGACATGCCTCACATCTATATGTCATGTGTTGACCTGCAATGTTAGGCAACCCAAGCACTGAATCATTGTTAATCATCTCTTTGATACCTCTTTCATTAAAGTGTCCAAGTCTTTTGTGCCAAAGATCCAATTCTGACACCTTCTGCTCTCCATATGTGAACATAGCATGTCCAACATTTCCTTGTACCTTCAATGTGAAGAGCCTTCCTTCTTTCTTTCCTGCAATAACTTGTTTATATCCTTGACTAGGGTCTTCAACATAAACTCCATCATTGGTGAACCTTACCTCATATCCTTTTTCCACAATTTGACCTACACTGATCAAATTCTTTGGAATTGTGGGAACATAAAGTACCTTACTCAGAAGAGTGCTCCCATCCTTAGCTTTGACTGAACCAATTGACTTTACCTTATGCTTTGTATTATCACCTGTCTGAACTGTATGATTAATAGCATTATGATCTAGGTCAGTCATCAAAGCAATATTTCCACTTAAATGATTACTACATCCTGAATCAATGTAGAACACTCTCATGTCCTCATGTGAGGTTTCACATGTATTCATAATGAGAGTCGAGTCCTCCTTCTGATCTGATGTATAGTTGTAGTAGGTGTTATTATAGGATTGATTTTGGAAGCTTCTTCCTCCACCTCTTCCAAAAGAATTCCTACCACCTCTACCTCTGAAGTTTCCTCTCTGAAATCTACCACCTCTTGCTCTTTGATTAAAGTTATGATAATTACCATTGTTTTGATTATTATGCCAACAATCATGAGATAGATGATTGGTCTTACCACATATCCAACAAGCCCTTGCATTATCTTTGTTGTTTCTGCCTCTTCCTCTACTTCTGCCATTTCCTCTTCCTCTTATAAAGTTTGCTTGGTTTGATGTACCTTCTTCTTCACCTGATTGTTGCTTCCCTTTGTTAGCTTTCTTCTTGTCTTTAGAGTACATTGCATGACCTGCACTCTTATCAACATCTCCTTTGACATCATTCTCAAAAGTTAGCATATGACCTAACAATTGATTCAAATCAGGAGTAAAGTGATCTAATGAAAGTTCTGTAGATAAAATGAAGGGCTTACACTTCTCATCTCCTCTTAGCCCTGTGAGTATTTGTCTTACCAATTTGTCTTCTTCAATATCTTCATCCACTGCACCTAAAGAATCTGCAATGTCCTTCATCTTTGTCACATAATCAGAGATTGATTGTGAGGCCTTCTTCTTGAAAGTAGTAAATTCTGCCCATAGTGAAGCCTTCCTTGATTTGGTTGTATTTTGGAAATGCTCCTCCAAAGCATTCCAAATGTCACATGCACTTTCAAGTCCTCTAATGTGAGGAAGCAAATAGTCATTGACTGCCATGTAGATTATGCTCCTTGCTTGAGCATCTTTCTTCATCCAATTCTTCAAGTCTGCAAGCTCCTCCCTAGTTGGAACACTAGGATCTCTGAATTCTGGCTTTTCTTCATCTCCTGTGATGTATCCTATCAGATCTTTGCTCATAAGATGAGCTTCCATCCTCATAGACCATGCAGGATAGTTCTCTCTATCCAACTTTTCAATTTGGAGACTATCTCCCATCCTTGCTTCACCTGTAGTCTCAAAACTTTAACCTTTACAGATAATGAATGTACCTTTACTTCGAATGTTGCTTCTTTTGATCCTTCTGATAGCTTCAATGTGTCTTCCTTCAAGTTTTCTTCAACCTTTATCCTTCTGCACCTTCAAAATGTAAAGATTTGTACTTCTGCAATAATCGGAGTCTTCTTCTTCTCAATTTTGACACAACCTGCTCTGATACCACTGATGGAGAGTGTTAATCTCCAAAAGAACAAGTTAACCTTGAATTTAGATCACCTCTATATCAAGATTAACCTTAGACTCCACCAAACTTAGAGATCATTCACCAATTTATCAGGAAATTGATTATTCTGAAAAATTCAACTTCTTCAGAAAAGTCTGCTGCAGATTAATCACTCATTGACTAATCAATTCTGTAAAGTTTTTGACAAAACTTTGTACAACACTTTGCCTTGAGATTGCGCAACTTTACCAAGTTAAATTTCTCAAAATGATTGAGTATATTTTGAGAAATCATACAAACAAGTTACCTATGTGTAAAACACCTTCTCTGCAGTAGCGACTTTGACACCTGCAACTTCTTAGCACTGGTTCTCACAATGTCGAACCCGTTTGATCAAGATCTTTTAGCCATAGAGGGCTTACCTTCCAACTTAGATTTTAAGCCCTTACTTGTGTAAAACTTTACACCACACACTGAGAAATCTTCATTTCTCTGAACATGAAATCTGCGCCAATTTTGTCGACTCTCAGAACATCTTCACATATGAATGTTCCTAAACAAAATTCTCTCAACCTGATTGCAATTAATCTCTCAAATTCTAGCCATAGATAGATTAGCTATGGACTTGGATACGTGCAGAAGGATTCCTCAAAAGATTAAGCACAGAAGGAGAATGGGAGAGAAGATCGACGCGCAGAATTCTACAACATTTTCTTCTTCATTACTTTTCATACATATGGTTGATGATACATAATATGTTCATCACCTATTCACCTATTCTTCTCTATCTGATCTATATCACTCTCTCTTTTTACGAATACATATCTGTAGATATATATACGAGTCTAACTCGTCATCTTTTCCAAAATACATTGAACTATTTACAAGAGTAATATACAAAGAAACATTTCTGATTCTATTTTCTTCCTTTGAAATTAATCTTCATCCTTCCACATATCTTTTCACTTTTGGACTTCATGTAATCACCTATTGATGATTGCTCTACTCCAACATTAAATGAGGTACTTAGAACATGATTTAAAAAATTCACAGAGAAACTTTTATTCTCTTATGCATGCCCTACCTTTCTCTCATACACATTTCTCTTAATTCTTTCATCTTCACGTTCAATTTTCAACTAGAAAACATGATGCACATAAGATTTAGAGTGAGAATATAAAACTTGGACTCCCTAATGGATAGAAAAATAATGTGCTAGAAAATAATTTAAGTTCACCCAAATCGAATCTTCAACTGTATGTGTAGGCCATTTCACCAAAATCTCTACTATAGATCTATTTCTAAATAATCTTTCCCTTCTATCTAATACCATCTTAGGTCCAAGATCAAAAGATCCATCATCTTTTAGCTTATAGTTGTCCTACAAAACATGAGCAATGTTAGTTACATATCTTTTAAGTAATCTAACATGAATTATAGGATGCACATTTAAGTGTTCAAGCAATTCCAATAAATAAGAAAGAGATTCAATGTTTTTTCAAAACTTTTAAGAGAACCTGTGCATCGTGGACTAATTCTATGATCCTTCCCTAGCAACAAGTTAGATAAGTGAGGATTGACTTTAAGAAAAACTATGTCTGTAAGACAATAGTTACGCAATATAACACAGGAGCAATAGCAGAGAAGATAACAGATATAGGAGAATCTCAACAATTTTCTACTAGCAGCAAGTACAAAGATGATGGCGTTGTCCACCCGTGCGCTCTCAAGGTAGAGCTTAAATGGTGATCTAGAAAACTCTAGATAGGGAGATACAAGGTAGAGGTATGCTGGCTCAACTCAATGTCTTAGGTAGTGCAGAAGTCATGTATATATAGGATCATGGGTGGCCTGCCATGGACGGCTATACATGGGCGGTAGAGCGTGGGCGGCCACCGCCCGCGTAATTGCCATACACGGCTTAGACTGGTTGAACCGACCTAACAAATATAAATGATTTCTGACTCTGACAGGGAATATTCCATGGAATATTCCCTTTACCGTCGCGCCGGGGGCGCTGCCCCCGGACCCCCACCAGGGGGCCCGCTGGCCCCCTGGGACCCGCCAGCCAGGGCTGCTCACCGCTGCCCCGGACCCCACAATTGGGGACCCTGGTAACTCCCTTTCCTTATGATATCTTACATGGTCCAATATGACCTTCATCCAACATTCAAGTTGGGATTCCCATCAATTGGGTAATGCACGCTTGGCTTCTCCTCATAAAGGGGGCCTTACAAAATGTGCATACAATCATGAGGGGTAGACATTGATCATACTCTAACACCCCCTCTCAATGTTTACCGATGATAAATCAAGTAGGTCTCGGTCCTATGCCCATCTGTTGAAGATGCTTGTTGAGCTGGTCTCTTCCAAGTGCTTTAGTGAATATGTCAGCACAATTTGCCTCTGTTGGGCAATATTCTAGCTCCACAATTTCATCTTCAATTAGCTCACGAATGTAATGGTACTGTACTTCTATGTGCTTGGTGCGAGCATGAAATACTGGGTTCTTTGCAATAGCCATACAACTTTGATTATCACACTTGAGTACAATTGGCATATTTGATGGAAAGCCTATATCTGCAAGAATTCTCCTTAACCAGACTGCCTCATAAGAAGCAAAACAAGCTGCTTTGTACTCTGCTTCAGTGGAGGAGAGTGCGAGAGTTGGTTGCTTCCTACTTACCCAAGAAAATATTCCTGAACCAAGTGAGAAACAATATCCAGAAACTGATTTTCTAGAATCACAATCTCCAGCCCAATCTGAATCACAATATCCTTGGAGTGTATCACCTGTGGTATACAAAATACCAAAATCCAAGGTTCCTGCAATGTACCTTAGAATTCGCATTCCAGCATTCCAGTGACTCTCCTTAGGTTTGTTGGAAAACCTGCTTAACACTCCAACAACATAGCAAATGTCTGGTCTAGTGTTGCACAGAAAAATAAGACTTCCAACGAGCTTCCTATACTTCTTAGCATCTACATCAGGCATGTTATCATCCATAGATAGCTTATGATTTACCTCCATAGGTGTGCTAGTTGGTTTGCAGTCCATCATTCCAAATGCCTTGAGAATTTCTTTGGAATATTTTTGTTGTGAGATGAAAATGCCATCCTTCCTTTGCCATACTTCAATTCCCAGACAAAAATGGAGTAGACCTAAGTCTGTCATTTCAAACTCAATTCCCAAGCTGATCCGAGTTTGATTGATGAGTTCCTGATGATCTCCTGTAATGATCAAATCATCTACATATACAATGACAACAACTAGCTTGCTATCCCTTTTCGTTACATACAAGTTAGCATGAGAAGTACTTCTTTCAAAACCCATATTTTTGAAAAAATGATCAATTCGTTGGTACCAAGCCCGTGGAGCTTGCTTAAGTCCATACAAAGCTTTCTTCAACCTGCAAACTTTATTTTGTGAATTGGGCACCTCAAAACCTGGTGGTTGAGATACATATACCTCCTCCTTGAGGTGACCATTCAAAAATGCAGATTTGACATCCATCTGGAAAATAGGCCAAGACTTTTGTGCAGCTACTGCAAGTACCGTCCGAATAGTTGTCATGCGTGCTGTTGGTGCAAAAGTTTCTTGAACATCAAATCCTTCAATCTGTGAAAAACCCTGTGCAACTAATCGTGCCTTATACTTTTCTAATGTTCCATCAGCTTTATACTTAGCTTTCCAAATCCATTTAGTACCTATTACCTTCTTCTTTGGCGGCAAGTCGACTAGATCCCATGTATCATTTTTGAGTATACTATCATACTCAGACTGCATTGCCGCTCTCCAATCTGGATCATCAATGGCTTCTTCAATGGTGGTAGGTTCCTTTATCGAACCCATGATATCTGCCATTAGAGCCATGTTAACAATGTGTTCTGAGGCTCTTCTTTGCTCCTCTATTCTCTTTGATCTTCGTAATCCATCCGATGATGATTCTGGTGCATCTACATGTGGATTGTGATCATCAAAGGGCTGTTGTGCCCACTTCGGTAGTGGCTTACGCTGTGCAGCTACAATTGGTTGGCTTTTTATTGAGGAAATTTCTCCATCAGATGTTTCCTCCTCCTCAACTTTAACCTGTCTTTTGATAGGCACAAGGTGAGATATTTCTCCGTTTGATGAGATAGTAGATTTACCTTTATCTTCTACTAAGTGTGGTCGTTCATCAAACACCACATCTCGGCTGACAAAAATCTTCCTTGCCTCAGGATCCCATAACCTGTATGCTTTAGACTCTTCACTATATCCTAGGAAGACACACTTTTTGCTTTTTGAATCCAACTTTGATCTTGTTGAATCAGGAATATGTGCATAACAGAAACAACCAAAAATTCTGAAATGCAAAACTGAAGGCTTTTTACCAGAATATGCTTCTTGAGGAGTCATCCCCTTCAGAGCTTTTGTGTAGCTTCGATTGAGGATGTAGACTGCTGTATTGACTGCTTCTGCCCAGAATGAATCAGGCATGTCTTGAGCCTTTAACATACAATGAGCCATTTCAACTACTGTCCTGTTCCTGCGCTCAACAACGCCATTTTGTTGAGGTGTATGAGCTGTGGTAAGTTGCCTTTTCACACCATGCTCCTTACAGTAATTGTTGAATTCTGTTGACAAGAATTCACCTCCTCTATCTGTTCTAAATTTCTTCAGTTTCCTTCCTGATTCACTTTCTACATACTTATGCCACACTTTAAATTTTTCAAAAGCATCAGCCTTCTCTCGAATGAAATAAACCCACATCTTTCTACGATAATCGTCGACTAACAGCAAGAAGTAGAAAGATCCTCCTAAAGCAGGTGTAGACATTTTACCGCAGAGATCAGCATGTACCAACTCTAGAGGAGCTTGAGATCGATTGCTGGTCTCTCTTGGAAATGCCTTTCATTGTTGCTTGCCCATCATACAAGCTTCACAAGGTTCCTGCAACTCTGAAAATGCAGGCAAATGAGCAACCATCCCTGTTCGTTGCATCTCCTTCAAAATTGCAAATCCGAGATGCCCAAATCGTTGGTGCCATAACCTGCTTACATCTTTATCTTCTGTAGCAGTTAAAGCACTTAACTCATACAAGTTATCCCGTCGTGTGCCTTTACCTACAACATTACCTGATGAATCCATGATTTCCGCACCACTCTTATTGAAGTGAACTTCGAGTCCACGATCTGTTATTGCAGAAACTGACAACAAATTTCTTTTGAGTGTAGGTACATAGAGAACATCGGATAACTTTTTCTCAACACCTGGAGAAGTGATAAAAGAGATGGTTCCAGTTCCTTCAGCTGGACACTTGGAGTCGTTTCCCACCACTACATTGATGGATTCCCGCAGAGGCACTAGGGAACTATACCAATCCTTTTTACTAGTCATATGGCGAGAAGCTCCACTATCTAAAATCCATGGCTCATCAACACGAGCTTGAGCAGATGAACATACCTCTTCAATAGCTACCCAAAGTTCCAGCTCTGTGTTGTTTGCAGACTCTTTGTTCTTCCATGATGATTTTACAGTCCCATTCCGTTCATCAGCTTGCTTCTTTCTGCAATCCTTGATGGCATGGCCTTTCTTTTCACAATAGAAGCAACTTCCTGTGAACTTTTTCTTCTTTGGCTTCTTCTTTGATCCCTCTGAAGAGCCTTTACCTTTTGCATTTGCTGAGAATGCAGCATCAGTTGTACTTTGCCGATTCTTCAGCCGCATCTCTTCTTCTAAAAGCATGGCACAAAACTCTTCAAATGTAAGAGGAGTTGGCCTTACCTGAGTGTTAAGGGCTATTACTAATCCATCATACTTTGCTGGAAGAACACGTACAGATCTTCGAGCTAGCTCTTCTGGTGTTATAACAACACCAACTGCAGCCAATTGATCTTGAAGATGCTTTATCCGTTTGATAAAATCTTCAGCCTTTTTAGAATCAGAATGCTTTTCATTTGCCAACTGATTTTCTAAATTCTGTATCCTAGTGTGGTTCTTGGTCTCATATTGTCGAGCCAATATGCCCCAAGCCTCATGTGCTTTAGTAGTATGTTGAACTAAAGTAAGCACAGAATCACTTACACTAGTGACAATCGCACATAATGCATCAGCATTCCGCCTCTTCCAAGCTCGTAGAAGATCTGGATTTGGCTGAATCATCAATCTTGAATTTGCTGGATCTTCAACTGGTATAGGCTCTGGATCCAATCCCATCGGTCCCATGACAGTGTCAAGTAATTCATAGGAGTCCAAAATTGCAGAAATTTTGAACTTCCAGAGTGTATAGTTGGTTCCATCCAGCTTCCCTTCAGTGAATGCAGGTGGACGAATTCGAATAGGTGCAGCATTAACATTAGGTGAAGCACCAAGACTAGTGTTCGACGATGAAGCCATCATGTAATCACTCGAATAATCTACTGATATTCTAGTCTGCTAGTAGGCTAAAATAATGATACTTCTCAAGCTATTCGAACCTTACAGCTCTGATACCATGTAAGACAATAGTTACGCAATATAACACAGGAGCAATAGTAGAGAAGATAACAGATATAGGAGAATCTCAACAATTTTCTACTAGCAGCAAGTACAAAGATGATGGCGTTGTCCACCCGTGCGCTCTCAAGGTAGAGCTTAAATGGTGATCTAGACAACTCTAGATAGGGAGATACAAGGTAGAGGTATGCTGGCTCAACTCAATGTCTTAGGTAGTGCAGAAGTCATGTATATATAGGATCATGGGTGGCCTGCCATGGACGGCTATACATGGGCGGTAGAGCGTGGGCGGCCACCGCCCGCGTAATTGCCATACACGGCTTAGACTGGTTGAACCGACCTAACAAATATAAATGATTTCTGACTCTGACAGGGAATATTCCATGGAATATTCCCTTTACCGTCGCGCCGGGGGCGCTGCCCCCGGACCCCCACCAGGGGGCCCGCTGGCCCCCTGGGACCCCCCAGCCAGGGCTGCTCACCGCTGCCCCGGACCCCACAATTGGGGACCCTGGTAACTCCCTTTCCTTATGATATCTTACATGGTCCAATATGACCTTCATCCAACATTCAAGTTGGGATTCCCATCAATTGGGTAATGCACGCTTGGCTTCTCCTCATAAAGGGGGCCTTACAAAATGTGCATACAATCATGAGGGGTAGACATTGATCATACTCTAACAATGTCATCTATTTGAACCTCAAGTGTTCTTCTCTTTAAATTGTAGAATATCATTTTCATTTTCTGAGTTTCTTTTATGTGTTGCTTAATTTTTCCAAGTTCTTCATCCATCTTCTCAAGCATTTATTTAGATACTTTCACTTTATTTCTTTAGATACTTCCACTTTATTGATGAGAATCCCAGCTTGAATTTTGGATGAAGGTCCAATCGGACCATCTAAGGTATGATGAGGAAGAGGACTTACAAGGGTTCCCAAATTGTGGGATCCGTATTACAATCCAAATAGGATACAAGGTAACTGCTAAATTATGATCCAAATTATGATCTAAATGGGATAATTGCTAAGGCCGTATCCAAACAAATTACAAACCCTTTTAAAGAATGGATACTTAAAAGAGAGAAACGCATAATGAAGGGAAGGTCTATCTTGATATTTGGGAAGACATGGAGTTTTGATCAATCTTAAACGTTTCTATAGCACTTTTTGAGGAATTCATTTCTCGAGATGGCCTCAAAGTACGTGGTGGAGGATCATCTTTCCCAATGATCAGGATCTAATAAAACAAGAAAAAAAAAGCATGCTAGATTATGTGGGAGTTTAGGTTTCATACCTTTTGGACCCTTTAATGGAATACAAACAAATACTAGAGCCCCTTGCATCACAGAAGAGGAGATGGGGGAGATCTTTTAGACATGTCCTTAGCTTAATTGCATTTTGCACTTGTAGACTATAAATTAAAACAAACTATAAGAAAATGGAGTTCTAGTAAAAATAAGCATCCACAAGAATACTCAAATTTTACATTTTGGGAACCTCACAAACTATTGCATTTTTGGGAATTCTCACCTCCTTGTTTGGGCTTCACTCACTAATTAGACATGAATATATGAAGATATTTGAAGAAAGAAGAAAGACAAAGAGAACTGAAGGCAAAGCACTCAGAAAACTATGCCTAAGCGAAGGGATAAATTCACTCTTGTAATATAGTGCAAAATTAAAAGTTTAATCTTGGCATAGACCTTCAAAACTTACAAGTTTGAGTCTAGGAGTATGTAGACTATATGTATATAAGTTAATTTGAGTTGAAAAACATATAGAGAACTCAATTTTGTAATCCTTGAGTGAATAGAGAAAAGTCGGGTTTTTCTGAGAGAGATGTTGAGGAAAGTCTACTAAGTATAGGAGAGTTTTCCATGGCCATGAGCAGAATGAAGCCAAGCCATTTTGTACACATCTTTTCTAATAGACAACATATGTTTGTGTAGAAGGATTTGATCTAATTCCTCTTCTGTATTGAATTCTAAGTGATTTCATATCAGTATGTAAGTTAGTTGACAGTTACGAGTTTTCTGGCGCACTTTTCCCTGATCTTCTTAAGGTCAGATCTACAATACAGTGTAAAGTTTTTCATGATTCATAGCTCATTTTAAAGCTACTACCTTTAACTACAATTGGTCAGAAGATCTTAGCAAAATGGGACACATACTCAGAGAAATGAGTCTAACAGTGAAGGTATGTCAAATCGATGAAGTCATTTTTCAAATTTCAGACATAGTGCAAATGTTGAAGTGAATTTAGAAAATTTGAAGTTATTACTTGAAAGTCTTGCTTGGTATGTGTTGCTTAACATTAGCAAGAACTTCTATTAGAAAAAGATCAAAAGAATTTGTACGAATCAAGCTAATACAGATCATATTTGAAGTTAGAAGAAAAGGCGCAGATTTTTGGAAAGTGAAATTTTTTATTTCACTAAGTTTGGTGATAAAGTTTTCAAATTGAGAGTGTTACTAAGATAATGATGGTTATAGAGGTGTTCTAATATCACTTTAGCTTAGTTCCTGTGGTGTTTCATACATCAACAAGTGGTATCAGAGCAGAAAGGTCCTCAAGAGTGAAAGGAGGAGAGAGATGAAAGTGCAAGGGCTTATATATATAAAACACTATCACAGATCATTTGTTACCACACATCAGAGGATTAGAAACAGCTGAAGACATATGGAATGCTTTGGAAGATCACTTCCAAAACACTACTAAAGCTAGGAAGGCCAACTTATGGGTAGAGTTCACCACATTTAAGAAAAAGAAAAATCAGAGTATTAGTGATTATGTCACTAAGATGAAGGACTTAGCAGATAGTCTTGGATCTATTGATGAGGATATTGAAGATCATAGGTTGATAGCACAATTGCTTGCAGGATTGAGAGGAGATGAGAGGTGGAAACCTTTTGTACTCTCAACTGAACTTTCATTAAATCATTATGTGCCAGAATTAAATCAATTGCTTGGACTGATGCTCACATTTGAGCAAGACTTGAAGTCAGATGGAGATAAAGGATATAGTTTTGCTATGTATGCAAAGAATAAGAAGAAAAGTGACAAAGGTAAAGCAAAGGATGAAGAAGAGCTGACTACTCAAGAAAATTATGCAAGAGGAAGAGGTATTGGCAGAGGTAAAGGTCGAGGAAATGGAAGAGGTAGAGGTAATCAGAACAATAACAAGAAGACATGCTGGATTTGTGGATTGACCAATCATCTAGCCTATGATTGTTGGCATAATCAACAAGGATCAAATCAAAATCAAAGTAATAATGGCAGAGGAAGAGGTGGAAGGTTTCATAATCAATTTCAAAGAGGAAGACAGAATTCAAGAGGAAGTTTTGGTAGAGGTGGTGGAAGAAATTGGAATCAAAATGAGTCTTACAACACTACCTATTACAATTATGCAAATGATACACAAAATGACAACCATACAACATTGATGATGAATTCAATAAGTACATCAGAGAAGGAGGATCTCAAGGTATTCAATATTGACTCTGGTTGTTCAAATCATTTGTTAGGTAATATAGAATTGTTATCAGAATTGGAAGAAGGTATTTCAAGTCATACAGTACAAACAGGTGACAATACAAAACATAATGTGCATTCAGTTGGAAAAGTGAAGTGCAGGAGTGGAGCTGATTTGCTAACAAATGTTTTGTATGTCCCAACAATACCAAAGAATCTGATTAGTGTGGGACAAATAGTGGAGAAAGGTTTTCAAGTCAGATTTACAAATGAAGGGGTATTTATTGAAGATCCAGAGGATGGATACAATCAAATTGTCTATGGTAAAAAGGAAGGTAGACTTTTTACTCTCAAAGTGCAAGGGAATGTTGAAAGTCGGGTTTTTTTGAGAGAGATGTTGAGGAAATTCTACTAAGTATAGGAGAGCTTTCCATGGCTATGAGCACAATGAAGCCAAGCCATTTTGTACACATCTTCTTTGCTAGATAACATATGTTTGTGTAGAAGGATTTGGTCTAATTCCTCTTGTGTATTGAATTCTAAGTGATTTCATATCAGTATGTAAGTTAGTTGATAGTTACGAGTTTTTTGGTGCACTTTTCCTTGATCTTCTTAAGGTCAGATCTCACACACAGTGTAAAGTTTTTCATGAGTGATAGCTCATTTTAAAGCTACTACCTTCAACTACAATTGATCAAAATATCTTAGCAAAATGGGACGCATACTCAGAGAAATGAGTCTAACAGTGAAGGTATGTCAAATCGATGAAGTCATTTTTTAGATTTCAGACATAATGCAAATGTTGAAGCGAATTCAGAAAATTTTGAAGTTATTACTTGAAAGTCTTGCTTGGTATGTGTTGCTCAACATTAGCAAGAACTTCTATTAGCAAAATATCAAAAGACTTTGTACGAATCAAGCTAATACAGATCAGATTTGAAGTTAGAAGAAAAGGTGCAGATTTTTGGAAAGTGAAATTTTTTATTTCACTAAGTTTGGTGATAAAGTTTTCAAATTGAGAGTGTTACTAAGCTAATGATGGTTATAGAGGTGTTCTAATATCACTTTAGCTTAGTTATTGTGGTGTTTTATACATCAACAATCCTAAATTATTTAGGAGGATATAAGGATTGCATGGTATCATTCTATCCAATGCAAAGGGGTTATAATGTTATCTATATTTATACCAAGTGATGTCTCAGATGACAACTCAAGAGATCTCAAGTGATGCAGATGATGAAAGCAAGTCTCACTCATGCTTCCATATGATAACGTGATGGCCATTATCTTTTATTAAACTTTTGAAGTGGCCTTACTCACAATTGGATGTTCACTAGAGCCTCAGAAATAGCCCTCGACTTGAAATGCAAAAAATTACACAACTCTAGGGAAACCCTAGTATGGATCCTTCATTTTGACCTTGACCTTGATAGATTGGAGTTGATTTATGTTCAAAATACAAATGGAGGTGTTATTTCTGTACCAAAATTGAAATAAAATGCAAAAAAGACTAAACTTTTGGTGGTTCTATCCTCATTTATGGGGATTCAAATGACATAAACAATGTTGGAGTTTGAGGTCTTCCGAAGCACATGAACAACACAAGGAAGAAGAAGAAGCTTGGGGCACAACATACAATATATTGAATTTATTACCAAGAAAATGCACAAAGATAAGTAACTCATTAGGGTTATAGGTATATATACAAGTTGTGGAGAAAAACCTCCAAAAGAGGGAAAAAAGTACCCAGATGCTCCTAAGTGTGTTCACATAGATCAGTACTGAAATATATCAACAAATCCCCCGTGGGAATGATGCTATGAACAAGGATCTGGCACACATGTATAAGGAAGTGCCAAGTTATGTGGAATCAATCCACACAAGGAAGTAAGTCAAAGCTTTGCGGAAAGCTTCAAACTTCTCCCTAGGCAGAGCCTTTGTGAAACGGTCTCTACCATTCTTCTGTGTGGGCACATATCCAAAACTAATCTTCCTTACAATTTTCAATGCACTCTAACTGACAGTGAAGATGATGATGGTAGAAGACTAACCAACACTCAAATCAGCCAAAAGGAATCTGAGCCATTCACTCTCAACAATCATTGAGAAAATTGCCCCATAATCAACTTCACAACTAGAAGTGGCCACACTAGGCTACTTCTTGCTCAACCAAGATATGCATGAGCTACCAAGCATGAAGCAAAAACCACTGGTGGACACACTCGTGCCATAGCAACCGGCCGAGTTAGAGTTAGAAAAAGCATGTAAATCTAGCGGTAGTGATCCCCCTTAGGCTAAAACAATCTACATAGCTGGGTACCACTCAAGTAGCAAAAGATGCACTTAATCACCTACCAATGCTTTAAACCTTGGCAATGCATATATCTGCTCAAATGAGAGACATCAAACTAAATATCAGGTTGGGTAATGGATAAGTAAATCAAGCATCCAACAGTCTATTGATAGATAATATATCAAATGCATCTCAAGCATCATGAAGACTCAACCCTCAACCTGCTTCCATAGGAGTGGCAATAGGTTTGCATTCTTCAAGGCCAAAATGCTGCAATAATGTGTCAACATATTTTGTTTGATGCAAAGCTATACTGCCATGAACTTGCATAGATTGAATGCCCAAAAAATGATGCAAATGCCCCAAATTTGACATCTCAAAAGAGGCATGCAAATCAGCCTCAAAATCAGCAATATGCTTCTCATTAGGACTAGTGAGTAGCATGTCATCAACATCTACAACAATAATCATAAGAACATCATTTGCATGCTTAACATATAAGGTGCTCTCAATGGGACTAATCTCAAAACAATGTGCAATCAAGTGGGCATGTATCTTTTCATACAAAGCATGTGGTGCTTGCTTCAAACCATATAATTCATTTCCAATTTGCACAGTTTTTATATGCACTTTGTGCACAAAACAAGGGGGTTGAAATACACACACTTCTTCATGTAAATTAGCATTCACAAATGCAGCTTTAATGTCCAACTAATGTACATTCCAACCATGAGGAGTTACAAGTGCACAAATGATATGAAGGTAGTCATTTGGCATGTGGGTGCAAATGTCTCATCAAAATAAATGCCTCATTCCTAAGCATAACCTTTTGCAACAAACCTAGTGTTACACCGATCAACTATTTCATTAGGCATACTTTTCAGCTTGTATAACCATTTAATACCAATGGCCTTTTTTGCCAAGAGGCAAATGACATAAAGACCAGGTACCATTCTTCATAATAGCATCATATTCTGATTGCATGGTAGCTATCCAACTTTTTGAAATTTGTGCTGCATCAAAAGAAACGATCTCATTCTCATCACAAAGAATAGAGGTAGCCATAGCATAGCAATCCTTTGCCAAAGCACCACTATAAGAGGCTCGAGGAGCAGGATATGACAGAGGTGCATCTACCTTGCTATCTTGCAAAGTTTGCACCAACCATTTAGACATAGTTTTTGCTTACTCTACATTAGGCCTCTCATCAACAACTGCATCATAAAAATTTGCATCAGAAATGGAATGATCTACATCATCATGTCGAACTTGTAAAGCTTGCAAAATTGCCTCACTTGGACCAGCACTTAGCTATCCACCTCTAAAAAGAGGCAGCAAAATGTCATATAAATCTTTCGAGCTAATGAATGTCTCCTTACTATATGAAAGTAATGGCTAAATTTCATCTCCAAAAACAAAAAAACAACATCACCACTAAAAAAACTGCATTTAGTTTGTGGATGATACAAACAATATCCTTTTCTTTCAAAACTATAGCCAACAAAAATACTTTTTACTGCTTTATCATCCAATTTCTCGTGTTGTTTTTGAGGCACTAATGGATATGCCAGACAAGAAAAGCCACAGAGATGAGCAAGGGATGGATAGCTACCATGTCAAGCCTTATATGGAGTTATAGACAATGGAAACATGTTAAATACATATGTTGTGTTGGAGGAGATGGTGGATAGATTCTAGAAATGAAGTGGTGCCGCAAATCCCTGCTTCACACTAGCCAAGAACAAGTTGAGGAGTGTAAAGTAGCCCCCTTGAGCTTCCCAAGAACCAAAAATAATCACCTAAGTGCTTTGGAGTATGATCCTCTAATCAATGGATCAAAATAGATGAGTAGAGGATTTAACTATGAGCTAATACTTGTTAATTTGGTCTCTTCACATGCTCAATAAAATGAATAGTGCTCTAAACCTGCTAGCGATTGATCAAATCCCTTTTGGGAGTATCTAAGTGACTTAGATAGCTACCAATCACAAGTTATTCACTAAGAATGATCAATTGTACACTAAGAATTATGCTTATCAAGTTAGATGATCATCCTGACATTTTCGGGCTTTCTCAACATGCAGACCAGTGAGTAAAGTTTCAAAGATATCTCAAGATTGACTAAACTAATGATATAAAAATTTTTTAGAAGTAAAATAGACAGTATGTTGAATCTATACCACCTTATATCACATCAAATGATCAAGTATGCACTAAGAACCAAGTATGCGAAGTTCATTGTTTTGAGATGAACATAACAGAGAAGTGAAGAGAGATGTGATCAATGTATATGTATTAAATCACATAGATTTACAAAGAAATTGGCAATGTATAGTTGCATAATGTGAGGGTAATGATGGATCCATAGAATGAGCTCATTAAACACTAAAGATCCTTCACAGAATGATCTCCAAATCGGGCTTCTAATCATGAGAGATTTTGATCGATTTTTATAGCTTAGAGTTGAAGCCATTGTTTGAATTCAAGTTCAAAATCTTACCATAAAGTGAATCCTAAACTTCAGGACCTTCTTTCTCTTCAATCACCTACCAAATGGTATCATCAACTTCAAATCTAAAGAGTCTACCGGATTTCTCACCTTTTGCAATCCTCTTGAAGTGTTGTTGAGGGTCATCCACATATGCTCCATGCCTTGTGAATCTAACCTATAAGCCCTTCTCAACAATTTGCCCAACACTAATCAGGTTTCTTGTTATGGTTGGCACATATAATACCCTACTTAAGAGGTTCATCTTACCATCTGATGCTTTAACATTTCCAATCTTCTTAATGGAGTGCCTAGTGTCAGCACCTATCTGGACTTCATGTTTGCTTTTAGGTTCTTAAGGATCATATAAGAATGCTACATTTCCAGCCACATGATTTGAAAAACCAGAATCAATATAGAATAGATGCTCATCATCTTTAGCTTGCTTGGATGTCATGTTCATGATCAATAGAGAATCCTCTTGGTCTTCTGTATAGTTGTTGTATTCTCTTCTACCTTTGAAGCCTCCTTGATAGTTGTTGTTTGTAACCTTGGTTGTAGTTATGATGGTAATTGCTTCCTCCATTATTGAACTTGCCTCTCGATTGTCCATAGCCTCCTCTGTGGAATCCTCCTCCTCTATGATTCTTTGTGTTCTTGAAGCACTCATCTGTAGTATGATTGGTCAAGCCACATATAATGCAAGGTGAAGAGTTGTATGATCTCCCCCTACCTTACTTTCCTCCTCTACCCCATCCTCTAGTACCTCTTCCTCTACCTGTGAAGTTCACTTGAGAGGTACTTGCCTATTCTTCATTCCTTTTACCTTTGCCTTTATCTTTACTCTTATTTCTATCTATGTAAAGGGCAAAAGATTGATTACCTCTAGAGTTATCTCCATTCTTGTTCAGCTTTGTCTCATGTGTGAAGAGTTGCCCCATCAATGTGTTGAGGTCAGGTATCTACATGTCCATATATAGGTCCATTGTTGTGGTAAAGCACTTCCATTTGTCATCAGCCTTGATGCCATTTATGATCAACCTTACTATCAACTCTTCTTCTATTTCTTCTCTAATTATCCCAAGTTGGTCAGCTACATCCTTCATCTTGGTCACATAGTCATCTACACTTTGCTTTGGTTGCTTCTTTAAGGTTGTGAACTCCATCCACAGCAGGTTCTTACTAGCCCTTGTATTTGATGAGAAGTATGAAGAAAGTACTTCCCAAGTCTCTTGGGAGGTCTTTCAATTCATAATATGAGGTAATAAGAAATCAGATATTGAGTAAAGTATATAAGACCTGGCTAGAGCATCCTTTGCACACCATGCAACTAGTCTTTCTTGCTCTTCTCTTGTAGGTTCATGTTTTCTTTTGAATATTGGCATTTCTTCATCTCTAGAGATGTATCCATACAAACTTCTTCCTTGGAGGTAAGCTTGCATCCTTACGGATCATGCTCGATAATTGCCCCTATCCAATTTGTCAATGAATGATGGAATTCCATCTCCCATTTTTCTTTGATGTTGCTTTGATACCAATGTTGGAGAAGATGGTGGATAGATTCCAAAAACGAAGTGGTGCTGCAAATCCCTACTTCAGACCAGCCAAGAACAAGTTGAGGAGTGTAAAGTAGATCCCTTGAGCTTCCCAAGACCCACAAATAATCACCTAAGTGCTTTGGAGTATGATCCTCTAATCAATGGATCAAATTTGATTTGAATAGCTACCAATCACAAGTTATTTCACTAAGGATGATCAAGTGTACACTGAGAATTATGCTTAGCAAATTAGATGATCATCCTGACATTTTTGGGCTTTCACAATATGTAGACGAGTGAGTAAAGTTTCAAAGATATCTTGAGATTAAGTAAAGTAATGAAAATGAGATTTTCTAATAGTAAAGTAGACAATATGCTGAATCTATAACACTTTAAACCACATCAAACGATCGAGTATGCACTGAGAACCAAGTTTGAGAAGTTCACTATTTTGAGATGAACATAACATAGAAGTGAAGAGAGATGTGATCAATGTATATGTATTAAATCAACTAGATTCACAAAGACATTGGCAATGTATAATTGCACAATGTGAGGGTAATGATGGAGCTATAGAATGATCTCTCTAAACACTAAAGATCCCTCTCAAAATGATCGCCAAATTAGGCTTCTAATCATGCGCAATTTTGATCCATTCTTATAGCTTAGAGTTGGAGCCATTGTTTGAATTCAAATTCAAACTCTTACCATAAAGTGAATCCTAAACTTTAGGACTTGCTTTCATGTCAATCACCTACCAAATGATTCAGAATTTGATTCTTCCTAACTCCACATGAGAGTAAGTGCTATGCACTTTTACAAGGATAAAAGTAAATGCCTTTTTATAAGAGAATATTCATATGTGACTTCAAATGATTATATGAAGTGAATTCTAATTGTCCAAGTATGTAGGCTTGGACTCATTTGCACCAACATGTTGCACACAGAACAACATCAAGCTAGAAGCTATTTGGTAAAAGCTACCTTTTGACCATACACCTTGCTATCTCCATGCATGCGTTGTTCTAACTTTTAGAAACTCCATTCTATTGAGGTGTATATAGGACTCTAAATAAACTATTTATCCACGTTCATTTAGAAATTCATTAAATCAAAAGACATATATTCCCTCCTCGATCAAAATGTAGGGTGCCCATTTTACATGGTGACATATTTTTAGCTAAGACCAAAAACTGTTTGAGGCACATAAACACTCAAACTTTGCTTTTAGTGGACACACCCATGCATGCATTGAAAAAGCATTAATAAAATTCACAATGTAAAGGTAGTTCCCAAAAGAGGGTGTCTGCATAGGGCCACAAACATCATTGTTAACAAGTTGCAATTTCTGAATAGCTCAAACTGAAGCATCTTTTAGGAAGGAGGAACATTGCATTTTGCCCAAAATACATCCTTCACAAACAAGTTTACAAGGTGCACCAAGTTTGGGTAGAGAAGACACCATTTCAGATTTCTGCAAGTGTAGCAAAGATGAAAGAATTTGGAGAAGCTTGTAGGAGGTAGAAAAGTGCGTTTCGAAGCGATGAAGTTTGGTCTAGCCAATTGGCACAAACCAGCCCTTCAGCTTATGGAGACTCAAATAGACCTTATAGGCATGCGATAAGTGCAAAAAAAATGCACTATGTACTTTGGAGCATCAAGGAGAAAGAGTTGATACAAAACAGATAGGTTCGCATGTCGACTATCTCAAAAAACTTACTATCTATGGAAGAGACAATGAACTTCAAACGGACATAGCAACCAGCATGATGACAATTAAAACAAATCCTTTTATGGGAGTCATAAAATTAGGTTTGAGTGAATAGAATGCACAAAAGTATAAGGAATAAGCAAAATATGCTATAGGAATGAATCAGACACTCAAAGGTGGTACCTCCTATTTTTCAGGAATACATAGAGATTGACCCAAATACAAAAAAAATAAGCTTTCTTCCAACCTAGTCAACCAAATGCTTTGACAATTGATAAGCATAAACTAGAAACTAATACCTTTCCAATGAGCCATCTTGCACTCAATTTAAAGCTCTAGAGAGAGAGCTGCAACCTTTACAATGTTACTATTGGCGAAGAAGATGATGTAGAAAATTGAAGGAGCAAGACAATGATCGTCACAAGTGTATGTAAATTACTTCCATGTATTGTACAAGTGCTTTCAAGTCTTTTTATAGAATCTAGGAGTGTTCACGACTTCTACAAGTGAATTTGAATTCAAATGAAGGTGGGAGTGGTTTGTTGGAGGGAATCATTCACTTTCCTACAATCTAGAAAAAGTGAAGATCTAGTTTGATCTACTTTCTGATGATTGATTGCTTGATTGAATGCAACTCAACCACCACAAATTCATGGAATTTAGGCTCTATCTTTATACTTTTAAATGTGTAAAGCTCAAGGCTTTTAAATGGTAAAAGATCCATGAAAAATCTTTCTTAAAAATACAATAACTAAGCATAAGAAAAGAACTCTCCAACTGATATTCTTTCGACGCGATAGCCTTTGATGTAGATCAAATACACCTCAAGCATAGTGTAAGCTTGATGTTCCAATAGCTCCCCCCTGAAGCTAAAGTATGCTTGATTCTTCATTCTCTAATAGGTTGAATATGTGCCATAGCTTTGAATCTACAAAGCTTTATTCCATCAAGTGCCTTTGTCATCATATCTGCTACTTGCTTTTCACTAGGAACAAAAGAAATGTCAATCTCCTTTGCCATGAGCTTCTCCCTGATGAAGTGGTAATGCGCCTCTATGTGTTTGGTTCTTGCATGGAAAATAGGGTTTGCCGCTAGATGCATGGAACTTACATTATCTCCAAATATGTGAGGTTTTGAACTGACAAGTCCCAAATCTGTATATAATGCCTTTAACCATATTGCCTCTTGAGTTTCTATGGTCAAGCCTCTATACTCTACTTCAGTCGAGGATAAAGCAACTCTTGGTTACTTCTTGGAATTCCGTGACACTAGCTTTGAACCTGCAAATGCTAAGTAACCGAAATTACTTCTTCTATCATCCTTAGCCCCTGCCCAATATACATCTGAATAGATTTTGATATCCAAATCTGAAGAGTAAGGATAGAATATACCTTCGTTGATTGTACCTTTGAGATACTTAAGTACTCTCTTAGCTACATCCATGTGTGGTCTTCTTGGTGAGTGCATGAATTGACTAAGCACTCCCACACTATATGAGATGTCTACCCTTGTATGAGTAGAATATATCAAGCTACCTACCAAGGTTTGATACTCTTTAATGTCCTCAATTTTCTCACCTTCATAAACACTAAGTTTATGATTCATCTCCAAAGGTGTACCTACAGGTTTTTTGTTCTCCATTTTGAACTTGAGAAGAAGATCTTGAATGTATGTTCTCTGAGTCAAATACATTACTTCATCTCTATATATCACCTGCATACCCAGGAAATATGTAAGCTCACCTAGGTCACTGATATTGAACTCCTCTTGCATGTGTCTCTTGATCCTTTGAATGCCATTTAGATCATCACCTGTCACAATAATATCATCTACATGTACACATAGATAGATAACCTCATCATCATCCCTTTTGATGAATAGAGAAGGATGTGAGCTGCAAGGTTTGAACCCTCGATCTTGAAGATATGTAACCAACCTATAATTCCAAGCTCTAGGGGCTTGTTTCAATCCATACAATGCTTTCCTCTTATTTGTGATGGTACATGAACATAAGATAAACAACCAAAAACCTTTCAATGTCCAAGACTAGGTTTTCTTCCATGCCATGCTTCATAAGGAGTCATACCTTGAAGTGATTTGGATGGTAGTCTATTAACAAGGTACACAATAGTTGAAATAGCTTTTGCCCATAGATAATCTCGCAACTTCTTCTCTTCAAGCATTGTTCGGAATGATCCAACCAATGTCTTGTTTCTCCTCTTGGCGATTCCATTTAGTTGAGGAGAGTACCTAGTAGTCACTTCCCTTTTGATACCTTTATCCTACAAGAACTGATCAAACTCTTTGGAGAAGTATTCTCCCCCTCCATCAGATCTGAGCTTCTTGAGTGATCTACCTGTATGATTTTCCACATGTGCTAGATACTTTTTGAAGCAATCAAACACTTCATTCTTACTCTTGATAAAGTAAAGAATAGTCCATCTACTATGGTCATCAATAAATGAGACGTAATACCTTGATCCTGCCAATGAAGGTTCTTGACTTGGTCCCGATACGTCTATATGTACTAAGTCCAATACGTTGTTGTGGATGCTTTGTGGTTGAATGGTTGTCTTTGTGCCTTCCTAATCTGACATGCATCACACCTATTGACCATGTGTTGCTTTGATATGTTCGGCAGTCCTAGAACACTTTGATCCTTGCATATATCCTTCAAGGTTCTTTCATTCATATGAGCAAGTCTCTTATGCCACACTTCAAGCTCACTTAGGGTTTGAGACCCAAAAGTGAATAGAGCTATGTTCCCGGTTTGTCCTACTTCAAAAGTAAAGAGCCTACCATGCTTCTCACCTCTGGCTATCTTCTTGAAGCCTTGACATGGATCTTCCACAAAAGCTCCATGCTGGGTGAACCTAACTTGCAAGCCTTTTTCAACTATTTGGCCTACACTGATTAGGTTTTTAGTGATAGTGGGTACATAGAGAACCTTACTTAGAATGTTTGTAAAACCATTGGAAGCTTTGACATTACCAATCGTCTCCACAATGTGATTTGTGTCATCCCCTTTTTGTACTTCATGTGTATTCTTTGGACCTTCCAAATCAGATAGAAGAGCAATGTTGCCTGCAACATGATTCGAACATCCTGAATCTATGTAGAAAAAATGATCATCTTCTTTACCAACCTCTATTGTTATTGTTGAAGTTGTATCCACCTTTGCCTCTATTGCTGCGATATCCACCTCTTCCACTTCCTTTCTAGGTCTTCCCATTGAACTAGAAATTTTGAGTGGTGTGGTTAGTCTTATCGCATATGGCACAAGGTTGAACATTCTGACCTTTGGCTTTGTCTTTCTTTGATCCTTTCTTCTTCCGTTTCTATTTGCTCTTGCTTGTGAAGTTGGCTTCGGGAGTCTCTTCTTCATCTTCTTCCTTCTTCTTGCCTTCCTACTTCTTATCCTTCTTATCTGCATATAGAGCACTAGTTGAATGATAGGAGTTACCTTCCTTTATGCTATTGTTGGCCTCTTGATTGAAGAGCTATCCAAGAAAGATGTTGAAGTCTGGAGTGTGCAGATCCATGATGAGATCATAAGCCGTCATGAAGGATTTCCATTGCTTATCACTTCGAATGCCATTGAGAATTTGCCTCATGATAGCCTCTTCTTCAATCAGCTCTCCAATGGATGCTAATTGATCCACAACCTCCTTGACCTTGGTAAAAAAATCCGTGATGCTTTGCTTAGGTGTCTTCTTCATTTGGTTGAACTCGTTCCAAAGATGATTCTTTCTTGCTTTCGTACTAGTAGAAAAGAAAGTCTGGAGGGCATCCCAAGTCTCTTGAGATGTCTTGCATCCTCTAATATGTGGTAATAGAAAGTCAGAGATAGAGTTCAGTATGTATGACCTGGCTTGAGCATCCATTGCGCACCAAAGTGTGAGCTTATCTGCCTTCTCTTGTGTAGGTCCTCCTTTGGATCTTGGAGTAGGCATAGCTTCATCACTTGCTACAATTCAATAAAGATTTGTACCTTGCAAATAGGCCTCCATTCTCATTTTCCAAGTTGTGTAGTTCTGTCGATCAAGCTTCTCTATCATTGAGGTAAAGCTATCACCCATCTTGATCTAGTTCTCATACCACTGAAAGAATTTGGAGAAGCTTGTAGGAGCTAGAAGAGTGCGTTTCAAAGTGATGAAGTTTGGTCTAGCCAACTGGCACAAGACCAGCCCTTGAGCTTATGGAAACTCAAATAGACCTTATAGGCATGCAATAAATGCAAAGAAATGCACAATGTACTTTGGAGCATCAAGGAGAAAGAGTTGATACAAAACAGATAGGTTCGCATGTCGACTAGCTCAAAAAACTTGCTATCTATGGAAGACACAATGAACTTCAAATGCCCATAGCGACCAACATGATTAAAATTAGAACGAATCCTTTTATGGGAGTGATACACATAGGTTTGAGGGTAGCAATAACTGTGTGTATCATAAGATTTTATTAAAGTAGGGGAATTGATTTCGACATGAAGAGAAGTAGATTTCTCATTTGTGAGCAAGAGAAATTAGTTAATATTTGTGATGGGAAATAATATTTTCAATTCTTGAAGTGAGAATTTGATGAGATATTTATTGGCTGAAACCCAATTCTCCACTATATATATATATATATATATATATATATATATATATATATATATATATATATATATATATATATATATATATATATATATATATATATATATATATATATATATATATATATATATATATATATATAGTGAGGAACAAATCCTCTATATGCACAACAAAAGCACAATGAACCCAAAATAGGTCTTCCAGCCTACACCTGAAAATATACCTGACCTGGATCAAGCAATTTGACCCACCACCTGAAATCCAATGACTCCAAGATTTTGTTCACACTTAGTAGACTCTGTTAGCTTTCCAACAAGCCAACAAACACTCAATTTGGATGAGTATAAGTCAGGCAACTCACTGTTACAAAACAGACTACCTGTCTGTCCACCTGTGCAAATTTGTCAGTTACAGTAAAATGTGAATATCTCGGCGCAGCAGTACGCAATCACTATGAAACTCGAGACAGAGAAAGTAGGAGAGATAGGCTTTCATCCAAGACAAGAATCACTGAATTTGGATTTATACACAGAGAGCAAAACCTGCTACAAGTTGGGTATGTCTGACAGACTACTGTAGAGAGAGAGGGTCTAGTGTGAGAAACTGATCCAAAACCTCACTTACAGAGATGATCTGGGGCTGAAACTTCTTGGGCATGCTCCTCTGGTCCTTGGGCACTTGGTAGATGCTTCTCCTCAGTCTTGGTATCCCGAAAATGCGCCTTCATGCTTGTATGAATGTGTGTGTGACCTTTCACATACCCCTTCCTTGTCTCTTGACTCTTCAATGGATTCTTCTTGATCTTCAAACTCCCTTGAGTGCCCTTTGATGTTTCCTTTCACTCCTAATGGATAAGGAGTCGTGGCTTTACCTTTATCCAAGTATTTATGCTCATTTGGAATATCCAAATTACCAAAATTATCCACTAAGCTTGCTCCTTCTTTTTCAACATATATATATATAAGCATACATATACACACACACGAGACGAATTATTATTGTAAAGGGGATGCTTTGTACACGAAAAGATAGAAATTTTGTACTGCAGCGAAATCGATATTCTTTTTTTGTCCCCCACATTCAAAGGCTGAAATCAGGGGATGAGAAAGCAAGATCTTTATTCATATTTTTTAATCTTTTTTTTTTTCTCAATCGATTAGCGATTAGGAATCCATTTCCTAGTCCATGAAGAGAGTCATTGTATTGATGTCATTTTAGTGATGGAGCAATTGTTAGAGGAATCCTTTGACTATTATTTGGGGATTCGATTGACTTTTATTTGGGGATCCTTTCACTATTATTTAGGGATTCATTGTATAGAGGAGTTGATTTTAAGAAGAATCGATTTTGCGAAGAATTCACTTTTAGCAGAATCGAGTTGTTTTGATCAATTGAGAACTCGAGATATCACTCCGAGAGTCTAAAAAATATTTGTATTTATCAATTAAGATATCAAGGCAATAATGAGTTTGAGATGATAGATCTCAAGCTACTTGATTATTGCATTGTCATTGAAGTATGAAAAAATTTTTTAAACAATAGCTGATATGCTTCAAGGGTATTGTGATTCTGATTTGGGGGGAGATTGTGATTCTAGAAAATTAATTTACTCATATTGTTTATCATTTGATTCAAGAATATTTTCTCGGATAAGTAGGAAACAACCAACTCTGGAACTCTCCTCCTCTCAAGCTTAGTACAATGAAGCTTGCTTTGCCTCTTGTGAGCTAACCTGGTTAGGAAGAACTCTTTTAGATCTAAGCATTCCATCACAATTGGTGACTATGCTTAACTGTGATAATAAAAGTTGTATGCCACTGCAAAGGTCCTAGTATTTCATGCTCACACCAAGCATATAGAAGTACAATACCATTATGTTTGTGGGCTAATAAAAGATAAAAATTATGGAGCTTGAATATTGCTCATCAGAGGCAAATTGCACTAATATATTCACTAAAGGACTTATAAAACAATAGCTCAATAGGCATCTTCAATAGATGGGCATTGGGTCCATGCCTATTTGATTTATCAGTCGGTAAAAATTGAAGGGGTGTTAGTATATGCCCAATGTCTACCCCTCATGATTGTATATACTAATGCACATTTTTGTAAGGCATCCATTATGAGGAGAAGCCATTTTTGCACTACCCAATTGATGGGAGTCCGAACTTGCATTTTGGATGAAGGTCGAATTGGACCATCTAAGTTATTATGAGGAAAGGGAGTTATGAGGGTCCCCAATTGTGTGGTCGGAGGCAATGGGAAGTAGCCCCAATTGAGAGTTTGAAGGGGGGAAGTTGTCCTCCTTGCTTGAGGGACCAAGGTGGCCAATAGTCCACTTGGTGGGGTGACAGTAAATGGAATATTCTCTATCCGACTGAGAATTTATTCATATTTGTTAGATCAGTTGAATTGAAATAAGCCGTGTATGGGAATTATGTGAATGGTGGCCGCCCATGTTCTATTGCCCATGTCTCAGTCTTTGTGGAATGTCACACCTCTCCATTATCCTACATATACATGACTCCTTCACTACCCCACACATTGAATTGAGCTTGCATACCTTTAACTTCTAACTCCCTATCTAAAGTTTTCTAGATTACTGTTTAAGCTCTACATTGAGAGCCCATGGGTGGACAATGCGATCATCTTTGTACTTGCGAATAGTAGTAATTTTTTGAAACTCTATTATATCTATTATTTCTCTCGTGTTCTCTTGCATAAATACTAGAGTTAGGATTTATAAGGTTTGAAGAGGAGTTGAAATGTGGTTTCCTTAAGCAAATCTTTAAGGAACGTAGGCAAGGTAAGTAGATAGGACTACCAAAGATACGTGTAAACTTATAACGGAAAATTAGATCAAAGATCACATTCCATCGATGGATAAGGTAGATGATTATAGCTACACCATTAGGAGAGAGAAATGTAACTTCACTTGTGATTATTTAGAAAATTTTCTTATGGGCTCATCATAGGCCACTATTTCTAGATTCCACTAAAACATCCGGAGATTGGGGAACTTTTTTTTAAACGTGTCCTAAGCTTGAGGGCATTTTGCACTTTCTGCAAAGGATCCTCAAGCATTTAAAACATTTTCTCGTGGCCTCATCCTAGGCCACTATTTCTAGATATAGGTGTCCGAATATTCCATCCAAACACAACTAGATGGCCTGCAACACCTATGAGCAGACACAAATCCTCCAATTCATTAGTTCCTTGCCAAAAAGGAAAAGTCTTGGTCGTGATGGTTTCATCGATGGATTTTATATTTCCTTCAAATATGCTTAGGTGGAGCACCTACCCACGATTTATCCACAATTAGTGCAATTTGGTTCCCTAGGATTATTAAGTTAATTCACAAGAAAGATAGAAAGATTTTTTTTTAGGGTTACAAACCAAATGGGATTTATTTATTTGGAAATAGGGAAGAAGGTAGCAATGAATGTGTGTATCATGAGATGTTTATTAAGGTAGGGGAATTGATTTCACATGAAGAGATGTAGAATTCTTATTTGTGAGAAACAGAAATTAGTTCATTTTTCTATGGGAAATATATTTTTTTAATTCTTGAAGTTAGGATTTGATGAGATTTTTATTGGCTCAAATCCAAGGAATCAAGCGTTTTCTTGAGCCAAGGAGGGGAAGATATGGGAAGTGACTACAAAATCAAAGGAGTAATTCACTACAAAATAACTAGAAATCAAAGAATTGATTAATGGACCTAGGATTATTATTATAAGACATTTGTTAACATAAAACAAACCTAATTCTCCACTATTTCTTTTAATTCTTACACACACACATATATACATATATATATATATATATGTATATATATATATATATATATATATATATATATATATATATATATATATATATATATATGTATATATATATATATATATATATGTGTATATATATATGTATATATATATATATAGAGCGCCACAAAATCAAAAGGAGTGATAGAGAGATCTAGTATTATTATGATAAGACATTCGTTAACATAAAAGAAACCTAATTCTTCACTATTCTTCTCTCTCTCTTTGTATGTATATATATATATGTATATATATATATATATATATATATATATATATATATATATATATATATATATATATATTATATATATATATATATATATATTATTTTTTATATATATTCGATCCTTGCACATTCAAACGAGATGAGATGATTTGTACACGAAAAGAAAGAAATTTCGTATTGGAGAAGCGACATCGATGTTTTTTCAACGTCACCCACATTCAAAGGCTGCAATCTTGGGATATACTTTTTCAAATGATAAGCGATTAAGGTATTTTTTCAATTGATAAGCGATTAGAATCATTGTTGATATTTTTTTATATCTTTTCTCAATCAGTTAAGAACCATGCTAGTGATGGGATTTTAGTGATGGAGCAATTCATAGAGGAATCGTTTGAAGAGGATCCTTTGAGTTACGCACATTCAAAGGCTGCAATCTTGGGATATTTTTAAGGTCACCCACATTCAAAGGCTGCAATCTTTGTTGATATTATTTTTTCCTTTTTTTCAATTGATAAGCGATTAGGAATGCATTTCCTAGTCCATGAAGAGAGATTCCAATCAATTAAGAATTCATGCTAGTGATGTCATTTTAGTGATGGAGCAATTCATAGAGGACCCGAGTGAAGAATTGTTTGGGGATTCGATTGAGTTTTATTTGTGGATTCATTGTAGATTCGGGTCTCTATGTTTTGCAACAAGAAGTTTTCCAAGAGTCTTAAAAATTTAAGGTTGAAAAATTTGAGTCTTAAAAGTTTGAGCTTGAAAAAGATAAATTCTTACGTGTCTATGAAATTTGGACATGTTAATGGTGGGATGTGAGAAGCAATTATTGCATGTGGAAGAAGTAAAGTATGGTAGCAATTTTGAATGTAGAAGATGAACTTTAAATATAAATATAAGTATAAATATAAATATAAATACCAAAAGGTTCTCTTAATTTTTTGTAGTAAAAGCTTAATTGACATGTTACAAAAAGGCTTAGTTGACATGTTACAAAAGGCAATGAAAAAGTTAAATCTTCCTTTAATTATTTAACAACTGTACAACTGAAGTTCAAGAGTTGTGGGTAAACAATATTTCTTTCTTTTGGACATTTGGCTAAACAATATTAATTTCTTCCGTAAATTTAGAAAACTTTCTAATCACATTTTGTATTGCCATATTGGTTGGAAGTGTAGCAAACTTAGAACATTACAAAACTTAGAACAGTACAAACCTTGACATAAATGACAATAGATAGAGATAAGAAGTCAATTATGAAAGTGGAGTAGCTTTATTCTACTATACACACTAGTAATGAAAAATGTCAACTATTGTTGGGTGTGTGTAGAAGTGTGAGAGACACATGAGAAGCACACACAAGGAGCACAAATGTAGCAAGACACATGGAGAAGACAGATGGCTAGAATAGCTCTCTCTATTGACAATAAATTGAATTGAAGTAAGAGCTAAATAATATCTCTAAGTACAAAATACCACCACATATGAGTGAATCATGTATGTGGTAACATGGGGAAAAAACCTCTAGCCACCACTACAGTAAAAAGTGCCCATGTATAGGGAAAAGGTTCACATCAAAGCTACTCGAGGAACACATAATTGTAACAAACCCCCCTAAACCGAATGATGTGAACACATACAAGGAGTGACAGATCATCCCCCACAAGGTAATAAGCCTAGAGCTTTGTGAAGATCTTCAAACTTTTCCCGTGGAAGAGCTTTGGTGAATATGTCTACCACATTATCTTGTGCAGGCGCATATACCAAATCAATATCTCCTACATGAAGGCACTCTCTCACATAGTGATAATGCACCTCAATATGTTTGGTCCGTGCATGAAACACTCAGTTTTGTGCAACAACCAATGCACTCTGAGTATCAGTGAGAATATGCATAGCAGCATCAATCTCCATGCAAAGATCCATCAATAGGCATCTCAGCCATATACACTTCACTGTAGCTATGAAAAGTACCCTGTACTCAGCTTCACAACTCGATGTCCCCACTGTAGGTTGCTTCCTACTTAAGCAAGATATGCATGATTCTTTGAGGAAAAAGTAATTACCATTAGTGGACACGCAAGTATCATAACAATCATCCCAATCACTATCAATAAAAGCATGCAAGCATGGCTGAATATCCCTTCCATAAAAGAGACCTAAGCTCAAAGTGCCTTTGATATATCTATCTCTCCCCATGTTGCATGCAAAACTTTGGTAAACGGATGCCTTTGTAGTAGTCAAGTGCTTTCGTAAGTGGCACTTGTCCAAAAATAGAAAAAGATAACAAAAGGACATATCCAAAGACATCCATAAGTGTGCATGACATGTATACTTCAAAAACATGGATTTGAATAGAAATAGAGCACCCCTCATTTTCTTTTTCTAAGTACTTAAAAATTACACTTTTCCAAGCCATCTAACTCAAAAATAGTGAGGAATCAAGCCATCTAACTCAAAAATAGTGACACAAAAATGTTCAACTCTTTGATCTACATAATAGTGTTAGAGATGACCTTGAGGTAGGTTGATGCCGATGCACCATAGTGCACTCTCCTTCTCGAGAGCTCCACGATGATATGCCAAAGTAGAAAACCAAGCTCCTAAGCCGCACATCGTACTTCACACAAATGCTGTAGAATACACAGAAAACACAGCACACAGGGGATCACAAAGATAGACTTCTTAGGTCTTACAAATGAGGTCGAAGTTACAGTTTGTGACTGACCAGGCCACTATATGTTTTATTAAAGAACATATACAAGGAAGTGTCTGGTGGCCATTTGTCCTTTCACATGGACACTAACAGTAACAATCTCCCACTAAAGGCCAACATGGCCAAAGTAACTATGGGAGAAAAATAAAGAATGATAAAGAATACCTGAGTGTAAGTATACGAACTATA
Organism: Ceratopteris richardii; assembly: GCA_020310875.1. Lineage (NCBI taxonomy): Eukaryota > Viridiplantae > Streptophyta > Polypodiopsida > Polypodiales > Pteridaceae > Ceratopteris > Ceratopteris richardii. The sequence continues at coordinate 180,828,293 of CM035416.1, forward strand.
CCTCCCACCTAACGGGCATGTTACACAGTGTACAAGTGATTGTGTAAGATCAAGAATCAAGTAACCCCCATCAAGTGACAACAGTGTCGAAAGCTATCTTGTGGTAGAGCTTTAGTCAAAGCATCTACAACATTATCTTGAGTGTGAACCTTCTCAAGAATAATGTGCTTAGTGGCTAAGCAATCTCGAATGAAGTGATACCTCACCTCAATGTGCTTGGTCTTTGCATGAAAGACCGGATTCTTAGCCAAAGCAATGACACTCTAACTATCACTGAGCAGGCGAGGTACATGATGAGGTAAACCCATATCACAAGCAAGACAAGAAATCCACAATGCTTCCTTACATGCCTCACTTGCTGTAACATACTCTGCTTCTGTGGTGGAAACAGTTGTACATTCTTGAAGACAAGATCTCCAAGAGATAGCACCTCCAGCAAAATGAAAAATGTACTCTGATGTAGGCTTGCGATTGTCTACACAACTAGCATAATCAGAATCTGTGTAACCAATAATGGATGTTTTCCCTCTACATAATCATAGACACTTGTCCTTAGTGCCACTCAGATATCTCAAAATCATCTTGATCGCTTCCCAATGTTTCTTGCCAGGATTAGACATATATCTGCTCATAACTCCCACTGCAAATGCAATGTCTGGTCTCGTATCTACCATAGCATACATGAGACTACCAATAGCATACTCATAGGGAATTTTGGTCATGAATTCCTTTTCCTCATCTGATTTGGGGCAATCATCCTTGCTCAATTTCACATATGTGGGTAAAGGTGTACTCAATGCCTTTCCACCCTGCATATTGAACCGGTGAAGTACTTTGGATATGTAGTCACTTTGAGACAAGTATATGCATCTTTTACTCTTATCACGAGTAATTCACATGCCAAGAATATGTTTGGCATCCCCCAAATCCTTCATATCAAATGTCTTACTCAACTTCTTTTTGAGAATTGACAAATCATAAGAGGACTTCCCAACAATCAGCATATCATCGACATAAAGTATCAAGCATATCAAGCTGCCATCTGAGCATCTCTTTGTGTAGAGACAATGATCCTCATTGCTTCGAGAATAGCCTTGAGATTTCATAAACACATCAAACTTTTGGTACCATTGTCTAGGGGAATGTTTAAGTCCATACAAGCTCTTCTTAAGCTTACAAACTAGACTTTCCTTACCAGGAACTACATAACCCTCTGGTTGTTCCATATAGATCTCATCTATAAGATCTCCATGCCAGAAAGTAGTTTTCACATCCATTTGGACTAGCTTTAAGTCCTCCATTGCAAAGAATCCAAGCAACATGCGCAAGGTAGTCATCTTGACCACTGGAGAGAAGATTTCCTCAAAATCAACACCATGTTTTTGCTTAGAACCCTTTGCAACCAGTCGTGCTTTATACTTTGGAGAAGCACTATCTGATGTGAATTTCACCTTATATATCCATTTACATGGTAAAGCTTTCTTGCCCTTTGGCAAAGGTACTAAATCCCAAGTACCATTCTTGAGAATAGAATCCAACTCATTCTTCATGGCACACTCCCACTTGACATGATCCTCTGTCTGCATAGCCTCTTTGTAGCAAGAAGGCTCACCGGCATCTATTAGCATAACAAAATCTAAACCTGGAACATATCTATCACATGGATGTGAGACACGTGCAGAACGTCTCAATGTTTACTGAACAGGAACATGTGCAGACTGACCTGAATGGACATTCTCTTGAACATCCCTATGTGCAACCTTTTTATGCATGCTAACCGGAGGACTAGTATCCTCAAACACGACTCTTCTCACTTCAACCTCCTTAATGGGTTGTTTATGCATCTTAGACTCATTGAAAATGACATCACTACTTTTGATCACTATCCGTGTTTCAAGATCCCATAAGCGATATCCAAATTGTCCTTCTCGACCATATCCAAGGATAATGATTTCTTTGACTTATGATCCAACTTTTGTCTAAGATTCTTGGGTATATGAACATATGCTTCACACCCAAAAACTCGAAGATGATCATAATATGGTGGTTTCCCTATCCACAACTCTTGTGCCACTTTCAGACCTTTGGCAGTACTAGGTGAAAGGTTAATCACATGAACCGCAGTCAATACTACTTCTGCCCAAAAGCCTTGTGAGAGGTTTGCATGATGCAACATAGAGACTACTCTATCTTGAATAGTTCTATTCATGCTCTCAGCTACACCATTCTGTACTGGGGTATAAGATGTTGGAGTTAGACGTCTGCGGAAGCACGCGAACAGCACAAGGAAGAAGAAGAAGCTTGGAGCACAACACACAAGACTGAATGTATTACTAGAGAATGTACAAAGATAAGTAGCCCATTAGGGCAATAGGCGTATATACAAGCCGGGGGAAAAAAACCTCCTAAAGAGGGAAAAAAGTGCCCCGGCGGTCCTAGAGTGTTCACACACATCACTACCTAAATATATCAACAAATCCCCCCTGGGAGTGATGTGGTGAACAAGGAGCTGGCACTCATGTATAAGGAAGTGCCGAGCTATGTGGAAATCACTCCACAAAAGGAAGTAAGCCCAAAGCTTTGCGGAAAGCTTCAAACTTCTCCCTAGGCAGAGCCTTCGTGAAAAGGTCTGCAATGTTCTCCTGCGTGGGCACATATGCCAAGCTGATCTCCCCAGCAAAGAACCTCTCCTTGACATAGTGATAATGCACCTCAATGTGCTTAGTGCGAGCATGGAACACAGGGTTCCTCGCAACTGCCAATGCACTCTGACTGTCAGTGAAGATGGTGGTGGCAGAAGACTGGCCAACACCCAAATCAGCCATAAGGCGTCTGAGCCACACACACTCAACAGTCGCTGTGAAAGCTGCCCTATACTCAGCCTCACAACTGGAAGTGGCCACAGTAGGCTGCTTCTTGCTCAACCAAGATATACATGAGCTACCAAGCATGAAGCAAAAACCACTGGTGGACACATGAGTGTCATAGCAACCAGCCCAATCTAAGTCAGAGAAAGCATGCAAATCTGGCGGTAGTGATCCCCCCTTGGGATAAAACAACCCAAGTAGCCGAGTACCACTCAAGTAGCGAAAGATGCGCTTAACCGCTTTCCAATGCGTGACTCCTGGGCAATGCATAAACTTGCTCATCTGTGAGACAGCAAACTGAATATCTGGCCAAGTAATGCATAAGTAAATCAAGCATCCAACAGCCTACTAATAGAGAACAACATCAAATGCATCTCCAGCATCATGAAGACTCAATCGTAAACCTGTCTCCATAGGAGTGGCAATAGGCTTACAGTCTTCAAGGCCAAAATGCTGCAATAATGTGTCAATATATTTCGTTTGACACAAAGCCATTCCACCATCAACTTGCATAAACTGAATGCCCAAATAGTGATGCAAATGCCCCAAATCAGACATCTCAAATGAGGCATGCAAATCAGCCTTGAAATCAGCAATATGCTTCTCAAGAGGACCAGTGAGTAGCATGTCGTCTACATAGACAACAATGATCAGAAGCACATCATTAGCACGCTTAACATATAAGGTGCTTTCAGTTGGACTGTTCTCAAAACCATGTGCAATCAGATAGGCATGTATTTTCTCATACCAAGCACGTGGTGCTTACTTTAAACCATATAACGCCTTCTTTAACCTGCACACCTGGTTTTCATGCCCTTTCTGCACAAAGCCACGGGGCTGAAAAACATACACTTCTTCATGCAAGTCACCATTCAGAAATGCTGTTTTAATGTCCAACTGATGTACATTCCAACCATGATGGGCTGCAAGTGCACAAATGCTCCGAACAGTAGTCATACGACATGTAGGTGCAAATGTCTCATCAAAATCAATGCCTCTTTCCTGCGCATAACCCTTTGCAACAAGCCTAGCCTTATACCTGTCAACTGTACCATCAGGTTTACGCTTCAGCTTGTATACCCACTTAGTGCCAATGGCCTTCTTGCCAGGATGCAAGTCACATAAAGACCATGTACCATTCTTCATTATAGCATCATATTCAGATTGCATAGCAGCCATCCAATTTTCTGAATTTTGTGCTTCATCAAAAGAAACAGGCTCATTCTCATCACAGAGACTAGATGCAGCCATAGCATAGCAATCTAATGCAAAGGAGGTACTATGAGAGCATGAACGAGTACGATATGACAAAGGTGCATCTAATTTGCTGTCACGCAAAGTTTGCACCAGCCATTTTGGCATAGTTTTTGCCTGTTCAATATCAGCTCTCTCATCAACAAGTGCATCGGCCATACACACTAAACACTCCCTTTGAAAGCTGCCCTATATTCAGCCTCACAACTAGAAATGGCCACAGTAGGCTGCTTGTTTCTCAACCAAGATCTACATGAGCCACCAAACATGAAGCAAAAACGACTTGTGGACACATGAGTGTCATAGCAACTAGCCCATTCAAAGCCAAAAAAAGGATGTAAATCTGATGGTAGTGATCCCTCTTGGGATAAAACAATCCAAGTGATTGGGTACCACTAAAGTAGCAAAAGATGTGCTTAAACAGTTGTGAATGCTTGATACTTGGGCAATGTATAAACTTGCTCATCCAAGAGATAGCAATCTGAATATCATGTTGTATAATGCATAAGTAAATCAAGCATCCAACAATCTGCTGATAGAGAACAACATCAAATGCATCTCCATCATTATGAAGAATAAATTGTGAACCTCTTTCTATAGGAGGGGAAATAGGCTTGTAGTATTCAAGGCCAAAATGCTACAATAATTTGTCAATATATTCTGTTTTACACAAAGCTATTCTGCCATCAGTCTACATAGACTGAATGCCCAAATAATGATGCAAATGCCCCAAATCTGACATCCCGAAAGATGCAAACAAATGAGCAAGATGCTTCTCACTAGGACCACTAAGGAGCATGTCATCAACGTAGACAACAATGATGAGAAGCGCATCATTTGCATGCTTAACATATAAGGTGCTCTTAGTTGGACTGATCTCAAAACCAAATGCAATCAAGTAGACATGTATCTTTTCATACCAAGCACGTGGTGCTTGCTTCAAATCATATAATGCATTTTCCAACCTGCATACTTTGATTTCATGTGCTTTTGCACAAAACCACAAGGATGAAATACATAAACTTTGTCATGTAAATCACCATTCACAAATGCAAGTGCACAAATGCTACAAATGGTAGTGATCTAGCATGTGGGTGCAAAGGTCTCATCAAATCAATGCCTCTTTCGTGAGCATAACCTTTTGCAATAAGTGTAAATGTATACCTATCAATTGTTCCATCAGGCTTACATTTTAGCTTGTATCTCCATTTAGTGCCAATGGCCTTTTTGCCAAGAGGCAAATCACGTAAAGACCAGGTACCATTCTTCATAATAGTATCATATTCTGATTGCATGAAAGCCATCCAATTTTCTTAGTTTTCTACTTCATCAAAAGAAGTAGTCTCATTCTCATCAAACAAACTAGAGGCAGTCATAGCATACCTCATGCAAAAGAAACACTATGAGAACATGAATGAGTAGGATATGACAAAGGTGCATCTAACTTGCTATCTTGCAAAGTCTACATCAACCATTTAGGCATAGTTTTTGCCTCCTCTACATCAACCCTCTCATCAACAAGTGCATCATGAAAATATGCATAAAAAATGGAATGATCTACATCAGCATGTGGAACTTGTAAAGGCTAAAAAATTTTCTCACAAGGACAAGCACTTGATTGTCCACTTGTAAAAAGAGGTAGCAAAGTGTCATACACATCTTTGGAGCTATCTGATGTCTCCTTAGTACATGAAAGTAATTGCTGAATTGTGTCTTGCATAAAAACATCACATCTAACCAAAATACATTTATTCTGTGCATGATAAAAATAGTTGTCTTTGCTTTTAGAACTATACCCAACAAAAATACATTTTATTACTTTATCATCCAATTTTTCACATTGTTGTTGAGACACTAATGCGGTAAAACCTCATTTCTTACCATACACCATGTCAGACATTGATCTACAAGGATCACTACATGTGATCCACAGGGATCATTGATCCTTGTGGATCATTGATCCCTGTGGATCAAATGGGCTGATCCCTCTGGATCAATGATCCCTGTGGATCACATGCACTGATCCTTGTAGATCAATGTAGGGGCTATAGAGCCCAACAACATACTTGGAAAAGTTTTCAATTGCAGGTGTTTGTTGAGAAGACAAAATAGATCGTACCTGCCAGCACTGATGATTTGATTTTGTTGAATGCTTGACGTTTTTTGAAATTATTTTGGATTTTAAAGTGACACCGTTAGGCTACCAAAATTTCTAAAATATTAGCATGCATGTGCATTGAAGTTTAGGAAACATATTAAAGTTTCTTCCTTTTGTTTTTTTTCTGTTGAGCAAAGGCTTGTAATTGTTTCTTTTCCGCTGCCACTTACTTGTTTTGAATATTCATAGAATGTTCAAACTATATAAAGATGAATGATTAGTAGTGTTCCGATCAAAGAATGGAATAAGCTTGTGGATGTTTAGAAGTATGAGGAACTTAGTAGTTCACAACTTAGAATTCTAGGATGTCTATTTAGAATCTAGAATAGAGGATAGTTTATCCTCAAAGACTCCATGATCTAGACTCCATGATCTAGAAGAATGCAAGTGGCATTTTGATCAAAGGAATAAAGTCAAGCTTTAAAAGAAAAATATTTAAAGCAATGCATTTAGAAAGAGATAAGAATTTTTACATAAAAAAGAATTGCTTATAAATTAAGAATGCCTACAAGTTTATGATGCTTATAAATTAAGTATCTAGTTCTTAAGTAGTTATTATACTTACATAGTTATGAGTTTTAGTGCACATTTTTATGTGTATAGAACAAAGAAGTTTATTTCACAAGAAGTATAGACTTCAGATTTTTGGAATTAAAAAGGGCAAATCAAGTTTGATTATAATGCCATAGTTAGAAATAGTAAAAGAAAAGTTGTGTAAGAATTTCCTAGATCTAGAGGTTGCGACATAGACTTTAGAGTTGCTAGTTTTAAAAGGAATCATATCTTGATTTTCTAACAATTTACTATGGGTAGATGGAGTAGTTTTATCTATCTATCTACCTAGAGTGAAGGATAGAGATCCTAGATAGACTCATATTTTATTAAGCAAGCAAGGCAAGTCTGTAGGCCAAGAACTCTCGAATGGCCAAGATACACAGAAAGGCAAGGTTTGTAGCAGACAAGCACGGCAAGTCTGTGGGTCGGATATTCAAGAGTGGCCAAGATACACAAAAAGGCAAGGTTTGCAAAGAGGAAATAACGTAACGCTATAGTCTAAGTTCCTAGCAGGGAGTGAGACAAGGTTTTATAGCACAACATGGTTTGCATTTATTAGACAAGGCAAGGTTGTCTTCAATAAGGAGTGATTATACAACAATGCAAGATCTATAAGTCAGAAAGTGAGTTCCAAATGGAAGACCAATTGAGAAGCAAGTTTGATGTTTCTATTTATAGTACATCATAAATAGTGACTAAGTAAAGTGATCAAGTTTGAGCATGAGAGGAGGCAATTACTGATCCGTGGAGAACTAGATCTCCAAGAGACGTGATTGGTGAATGTTTCCAAGTTGCTTATAGTTGATTGTAAGTTTATGTATTGTTCTATATTGTATGCATTCATCGTGTACTCTAGTTGGAATGCTTCAGCACTTTCAGTGAAAGTGAGAGAAGAATTCCAAGAGTTGTTCTTGAAAGAATTACAGAAAAGGGATGATTAGACCTAGCTACTTACCCTTTTCAGCACTAGTTCTTCTAGTGAAGAAGAAAGACGGATCTTATAGGATGTGCATTGACTACCAAGCACTCGATAAGATTGCTATTAGACATAGATATCCCATACCTAGGATTAATGATCTTTTAGACACTCTACATGGAGCCTTTGTATTTAGTACAATAGATTTCATATGTGGCTACCATCAGATTAGAGTAAGAGATCATGCTAAGACTCAGTTAATCCAGAGAAGACTCAGTTGTATCTTTCGAGGATAGAGTATCTATTGATGGGGTTCAGATGGATCCCAAGAAGGTTTTAGTTATGTTATTTTGGCCTACATCTCATGATGAGCGGCATTTACGATCATTTCTAGGACGTTCCAATTTTGATCTGAAATTCATTTTTTTTTATTCATCGATAGCAGTACCTATGATGAGCTTGCTTCAAGGCAAGGTTTCTTTGCATGGAAGCAAGAGTAGAAAGATAATTTTGATACTCTGAAACAAGTTGTTTCGGAGGTTCCAATACTCAAAGTGATAGATTCATAGATCCTCTTTGAGTCAGAGACAGATGCTAGTGGCATAAGCCATAGGGACAATTTTGAGTCAAGATGGCAGGCCAATGCATGAACAGGAATTGTATGCAGTGGTGTATTCATTTAGAGTCTAGAGACACTATCTTTATGGTGTAGACTTTAAGGTATACATAGATCACCATACACTTAAGTATTTTTGTAGTCAGCCAGATCTTTGAGGCAGTCAGGCTCGTTGGGCTGAGCTCATACAAGAGTTTCACATGGAAATCCTGTATAGAAGAGCAAAGAGAATATAGTTGATGATACATTATCACGGATAATGTATCAAATGAGCTTTACAGTTCTAGAAAGCTCATTGCTTCAAGAGATAAAGGAAGCACAGGTGGAAGATCCACATTCGAGCCATCAGTGATGACTCTATTATAGGAGACGGGACAGTTTCAGCTGTTCCTTCCCCTAGCAGAGTGAACAAGTCCATTTCGTCTTCCAATTTCTCATAGGAGAATGGAATCGTTGGACGGAAAGGAAAGCTTTGCATACCAGATTCCCGGGATTTGAGAAGAAAAGTCATGCATGATAGTTATGATGTGCCTTGTGCTGGACATCCAAGTGTTAACAACACAATACAGCTTGTAAGAAGAACCTTTTGGTGGCCTGGATAGCCAGAGATATCCACACTTAGGTTTAACAGGCTTTATGTGTCCACTCAACAAAGCAGAAAGGATAAAGACTCCACGTCTTTTGTATCCTTTACAGATTCTAGATCACAACTGGGATAGGGTATCCATGGACTTCATAGTCGGGTAACGCGGACCCAAAAGAAGTGGGATACTATCCTAATTGTGGTGCCAGATTGATGATCCATAGGGATCATGACTTCGGTCCATAGGGCTCAGTCTATACCCACACCGGAGACGATAGAAACTCCACACAGGGAACAGAGTGTTAGACATTGATCCACAGGGATCAGTGATCCATAGGTAGCGGAGTTGTTTATCCAGCATGTCTTCAGATTTCATGGGTTGTCGATATCCATAGTTTCAGATAGGGATGTCAGATTTACAAGACCAAGCGGGTCAACCACTTTTTAGAAGACATATTGAGGGCATATATGTCTGAGAGATAGACATATTGGGATAGTATTTGGCACTAGTTTCATTTCCTTTTGAGATGAATTATGGCATGAATACCAATGCTCTTAGTACCATAGGTATGTCACAGAAATGTCCTAGTGCTTTGGAGTTCTTCGCAAACGTCCAAGTAAATTTAGAAAATATAGCTAAAGCCAAGATGCAACAAGAAGTTGATAGGGCTAAAGAGTATGCTGATAGGAAAAGATCTCCTAGATCCTTAGAGGTAGGAGGTAGAGTCTTTCTTTAGGTACTAGCTAGATCTACTTCACTGTCCACAGGGAAGTGTAGTACGCTATCATCAAGGTTTTGTGGACCTTAGAAGATAGTTAAAAAGCTAAGTGAAGTTACATACCGATTAGATTTTCCTCCAGATTGAAGAGTTCATCCAGTGTTTCATCCAATGTTTTTAGGGAGGATAATCTAATAGAAGGTATTGTTTCTTTGCAAGAAAGTAAAAGCACTGATCATTCTCGAGACCGGATACTAGATCGAAGACAGAAACGATTTAGGAATCGTGTCGTTTAGGAGTATTTAGTAGCCTGGAGAGGATTACCACTTATTGACTCTACTTGGGAATCAGAAGATCTAGTTCGCCAGTACTTTCCCTCATTGATCATTGAGGACAATGATCTTTAGAAGGGGGAGAGAGTGTCAGACATTGATCTACAAGGATGAGTGCATGTGATCCACGGGGATCATTGATCCACAGGGATCATTGATCCACAGGGATCATTGATCCACAGGGATCAGCCCATTTGATCCACAGGGATCAATTCATGTGTGTGACGGACAAGGGCCAGCTAGCCAAGGTCCTAAGCTCGAGGGATACCCTAAGGTACTTTGGTAATAATGAGAATAAGTGTTGCATGATGGCCACATGTTCACACTAGACTATTCTAGGTCATTGCTATTTTTAGAGTACAAGAGGGTATATATGGATGGGAGGAGAGTCACACACACATCATTCAAGTCTCTTTCTAACACACCACACCATCTCCATAAGTGACTTATTCTTCCTTTTAGCAATCCCATTCTCTTGAGGTGTATATGGCACTATACACTGATGTTTTATCCCATGTTCATCCAAAAATCCATTAAAATGAGAAGACATGTATTCCCCCCCTCGACCAAAACGTAGGGTGCCTATTTTACATGTTGATAGATTTTTAACCGAAACCCAAAACTCTTTGAAGCACATGAATACTTCGGACTTTGCTTTCAGTTGATACACCCATGCATGCCTTGAAAATCATCGATAAAAGTCACAAAGTAAAGGTAGTTTCCAAAAGAGGGTGCGTGCATAGGGTCACAAACATCTTTAGAACAAGTTGAAATTTCTAAGTAGCTCAAACTGAACCATCTTTTGGGAATGGGGAACACTGCATTTTGCCCGAAATATATCCCTCACAAAAATGTTTACAATGTACCTCACGTCTGGATAGAGAGGAAACCATTTTCAATTTTTGTAAGTGTAGCAAACTAGCATTACTTAGATGACTAAAGCATGCATTACAAAGCCTTGCATTTGACATAGCTTGAGAATCTTGAACTACACATGCTAAATCATTCACAAATTTTCTATAATCTATGAGCTTATACAGCCCATGACCTAAAATGCACGAAGCAATAATAACATCACCATTTGATAGATCCTGAAGTGTACATCTATCATCAACAAATTTCACAACCAAGTCAATCTTGGCTAAGGTGAAATTGATAACATATTTTTCTTGATCCCTTGCACAAAAAAAAAAACCATCTGACAATGTGAAAGAACTACCATAAGTAGTAGTGACAATGATCTTACTAACTCCCATTAAATGATCAGAGGCGTTTTTAGTGCACTTGATAGTGTTCTCTATAGGGGTAGGCTCAAGTGAACTGAAGAAACTCCGCTATGAGGTAATATGCATGGTTGCCCCACTATGAAAGTAGTATTCCAACCTCTTTTTTCTTTGCCTCTTCAGTAGCCTATTTTGGACAACTCTTTATGACATTATAATTTCCATTATAATTTTCTTCTCAAAATTGTCCTCCCTTTTTTACTATGCAAAATTAGCTAATTTTTGTTTGCTAGTAGATGAGCTCCATTTACCTTTGACCTTCTGACTAGCTAAGGAAGCTTGATCTGCTACATGCATGATGGACATGTTGTGCCTGGACTAATCTTCCTCCAACAAAACAAAGACAAACTCCTCAAATTTTAATGCATTTGGATTGCCTTTCATCATCAACTGAAGAAGAAGCAAAACTTTGATATAAATCTCGAAGATCATTCATAACAATCTACAAAGTGAACTATCTTGGAAGAATTCATCAACAAAAATCAAATGCTCCTTCAAATCTTTGATCTTTTTTAAAAATGTATCCATAGAATCTCTTTCATTCATATGGTCACTCTCCAACTATTTTTGGAGGTAAGAAACATGAAATTCATTCATTGCCTGGTACAAAGTGATAAGTGTGTCCCAATATCCTTTGGTTTTTTTGCAAGAGAGAATATGCGCAATAATCACATATTTGACAAACAAGGCTATCAATGCATGTGCGTGACAATCTCTACCATCCCAAAAATGTTGACGTATAGAAGGTACAATATGAACCATAACACAAACAGGAACCTAAAGATCATCATCAAATCAAAGCGCAAGGCCAATATGAAGAGGTTGGAAGACTTACCTAAATCATCCAACCAAGCTCTAAGGAGATCACAAAGGGAGAGCAAGAAGCCAATCAGATATGGGTATGAAACTTCTTTAGTTACTAAACACTCCATTTATCTTGCTAAGGATTTATCATTTGAAGAACCTACTTTATATGAAGAAGAAAAGACCAAGGTAGAATGGAAGGAAGCTATGGATGAAGAAATAGAAGCACTCAAGGAAAATGATACTTGGGAACTAGTGCCAAAGAAGGAATCAATGAAGGTAATTGGTTCTAGATGGATTTACAAAATCAAGAGAAATTCAGATGGATCCGTAAACATGTATAAAGCTAGACTTGTGGCTAAGGGTTTTGCACAAACCCAAGAAATTGATTATGATGAAACTTTCTCACCTGTGGCCAAAATGCCAACCATCAGAGTATTGGTAAGTGTGGGTGCATCAAGGAATTGGAATATGTAGCAATTGGATGTGAAAAATGCATTTCTTAATGGCTAGATTTCAGAGGAGGTTTACATGGCTCAACCTCCTCGTTATGAAGACCCAAGTCCCAAGAAAGATAAATTATGTGTGCAAATTAAACAAAGCTCTTTATGGATTGAAGCAAGCACCTAGGGCATGGAATCATAGGTTGACTACCTATCTCCAAGATCAAGGATTCATCATGAACAAAGCAGATACTTCTCTGTTTGTCAAGAGATGTAATTCAGAGGTGATATACCTATGTGTGTATGTTGATGATATCATATTTACAGGTAGTGATGCCAATGGCATCAAACAAATCAAGAACCTAATGATGGAGGAGTTCAAAATCAGTGACATAGGATTTCTACAGTATTTTCTTGGACTTGAATTGGTCTACACAAATTCTAGAATTTATATTACTCAAAGAATGTATGTGCAGGACATGTTGAAGAAGTTCCACTTGGAGAATGCCAAGATAGCCAGCACCCCCATGGAGGTAAATAAAAAACTGAGTGCTCATGAAGGTGATTTGCTTGAAGACATTACAGGATACCAAAGCATAGTTGGAAGTTTGAACTATGCAACCTTGACAAGGATTGATATTGCTTATGGAGTAAGTGTTTTAAGTCAATTCATGCATAAACCTAGAGCACCTCATTTGGAAGCTGCCAAAAGTATTTTGAAGTATCTCAAGGGTACTCAAAATCAAGGTTTATACTTTCCATACACATCAGATTTGGATATCAAACTATACTCAGATGCAGATTGGGTAGGATGATAGGAGGAGTACTTCTGGTTATTTTTCTTTTGCAAGTGATAAGCCCATTTCATGGTCTTCCAAGAAACAACCCACTGTTGCTTTATCCTCAATTGAGGCTAAATACATGGGCTTAGCAAATGCTACACAAGAAGCCATATGGATCAGATTGTTATATGTATACTTGGGACTGCATTCTAACTCACCAATGATCCTTGGTATTAATACAAGTTATTTACATCTTGCAGCCAACCCTATTTATCGTATTAGGAACAAGCATATAGAAGTTCACTATCATTATGTGAGAGAAAAGCTCTTGAGCAAGGAGATTCAACTTGCTTATGTATCTACTAATATGCAGCTTGTAGATTTACTAACCAAAGCACTTGATGGTACTAAGATTTGTAGATTGAAGAACATGATTGGATTGCAAGATATACTTGAAGATCAATAATGATATGGAAACCAAATGTTTGGCTTGAGGGGTAGCTGTTGGTGCAATTCACCCCAACCTTCACCTTTGAGATATTGTAGAGAAATTCTATGGACATGTCTTGCTTCACTAATTGGTTCATGTGAACCACATCTTGTAATAGCTAGTCATTTATCCTTAGTAAAAGTCAATTACTTGAAGAATCTTTGTAAAAGCCACAACTTGTGGAAGTTAGGAGAAAATATAGCTACTAGTTCCTAATGAGAGAATATTGCCTACATTGTAGGAGTCACTTTATGAAGAGAGCCAAGAATTTGAATTTGAGTTCAAATTGTGAAGCAAGTGATAAAAACGACTTTTGGAAAAGTCACGGGACAATACTTCATCATTGACCCCATTTGACGAATCATTTTTGTAAGCTTGAGTACACACTCCATAGCTACTCAGCTATCATCATTATGCATCATCCTCTATACCAATGATCTTGTACAACATTGTGTTATAATACAAACTTGTCATTGATCAACTATGTCTACTCTCTTGCTATGATCTCTCAAAACAATCAACTTTGACTGAGCATATCTCACTGATTAATCCATCATTTTTCAAGTTCTAAAGCTTGCTAGAACCAACTTGCAGTCTTCTAAATGCTGATAAATTTTCAAGACACTTGGATCTACCATCCGGGATAAATCGCAATCGAAGCAGTCACTAGTCATTCTCTGCACATCTCCTGAAAAGTTGGGGGTGAGTCTAAGATTGCTAAATTGATTTCTCTGAGCATAGTTTGTTTAGTTGAATGATTTCACTTGCAAACATTAGCTTCCTAAGCTAATTTGATTCCTCTAAAAGGAATTTTCCTAATTGCTACTGTGCTGGGAGCACTGAGCTTAAGAACCAACAGGTGTGTGAATAAAAAATAACAAGTTTTTGACAACTTGTGATTTCTGAAGTTATTTGTTTTGGATCAATCATTACATTCATCAAGTCCAAAGTACATTTGTACATTATTGGTGTAATTTGGAAGCTAAGAGGGCCAACTACTCAACTCTGAAGTGTATCAAGACTGGTACCAAGCAGGTTTAGCAAGTACCACTTCATTTCTTGAAGTATCCATATCCATCTCTTCCAACATTAGCAACTCCATTCTTTTGAGGTGTATAAGGCACTGTACATTGATGTTTTATCTGAATTTCAGCCAAAAAATGCATTCAAATCAAAAGATATGTATCCCCCTCGATCAAAATGCAAGGTGCCCATTTTACAAGCTTATAGGTTTTCAGCCAAAACCAAGAACTATTTGAAAAAGTGAAACACTTCAGACTTTGCTTTCAGTGGATACACACATGCACGCCTTGAAAAGTCATCAATTAAAGTCAATGAGTAGCTCGAACTAAACCATCTTTTGGGAAGGAGGAATGCTACATTTTCCCCAAACTACATCATTGAGAAACATGTTTACAAGGCACCTCAAGTTTATGAAGAGAGGAAACCATTTCAAATTTATGTAGGCATAGCAAAATAGCATATCTCAGATGACTAAAATGCACATGCCAAAGCTTCGCATTTGACAAAGCTTGAGAATCTTGAACTGCACATGCTGAATCATTCAGACATTTTACATAATCTATGATCTTATGCAACCCATGACATAAAATTTCTAAAGCAATAATAATATCATCATTTGACAAATCATGAACTGTGCTTCTATCATCAACAAATTTCACAACTAATTCCATCTTGGCTAATGTTCAAATTGATAATAAAAAATTCTTAATCCCTTGCACAAACAAAGCTTCTCACAATGTGAAAGAACTACAATCAATATGTCACCATGAAGGAGATAAGGAAAAGAGCTCACACGGACACTCTCACAATCAAAGAGAAACACACACACACACACACACACAGATTGAGGCAAGGAAGAATGATCATCTTCTTCTTCTTCTATTACATAAAAGGAATGTACAAGGAAAGAACTTGGAGAAGTTTGTAGAAGGTAGAAAAGTGCGTTTCGAAGCGACGAAGTTTGCTCAAGCCAACCGGCACAAGACTCCAGCCCTTGAGCTTATGGAGACTCAAATAGACCTTATAAGCATGTGATAATTGCAAAGAAACACACTATGTACTTTGGAGCATCAAGGAGAATGAGTTGATACAAAACAGATAGGCTCGTGGGTCTACTAGCTCAAAAAACTTACTATCTATGGAAGAGACAATGAACTTCAAATGCCCATAGCCACCAGCGTAATTACAATTAGAAAAAATCCTTTTATGGGAGTGATACAAATAGTTTTGAGTGTGTATAATGCACAAAATTATGATGAATAAGCAAAATATGTTATAGGAATGAATGAGACATTCAACGGTGGTACTTCCTATTTTTCAGGAATATGCAGAGATTGATCCCGAGATAGAAAAACTCAAATTTCTCCCCATCTACTGAACCAAATGCTATGACAATTTATAAGCATAAACTAGACACTAATACCTTTCCAATGAGCCATCGTGCCCTCAATGTGAAGCTCTAGAGAGAGAGCACCAGCCTCTGCAAGATTACTGTTGGCAAGGAAGACGATGCAGAGAATTGAAGGAGCAAGACAATGATGGTCACAAGTGTATGTATATTGCTTCCATGTAATGTACAAGTGATTTCAAGTCTTTATACAGACTCTAGGAGTGTTCCCCAACTTCTACAAGTGAAACTTGAATTCAAATGAAGGTGGGAATGGTTGTTGGAGGGAATCAATTCACTTTCCTACAATCTATTCATAAGAAGCAATGAGTCTTCATGTGGTTGATCTTATAAATAATTGTTGTAGTCCCTTCTATTATAGCTTCAATTGTTATTGTTGAATTTGTGTCCACCTCTGCCTCTATTGGTGCCATATCCACCTCTTCCACTTCCTTTCTAGGTCTTCCCATTGAACCAACAATTTTGAGTGGTGTGGTTGGTCTTATCGCATATGGCACAAGCTTGAACATTCTAACCTTTGGTTTTGTCTTGCTTTGGTCCTTTCTTCTTCCCTTTCAAGTTGCTCTTGCTTGTAAAGTTGGCTTGAGAAGTCTCTTCTTCATCTTCTTCCTTCTTCTTGCCTTTCTGCTTCTTATCCTTCTTATCTGCATATAGAGCACTAGTTGAATTACCATGATAGGAGTTACCTTCCTTTATGCTATTGTTGGCTTCTTGATTGAAGAGTTGTCCAAGAAAGATGTTGAATTCTGGAGTTTGCACATCCATGATGAGATCATAAGACGTCGTGAAGGATTGCCATTGCTTATCACTTCGAATGCCGTTGAGAATTTGCCTCATGCCAACCTCTTCTTCAATCAACTCTCCAATGGATGCTAACTGATCCGCAACCTCCTTGACCTTGGTAACAAACTCTGTAATGGTTTGTTTAGGTGTCTTCTTCATTTGGTTGAACTCGTTCCAAAGATGATTCTTTCTTGCTTTGGTACTAGCAGAAAAGAAAGTCTCGAGGGCATCCCAAGTCTCTTGAGATGTCTTGCATCCTCTAATATGTGGTAATAGAAAGTCAAACATAGAGTTTAGTATGTACGACCTTGCTTGAGCATCCCTTGCGCACCAAAGTGTGAGCTTATCTGTTTCCTCTTGTGTAGGTCCTCCTTTGGATCTCGGAATAGGCATAACTTCACCACCTCCTACAATTCCATAAAGATTTCTACCTTGCAAATAGTCCTCCATTCTGATTTGCCAAGCCATGTAGTTGTGTCAATCAAGCTTCTCGATCATTGAGGGAAAGCCGTCACCCATCTTGATCTAGCTCTGATACCACTGAAAGAACTTGGAGAAGCTTGTAGAAGGTAGAAAAGTGCATTTCGAAGCGACGAAGTTTGGTCAAGCCAACCGGTGCAAGACCAGCCCTTGAGCTTATGGAGACTCAAATAGACCTTATAAGCATGTGATAACTGCAAAGAAACACACTATGTACTTTGGAGCATCAAGGAGAATTAGTCGATACAAAACAGATAGGTTCGCAGGTCGACTAGCTCAAAAAACTTACTATCTATGGAAGAGACAATGAACTTCAAATGCCCATAGCGACCAGCGTGATTACAATTAGAAAAAATCCTTTTATGGGAGTGATACACATAGGGTTGCGTGTGTAGAATGCACAAAAGTATAAGGAATGAGCAAAATATGCTATAGGAATGAATGAGACATTCACCAGTGGTACTTCCTATTTGTCAGGAATACGTAGAGATTGACCCCGAGATAGAAAAACTCAAATTTCTCCTAATCTACTGAACCACATGCTATGAAAATTTATACACATAAAGTAGACACTAATACATTTCCAATGAACTTTCTTGCACTCAATTTGAAGCTTTGACAAGAGAGCAGCAGCGTCTGCAAGATTAGTGTTGGCGAAGAAGATGATGCAGAGAATTGAAGGAGCAAGACAATGATGGTCACAAGTGTATGTATATTGCTTCCATGTTATGTACAAGTGATTTCAAGTCTTTACATAGACTCTGGGAGTGTTCCACGACTTCTACAAGTGAAATTTTAATTCAAATGAAGGTGGGAATGGTTGTTGGAGGGAATCAATTCACTTTCCTACAATCTAGGAAAAGTGAAGATCTAGTTTGATCTACTTTTAGGTGATTGATTGTTTGATTGAATGCAACTTCAACCACCACAAGTTCGTGAGATTTGGGCTCTATTTTTCTACCTTTAAATGTGTAAAGCTTAAGGCTTTTACAATGGTAAATGAACCATCAAAAAGCTCTAAAAAAAATACAATAAATGAGCATATGAAAAAGAACTCTCCAATGGATATTCTTTCGATGCGATAGCCTTAGTGTAAGCTTGATGTTCCAACAAGAATGACCTAAAACAACAATACAACAAGTGCAACATACAAAGAATAGTACATAAGGAAAATCCTAATGTCTAAGAATGCATGAACTCGCAAGAAACAAATGTGCCATCACTCTCGATAGATAAGTCTAGTAAAGTTCAATGAAGTATCCTTGTCATATACCAGCGTAACCATTATACATTCCAGAGAAAATTAAAAGTGATACATGTCATCCTAGATCATCACATGTTGAGCTTGATATCTCAACATAATAGTAGTCAGAATGATCTTACAAACTCTAATATACAAGATAACAAGAGTTGTTAGTTCATGTGACAGTATTCCCTATAGGACAGGCTCAAGTGAACCAAAGAAACTATGCTTTGAGGTAATATGTTTGGTTACCCACTCTCAAAGTACCAATCATCTAAGTCTACTGCAAAAATACACTTTTCAAGAGGAGATGGGTCATAACTGCACACATTATTGAATACCCATTCTTCATGCTGCACAAGCTTAGCAAACTCTATTTTAGGTGTAGTGGCCTTTGCAACAACTATTCCAGCATCTTTTTTCTTTGCATCTTTTGCAACCACTTTTTGACAACTCTTTATGATATGATCATTTCCTTTACACTATTTGCAAAACAGTTTCTCCTTTTCTATTTTCTTCTTGTCTTTATCTTCCTTTTTTACTCTATAGAATTAGCAGATTTCTCCTTATTAGAGGATGAGCTCCATTTACCTTTTACCTTCTCACTAGATCAGAAAGCTTGATTTACTACATGCATGAAAGACGTGTATATCCTTGAATGATCTTCTTGCAACAAAATAGAGGCTGAATCCTCAAATATTAAGGAATTTGGATTGCTTTCATCTTCAACCGAAGAGTAGAAGCAAAAATCTCACATGAATTTGGAAGATCATTTACAAAACTCTGCATAACTGAATTGCCTTGCAAGACTTCATTAGCAAAAATCAACTGCTCCTTCAAATCTTTGATCTTTGTCAAAAAATTATCCATAAAATCTCCTTCATTCATACGGTCACTCTCCAATTTTTTTTAGAGGTAAGCAACACGAGCCTGAAGAGAAGTAGAAGTAGATTTTGTATTTAAGAGAAAGAGAAATTAGTTAATATTTATGATAGAAAGTAATATTTTCAATTCTTAAAGTTATAATTTGATGAGATATTTATTGGGAGAAGCCTTTCACCACCAACCTCGCTTTGTACCTATCAATGGAACCATCTAAATTTCTTTTAATTTTGTGAACCCACTTATATCCGATCACCTTCATGCCCAATTATGGTTCTCATCAAGTGCCTTGAGATCTTCCTTCATTGCCTCTTGCCATTCCTTGCAATCCTTAGTTTCTTCATAACTAGTCAGTTCTTTGTGCTTTATTACATGAGTCATGTATGCATGATGCTTTGCAATGAATTTATGATATGTTAACCTTTGAACTAGACATCTTACTCTTGGGGACCTTCTTTCACTTCCTTTAGGTGTGTTTGCCATCTTCTTTCTTTGTTTTGCCACTCCTAGAGTTTGAATTTCTTCTATCTCTTCATCTTCCAACATGCTATGGTCCACATAGCTTCCTTCTTCAAATGAAATCTTCTCTTTGCCTTTGACTTTGTTTTCTTCATAGATGGTCTCTCTTTCCCTACTTCCACTCCATGGTGAGGGTTTTCTTGTGTTCTATATGTTAGTTGGACCACTTTAATCCATGCTTTCTTCAACTCTAATATCATTCTTCTTATTTGTCTCACCCACCTCTTCAACCTGCAATGGACTCATGCATGCATACCAAGGCTTTGAATCATAAAAGAGAACATCCCTAATTACCCTCAGCTCCTTGGTGATGGGATTATAGCATTTATACCCCTTTTATTCCATAGAATATCCCAACAAGATACACCGTTCAAATTTGGCATCTAACTTTGACCTCAACTCTTGAGGTACATGTACATACAAATATACAACCAAAAATTCTAAGATTTGAAATGCAAGTTCTTCTTCAACTCCATGCTTCCTCAAGGGTTAAATGATGTATATCTGATTTAGGAAATCTATTCATGATGTATGTGGCTATATATGTAGCCTCTTTGTAATAACAATGTGGCATATTCATTTTGTCGAGCATACATCTTATTACATGTGCTATGTGTCTACTCTTTCTCTCTACTACCCCATTTTGTTGAGGGGTATACCTGTATGTAAATTGTCTTTTGATGCCATTGAATTAAAAAAATTCATAAAATTCATGAGAGAAGTACTCTCCCCCTGCATCGGATCTCAAAGCTTTGATAAACTTGCCAGACTCCTTCTCCACCTATGCCTTGAATTGCTTGAAGTAGTGAAATACATTTGATTTGTTCCTAATGCAATACAACCACACTTTTCTTGAAACATCATCAATGAAGGTTATAAAATACCTATCTCTAGCAAGGGATGCTTCTCTTGTTGGACCCAAACATCCATGTGAATGAGGTCTATAACATTTGCACTCACATATGTACTCTTCTTGAAGGGCAGTCTTGATTGTTTTCCTTATTGGCAAGCTACAAAAATTTCATGCAACATTTTAGATGTAAAACTTGGTAGGCTTCTTACCAAAATCCTCCTTTGCATGTGCTTAAGCTTTTGTATGCTGATTTGACCTATTTGTTTATGCCATAGGTCCAACTTTCATATCCTCTTGTCTCCATATGTGACATACATTGAATGGTGTGGCTAATTTATGTCCCGTGATCATTCTCCCTTGCTTCTTTCCCTTTGCTATGAGCTTGAAAACTGCCCTCCGATGCTCAAAAAAACATCCTCTTTCATTGAAACTAACTTGATAGACTTTTTCTACCATTTGGCTTACTAAAATCAAGTTTCTGGTAATAGTAGGGACATGTAATACTCATATAAGCAATTTTTCCCTTTGATTTCCTTCCAAACTGATATCTCCCATATGTTGAATGGTATGCTCTAATTTTTCACTTGTTGCCACATGTCCTTGATGTCGTGGGACTTGCAAGTTACTAAAAAGATCCTTTTGACATGACATGTGATTGCTACATCCACTATCTACATACCATACGCCTTCACTAGCTTGACTTGTATCTTCACCATACCTCATGGCAAGTAAATAATCATTCCCTTGGTTGGATGATGTGTTTGCATAGTTACCTTGCCCTCTATATTTGTTGTTTCTGCTTTGATTCCTTGCTCTTTGAGATTTATGATAACATTCATTTGCAAAATGACCCCTCTTACCACATACAAAGCATTCATTTGAAGTGGGTTGTCCTCTTCCACCAAATCTTCCACCTCTTCTTCTATTTGTTTCTCATCCACCTCTTTTATATGCATTTTTGTGTTGTTCTTGATCTCCTTGGTTACTTTGATGTCTTCCTCTTCCTCTTGTAGCACCTTGATTGTTTCTTCCTCTTCCTCTACTTGCATACAATAATTGCTCTTGGCTATCCTTGGCATCATGACCACCAAGGTTCATCTCCTCTATCACCATGAGAGTGATTAGTTGATCAAAATCAGGAAGAGAGTCCCTTACATACAGTGAAGTTGTGAATTCCCTCTATTTCTCATCATCCCTTAGTCCATTTAGGGTATGGGTGACAAGATCATCATCATCTAGGGCACAATTGATTGACCCCAGTGCATCAGTAAGCTCTTTAACCTTTAATATGTAATCATTAGAAACTTGAGAGGGAACTTTCCTAAGAGTATTTAGCTCATTCTTGAGTTGAATTTTTCTAGATTTTGTGGAGGTTGAGTACAATCTCCCCAAGCACTCCCTCACCTTCTTTGATGTATCCAAATCTTGAATATGTCCTATCATGGAGTTCTTGATATGTTGAGATAAAATAATAATGACTCTTTTGTCCCTTTTATCCCACTCTCTGACTACTCTTCTCTAGCCATTGGTTGGATTTAACTCATCCATATAGGGTTTTGGCTTTCCACCACTCAAAGTTCCCACAAACCTTCCCCCATCAAAGAATTGCTTATTCTAAATCACCATGGTTGGTAGTTTCCCTTTTCAAGCTTCTCAATCTAAGGATTGAGATCTGGCATGGTGCCTTATAGCTCTTTTGAACCTCCCCATTGATGCAATGAAGTTGAAAAAGATGGATTTTACCTCAAAAAATAGAGCTACTCCTCTTGATGAAGTTTCATCTTTGATACGATGACTTGTTTGCTTCCTGATGTGCCCGTTCTTTGCTTCTTTCCTTCAAGCTTTGATGAGGTATTTACTTCAATTCAACAGCTCCTTCTCTTCTCTTTGATACTCCACTTATATCCGTGATACCACAATGTGAGGATAAACACTCCTATGTGCACAACAAAAGCAAATGAGCCCTCCTAGGATCATGAAATTTCTCAGACATAGGCTCAATATTTTATGCGTTTCTCTGAGTACATGTAAAGAATGATAATGAAAATTTTCAAGATAAAATTAGACTTAAAGATTTTTCCAATGAGAGTAAAATCACTCCATTTGGATACTAGGTGATGCTTGAACCACTACAACACCTCACATAACATAATCTCTTCATAGAGTATTGGCCAACTACAGAGACATTGTTCTTGAGATTTCTTTGTACTTGTGCATGTACTGATTGTGAGACTTAAAATGCAAAGTAGAACTTATATGCTTTCCAACAAGACAAAATCATTTCAAATGGATTTGGGATGAAGGAGAAACAACAATTACAAGATCAAGGGGTTTATATTGATCATCTAGAGAGAGAGTAGTATGTAAAAGTGGAATGTTTGCAAAATATGCATAGAACAACTAGTAGGGGGTGTGCTTAAGAAAGGGGGCATCTTGGGCACCTATTTCCATGAGTCTAAGTCACATTACAACCCATTGGAGGCTTAAAAGGTCACATACCAACCTCTTTAACCAATCAAGAGCATATACATGTCAAAAGGTGAGGTCCAATCACATCAAGAGGTGACCAAAATCTTCTCTAATCAAGTTATTTCCATTATAGACTTGATTTGATGCCTCCAACGCATGGAAAGCATCCTTCTTTGATTGTGGACCATGTGGAAGGTTGAATTTGGGGCATGTTCCCACTCTCTTGAGTTTGAAATACATAACTTTCAAAAATTTTGAGTAGCTCAAACTAAAGCATCTTTTGGGAAGGAGGAGTGCTACATGTTCCCCAAAATAAATAATTTAAAAACATGTTTACAAGGCACCTTGATTTTGGTGAGAAAGGACACCATTTCAAATTTCTATAGCTGTAGAAAACTAGCATAATTCAGGTGATTAAAGTATGCATGCCAAAGCTTTGAATTTGACATAGCTTGATAATCTTGAACTTCACATGCTGAATCATTCACATATTCTACATAATCTATGAGCTTATATAGCCAAGCACATAAAATTCCTAAAGCAATAATAATATCAGCATTTGACAAATCATGAACTATACATCTATCATCAAAAAATTTCACAAGTAAGTCGATCTTCTCTAATGTTGAAATTGATAACAGATTTTTCTTGATCCCTTGCACAAACAAAGCCTCTAACAATGTGAAAGAGCTATGATCAATAGTAGTCAGAATTATCTTACAAAATCTCATTACAAGATAACAGGAGTTGTTAGTGCATGTGACAGTATTCCCTATAGGGGTAGGCTTAAGTGAACTAAAGAAACTATGCTCTGAGGTAACCTGTTTGGTTGCCCATTGTCAAAGTACCAATCATCTAAGTCTACTATAGACATAAAATTTTCTTGAGGATATGGTTCATAACTGCACACATTAGTAAACACCCATTCTTCATTCTGCAAAAGTTTAGGAGACTCTATTTTAGGTGTAGAGGCATGTACAACAACCATTCTGGCATCTTTTTGCTTTGCCTCTTTTGCAGCCAATTTTCGACAACTCTTTATGATATGATCATCTCTGTGACAATATTTACAAAACAATTTCTACTTTTCTATTTTCTTCTTGCCTTTATTTTCTTTTTATTATTCTACAAAATTACAAAATTGGTCATTACTAGTGGATGATCTCCATTTACCTTTGCCCTTCTCACTAGCTAAGAAAGCTTGATTTACTACATGCATGATGGACCTGTATAGCCTTCAATGATCTTCCTACAACAAAAATAGAGACTAAGTCCTCAAATATTAAGGCATTTAGATTGCCTCTTGTCATCAACCAAAGAGTAGAAGCAAAAATCTCATATGAATATGGAAGATCATTCAAAACAGTCTGCATAAGTGAACTATCCTGCAAGATTTCATTAGCAAAAATCAACTGAAAGACATGGTTAGGACCTATACATCATGTGCAATGGTATGCTAGGGTTTAGCTTGGATCCTCAAAAGGAAGTAAGCCCAAAGCTTTGCACAAATCTTGAAACATCTCCCTAGGTAGAGCCTTTGTGAAAGGAGCTGCAATGTCCTCTTGCATGGGCCTATATGCCAAAGTCATCTCTCCAGTAGAGAACCTCTCCCTGACATGATGATAATGCACCTCAATGTGCTTAGTGCGAGCATAGAACACAAGGTTCCTTACAATTGTCAATGTGCTCTAACTATCAGTGAAGATGGTTGTTGTTGGGGCTTCACTCACTAATTAGGCATGAAGACATGAAGACATATGGGGAAAGAATAAGTACAAAGAGCTATAGAAGAAATCTAAGTGATTTCATAATTATATGAATGTTAGTTGGAAGTTAAGAGTTTTCTGGTGTAGATTTTGCTGATCTTCTAAGAGCTAGACCTCATAGTATAGTGTAAAGCTTTTTATCAATGATAGCTCATTTTGAAGCTATCATCCTTAACTAACATCAACCAAAAGATCTTTGCAAAATGGGATGTGTGCTCAAGGAAATAATCTTAATAGTGAAGGCATGTCAAATCAATGAAGGTAACTTTCAAATTTCAAACAGTGTATCTTTTGAAGACATTTCACGATATTTATAAGTTATTACTTGAAAGTTTTGCTTGGAATGTGATGATTACTATATGTAAGAACTTCTACTAATCATTAAGCACAAGAATCTTTTAAATCCAATTGCTTTTTTGCTTCTTGAAGATAGTAACAAACTTATCGATGGTGCAAAAACTCCGCCACCTCTCAAAGATAAAAGGAAAATAGGTCACAAATTCACTAAAGAAGCACTTGAGCAAATTCAGTTAGGAAAAGATGGTTTCCTTAGTGAGAAAGAGAAGAATGTATTCTCCCATATGATATTCAAGCATGGAAAGGTCTTTTCTTTCAATGCCCAGGAAATTGGATGTGTAGATCCGTCTATGGTGAGACCTATGGTAATTTTCATGATACCACATGTACCTTGGAATCTTTGATCAATTCCGGTACCAAAAGCTCACATTTCAAAGCTAATTGACCTGTTGAATGAAGAGATTAGAATGCGGATTCTTGAGCCATCAAGTGCTCCCTATTCTAACCATTGGTTCATAGTACCAAAGAAAAACAGGTCATTGAGATTTATTCAGGATCTACAGCCAGTAAATAAGGTGACAATTAGAAATATGGGAACTAGCCCTATCATGGATGAGTACGCAGAAGCCTTTGTATGAAGATCTATTTATTCAATGGGAAATTTGCACTCTAGGTATGACCAATTCTAGCTAGCTCTCGTGAATCGCGACTTGATGACTATGAGGATACCACTTGGGTTCGTGCGCATGTGCACTTTGCCACGAGGCACCACGAACTCGGTGGCACATATGATGAATGGTACGCATAAGGTGCTTAGGGATTTTATTCCACATCTGACCATGCCATTCATTGATGATGTCCCTATTAAAGGTTGTGAGGAAAAAGATAAAGATGAGACTCTTGACGAGGAGAGATGTCAGAAATTTGTTAAAAATCACATAAATGATTGCAAATCCATTCTCAGTTGGCTCAAAGATGTTCATTTGACATTGTCTACAAAAAAATTAGTATTTGGAGTGCAAGAGGTATTGATTGTAGGAAGTCTATGTGGTCCTAAAGGAAGAAAGCCGTGCCGGAAGAAACTAGATGCCATTCAACACATGAAAGAGGTCTGCTCCTCAATAATTGAGGTGAGGAGATTTCTTCGGGCACGTGTTTTCTACGTTGTGTGGACTCCTCATTTTGCCCATGTTGCAAACCCACTCTATCAATTGCTTCGAAAAGGGCAAAGATTTCAATGGAAGGATATCCATACTTAAATTGTGAGAAATTAAAGAAAGCACTTGCAGAAGCACCGCTGCTTAGAAAAGTGGATTATAGTGACAATAAACAAATTTACATCACCATAGATACGAGTCCGACGGGTATAGGCTGGGCGATTGGCCAAGAGGATAATGAGGGAAAAAGGTATGCAATTTGATTTGGAGCAAAGGTACTAAATTTTTGCCAGAGAGGTTACCCTCAGATTAACTGAGAGCTTTGAGGAATAGTGACCGTATTAAAGAATGATAAAGAAAACATGATTGGGGTGAATGTGGTGGTGGAAACAAACTGTTTTCCATTGTTGGGAATGACAGTGAACTGTTCCACTGTAGAGATCACCATGTTAAGATGGACAACGTACATTAAGTCGCTAAACCCCAAGTTTGTTAGGCTTGGACTTTTATGGTCACATGTACATACTTCGAGCTTAGATGAAGCATCTACTTGACTGAATAGGAAAGAAACTACTCATCAGATTGAAAAGCTTTGGACTTGTATTGAATCTTCAAGAGAAGGAACTCAAAGTAGCTTAGAAGTGGAAAATAAAATAGGAGGAAAGAAGAGAAACCTTATGATGCTCAAATAGGGATAACAAAAAGATTCAATGAAGATGAATATGAAAATGAGTGGAAGGAAATTGGAAGATACTTAAGCATAAAGTCTCCTGATCCTAGTTGGAGCAAAGAAAAGTTTCATACCATTCGGAGAAAGTCAAGCAATTACTTCCTAAAAGATGGACTACTTTAGAAGCAAAAGACTGGAATAGGTAAGATACCTTAGTGAGTTGTAGGTTGCAATGAAACAAAAGGTAAGATTATGTGTGAAATGTATAGCTCACTATGGGTCGGACATAAGGGCTTTCAAGGGACTTATGAAAAGATAAGGGAAAAATACTAGTGGCCTGGGATGTATGTAGATGTCTAGAAATATGTAGCCACTTGTAAACCTTGCCAGGTGTACTCGAATGTTAGACACAGAGATGAGTTGCATCTGAAGTATCCTCTTAATATCCATTATAAGTTGGTTTTCGATCTCATTACAATGCCATTGGGGGTGCAACAGATGAGGTATATTGTGCTGGCAAGAGAGGACTTAACAAATCATGTTGAAGGAAGAGCTCAGAGGACAAAAACTATGAGCAATGTATGGAAGTTTCTACTAGAAGACGTGTTTAGTAGATTTGGCTATGTCAAGAAACTAGTCGTCGACAGAGGTGAGCTTGATGCTCAGGACGCCAAAGACTTCTTTGAAAAATATGGGATTCAGCTATCACTCAGCATTGCTTACAATCTTGAAGCCAATGGGAAAATTGAGTGCGGACATCCTCCAATTATTAAAGCTTTGGCTAAGGCTTGTGAGGGAAAGATAAAGAATTGGGCAAAATACCTTCCCTTTGCCCTATGGGCAGACAAGATGACATGCACTAGGACTATTGGATATATGCCAATAGAACTAATGTATTGTCAAAAACCTATTTTGCCGATGGATTCACATGCTCTAGCATGGACTCCTTTGCCTTGGGAAGATGAAATGTCAAGAGAAGATCTTCTAGCAGTGTGGATTCTTCAATTAGGGAAAGGAAGAAATATGATAGAAGAGGTTGCATTTAATCTCATAGCATCTAGAGAGAGAAATAAGGTTGCATTTGACAAGTCCCATAGATTAACAACTAAAAACTTGAATGAAGGAGATTGGGTACTTGTCTATGATAGCTCATTGGATACGCAATATGAAGCCCAAAGAAAACTGGTAAAGAGATGGTTTTGTCCCTATGTGATATGTAAAGTATTCGACAATGGTACATACTCGCTCACGGAACTGGATGGAACCAAGTTAAAGGAATTGATTGCTAGAAAGGGAGTTAAGCTCTTTAAAAGAAGAGAGAATGAGGATTATGAGAGGGTGATAAATGAAGAGGAAGAAGAAGATGAAGAAATTGATGAGCCTACAGAAGAGATTCAAGATGGAGAAGTGAGATAAATAAAAATGGAAATTACAGAATATAAATATGTGCATATGTAAATCTCAAAAGTATAAATAAATAAGAAGAGTAACTAAATATGAAATAATAAAGGAATTATTGTATATTGAATAATTAAATTCTATAAACATGAATGCATAATGGTGTACATAAATAAAGATTACATGCATGATCATTTCTAATGTGTCTTTCTTCCAGGTGCAGCTCTAGTTACACATAAAGAATTGTGATTCAACTATGGAAAGGAACTTTTTTGATGAGGTGGAGACATCATCTCAGAGGAATTCAGCTCGAGATAGGAATGCAAATTTAAAATCAGCTAGAAATAGAGCTTTGACTCAAATTAGGAATGCATCTTCAGAACAATCTTCAGACGATGCTTTTATTTTTTAGTACTTACTTCGTGCACCTATAGATCCTTTTGCATAGAGAACAATGACTGAGGAAAGGCCACTAGCTAGAGTAGCTTCAAACTATATTAGGGATACACATCCAATGTGGCCTAGGTCTAGACCTATAGATGAGGCCAGAAATAGAGAACTAGCTCGAGCTAGGAATGTGCCTCTGGACCCATCCACGTACTACACTTTCTTGTCTACCTATATGTTCCCTATCCCTGCAGATATTGAAGAAGAAAAAGCAAGATTCCATATGCGAATATATCATGAAATGATTCGAGAACAATGTGAAGATGAATCGTTAAGTGAAGAAGAGATTGATGCCTATATTGATGATTACTTACTTTTCGATTCGGTGGACCAAAATTGGTATACATGCATCCATAAGAGTTAAAATTGAATAAGACCAAAGGATTATGAGTTAGGATTCAGTGTTTGCTACTGTAAATAAATAAGGGTGAATAGTGTCTTCTAAACTTGTGATCTAAGATGTGTATATATGTGTGTTTCATAATCATGTTTTGCTTCAGCTTTCAGCTTCAAAGAACAGGTTTATAAGAGAATAGGACAAAGAGAGTAAATTGTACATAATGGAATAAAGTATCTAATGGTTCTCATTGAGCTCTTTTTTGAAGAAATAGGAATCAAATCAATAAATGGAAGATAGCGACTCAGAATGAAGAAAGAAAAGGTGATTGGAAAACAAGTTCAAGTGGCTTCTGACTTCATAATGGTGAGATGTTACTGCTTCAGTTTTCTTTTCACTTGTATATATGTGTATATATGTATATATGTCCATATGAAAAGACTTCATGATTTGGGCATATAACACGTAAGAAATGCATAGATAAGAAAATTAAGTAGACCAAAGATCTCGTACGACTATTGAGTTTACATATGATGTATAAGGACTGTGATTACGTGAGTAGGATTAGAAAGTGGACTAGAACTTTCGGGAATAGGACTTAGGAAGGTGAAGTGAAATCCTAAACTAAGTACCTGTATATACTAGTGTTTATGAACACTTGATGAGTGAGACACTTTGACTTCTGCTTTTGATCTCTCGTCTGATCTGACCTTCAAACAGATTATGTCTCAGGGAAAGACGTCATACACCAGCCAACTATCTCTGTGTATGTGTATGTGTTGTTGGGCATTGTGAGGAGCTACTAGGTGGATGGGACTACCTTGGTTGAGTGATTAGGGCCATGAGCTGATGCTAGTTGTGTCATAAGGCCTGACCTACATGTTTTCATGCACTCATAGGGGTCGATAGGCAGGCAGAGTCACTCTCACCAAGTGGTTAGAGCCACGAATTGACATTGATTTTGCATGAGGCTGACATTGTGCATTGTGTGCTATGTCGGGTCGGTAGATGGGTGGGCTAAACCTTGCCAGGTGGGTCAGGTCCACAAGTTGCATCTGATTTCGGCATAGGCCGACATGTGTAGAAAAAGAATAAATAAATAAAACTAAAAATAAAAATATGAAGGCTGAGCTGTGATGAAGAATTAAAGTAAAGAAAAACAAAATAAAAGTAAAAGAAAAATAAGAAAAAGGTCTGGTGGGGGTTTGGACAATGGGAGATCAATAGGGAAGCCAGAGGAAGTTTCATAAATCGAGGTAGTAATAGCTAGTATATGCATATGCTTAGGATGGGCTACTAGATCAAGCCAGGTCGAGTTAACAAGAGGGCTAAGAAGTTTTCAATTCACTCATGTGATTTTTAGTTTAAATGCATTAGTGTATCTTGATGTGTTGTATACGATGCTTGTCTCTATTTTCTTTTCTTGATTTATGCAAATTTTAATTCATTTTCAGATTTTGTGCAAATAATTGAATTCTCTTTAAGTTGTGTTTATATACCATGACTACTTAATTCTCGCTTGTGTTTATTGATATGTATGCAGGTTGGCACATCCGGAGGATGCACACGTTTAGAGGGGGTGGATGTCGTCCTGATCCAAAATCAAGTCTTGGAAATCAAAAATCATTTAAGGTACATATGAGTCAACTCTAATGATTATTCATGAAGCTCTTGCAAGTTGAATTGGACGGCTGGATGGATGGAAGTAAAAAGACATGGATTGAAAATCGGGCTTGAGTATATGCCGTGACATTGAATGGTTAAGGTAGACTCCTGCATTGGAACTCTTGTTGCGTTGGGGATCACTTTATGAATAAGTTGTTCTTTTTCATGTCATTTCGTGATATTTGCACCTTGATGCATTCATTCATGATGATTGCAATCTTGCCATATATATGATGTTATTTTAGAATCATACGAAAGTCTCAGAAATATTTTGAGCTATAATAGATTTGAGACATCACTATGGGATTCAGATAGCAGAGGGGTTTGGTATATCGAAGGATTGTCTGGATGTATGCCTATCATGATAGTCGTGGTTGTTTAAGTACCTCTTCAACAATTATCCTTTGACGTGGGTAAGTCTGGAGCAAGCTTAAGATCAATCAATAATTTTCTTGATCCATACTACTCTAACCTGTAAGTATTCCTCCCATCTATTTTGTATTCTGTAAATCTCTACTTTTGTTTTGAGCTTAGCCACAAATGCGAACAAGAAATATGGAAGTCATTAATGATCTAGAAAATACGAAGGTGATGCATGGATGTGTGTCTATCATCAAGATCGTGGGTGTTCATGTGTGCTACATCAAAGGTTATATATTCTGGAAGGGATTTTTTTTCAAGAATAGAAGACAACCCCGAAAGTTGTGGGACCTCGAAGAGAAGAAGCGTGAAGGGAGAGCTCCTTCACGTGGCGACTTCGCGGCAGATGTTTCATTCTCCCCTTGGTAGGAAGAAAAAGAGAAGTGCTCTCTCATTTTTTAGTTTTCTTTTTTTTTTTTTTTTTTTTAGCAGGCTTCTGCTCTGTGGCTTCTTCGAGAAGAAGGGGTTTATGCTCATAGAAGGTTATTACGAACGGAAAAATGATGTGACTATCGAAACAGAAGGGCTACAGTGCGGGAAAATCAAGTCTACTGTTTGTTTGCTCCTTCCTCGATGATATGAGAAGCTAGAAAGGGAGAACAACACGAGGAAAGCTGAAGCTAGAAGCAGGAAGCTTGCTACTTTGATATACTCTTAGGGAAGTTCAGACAGTTAGGAGAAAGAGGGAGTTCGCATGAGGAAAACATGTGGGAAGCATGGGATAAGTGAGGAACATGAAGCTAAAAGCATCTGCACCTGCTATTTGTTCTACCGGAGGAGTCTATGATATTCTGTAATAACTTTCGTATCCACCTAATGTTGCCTGTTGAAGGAAGTTAGTGTTACAAGAGAAGATTAGAAATATATTGCTCTGATAGGTTAACGAAATACTGCTTTTGCACTACTTACCGGGTATGATAGATCCAGCGATCTTTTTTTGACCAAAGCGTGCATGCCAAAGCTTTGCATCTGACATAGTCTGAGAATATTCAACTGCACATGCTCAATCATTCATAGATTTTGCATAATCTATGAGCTTATACACCCATGAAATAAAATTCTAGAATCAATAATAACATTGCCATTTGATAGATCATGAACTATATATCTCTCGTCAACAAATTTCACAACCAAGTGGGCCTTTTCTAATGATGAAACTGTTAAAAAACTTTCCTTGATCACTGCCACAAACAAAGCATCTAGAAATGTGAAAGAACTACCATCAGTAATATTCAAAATGATCTTACCAACTCCCATTACTAGATAAGTCGAGTTGTTAGTGCATGTGATATTATTCCCTATGGGGGTAGGCACAACCAAATTGAAGAAACTACATTGCGAGGTAATATGTTTGGTTGTCCCACTATCAAAGTACCAAACGTCTACGTCTACGTCTACTATAGACATACACTATTCATGAGAGGCTCATAACTGCAAACAATAGTAAACACCCATTCTTCATTCCGCACAAGATTAGTAGAGTCTATTTTAGGTGTACAAGCCTCCACAACAACCATTCAAGCCTCTTGTTTCTTTGCCTCTTTTGCAACTTGTTTTGGACAACTCTTTATGACATGATCATTTCCTTTATAGTATATTCAAAAAAAAAATCTACCTTTCTTTTTCCTTCTCGTCTTTGTCTTCTTTTTTCTACTATGCAGAATTAGCAAATTTTTGTTTAGTAATAGATAAGCTCCATTTACCTTTGCCCTTCTAACTAGCTAAGAAAGCTTGATCTGCTACATGCATGCTAGACGTGTTCTGCCTGGAATGGTCTTCCTGCAACAAAACAGAGACAAACTCCTCAAATGTTAAGGCATTTGGATTGCCTTTCATCATCAATCAAAGAGTAGAAGCAAAACTCTGATATGAATCTGAAAGACCATGCAACATAGTCTGCACAAGTGAATTGTCTAGCCAGTTCCATCTTCAAAGCTTCCATTAATGTGGCTTCTAAAATGAACTCCGGAGCATGTGAAAGAGAGACACAAAGAAATTGTGATGAGAAAGAGCTTTTGAATGCAAGGGTGAGAGAAGAGTGTGTTGGATTGATAGAGGGAAAGAGACCGAGTTTGTGACTATGAGAGAATGAGCCGTGTCAGTCCCTAACATGTGGCTTTGGCATAAAAGGATGGTACATTGTCATGGGTTGATCTCGTATAATGTTTATATGGTATCAAATACTTATCTCAAAACTTGTAAAGGCTACAAGTATTAGGTATTTAAGTTTTCATTTCTTGATATTTTTCTTATACCTCTTGTTCTTGTCTTTTGCTTTCATGGTAACTAAGACTATTTTTTAGGCCAATCTTTCCTACACTCATGTATATTTTGGTGCAGTTACTTGTGCAATTTAGTACTCGAAATAAAATTCAAAGGGCACAAAATATATGATTGCATGTTTTCTTTGTCTACCTAGCCCTATGCATGGGTTGTGGAAAAAACAATGGTGGCTTGTAGCTGTATCATAATTCCTTGGGCTTCTAGATCTATAACCCCTTGAAATTGGTTAAGAGTGTTTCTTTTCTTGTCAACCCTTTATCATTATTCATATTGCTCTTTGAAGATGAATGCGGATTGAAGGGACACATTGATGTCCAATTATGGATGATTGCATTGGTATGGGGGCCACATGCAACATGGATAGAGATGCTATTGTGCCTTTCATTCTCTTATGTTTCTACAATGCTTGGGGGGGGGGGGGGGGAGGGCTTTTAATTACATCAAATAGTTGAGAGTTCTTGGGAAGGGATGACTTTACTGCCATAAGATAATTGAGAGCAATCTTTCTAAATCCGTGATAGAAGGAAAAATGGAAGTCCTTCTTGCCACTATTGATGACAAACTGATTTCTACTTAGCGAAATATATCAGAGAGTATGAGGTCTCCAAAGGTTCCACAATGCAATTTTCATCTCGTAACAGGAACCAAGGAGGACCTCCATGTATCCCACCTTGAGGAAAATTCAAAAATATGTGGGGTAAATCCTCCACCTTTCCATAGATAGTACAAAGTCCATTACTAATTCCACACTTTTTAGCTTTGTACCCACTCCATATTCCGTTATTAATAATCAACCATGAAGGTGGGATTATTTAATGTTCCTGGGAAAGGACCATAAGCACAAAAATCTATGCCTCCAGTGAGCACAATTCCATTGGAAAGACCATTGATCTTATACATGATTTTGATGAAAAAACCTTTTTGTTTTTTTGTACTCATTAAGCAGTTCTTTGCCAATTTTAGCAGCATCTTCAGGCTTGGCACTCGTACACAATTGAATTGCTTCTACAACAAGTACTTGTGATGTAACAACACCTATTTACAAGAAGAGAAAATATTATTCAAGCAAATAACTACATCATATTGGAGCATCTCACCACTTGAATTTGTGTTTAGTAACACCTATTTTACACTTCTTCCCTAGAGAGAGCCATCTAGTCCAAATAGATTCCTAGAGGAAAAAAAATCAAAATACCCAAATTGGTGAGAGTTAAGAGAACAAACCTTTTTGAAAGCCATACAAGCTAACTAGAATCTATAGCTGAGAGAGCTTTCAATAGGGACAAATGAGTGAGGAGATAATAAAATATTCCACAAGGAATGATTTTTCCAAGCTTTATAGTCTTTTAAATGAAACCTAGAAATGCTTCTCTTAACCGGGCAAGCCCAAACATCATCCGATTTAATAGGCCTACAAATCCATTAAGCAGCTGGATTGTTGGCCATCTTCATAGGACAATGAATACCTGAAACCCCTTCCTTTTTAGGAAGATAGCACGTCTCCTAAGAAACCTTAGGAAGCCTATTAACCTGTGAGTTACCTCCCCAAAAAAATTTCCTAGGTAAAGAAATAACATGAAAGAAATGTTTCTTGGAACAAAGCTAGCAAGCCAAAACATAAGTCATAAAAGGCAAGATATAGTGGTTAAGAAAAAAATTATATGAGATAGAGAGCTTTGGCAGGCATACCATTTAAAGATTGTATCATGAAGTGTGTTCATAAACCAATCCCACCATTGATTGAAAGATATATGAAATCGCATAGGAATACCAAACAATCTGAACACTTCCCCACATCTTAGGATCCCACACCCTTTTTCTTTACCATAGGTAGGAGCCACATTATTAGAGGCTTTAAAGGTAGTCATTTTATGGTTAACGTGAGAGCCACTAGCCAAGCAGAAGGTATTCAAACAATTCAAAAAACACTGATCAAAAGAATCATTAGCAAGCATCAACATACTAGTATCATTAGTAGGCATTTGTAGACCCAAGGGAGAGAAGGAGTTAGGGATATTGAAGCGTTTTAGGAGATTATTCGACATACCATCCTTAACAAGCCAGCCAAGGGCATCACTAGCAATAGCAAAAATCAAAGGGGCAAGGAAGGAGCCTTTTCTTATGTACCTTATGATTAAAAGAAGGTTTGGAGAGGGAACCATTGATAGAGATCCTAGAAAGTGCATCACCAAAGAGGACGATCACAAATTAGTGAACTTTTACCTCGACCAATGACATGAAGTGACTAGAGAACAAAGTCGGGCTGAATCCTATCATAGGCACTTTCAAAGTCAACTTTGTACTCAATACCTTCCCAAAGGGTTTAATAGCATCCAAGATGAATCTCCCTTTCATAAAACCTTTCTTACCAACAAGGATGATATCCTTCATGATAGGACTAAACCTTCTAGCAAGCGTGTAAACAAAAATCTTATAAATAGTCATCCAACAAGATATATGTCTCTAGCTATTGAGATCTTCTTTAGGTCCTCTTTTATGCACCAACTTAATCACTCTAATATTGATTTCCATAAGGAGAGTCCAATTGCTTCCTTCCAAATCAAGAGAATGTAAGGAGTGTTAGGCCGCCAGATTGGCACAATGTAACTTATATATTTTCATATACTGCACGCACCGAAAGAGCATAGCAAAGTGATGTAACCCTCTTATTCATTAATGAAGAGACATTACGTGGTTCTCTGGTGTGAGAGGAGACGGGATCACCAGACTGTTTTTCTGGGCGATTTGCGACCTTGCGAAGACATCGTATTGCAGAGTTTGCATATATCTGAGTACGGTTAAGTCTGTTCTTATTGAATTGCTATAAACTATTACTGCACAGTATTACTATCGTAACATGAATAGATCTGCTCGATTATGTGATTGAACGACTGTGCGATAAGTTAATGTGTGATGATACCGTAAATGGAAGATTATAATTGTGTAACAGAAGTAATGATTGAGCGTATAATTCCTGTTTGGGTAATTAGTTAATTGGGAAAATCAGAAAAAGGGCCTCTGCATTATCAGACCCCTACCATCCCCAAGAACCCATAAAGAGATTAAAAGCGGATCTACTGACAGACCCTTTTAACACTGGTGCCGTCTGTGGGAAGATGGCAATAGATTGAGAATATTTAGTAAAGTTAGAGCAGTGCGTAAGGCAAGCGGTGCAGAGGTGATATATGCCGGTTACTCGGTCCGGCGAGTCTTATCGGAAGTATAGAAGAGACCAGCATCCCTGGGCAGTTCCAAATCTATTAGGGACACCCCCAGGTGGTAGAAGTGCAGGCCATTTAAGCCTAGTTGTCGAAGGATCAGAGCCAGTTAGCAGTGATTCCGGTGCCAGTTCGGTGACACATGATGAGATTCCGGTAGATTCCGGTATGATTTCGGTTCGTTCTGAAGAGGGTGTAGTGATTTCAGGGTGTACAAAGACACAATGCATAGTTCATCCGACGTTATCTGGTCAGGATTCGACTATTTTTGGTGATAAAGTTGTGTTGCCAAGTGAGACGGTTTTCGGTGAAAAGATAACCTGGTGTGGTGAAAGTTCGATAATTTCCGGTGGGAGTGCGGTGCCATTTAGTGGGAGTCTGAAGTTTTTCGGTGATACTACAGTACTACGTGGTGGATCCTTGTTACGTTCACCACTGTTCAGGGCAAGCTTGCCTACTTTTGATACTAAAGGTGAGGACAAACTATTTGATTTGGAGATAAGTAAGAGATTCAACGCCATTTTCGAGCCGGAAGGTGAGCAATCTGATAATACAGATTTTGAAGGTCCTCTCCCCTTTCTGGACACAATGCTCGATAGGGTGGCGGGAACGAGATGTATTCATTTCTGGATGGCGATAGTGGCTATAACTAGGTGAGGATGGCAGAACAGGACATACCTAAAACAAATTTTATCACAAACTGGGGTGTTTATGCTTGTACGGTAATGTGGTTTGGGTTAAGGAATGCTCCAAGTACGTTTCAATGATGTATGCAAGAAGTTTTTTCACCCTACTTGATAACTTTTATGCAAGTATATTTGGATGACTTTTCCTTATTTGGTAAGACTTCGGCCCACCAGTATCATTTATGGTGCTGCTTTGAAAAATGTCACGAATATCGATTATGCTTGAACCCGACAAAGTCTGTTTTTGCGGTCTCTTGTGGCAAACTACTCGGACATATTATCTCTGCACAAGGGATACAAGTTGATCTAGATAAAGTTGCAGCCGTGTTGGAGGCACCAGTCCCTACGACACTGAAAGAAGTTATGCGTTTCTTGGGCCAAATCCGGTGGCATGGCAGACATTTATGGTGGTTAGCTCATTTAGCAACATCGCTCAATCAGCTTATGACTAGTGCTCCGCGGTAGTATGATTTGACATCGGAGTGCCAAAATGCATTTGATCGTTTAAAGGTGTTATTGACAGAGGCCCCAATTTTACAACCACCTGATTGGGACCGTCCGTTCCATGTCTTTGTGGATGCATCGGACATAGCTATTGGTAGTGTACTCATGCAGCAAACTGACAAATGGTTCGGCCTGTATATATGCAAGTCGCCAATTAGCCCCTGCTGAAAGAAACTACTCAATGACCAAAAGAGAATGTCTCGAGTTGGTGTACTTTGTGAAGAAGTTTCGCCATTATTTGTTGGGCCGCAAGGGTTCTATTATTATAGGAATTCAACTATGAAGTTATTCATCGACCCGACATAGCACATGCCTTGGCAGATTTTCTATCTCGGTTGGATTCCGGTGAAGCTCTAGTGGGGGTTGATGACACTACACCAGCATTTACGCTACTGAGCCAACTATTCAAGAATCCACAGAACCTCTTGTTCCCCCTACATACTACGATACGATACTAACGTTTCTAATTGACGGGTGTCTTCCTCCTCATACTTACCCTGCTCTGTGGTGGAAATTTGTAGTTTACAGTCGAAGATTCTGGTTGATTTTAGGTCAACTGTACTATCTGGATCATACTGGTGTTTTACTTCGATGTATCCCACCACATGAAGCAAAATCGGTTATTGCTATGGCTCATTCATTACCCTCAGGTGGACATTTCGCAGATGATCTTACTCACCGTAAAGTTCTTCAAAGTGGGCTTTGCTGGCCTACCATGTACAAAGATGTGACTCAGTTTGTGCAGTAGTGTGATACCTATCAACGGTCTGGACAACCATTACAGCGGCACTTCTTTCCCCTTCAACCTGTCTTACCGCTGGAACCCTTTCAGAAGTGGGGTCTAGATTTTATTGGTCCAATAACACCCCCAACTACTTTCACCAATAGCCGCTATATCTTGACTTGTACCGATTATGCCACTCGATGGGCGGAGGCTTGGGCATTACGGTCGGCCACAGTAGTTTCAGTGGCTAAATGCCTGATGAAGGACGTTTTTCCTCATTATGGGTTGCCTCTAGAAATCGTTATGGACCAAGGTAGACACTTTGCTAACCACTTAATGCAAGTATTGACCGAGACATTTTAGATTGTCCACAAATTCAGCTCGCCTTATTATCCCTGTGCCAATGGTCTGGCGGAGAGTACCAATAAGACTTTGTTGACTATGCTCCGTAAATTGCTTTTGGAATGTCCGGGAACGTTGGGACCAGTTACTACCTGCAGTTTTGTGGGCTTATCACACTACGTACAAGGTAGCTACTGGCATGACCCCGTTCAAACTAGCTTATGGATTGGAAGCTATTGCACCAATGGAAGTAGTAGTGCCGAGTCTACATGTTGCCTTATCTTAGAAACTGCTACCGGAAGAATCCTTACCATTCCGGCTGGATACACTCAGATCATTGGATGAACAGTGCTGGGAAAGTTTTCTAGTACTTCAAGAAGTTCAGCTTTGTCAAGCTCATACCCACGATCGTTTCCTCAAGATCCCTGTGTTTTCGGCAGGGCAACTAGTGTTATTCTACAATGCTAAAGCAAATCGGTCTGCTGGGAAATTTAAATTACGGTGGTTCAGTCCATACCAAATTATTGAGCAAGTGGGACTCGCTACTATTAGGTTGGCCACCTTAACCGGAGTTCCCCTTCCAAAAGTGATTAATGGATCTAAGCTTCGCCCCTATCAGCAATCGGCCGATAACCAATGACGTGTACCTTGTCTTTTTCGCGTGTCATTTGTTTATTTCTTTTCTCGCATTTCGATTGACCACTGACCGTAATCTCCTCGTTATGCTATCTAAATATGATTAATCGCCACCCTGTGTTACTGTTGTTGTTTGTCCATGCATGCCAAAATTATGAAGGGTATCATTTCAATACCGTACGATGATTAGGGTTTTCGATCGCTTCATGATGCCCGTGTGTCTACTTAACCTTGTTTCTTTCACTGCTAATCGTTATTGCATTTGTGTGCTTGTGCATGTTCATTGTCGTCTATATTCTTGTGCTCACTTGTGCGCGCCATGGAAGCTTTAGCGAACGTCGCTACTTTCTGTGCAGGACTCACTCCTGAAGTAAGTGAGTACTTGGGCACTCGCGGTTTGTTGAATTTCACTGAATTGCCTTGGCATTCAGTGGAATGTCAGCCATTTTATGTGCAAATTATTGCTACCATCGCCTCTACACCTGCTACAGAGCAGTGTACCATTGCCTACTTCCCATCCCGCGTTGTTATCACTTTAGCTTCGTTTGCTGAAGCTTTCCGCCTCCCTATGGAAGGATTGGAGAATGGTCCACTCCTTCCTGTAGCCACCATGAAAGAGTTGTTTCCTCAGCACTCATCTAATGAGTATGCCATTTTGTGTAGACCCGAACCAGAGCGCATTGCTCTGCAGTTTTTAGTTGCTATTTTGAATTTGCAAAAATGTACTTATGCTATCTCGCGTCCCTTCTATTCGATGATAGACATGGCTTCTCGCGAGTCTGTCAATTTTGCTTCTTTTTATTTCCGGCGCATTCACCTCTTCTTCCCCATATCCTCACTTTTCTCTTTCCAGTAATCCAAGATGCGCAACCGCCTCCAAACGCTCTCATCTTGCTCCATGAAGAATCTACTCAAGTGCTCGAGGATGCAGAGGATGACGATGAGGATCTCTTTCAACTTCTTCACCGGAAACGTAGACATATAAGTCCTTCTGAGAGCCAGGTGCAGGGATCAAAGGCTGGCAATGAAGAAGAAGTCTTCCATGACACCGCTACATCGATTCATGTCGAATCTTGCGATCATTCTTCTCCAAATAAGCAACAGGAACAAGATGCCCACACTGAAGACTCTGACGAAGTTTCTTCTCGGGAGGATTCTCATCTGCAGAATCAACATTCGATGACGGATATTGCTACTGGCATTCTTAACGACGTGATTGCTATGATTGACGCCGTCATCGACAAGGTTGAGGCATCAAAGCAGAATATCACCGGCCTCATTGTGACGCCAATTATTCCACCTCCTCCACCCATGAACACTATAGAGCCCATTGTCCCAGTCGAGCCTATTGTTCCCGATGCACCCACTACTTCCTCATCTTCTCCCAATTACTCTCCACCACCTTCCCCTCACCTATTATCAGCCTCTTCCTCCCAGCCACTTCCTCCTCTTACTCTTCCGGCTCCAATGCTTAATGAATTAGAATCGATGGGTCGACTCTTAATCCAATTTTCTCAGCAGTTACCTATGCAAATGAAGCAGGCAACCGATAATATTCGACATGAATTACAGCACAAAGTGGATATTTTAGAAGCAGATATTGCCCCATTACAAGAAGAAGCAAATGCAGTTAAGGCAAAAAACCATGCTTTGTAGGTTCAACTCTAGCAACTTCAAGCTCGACTTACAGAGCAAGATAATCTTATTGCTCAAAGAGATGCAGCATTGGCTGAGTTAAAAGCCAAGGATGTTTTGTTAACTGCTCGTGATGAAGAAATCAAGGAATTAAATCAGTTGGTACAGGATAAGGAGGATGCTTGGATTGCTCTCGGAAAACTTTTAGAAGAAACTCGTGTTGAGCTTGATGAGGTCGTGCAGAGAGGACAAGAAATGGCTAATTTGGCTAAGCAGACTATTGCCGAATTACAAACAGCCTCTGCCGATCTTTTCCAGGCGAATACTACTCTCAAAGCACAGACGAGTCTGACCATTCAACTTAAGAAGGAATTAGCAGGGATTATGAAAGAAAGGGATGCATATTATAGGACAATTCAATATCAAGCTCAGGAATTGGAACGCAGAAAGCCGAAAGATTGTCTCGAATTGATGTGCAAATTGCGGATGTGAAGCAGTAGCGAGATGCTGCATTAGCTAATGATTTCTATTTACAAGAAGCATTTTTGCAGACCCAAACTAATGCTCTATTCAGTTAGGTTATTTAGGCGAGTTCAGTACGCACTGATGCATAGCTGGTGGAGCCGGAAACGTTAAAACTGATGTTGGATTCATTAAAACAAAAAATTACCAGAACCTTCAAATTAGCTAGAACCATGTATATCCAAGGCATCATAGATGAGCCTTAATTTTGTTTATTTTTTGGGTTGAAGTCCACCGTGCGTGCTAGTGTTAGGCCACCAGATTGGCACAATGTAACTTATATATATTCATATACTGCACACACCGAAAGGGCGTAGCGAAGTGATGTAACCCTTTTATTCATTAATGAAGAGACATTACGTGGTTCTCCGGTGCGAGAGGAGACGAGATCA
Source organism: Ceratopteris richardii (assembly GCA_020310875.1). Lineage (NCBI taxonomy): Eukaryota > Viridiplantae > Streptophyta > Polypodiopsida > Polypodiales > Pteridaceae > Ceratopteris > Ceratopteris richardii. The sequence goes on from CM035416.1 coordinate 180,870,854, forward strand.
CCAGACTGTTTGTCTGGGGCGATTTGCGACCTTGCGGAGACATCGTATTGCAGAGTTTGCATATATCTGAGTACGGTTAAGTCTGTTCTTATTGAATTGTCGTAAACTATTACTCCACAGTATTACTGTCGTAACATGAATAGATCTGCTCGATTATGTGATTGAACGACTGTGCAATAAGTTAATGTGTGATGATACCATAAATGGAAGATTATAACTGTGTAACAGAAGTAATGACTGAGCGTATAATTATTGTTTGGGTAATTAGTTAATTGGGAAAATCAGAAAAAGGGCCTCGGCATTGTTAGACCCCTACCATCCCCAAGAACTTGAAAAGAGATTAAAAGCGGATCTACTGACAAACCCTTTTAACAAGAGTCAAGAAATCTTAAGTTCCAAAAGAAAACAAAACTCATTTGGGACCAAAAGAGTTTTAGGGTTTCAATTCATTGATGGTTTCTTTAACCTCATGAATATAAAGGGGAAAGTCCAATAAGTGAGCCAGGCTTTTAGGAACCATTTTCTTCCCTTTAAGAGCAATACAAGCCCTACCCCTTTAGATATCCTCCCCATCTTGGAAGAGCTAGAAAAATTATTCATAAATAAGTTGGTAGCCTCTTGCAAATTCTCCTCAACATTGATAGCAACAATACCTTACATTTTCATCAACATAATTTTGAAATCCTTTTTTTTTCTTTTTTTCATCAAAGAGAGCATACTTTTTTGGCTTTATCAAGAATTTTCAAGAGAATGTACTTCAAGATATTTTTTCTAGCCCAAAAATCTCTTGAAGAAGAAAGAATTCCATTGCCCTCAAGATACTCTTCATTACTTTAATATGTACTGGAGAGCCAAGCTCCTCTCATGATTATTAGGGTTAGTCAAAAGGGAAGACTAGAGAGAGTTGATTTCCCTAGCAATACACATTCTTCTATTGGCCCCAATTTGTTTGGAGAGCTTTTTAGAGTGGACGAAGAGAACCTAAATATCTTTATCAAAACTTATCCAATAGCTAAACTGGGGAGTACCAAAAGAGAAGTGGTAGGTAAAGATACTCTTAATTTTCTCAACAAGACAAGGGAGTTTGAGGAGGGAGGCATCCATGTGAGGTCATTTATATCTAAAGCTAGGAAAATTACTATTTAGTTGAACTAAAAGGGGCTTGTGATCAGAGATCACCAAAGAAGATTCAAGATTACTAGAAACATTCTAGAAACTTTTAAAGATAAGAAATATTACTCTAACATCTATTAAGCCTAGTAGAATGGTGGGAAATGCCCTTTTTGCTATTGTTTCAAAAGAATCCTGAACTTTGGGAGATGTCAACATGATCATGGGTAGTGAAAAGGTTGAACCATTTTAATCTTTCTAAGGAACCTATAGGACACCATTTTTTTCAAGATGATCATGAGGGGAAGTAACCATATTCAAGTGACTGAGCACCAGAAGGGGGCCATCAAGAGCTTTAATCTCTTCCTAGCATATGGTTCTTTTAGAGGAACAATTAGAGGCATAGACACTAAGTATAGTACAATTAAGGGACCAATCAAGGATGTTCAAAACTCTCTAGAGAGAGAGAAGTTATAAGCACAAGAATTAACAAGATGGATGATATCATTACTTAATCAGAAGTTCATTTCCACTACTTTTGAGCTCTTGCAAACATAAGATATCAAGATGAAGAGACACATTGGACATCCACTTAGCAATGAACTTGGCCCTAATAGTATCTAAAACACCCTTACTATTATAAGATATCAGCTTAAACAAATCCATGTTGAAAACAAATTGGAAGGGAGGATCAACTAACCATAGAATAATTAGAAACAAAATCCAGTCTGTTACTCTTTATAATTCTTGGAACGTTTGGTCATGGACACAAAAGCCCTTTGAGGATCTTACCTCTTAGTTTAAATATTAGTGTGCATAGAGGAATATCCCTAATCACATTGCATCATAGTGACATCTTTATGACTAGGGTCATTTTGAATGATTTCATTAATCTTAGACTAATCATACAAATTAAGTTCTATAAAGAAGACAACATCAACATGTAACCTAATTTCTAGAAACAAAGTTATTAGAAGAAGAAATAGAGTTTTGACCATCCAACAGCTTTATTTATTTATAAATAAGTCGAAGCATTCATATCAAAGTCATCAAGAGAATTTCGGATTGAAAAAGGTTTATAAACTTCTTCTAGAAGGACATCATAAGTATTAACCCACTCACTAGCTTTCTTCTTCTAGTTTTTAAGCTAGCCCTTTTCAGACCTGTAGAGGGGTGAATATGGAATAGAAGTTCTAGAGACAGAACCACAGGATGTAGGAGAAGACACAAGTAGGTCCAAAGGGAAGCACCCAGATTCACAAAGTGAAGATGATCTTGACCAAGTATTTGTGGCAAGAACATTGTTCTTGAGCAAGATCTTACAAAAGGGAAAAGCAAGTAAGGATAACCATTTAGCTAATACCAAGAATCATTTTGGAAATTTTCATCTTCAAAAGATATGTATGCACCTTTCATAAGGATCCAAGAACTCAAATGCTCAAGAGTTATAGATGTCCATATCTATGCAATGTGAGTTATCCCTTATATCACTAGAATCTGATGAACGGTACAAGTATGGCCTACGTATGTTTGTAAATGTCTTAGCTCGGGTATGTACTCTCATCCTTAGAGCATCATGTCAAACCAAAAGACATTCATACAAGGATTGCATATTTTAGATATGACCAAGCTCGAAGAAATTCCCCAAATGCTACTCATCAAGGAGCAACTAGATTACGGTGTGATAGACATGATCCCTTCAAGACCCATATTGTTATTATAAGTCTTGTTTTTGCAAGCACGCTTCAACCTCATCAAGTTTCTGATTGTTTGAGGGAGTCATATGAAGGTTATGTGGATCCCCATGACCATGCCATTGAATTCAAGCCAATTTTTCGAGTAGAGGAAGTAGATTTCTCTTTACTCACTTTGAGTCCTTTGTCTTACACTCAGAGGATCTGCTCTAGCTTGGTTCAACTAATTTGCATAGAAGAATTTAGTAACTTGAATAGATCACTCAAAGAATTCAGAAGTGAATCCTCAAAAAGAGGATTGAGGCATGATTTGTTGATCCACGTATTCAAATAATCAGGTTTGAAGTCCATACAATTAGCAATGCGATGGTTTAAGAAATACATTATGGGATATCCACCTCGTGAATTACCCTCCGAAGAAAAGATGGTCTTTTTGTTCATGGATGGGTTCACCGGTAGTGAATTGCATAGCTTACTCTATATCAGACGACCATTGGACAAGTGCCTTAGGGAATGCATTGACCTAGAAGATAATCTAGCCAAAGATTGGGAGATCTCTTTAATTCTCAAAAAATAAATATCACTACTAGTATGCAATAATATAATTTATTACATAATCTTGCTAAGAAAATAGCAAAACACTTGTACATTTCTCTTAAAGAACTCATCATGACAGATTTCCGCAAACCAATTATTTTACTAGTCATAGAGGTGATCATTCATTCAATCTACGTCCTAGACAACATCAGGATTATGGTAATAGGCCATTACCTAATAGAGGGAACCTCCAATACTATAAAACTAGGAAAAAAAATGATCAATCACTCAACAAAAGAGTGTCATTATCATAGACGTCCAATATACTAGTAGCCTAGTGGGCGAAGACCAAATGGTTATGAAAACCCTTCAAAATATCAATAAAATCTACCACACTATCAAAAATATCAATTGCAACTATCTCATCCAAACCTAGCCATCCAAGCATGTACATCTCTAGAATATAAAAACAACAACTACAATGGGAACTACCAAGGAGGATTCAAATACAGAAAGGACTACATCAACTATACAGAAGAGCATGATGATTCTCTTCTGATTATGAACATGACTTCAAAACCAAGTACAAAATTAAGCAAGGAAATTCAACTAGCATATGTATCAACCAACATGCAATGTGCAGATTTGTTAACCAAAGCATTGGATGGAACAAAAATTTGCAGGTTCAAATCAATGATTGGATTGCAGGATATACATGAAGACTGAAGAATGAAGACCAAGCCAAAATGTTTGGCTTGAGGGGGAGCTGTTGGTGCAATCCACAAGCCTACACATTTGGCTTAAAGACCATACACATATGGAGAAGCATGGGAACCAATGCTAGAAGATAATTACCAATTTACTCTTTGTAAAAGTCATATTTGACTTAGAATCTTTGTAACCACCTCCCCAAGGGACTGGTGGATTTTATTAGATGTAAAGCATCAATCAATTAGAGAGAATATCTCCTAGGATGTAGGAGCATGATTATAGAGAGCCAAAGTTTGAATTCAAATTCAAAATTTGAACTCAACCTCTATAAAAGATCAACTCAAAACGTCATGGATAGAAGAGTCACTTTCCGAGCTTCTCATTCTCATTTCTGAGTGTGTGTGAGGCCTACACTCTAGACCACACCTTTCTACACCATTAGGCAATGATATTCATGCCTATGGCATTGTACAACAGTGTTCATTAATACATATATCTACATTCTTCATTTCTGAGTTCTATGTCATAGTAGCTGAAAGTCTGTCAACTTGTGGAGATCCTATCTCACTGATTTCTCCACCAACTTCAAAGATCTATAACTTGTTGGAACCAGCTAAACGTGGTCTACATGCTATCAAAATTGGAAGGATTTCTATTCAGCCATTTCAGAGAAAAGTGTGTCGAAGTGATCACTGGATGAAGTCTACGACAGTCCTAAAATATTGGGGGTAAAGGTTTACTTGCTAAATTGATTTCTCTGAGCATAGTTAATCTTTTTTAGTGATTTCACTTGGAATAGATAGCTTGCTAAGCTAATTAGATACTCCTAAAAGGAAGTTTTCCAATTCATACTATGCTGGTCATACTGAGCAAAAGTTACAACAGGTGTCTAGCCAAAAATAGAAGGTTTTCTTGAAGACTTGAAGTTCAAAGTTGTCTGTTTTGATTCAACTCTTTCATACATCATTTCCAAAGTACATATGCCATTTTATGGTGTCATTGGAAAGCTAAAAGGGTCCACTTATCAACTCTGAAGCATCAAAGGGCTGGTACAAAGCAGGATTTGGCAGTACCTACTCATCATCTTGAAGTGTCCATCCATCTTCCCAACATTGTGGTCCCCCCTCCAAAGAAAGTTTCTACAGATTCTTTCCAATATGCTAAGCTCTTGATTCTTCAGTCTCCAATAGGAGAGAAAGTAAATGGTTGACAAGATGAGGAAGGTATTAATTACCATGGCGTGTCCCGTGAGGTTTATTTGCATGCCCTTCCAATATGCCAGCTTATTCTCTAATTTGGAAAGGACCGAATTCCAAGACTGCTCCATCGAGACACCAAAGCCCATAGGAATACCAAGTAGGTGGAAGACCAAACCCTTGGGGATAATTTGCCAAGCGTGATCAACCAGCAGTTGGGGTGTGGCTCCAAAGATGGATCTGAAAGTGGTTTTTGAGTGGTTTATTTTGGAGCGGGACACCTCACAGAATTTGTCAAGGCACCACCAAAATGTTTGAATGCTAATCACATCATTATGCACAAATGCATTCATGTCATCTCTAGAGAGCTTCATGATCATCTAAACATGGTTGAGAGGTAGAGAGAGACCCTTTATATGTCCCATTTCCATGTGATGTTGCACAAGATAATTGACCATTGATATTTATTTATGTCGACGTGTTCCCAGCAATGTAGCAATCATCTTAGTGATTTTTTTACTACAATCGAAGTCTTTAAGAGATTGGAGAACAAAGTCCCATTTTAGCTTTTTGTAGGCTTTGTCGAAGTTGATTTTAAGGAATACCAATTCTTGCTCGATCTCTTTAGCAAAATAGAGACCTTCCCAAATGTCAATAATAGGTTCTAGTATTGATCTACCCTTGATGAATCCTTTTTGATCCTCACTAAGCCAGCTCTTCAAGTGGTAAGAAATCATGTTGACAATTACTTTTGCAATTGTACCCAGTTTGAAGCATCATGATCAAGTGCCAGTTCTCAATCCTATTCTTGTTACCTTTGTTATGGAAAAGCTTGATGACACCTTTGTTTAGGCATTCAAGAAGCATAGCTAAATCCAACACCTCTTGCCAAACCAAGTGAAACGCAGTGGCCACCACCTATCTGAAAGACTTGAAAAACTCATTTATGAGGCCATCAAGACCCAAGCTTTTCCCATTGGGGAGTGTATCGATAACTTTCAGAATCTCATTATTTGAAATGGGTGCATCAAGGAGAGACTTTAGATTATGTGATATTCTTGAGGGAGAGACTCTTGAGATGGTCACCATGCAATCCTACCTGTGGGGAGAAAGGGGTGTCAAAACCCCCAGCAGTTGAGTGAAATGGTTAGCAATAATAGGATTGTTTTCTTCTTCTATTTTGCATTGGACCCAATTGCCACCAATCAAGAGGGGAGAGTAGTCTCTTGTTTGCTTCCTCTTGAGGTTGCGACACATCTCTTTAATTGGTTTATCGGCCTAACCTTCCCACCAATCTTTAAAATATACTTGCAGGTTTTTCCTTTGAGTTTCTTCTTCGTATCTCAGCATGCCTATGATTTTTTGTAATCCTGTCTGGTATTGGTAATTCCCTTTGTTCACTTCCTCAAGATGCAAGAGCCTTTGATGGAGCTTCTCTCTCCACCTAAGCCAAACATTACAAAGCATCTTATGAGTCCTTACCAAAATTTGACGAGTCTTCTCAATCGCAACCCTTCATCCTTTTGTTAGTGAGGCTTCATTGACAAATGCCGAGTTCCAAATCAAGGTTATTTCTTTATGGACTATGGGAAGCGAGAAAGACATTGGGAAAGCATGAAATCAAGGTGCTTTCCTGAGTTTGGCAATCAGTTTGAAAGTGAGAAAAAAGGGTAGTGGTTCAATATGGTGAGGTCAATGTGTTGGCAGATGTCAGGTTGACCCCACTGATGGATCATGTTCTGTGCAATATAGCTTCTATCGAGTCTTGCTTTCCTCAATTCATCCCCAAATTGGAGGTTTGACCAAGAGAATCCATTCTTATCTTTAATCTCCACTAGGTCCATGTGGAGCTTGATTTTGTCCCACATATCTTTCTCCTGACCGTCAATGGTACACTCCCTCTTATCCCACCGGTCTGAAGGGTCCTCCACCATATTGAATTCCCCACAAAGCATCACTTTGTGGGATAGTGATTCCAAAGAGACCCATGTGTCAATCCTCTCCAACACCCTGTTTGGGGCATACATGGAGACCAAAGTGAACTGGAGGGGGCCCCCAAAGGAGGCACTGATCCAGCAATGTTTTTTATCCTCGTAGGAGTTGACTAGTCTACCAAACCAAAAGTTATTTATTCCAATAGCTATGCCATGGGCCCCTCTAGGTTGTGAAGTGGTAACCTAGACATGTGTCAAAGAGATGCATTTGAGTTGTTTTTGAAAGTCCTCTCCATCCATTTTAATCTCTTGAATATAGATGACATCTAGATTTAGGCTATCATCTTGAAACTACAGGCCAATAATAGTCGCTCTTGAGGGGTCAGTCAACCCCCTCACATTGAATGATATGATAATCATTATTGAAGGTTACCTTCTTTGCGGAGAGGGACCTTGTCTTTTTCATCTTGGTTTTGTTTTTTCCTCAAAGTCGAGGGATCCTAACACATATCTTACCCTTAAGGGGGATCTTCCAAGGCATATCCAATGGTTGTTTCCCCTTATGAGACACCTTCTGTGGGAGTGCATTTACCATTTTTTCCAGGAGTGTTGATCCAATGATGGAGCTCTCACTATCCAGGTTGTCTTTTTTGCTAGTAGTGAAACCATCCTCTTTACTAATGGTATAGCCCTCTTGATTATCTTCTTTTTTTGTGCAATTCTCTAGGGTTGTACCTTCTGTTTCTACTTCATAGAGATTCCCTCCTCAAAAGTCCAACTCATTGATCTCCTTTTCCAGGTTGTAGTACAAGTTATTTAGAGGAGAGTTTATTGATCAATTCAATGAACCACACATCCAAGTCTCACTAGTCCAATATGATGCACAATGATAGGTTTATCCATTGCATGAAAAACATAAGATGTCTATCATTGGACTAGAAGATCCTTATGTTGAAAATCTGCTGTTGGGAGTGCAGAGGACCAAGGTTCAGCTAGGAAGTAGACCTCAAAGAAGAGGAAGTATGTAAACAAAAGTGTGTGCGAGGATAAGTGATATTGATCCATATTTTTTCAAATAATCGAATATAAAATGTCAATTGCCAAATACACAAACAATGATTTTTATCACTACTGGCTACCAATTTCGTAATTAAATGCTCCATTTTGTGCAAGTCCAGGAGTCCTTGAGCTTGAGGATCTTAGGTAGAGTCTATGACTCTAGCTTCAAATTTTCATAAGCTATGGATCCCATTAGATACCTAAAATTAGTCATAGAGCCTATTTTTTAACTATGTTAGATGCCATGTTTGAAAACCAACCAAAGCTAGTAGAAAACTATGAAAGGAGCTAGAGAGCTCATTTTTTAAGTTGGATTCTTAGAGTTTGATTGCGTTTTAAGACAAAGCTTCTATTATAAGCTCTTGAATAGTAGTAATTTCCTCTAGTGATACTCTTCTTATCACCTCCTTTTGTGTGTGTGTGTGTGTGTATGTGTGTATGTGTGTGTGTGTTGTAAAAAAATAACAGCACAACGGAATAGACCTGAGAAAAACGCAGACAAAGATAGAAGCAGACTGAGAGATAGAGAACTCAAATTCTCAGATTGCGGATTGTAATGTAGTTACAATGATGGTGATGTCCACCCGTGCACTCCCAATGTGGAGCTTATATGGTAATCTAGACAGACTCTAGATGAAGGACTTATAAGTGCATAATTCTATGCAAAGCTCAACCTTGGCTATGCTTATATAGCTTTTACAATGCGGTTCAGTATAGATAAATGTAGTCAGAAGATACAAAATAGTCAATAAAATATACAATCCAACAATATCTCCATGACCAGAGGTCCTATTGTCTCGGCCCTACAGGCGGGGGGGATAGGCCCCCCGAACCCCACGGAAACTGTGTGACACCACAGGGCCTTTATTTTCACCTTAAATGGCAACCCAATGGCCTGGAGTTTTATGCCCTACCCAGCCTAATGGCTAGGCTCACAAAGATCATCTACAACCATCAACTGGTCACACATAGAACTCATCTAACTTGGAAGTTAGGGTTCCATAAATGTTGGGGCTCTCATAATGGCTTCTGCTCATAATGGGGGCCTTACAACTTAAATCACCATGGAACATTTGTGGTGACATGAGGGTGGAGTATTGAGCATATCTAACACCCCCCTCAATGTCCACCCTATGGTGAACTACCTCCTTCGTCCGATCCCAAGCTTTGGAAAGTGTCAAAGAAGTTGCTCTCTCCAAAGATCCTTGGTGAAGATGTCTGCTCCATTTTCTTTAGTAGGACAATAGCTTATCTCCACGACCCCATCCTCAATCAACTCATGCACATAGTGATACTGAATTTCTATGTGCTTGGTATGTGCATGGAAAACAGGAGTTTTGGCGATGGCCATGCAACTTTGATTGTCACACTTCAACTCTGTAGCCTCTTGTCCTTGTATTCCTATGTGCCATAGGATCCTCCTCAACCATACTGCTTCACATGTTGCAGCACATGCAGCTTTGTAGTCAGGTTCAATAGAAGATAATGCTACAGTTGGTTGCTTCTTACTAATCAAAGAGCAAATCCTTGATCCTAAAGAAAAGTAATATCCAGAAACTGATTTTCGGGTATCAATATCTCCTTCCTACTATGAGTCACAGTATCTGACCAGAGATGATCCTTCTTCATAAAGAATACCATAATCAGTGGTTCCTTTCACATACCTGAGTATCTGCATGCTTGCCTTCCAATGAGTTTGCCAAGACTTATTAGAGAACTTGCTTACTACTCCAACAACATAAGAGATGTCTGGTCTGCTATTGCATAAGAAGATGAGACTTCCAACTAGTTTCCTGTATCTTCCAATATCCACTAGAGGTGAAGTATCTTCAATAGATAATTTTGTGTTGACCTCCATATGCGTAGAAATTTCCTTGCAATCCTCCATGTCGAATTCCTTCAATATCTCCTCCCATGCATATTTGAGTGAGTTCCACGAAACTACATCTTGAATAGGAAGGTCATCAAATGCTTCATATGCCAAAGCCAACACACCACATTCTTCTTACATGCTTTCAGAAGATTTTTCTCCTTAACAAACTAATTTAGGAGTGCCACATGCTATACTTTTTGTAATTCATAAGCTTGTTACACTGCTGTCAACTTCATTAAAAACACATGGTAACGTGGCTATAATTGGCCATAGAGAGGAGAGGTGAAAATATTAAGGATCGATTCACAAAACTCAAGGGTTTCTCTTTATTCCTCTAAGGTTGCTTCACAGCATATTTGTACTTTTGAATTTCCACCTTTTCAAATATTTTGATCTGAAATGAGTAGAGTCAAGAGTAGATATGTAGATCTCTATGATAACGCGGATCTTGAAATAGCTCTGTGTCATATTGTACAGGCCTAGAGCTTATTGGTAAGAGGAAGGGGCATAAATGGTGAAAATTGAGAATTTTTGATGAGGATGATGATGTGTGACTATGGTGCTGAAAGGCAGAGAAGAGGAGGATGATGCTAAAAATAGTTGAAATTTGTGAAAATATCAATAGAAAGAACAAAATTTACCTTCCAATTTCAATTCTTCTAGACTCTTACCATCACACGCTTCTCCTTAAGCATGCTCCCTAGCAACAACACCAAATTTTGTGTCACTCTAGATAAGGATGAGAACCACATCAAGAAGCTTCACCTCCTTAATTGTCAACCCATCCATACATGAAGATGATATGATGATCATGAGCAAATGATGTGCATGAAGTTGAAGGTGAGAAGCAAGCAAGATGCACATGTTAATACTCCACCCTCATGTGACCACAAATGATCCATGGTGCTCTAAGTTGTAAGCCCCCCATTATGAGGAGAAGCCATTATGAGAGCCTGGACATTTGTGGAACCCCAACTTCCAAGTTAGATGAGGTCTATGTGTGACCGTTGATGGTTGTAGATGATCTTTGTGAGCCTAGCCATTAGGTTAGGTAGGGCATAAACTTCCAGGCCATTGGCTTGCCATTGAAGCTGAAAATAAAGGCCCTGTGGCATCACGCGGTTTCCCCATAGAACCTTAATGGGGGAAGTGCAGAGGGGGGCTTTCTCCCTTCTACAAGGTCCGAGGGGCCTATCCCTCTCGCCCGTAGGGCTGAGATGGTAGGACTTCTAGTCGTGGAGATATTGTCGGATCCTATATTTTACCAACTTTTTTGTATCTCCCGACTACGTTTATCTATACTGAACCGCCTTGTAAAAGGTATATAAGCACAACCGAGTTTGAGCTTTGCATAGCATTGCACACTAGTAAGTCCTTCATCTAGAGTCTATCTAGATCGCCATCTAAGCTCCACATTGGGAGCGCACAGGTGGACAACACCATTATTGTAACTGCATTACGCTCCACAATCTAAGAATTTGAGTTCTCTATCTCTCAGTCTTCATCTATCTTTGTCTGTGTTTTTCTCTCAACTCTGTCTACAGGTCTATTCCATTGTGTTGTTATTTTCTTACATGGTATCAGAGCTCAGGAGGCTTTGAGTGGTGGAGAAGCAGAAATGCAGAGGTTGCAGAGGTCTGAACGACAAAAGAGAGAAGATGTCAAGCAGTGCGTCATCATCGACGACTAGGAGTCAAGGTGGTCCATCAACAGGAGTAGGTGGCACACAAGCAGGAGCAGCAATGATGCCAGTCATCCCAACATAGTAGATACAGCCACCGACCTTCACAGAAGGTAAACTTGATGGTACGAACTACATCCTATGGAAGTTTAAAATCACTTCTATCCTTGATTCATATGAGCGTTTGGAGACTGTTCTTGGGACTGATCATGAGCCCCAAGAAAGACCTGATCCAAATAATCCTGGTCGAATGATTCCTCCTTATGCTAATCTTCTACGTGCTTGGAAACGTAGAAATGCAGATGCACTCTATGCTCTAGTTACAAGTACTTCTAATAGTGTTCTGACTCTCATTTAGCATACTACAAAGGCATGTGAAGCATGGAACATATTGAGAAATTAATATGAAACTCGTAATCAGACACGGATTCAGAACTTGGAGAATCAGCTTGCAGCAGAACTGTTTGTTGATGGGGAGATTGCAGAGGTGTTTATCACTAGCATAAAGAATCTACAAAAGTCAAGTGAGCTAGCTAGCTCGGCGTTGTCTTCGAATTTGTCCACCTAATTTTGATGGTTTGGTAACTGCTCGTAACACTCAAATCAGACCTCAACCACTAACTTTTGAAGAATTCAGTGCTTTACTAATGGAGGAGGAGTTGCGGCTCCAGGCAAGGAGTGGTGGTAGCAAAGGAGATGTTGCATTCACAGCAAATGCCAAACGAGGCAAAACAGACTCTTCAAAAGATGGAGACAAAAAGAAGAAAGACAAAAAGAAGTTCAAGGGAGAGTGTTTCCACTGCAAGAAGAAAGGACACAGAATCCAAGATTATTGCATCAAGAAGGCAGAAGAGAAGAGTGGCTCTTCAAAAGGTGGCAAGGGGAAGGAGTCTGACAACACAGTAGAAACAAAGCTTGAGTTATTTGTTACGATAGAGGAGGTGTGCTCCTCGGCTGAAGATTCAAGAAGAGATGACTCATGGGTGTTGGACAATGGTGCATCTCCTCACATGACGAGTAGAAAAGACCTTTACAGTTCCTTAGAGCCTCTAAAGGAACCCATCACAATAAACGTAGGAAACAATGCAAGATGTCCACCAAAGGGCAAAGGTACGGTTTCTTTCATTAACTCTAATGGTGATATCAGAAAGCTTTCAAATGTGTTGTATGTTCCACAAATAAAATGAAATCTACTTTCAATAGCTTCTATAATTGATCAAGGTCATCAAGTATCTTTCAGTAAGACAGGAGCTAAGATTATGGATGGTAACAACAACATTGTTGGGACTCACATAAGGAGGAACAACCTCTATGAGTTGTGTGATCTTACAACCACTACAAACATGGGCACAAGTAAGCTATGGCATGAGAGATTCGGCCACATTGGATACCCTATATTCAAGGAGATGCATCATAGGGGTATGGTTCCACACCTACCATCGATTGTAGAGATGAAGGAACCATGTGAAGCTTGCATGATGGGAAAGCAATAGAGGAAGGTGTTTCCACAAGAAAGCAAGAACAAGGCAAGCTATCCTCTAGAGTTGGTGCATGCTGACTTGTGTGGAAAAATGCCTACATAGGCCTTGGGCGGATCTTCCTACTTCATGTTACTTGTCGACAACTATAGCAGGAAGATGTGGGTGTACTTCCTTTGTGATAGGGCTCAAGCTTTTGGTAAGTTTAAAGAATGGCTTTAGCTTGTTGAAACTGAGAGAAGGAAGAAGATGAAGAAATTCAGGACAAACGGTGGTGGTGAGTTCACATCAATAGAGTTTGAAGATTTCTGCAAGAGTAAGGGAATCAAGCATCAACTCATAGTGGCACATAGAAGAGAACGGTGTTGTAGAACGTCGGAATCGAACCATCATGGAGATGTCAAGGTGCATGTTGAAAGGAAAGGGTTTCCCTAATCAATTTTGGGTAGAGGCTATCAACAGTGTTGTCTACATCTTGAATTGAAGCTAGACCAAGGCACTTGATGGAAGACTCCACAAGAAGCCTACACTGGTAAAAAGCCTGCTGTTTCCCATTTCATAGTATTTGGAAGTGATTATTATGTACATGTTCCAGATAGGGAGAGAATCAAGCTTCAAGCAAAAAGCATCAAATGTATCTTCTTAGGGTACAACGAAGATAAGAAGGCTTATAAGCTTTATGACCCTGAGGCTAAGAAGATCATGGCAAGCCATGATGTGGTGTTTAAGGAGGAGCAGCCACATGCGATGGAGGAGGAAAAGAGAGCTTCCACTTTATCATCAGGCGAAGGGGCAATCCACTATGAACCTGACCCAAGAGTTATCCCTTCTACACAAGAGAAGAAAGCATCATCTTCGGATGATGAGTCTGAAAGTCACCAACCTACCGACACCCAAGTGGAAAAGCCATTGCCACGTTGGGTGAGGCAGCTCTATGATTCTGCAAACCCCATCCCACAGTCACTAGAAGAGGTTGCAGATGGACTTAGGCGATCACTGAGAATAGAGAAACAGAGACGGGTAAGCACCCATATTGTAAACAGAGCCTTGATGGCTGATCTCATTCAAGAAGAAGCAAAGGAACCAACCAATGTGGAAGAGGCACTCCATGATCCGAATTGGAGGGCTGCCATTGCAAACAGAATACAACAATATCATGAAGAATGGAACTTGGGAGCTAGTGGATTGATCCCCTAAGTGTAAAGTCATTAGCACCAAGTGGGTCTGGAATCTAAAGTACAAGGCTGATGGTACTCTAGAAAAGTATAAAGCAAGACTTGTTGCACAGGGCTACTCACAAGTTGAAGGCACTGACTTTTGTGAATCATTTTCCCTGACTGCAAGAATGACTACTATTCGAGTAGTACTAGCTGTGGCTACACATCAGCATTGGCCAATGTATCACATGGATGTCAAATCAACATTCCTAAATGGAGACCTCAAGGAGGAGGTATATGTGTCTCAACCACCAAGATTTGAGGCTGCCCATTCAGAGAACAATGTATGTAAGCTGAAGAAGGCATTATATGGGCTAAAACAAGCCCTAAGAGCATGGTACCAGCAGATAGATAAGTATCTCTTGGATCTAGGTTTCAAAAGATGTGCTTCTGATGCTAACTTGTATGTTCTAAAGTTAGGAGGGAAGGCAATTGTGCTTGTACTCTATGTAGATGACCTTGTGATTATAGGAAATGATGATGCTCTTCTTCAACAAACAAAAGATGCCCTAAGTTCAGAATTTGAAATGACACACTTGGGCTTAATGCATTATTGCTTAGGCCTTGAAGTTTGGTAGGAACCAGGGAAGATTTTCATCTCTCAACAAAAGTAAGCAATTTGGAAGGTACCATCTTTGGGGGATACTATCTAAAGAGAAAAAGGTTGGAACAACCACATATTTGGGTGGAGGCATGTAAGAAAATACATCCGTTAATAGAGTTTAATTTGCAAGAGTTGGAGGGGGAGATATCAGAGCCTTTGGAAACCATTGTTGTATGTGATGAAGTTGCTTACTGAGGTGCTCTCTCCACATGGAGGATAGACATCCTCTGAGAAAATACTAGCAGAAAGCATGTGAGCAAAGGGGGGAAAAGGAAGAATGGAGAGGTGCACATCTTTTGAGATAGAGGAGTTTGTCAGGGAAGATAGCCCATTGCTTTTTTCTATGTCAAGGATGCAATCAGTCTGATCAGGGTAATTGAAGTTCTATAGTCATTGAGAGGAGATTGGCATAAGATGCTACAGAGGAGGGTGCTACTGGCTGAAGTCTTCACCCCTTTGTTCTAGCAAGATTTTGGCTATTGTGAAGCTTGGAGCAATGGACTTTGCTGATGATACAAGTACTAAACTGATATGTCGTGTTCGCGTGGAGTTCTTCCCTTGTGTTGATTTGCAGCGATGTTTTACAGTAATCACATATCAAAAATCAGGTGAAGAATTTGTTGTACTTAAGTCTAAAGATTCAATAGTTTTACATTTGGCGCTGTTTTTTTTTTTTTTTTTTTGACAAACCTTGAACATGTTGGTTTAGACTTTGCCATGCATTGAGTTATGAAAAAGACACGTAATTGCTTCTACGTGTGATAGTATTAAAACAGTACACACAGGTTTAAAAATTGAGTTCCACTTTGTTATTGTACTTTCCACTTTGTTATAGCTTTGTTGTTGTCCCTAGAATAAATTGCTAACAAGCGAATTATTATCGAGTTTTTTGTCTCTTGCCCAAGTACACTCCATTGTCCTTCCTTTGAAGCACATATTTAACGACCATGCATACCCAATTCGGTGCATTCGCATATGCTATATGGCCTAGATCCAAAGAACATACTTGAACCCAATGTGAAACGGCCTATGTGTGTGCAGCTTTGTTACTAAGTTTTGCTAGTTGTGTGTAAGCTTACTATAGGTACTTGTAAATTACTAGGGGAAAATCAAGATGGCATATGCCTCATGGATCTTCAAGGGAAACCTATCTCTCTATCAAAAGGAGCGCAAATCCCAGGTAAAATCATAAACTCTAATTCAAGATTCAATGATATTGCTTTAAATGCTAGTTCTTTGGTCCTAGAGAATTCACAACTAGAGGTAGATGCTTTCCTTAGTTTTGTTAGAGATAGGATACGATATGGCTTTGAATCCAGTGACCTTGAGGTTCTAAAGTCCAAAATCAAAATAGAAACTCGAGTGGTGTCGTAGAGACTTTCTCTCCTGTCTCATTCATGAAGGCCTATAGGAAACACATTCGGTGAAGGTAGCCATAATTCCCTGAGAAGTCCAAGATGCATCAAGGATGTCAAAGGGAGTTCACATGCAAACTCTAGAAGAAATCAAGCAAATCAGGGTAGCAGTCAAAGCTGGTCAAATTTTGGAACTTAGGGCAAAAATTACAATGTCACCAAATCACATGAAAATTCATATACTTGTAAAGCCTATCAAAGGCAGTCTATAGCCTGAATTTCACATGTAAATGGATTTTCTAGCACATTGATATGCCATGTGCATTTGTAAAAATGTAATTTTCTCACTTAGACCCTACAAAATCTTGTGTAGGAATTTCTATTATGCATATGGTTTGGCACGTATAAAGATCATATGTGCCTATACATTCATACAAATTTTCAAGGCTATCTGAGCTTCCTAGATACCTTAGTGCAGCCTTGAAAACTTCCAAATATAAATCTGCATATTCCTAAAGGATACCTTTCAAAACCTAACCCTTAAAATTTTCATCTTCATCAAAGGATATTTGGAGGGTCAAAGAGCACAAAATCCAGTTTTCAAGGTCATCACAATTTCTTAGAATAAGTAAATTGAAGGCTTGAAGGGCTTCCACATGGCAAATAATATTTGAACCATGTTGTACGGTGAGGATGAGATCACATTCAAGAGTGGAGATGCACTAAAGCTTAAAGCAAGGAGGATCCACAAGTTTTTTGATCGGATAAGCTTTTTTTAATGGTCAAAGATCAATAATGCAAAGTCCTTCCAAAAATAGCAGTGTACCTTATCCAAATTAATATCAGCACTGATCCGATGGTCGAGAACTTTCCCAGATCCAATGGTGGAGAATGAAGGCGCCTATTTTTCCTCCCTTTTCCATAGATATCATATAAAGAACCAATCCTAGCCATCCATTTGATAAATCCAATGGTTGTAATGAGAAGCAATTGATCCTAGGATTGAGAGTTGATTCCTCTAGATCCAAGGGCCCGAATTCATTCAAAAACTATAAAACCCTCCCTCCAAACTCATAGAGCATCATTGTTAGGCATCCATAGGGCCCTTGCTAGCACATGGTTTCCTTGAGACGATCACCCGCAGTTGAGCATGTGAGGATCCAAGGTGGACTAGTAAGAGCATAGTTCCTAGAAGCAATTTTAAGTTAGACTTCCAATCTAAGATAGGCTCATAAACCCAATGATTTCTCTATGTTTGCTCACCCTCAATGGAGCATCTGAGTGAGTTAGAGGTGGTTTTATGAGTCTAAGACTTCTTTAGATACACATTACGCTCCTAGAAGGATATAGGTTCAATGAAGTGGAAACTATCCTCTTACGTCTGACATTCTGTTGAACTGTGATGGTGGAGGGTCGTGCCGACCACCTTTGACCAATAGAATGCTTAGCTTCACGTATCACAACACTCATGTACATGTATTTTGTTACAATATCTTTTAATTCGTGTCTCTTGACTCTTCTCGCTTAGTCTCTTATGTGTTTTTACATGTCTCCTTCTATCTCTTTCAATGTATGAGAAGGCTCCGCAGTCTTGCAGTGAACTAGTGAGGATGATCCATTGAGATTGAGAGAATAAGTTCTATTTTTCATAAATCATGATCCACATGCATGCATACAATCCACAAACACCCATGCATATGTTTCAATTTTGAAAGTGTATAAGAAGCTTCATTCTTGGATCATTCTTCCTTTCGAAATCGATTCATGTGTATTGTTTTGTTTTTTTCTCATCGTGCATACATATCATCCAAAAGAACCCATGCATATGAATCAAACTTTGAAAGTGTATAAGAAGCTCCATTTTTTTGGATCATTCTTCCTTTCAAAATGGATTCATGTGAATGGTTTTCTTTTGTCCTCATCATTCATGTTCATGGGTTTATCTTGCACTCATATGATCCCCCTTCTCATAATCAAATCATGAAATCTCTCCTCTCCATACCCAACTTCATCTTCACCTTCACATTTCGATCACAAAGATCTTCCAACAGTCACTAGCTTTATACACTCTACGTGTGCCACGATCGGACCCGATCCGCCCGGATTGCAATCACCTCCACATTTGAACCCCACATGAAACACTTTGCAGCGTTTGCTTTTGATCTTGTTGCGAGGTTGTGATCCATATCCTTTGTTGCATATTATCATCATCATCATTCTTTAGTGTTGCACTATTCACTTACGATGGAGGAAGAATTCAAATCCCTTATTGTTGAGAAATAAGGCCAAAGAATAGTCTCTTCTAATATTCTCTTGGTCTTCCCGAAGATCTTTTGATAACATTCTTTGAATGAATTGTTGATAGCTCTACTATAAACTATGTCTCTCAATATGATAGTCTTTCTTGCAGTGACTTTAGAAAGGAGATGCTCAAAGAGTTCTATCTTGAGGATTATAGCCAACATAATCAGGATGGATTCTTACGATGGGTCAATTCCCCCAAGCCTAGTAGCTCAGTTACTCACTTACAAAATGAGTATATTAGATGCTACGAACAACTTCCTAATGAGGATAAGATAACTTTGGAACCTGATCTTGTGATCAATTTTCTTAAGATTCTTCATCGTGAAACTCGTAAGGAAGTTTAATGGCGATTAGAAGAGCAAGATAAGCACTATGGTCTTACTAACAATTGGCAAAAAGTGCATATAGTAGTAGAGGTTGTAGCCTATAGACATCAAAGAGAATCCATGCTTTATGAGCAAACTATTCTTCCTCAAGCTAGCCTTCCACAAGCTAAGGATGTAGGAACTAGAGGAGTGAAACTAGAAGCTCTTGATGAGCAACAAGTAGAATCAAGTAAACCCACAAAGGAAGTTGACTTTTCCATAGAGGGTTTAGTAAGAGCATGAGATGAGATTAGGAGAATAATGGCTTGGGGGTAACCGATAGAAGATCAATCTCCTATTTCTCACATATCCAATGTAGAAGAAAATGAAAAAGAGATGAAATTGAGCCTAGCGAAAGAAGAGTGACTCGAAAACAAACCTCAGAGGGAATAGATACCATTGTAGAGCAAGGGGAAACATCACAACCCAAAGATAAAAAATAAGAATCACAACCCAATGAAAAAAAACAAGAGGAGAAACAAAAAGATAAGAAGACAAAGCATATAAAAACAGAACCAAAGCCTTTAAAGAAAAAAGAACAATCAAAACAAACTCAAGACCAAACACAAGAATGTGAACAAAAACAAGACCCTGAGCAAAAACAAAAGAAACAAAAGAGAAAATCTAAAGCCATCTTGATTTCAGAAATTGAGAGAAAAATAAATCCTATGATGATTTTAGATGAAATTTTGCTTAAGAGTTAAGTGACGGTGTCTTTAGAACAAGTTTTCTCTATTGCAAAGCATGTTTTTAAAGATAACTTTATCGGCCTAATTAAAAAGAAGAGGTTTTCGCTTAATTTAGTTACTGAGATGCAAGATTCTCTAGATCAGGATCAAACTATGAATGAAGCCTTAATCTTTGATGAATGTGATGAAGAGGACCTTGATGATGATGAAGTAAATGTTAATAAAAATTTCTTAGGACCTATTCAACCTAACCATGAAAACAATCCTAAAAGTCACTTTAAAAGAAAATTTTGTTCTAGAGGTACATCAGAGATGCATCTTAAAATAGGCAATGATAAGAACGCTATCATTGTAAATGCGTTAGTAAATTCCGGCTCTAAAATCAATATGATTTCAAGAGAAGTCTATGATAAATTTCGATGGCCCATAGATAAAGACTGTGGATGGCATATGAGAACTGCATATAATGGTTGTAGATACCTTGTATGGAGCTTGTGCTAGTGTGCCCATATCCATAGGAGGAATCACAAAAGAATTTCACTTTTTTTTTTCAAGATAATTGCTCCTATGAAGTTCTCTTAGGTCAACCCTTTATTTGTGAGAGTCATACGGAAACTAAAGCCCTGTATTATGGATCTACCTATGCTAGAATTAAGTCTAGGGATGGAATGCAATCACTTCAAGTCATGATGGTAGGAGTGAATCATCCTAGGAATCGATTATCAATTTTGTTACTTAGGGTCATGAGCATGTTTGTAGTGATTGTGCACCTCGATTCATGTTTGGAGCTACATATGATCAAAATTGGATAGAATCCATTGTTGAGCGGGACAATAGTGGACATTGGTTTGATATATTGCAATCAAGCAACATGTATAATAGTTTGTCACTTTGTTTTCCACATTCTATATTAGATTTTCTTCATAAGAGTCAATTGTCCAAGTCTTTTATCAAAAAAACCCAAAAAATTTATAAAACTAACAAAATCATGGAACATGATGAGAGCATTGAGCATGTGATTGAGACATCTCATTGCTTCTCTACTCTCACATCATTCTTCTTTCTTCCCTTGATGAGTATGCTCTAATCCAAGAGTATGCTCTCAATGTTGACAAGTGCTCAAAATTGAACCAAACCCATGATGCCTTAGTTGAAACAAAATACAAAATTGTAGACAAAAAATCAAACCCATAGCTCAACCATTACCCCAAAGAAGTAACCAAAAAATTATTTACGTGAAAAATGATCCAATTCCTTGGGATAAGACAAACATAGGACATACATTCACTGATGAGACAATGAAACAGGTGAAAATTGGTAGAGATTATGAATTTCTTTTGCTAGCAGAGAGAGATAAATTTGAGAGATTCATATGTAGCCATGGAAAAGCCTTTACTATGTATCCTCATGAGATTGCTTGTGCAGATCCTAAGCTAGTTGTACCCATGATAATCTTTACTATTCCACATATTCCATGGAATCTTCACCCTATACCAGTTCCAAAGGCTCCCTTACTTGAGCTTATGAAAATACTTAAGAAGAAGATAAACATGCAAATTTAGAGCCACCTTTTGCATCTTACTCAAATAGATGGTTCATTGTACCTTAAAAGAATGGGAAACTACATTTTATTCAAGATCTCAAACCTGTCAATAAAGTCACCATAAGGAATGTAGGAAAAACACCATAAGGAATGTAGGAACACGACCCATTGTAGATGAGTTTGTTGAATCATTTTTAGGACATTCTATCTATTCAATGGGTGATTTATATTTTGGTTATGACCATTGCAATTACCGGTTGATAGTCATGACATAACCACAATGAAAACTCATTTAGGCTTAGTGTGAATGTGTATTGTACCACAAGAAGCGACTAATTCTGTGGCTCATATGGTGAGTGCTATGAATATGTTCTTACATGATTTTATCCCTCATATAACCATGCCATTCATTGATGATACTCCAATTAAAGGGAGTGAGGAACGTGTAAAGGACATTACTTTAGATGCATTTGGATGTTGTATTATTTATTCTTGACCATATCTTTAATTGTGAATGAATATTTCAACCATTTGAAGAGGTAGGTCTCACATTTTCTATAGAAGAGTATTTCTTTCATGTCAATGAGGTTCTTATTGTTGGACATTTATGTGGTCATTATGGTCAAAAGCCATACCCACAAAAAGTTGATGCCATTAGCAAGATTTCTGAAAAATGTAACAACATGAGTGAGGTTCCCAAATTTCTTGGTGCTTACATCTTTTATGTTATTTGGATCCCATACTTTGCTTATGTTGCTGATTGTCTGTATGAGTTGTTGAGGAAGAAATGAAAATTTATTTGGACTGACAAAAATCATTTTTGGCAAGGCGAAAAGGTTTATCCCTCATATAAATCATCAGCTATTGTAGGACAAGCAAATTCCTCAAGATTTCATAGAGTGAAGACAAGGGAAGCTGCAAAAGTAAGCTTCATACACAAGCTATGGAGAGGCATGTCGGAACAAGGTACGAGTCAACTAGAAAGAGAGAAAACTAGGGAACAGGCCAAGCATGTTTGGATATTTTTATATGGCATCTTGAGTGGAAGTCTACGATCATATGTGTACTTGAAGGAGCCAAACACCCTAGAAAAGTGTGTGAGAATGTAAATAGAGATAGAGGACAACTTACGAGAGGAGATAGAGTTGTCCAAACTATATAAAGGATTAGAATGCTTGTCTAGGTTCACATCTAAACTTTCAACCTCTATGGATGTTGGTATAAAAATCAAGCCTACACATTCGGCTAGAGTTAATTGAAGCTCCATGGAAACCATTTGCTAGGAAGCCTTTATCATTTACCATTTGTAAAAGTTATTTTGATTTGAAAGAATATTTGTAACCACCACTAAACTCGTGGGATTTGTTAGTTGCAAAAGTCATGACTCTAGATTAGAGGACCACTTTTAGTGAGAGCAAATGAAGGATTCAAATTCAAATTCAAATAACTCATCTATAAAAGATAGTTTGAAAAAACGCTCTGTACAGATCACCTTTTCCAACTTCTTGCTGATTACTTTGTAAGAGAGTGAGGCTCACATCATAGCCTACAGTACTGATTATCATTAGGCATTGATTATCATGCCAATGATCATGTACAACTGTTCTAATACAATAGATCAATACTTTTCATCTATGGTCTCTCTGTCATAGCTACTCAGAATATTCATTTTGTATTGCTCATATCTCAGTCATTTATTCATCATTTTCAATGTTCTATAGCTTGTTGGAATCCAATCCATGTCTTCTATATGCTCACAAATTTTGAAGATAATCCAGTTAGCCAATTCGGAGAAAAGCGCACTGAAGTACCCACTGGCCAAACTCTGCAGAGGTCCTAAGAAATCGGGGGTAATGATTTGATTGCTAAATTGATTACCCTGTGTATAGTGCATCATTTTAAGTGATTCCACTTGGAATCATTAGCGCATTAAGCTAAGCTAATGTGATACCGCCAAAAGGAATTTTTCCACTTCCTAGTGTACTAGAAGCACTGAGCATAACAAGTAGCACGTGTGAACAAAAATAGAAGGTTTTCATTGATCCTTCAACTTGGAAGTAGCCTATTTTGGTTCAATCATTTCTCACATCATTTCCAAAGTACATAGGCACTTGTATAGTGTCACTGGAAAGCTAAGAGGGCGTGCAACACAACTTTGAAGGAAGAAGGGGCTAGTATTAAGCACGAATCGGTAGTACCTACTCATTTCTTGGAGTGTCTGTCCATCTTTCCCAACAGTGCTATTAGAGCAAAGCTAAGGCAGAATGGGAGATGGTTTTCCTTCTTTCATTGATAAATTGGATAGGAACAACTATCAAGCATGGTCCTTGAGGATGAAGACATACTTGCAAGGAAGGTTTCTTTATGGATACATCTCAGGAGATGAGGAGATGCCCATATTTAGAAGCAAAGGACAACCTACAAGAGAGGAGCATGAAAGTCTCAACACATGGTGTGCCAAGGATGCATTAGCAAGGTCTTACTTACTTCACTCAATTTCTGATTTTCTTCTTCCACACATTAGGAACTGTAAGGCATCCCAAGAGACTTGGGAAACATTGTCTTCATATTTCTCTTCCAACAAAAGTGCTAGGAAGAACCAATTGTGGATTGAGTTTACCACTCAAAGAAAGCAACCCACGCAAGGCATCTCAGAGTATGTGACCAAAGTCAAAGAAATAGCTGATCAATTGGCCAGTATAGGAGAAGAAATTGAAGAGGAGCAGATTGTAAGACAAGTAATCAATGGTATTAAAGCTGATCACAAAGGGAGAGCTTCACAACTACCATGGACCTGTACATGGACATGCAGATTCCAGATCTTACCACTCTCATGGGGCAGCTCTTTACCCATGAAGCCAAGCTCAACAAGAATGGAGATTCATCAAGAGGTAATAGCTCTTCTGCCCTATACATTGATAAAAGTAAGTCCAAAGAGAAAGGGAACAACAAGAAGATTGAGGATGAAGGAGCTACCTCCCAAGCCAACTATGCAGGGAGAGGTAGAACCTCAAGAGGAAGGGGCAGAGGAGGTAGGCAAGGTAGGGGGAGACCTTATAACTCCTCATCATGTAATATTTGTGGATTGTCAAATCATACTACAGATGAGTGCTACAGGAACTTCAAGAATCAGAGAGGTAGAGGATATCAAAGAGGTGTATATACACAATCAAGAGGAAGATTCAATCACCATCAAGTATTCAAAAACAACTACAAAAACAATTACAATAGCAACTACCAAGGAGGCTACAAATCAAGGAAACATTACAACAAATATACAGACGAGCAAGAGGATTCTCTTCTGATTATGAATATGACTTCAAAACGAGGTATAAATGATGACCATCTCTTCTACATTGACTCAGGATGCTCAAACCATGTTGTAAGCAATGTAGCTCTTCTCTCTGACCTTGAGGAACCAAAGGATAAGCATCACGGACAAACAAGTGATGACACCAAGCACTCAGTGATCAAGGTAGGAAATTTTACAACCTCTGATGGAAATAAGAATCTGTTGAGCAAGGTTCTATATGTACCTACAATTACCAAGAATTTGATGAGTGTTGGACAGATTGTGGAAAAGGGTTTGCAAGTTAAATTCAACCAATATGGAGCATTTGTGGAGGATCCCCAACATGGATTCAAGAGAACTGCCAAAGGAGAAAAGAGAGGTAGATTATTCACTTTTGAACTTGAGGATACAAGGAACATTGCACTTTATAGTTACAAAGACCAAACACTATCAGAACTTGAAATTTGGCATAAGAGATCAAAGCATCATATTGGTGAGAGAACTTTAAAGCAAATATGTAGAGATCAATTTTTGCTTGGGATACCTAATGTATCCAAGCAACACATGATCTATAAATGTGGTGCTTGTCAGTTTGGAAAATCTCACAAGTTACCCTTCTCAAGGAAAGGCTACATGCATGAGGACTACCTAGAACTTCTCCATAGAGATGTATGGGGACAAGTAAGGATCCCTCAATTTCTCGATCAAGGTATTATGTATCTTTCATTGATGACTTTAGTAGGTGGACTATCTTATATTTTATGAGGCACAAAGATGAAGTATTCAGTTGCTTTAAAAGGTACCTCGCACTTGTTGAGAACCAAACAGGAAGAAGTCTAAAGAGACTAAGGTCAAATGAAGGAGGTGAGTACTTCTCAAATGAGTTTGATGCATTCTTGCGGGATAGAGGAATCAAGAGAGAAATTACAACAAGGTATACCCCTGAGAAAAATGGGGTGGCAGAGAGGAGAAATAGACTAATTGTTGAAACAGCTAGGTCAATGTTAAATGAGAAAAAATTACCTAATTACTTGTGGGCAAAGAGTGTATCTACTGCCACTTATCTTGTAAAGAGGTTGTCATCCAAATCTCTTGATGGGATGACCCCATATGAAGCATGGCATGGTAGAAGACCTTCACTTGATCATTGTAGGATCTTTGGATGTGTTGCTTGTGTGCATATCCCTTCTCAAATAAGAGGTAAGCTAGACCTTAAGGTAGAGAAGTGCATCTTCATAAGTTATGACTTGAATTAGAAAGGATACACGTTCTACAATCCTTCAAACAAAGGATTCATGTTAGTAGAGATGTTGTCTTTGATGAGAATGACTCTTGGTTTGAAAGTGAATGCAGGAAAGTAAAGCTACCTTATGACTTGGAAGAGGAGTTTCCAAGCCTCACTAAGGAGGAGCCTAATCGAAAACATCAACTTAGATGATGAGGACATCATCAATTTAGAAGATATCAAGGCATGCAAGTCCAAAGGCAAAGTCAAAATGAAGAAGTTGGAGGATATACCTGAATCATCCAACCAAGCAATCAGAAGATCACAAAGGGAGAGCAAGAAGCCAATCAGATACGGGTATGACACTTCCTTAGTTACTAAACACTCTGTTTATCTTGCAAAAGACTTGTCATTTGAAGAGTCATCATCATATGAAGAGGCAAAGACCAAGGCAGAATGGAAGGAAGCTATGGATGAGGAAATTGAAGCATTCAAGGAGATTGATACTTGGGAGCTAGTACCAAAGAAGGATTCTATGAAGGTAATTGGTTCTAGATGGATCTATAAGATCAAAAGGAATTCTGATGGATCAATAAGCAGGTACAAAGATAGACTTGTGGCTAAGGGTTTTGCACAAACCCAAGGAGTTGATTATGAAGAAACCTTCTCACCTGTGGCAAAAATGCCAACCATCAGGGTATTGGTAAGTGTGGCTGCATCAAAGAATTGGAACATGTATCAATTAGATGTAAAAAAAGCATTTCTAAATGGCTGGATTTCAGAGGAGGTGTACATGTCTCAACCTCCTCGCTATGAGGATCCAAGCAAGCTAACATATGTGTGTAAATTAAACAAAGCTCTTATGGATTGAAGGAGGCATCTAGGAATCAAGGATTCATCATGAGTAAAGCATATACTTCTCTGTTTGTTAAGAGGAGTAATTAAGAGGTAATATACACATGTGTATATGTTGATGATATCATACTCAGAGGTAATGATGCTAATGGCATCAAGCAAATTAAGAACCAAATGATGCAGGAGGTCAAAATCAGTGATCTAGGATCACTAAAATATTTTCTTGGACTTGAGTTAGTCTATACTAAATGTGGAATCTATATTACTCACAGGAAGTACATACAAGACATGTTGAAGAAGTTTCAGTTGCAGGATGCCAAGGTAGCAAGTACCCCAATGGAGGTAAACCAAAAGTTAAGTGCTCATGAAGGTGATGTGCTTGAGAATATTGCAGGTTACCAAAGCATAGTCGGAAGCTTGAACTATGTTTCATTGACAAGGATTGATATTGCCCATGGAGTAAGTGTTTTAAGTCAATTTGCACAAACTGTTGATATATTTAGGTAGTGATGTGTGTGAACACTCTAGGACCGCCGTGGGCACATTTTTCCCTCGAAAGGAGGTTTTTTTCAATCGGCTTGTATATACGCCTATTACCCTAATGGGCTACTTATCTTTGTACATTCTCTAGTAATACATTTAGTCTTGCGTGTTGTGCTCCAAGATTCTTCTTCTTCCTTGTGTTGTTCGTGTGCTTCCGCAGACGTCTAACTCTAACAATTGGTATCAGAACAGGTCACCGCTTCATCTAGGGTGTCGTCGACACCTCTTTGATTGTAGTCTCAGAATCACACTATCGTAGTGCTTGTGCAGGCTATTTCATCTTTTTGTGCCAAAGGTATATACCAGTTTAAGCATCTCAAAGTCTCCTACATGTCTAGCAGAATTCATCGGGCACTTATGTTCAACTTTTTGAGATACAATCAATTTTCTACATCAAGGTATTTTAGTCACCGGCCATGGCTGAAAGCAGTGATGTATTTTGTATGTTGGTTGTTGAGGATAAGTTGGATGGTACCAACTACCCATTGTGGGCTTATATGATGCGACATGTGTTGGTTGCTAAAGGACTATGGAACATTGTGCAAGGTGTTGAAAAACATCCTATCACACCTACAACTGTTACAACTATAGTTACAGAAGCTGATGCAGAAGGTGTCGAAGATGATGATATTCTGCATATTCATGTTCGTGCTACAGTTTCTACTGCACCTACTGCAGAGCAGATTCATTGGGATGGCAGAGATGCTCAGACACATGCATTGATAGTTTTGTCTGTCAAACGTGCCATTATTCCTCACATTTGCTCTTGCAGAACAGCTAAGGATGCTTGGGATACACATACCACATTGTAGCAAGCTAGGAATGAGGCTCGTGTTTCTTACCTCCGAAAACAGTTGGAGAGTGAGCACATGAATGAAGGTGATTCTATTGACAGTTTCCTAACAAAGATCAAAGACTTGAAGGAACGGTTGATTTCTGTTGATGAGGTTATACCACATAGCTCACTTGTGCAGACCGTTTTGAATGGTCTTCCTTATTCATATCAGAGTTTTGCTTCTACTCTTCGGTTGATGATGAAAGGCAATCCAAATGCCTTGTCATTTGAGGAGTTAGTCTTTGTTCTGTTGCAAGAAGATCAGTCCAGGCAGAACAGGTCCATTACGCGAGTTGCAGATCAATCTTTCCTAGCTAGTTAGAAGGGCAAAGGAAAATGGAGCTCTTCAACTAGTAAGCAGAAATTGCTAATTCTACACAATCGAAGAGGGAAGACAAAGATGAAAAGAAATCAGAAAAGCAGAAATTGTGTTGCAAGTACTTTAAAGGAAATGATCATATCATAAAGAACTGTCCCAAACTGGTTGCAAAAGAGGCAAGAATGGTTGTTGTAGAGGCCTCTACTCCAAAAATAGAGTCCGCTAATCTTGCGCAGGAAGAAGAATGGGCGTTTACTACTATTTGCAGTTTTAACCCATCTTCTCATGAGCAGTGCATGTCTACAGTAGACTCAGATGTTTGGTACTTTGATAGTGGGACGACCAAAAATATTACCTCGCAGCACAATTTTTTCTCTTCACTCAAGCGTGCCCCTACAGGGAATACTGTTACATGCACCAACAACTCCTCTTACCTTGTTATGGGAGTTGGTAAGATCATTTTGACTACTACTGATGGTAGTTCTTTCACTTTGTCAGATGCTTTATTTGTGCCAGGGATCAAGAAAAATCTGTTATCAATTTCTGCATTAGCCAAGATTGGCTTGGTTATGAAATTTGTTGATGATAGATGTACAGTTCATGATTTGTCAAATGGCGATGTTATTATTGCTTCTAGCATTTTATGTTGTGGGTTGTATAAGCTGATAGACAATGAAAGATCTCTAAATGATTTGGCATGTGCAGTACATGATTCTCAGGCTATGTCAGATGCAAAGCTTTGGCATGCACACTTTGGTCATCTGAATTTTGCTAGTTTACTACGCCTGCAGAAATTAGAAATGGTGTCCTCTTTGCCCAAACTTGAGGCACCTGGAAAACATGTTTGTGAAGGCTGTATTTTGGACAAAATGCAGTGTTCTTCCTTTCCAAAAGATGGTTCAGTTCGGGCTACGAAGAAATTGTAGCTAGTACATAGTGATGTATGTGGTCCTATGCACACACCTTCTTTTGGAAATTATGTTTACTTCGTGACTTTCATCAAAGATTTTTCCAGGCATGCATGGGTATATCCATTGAATGCAAAGTCCGAAGTGTTCATGTGCTTCAAACAGTTTTTGGTTTTGGCTGAAAATGTGTCAGCATGTAAAATGGGCACCCTCCATTCTCATCGAGGGAGGGAATATATGTCTTCTGATTTTAATGCATTTTTGGTTGAACGTGGGATAAAACACCAATGTACAGTGCC
This sequence comes from Ceratopteris richardii, assembly GCA_020310875.1. NCBI lineage: Eukaryota > Viridiplantae > Streptophyta > Polypodiopsida > Polypodiales > Pteridaceae > Ceratopteris > Ceratopteris richardii. Next base: position 180,900,480 of record CM035416.1, read on the forward strand.
ATGTACACCTCAATAGAATGGAGTTGCTGAACAAAAGAACAGGTCACTCATGCAAATGGCAAGGAGTATGGTCAAGAGTCAGGCTTTACCACATAGTTTCTAGCTTAAGGTTGTCATGTGTGCAGCATATGTACTAAACAGGTGTCCCACTAAAGCATTGCACTTTATGTGACTTGCCTCCTGGGCAAGAAGGCCATTGGCACTAAGTGGGTTTATAAGCTGAAGCATAAACCTGATGGTACAGTTGAGAGGTATAGGGCTAGGCTTGTTGCAAAGGGTTATGCGCAGGAAAAAAGCATTGATATTGATGAGACCTTTGCACCTACATGTCGTATGACTACTGTTCGGAGCATTTGTGCACCATTAGCCCATCATGGTTAGAATGTACATTAGTTGGACATTAAAACAACATTTCTGAATAGTGACTTGCATGAAGAAGTGTATGTTTTTCAGCCCCATGACTTTGTGCAGAAAGGGAATGAAAACCTGGTGTGCAGGTTAAAGAAGGCATTATATGGTTTAAAGCAAGCACCACGTGCTTGGTATGAGAAGATACATGTCTATCTGATTGCACATGGTTTTGAGAACAGTCCAACTGAAAGCACCTTATATGTTAAGCGTGCTAATGATGTGCTTCTGATCATCGTTGTCTATGTTGATGACATGCTGCTCACTAGTCTTATTGAGAAGCATATTGCTGATTTTAAGGCTGATTTGCATGCCTCATTTGAGATGTCTGATTTGGGGCATTTGCATCATTATTTGGGCATTCAGTTTATGCATGTTGATGGTGGAATAGCTTTGTGTCAAACGAAATATATTGACACATTATTGCAATGTTTTGGCCTTGAAGACTGTAAACCTATTGCCACTCCTATGGAAACTGTTTTACGACTGAGTCTTCATGATGCTGGAGATGCATTTGATGCTGTTCTCTATCAGCAGGTTGTTGGATGCTTGGTTTACTTATGCATTACTCGGTCAGATATTCAGTTTGCTGTCTCACAGATGAGCAAGTTTATGCATTGCTCAGAAATCAAGCATTGGCAGGCAGTTAAGCGCATCTTTCGAGAGGCTCTCTGCTGGGGAGATCAGATTGGCATATGTGCCCATGCAAGAGAACATTGCAGACCTTTTCACGAAGGCTCTACCTAGGGAGAAGTTTGAAGCTTTTCACAAAGCTTTGGGCTTATTTCCTTTTGTGGAGTGATCTCCACATATCTTGGCACCTCCTTATACATGAGTGCCAGCTACTTGTTCACTGCATCACTCCCAAGGGGGATTTGTTGATATATTTAGGCAGTGATGTGTGTGAACACTCTAAGACCATCGGGGCACTTTTTTCCCTCTTTAGGAGTTCTTTTTTCCTTGGCTTGTATATATGCCTATTACCCTAATGGGCTACTTATCTTTGTACATTCTCTAGTAATACATTTAGTCTTGTGTGTTGTGCTTGAAGCTTCTTCTTCTTCTTCCTTTTGCTATTCGTGTGCTTCGGTAGACGTCTAACTCCAACACAAACCTAGGGCACCTTATTTGGAAGCTGTCAAGAGGATTTTGAAGTACCTTAAGGACACTCAAAAATCAAGGATTGTATTTTCCTTATACCTCAGACTTGGACATCAAGATATATTCAGATGCAGATTGGGCAGTTTACAAAGATGATAGAAGAAGTACCTCAGGATACCTATCTTTTCAGGTGATAAACCTATATCATGGTCTTCAAAGAAGCAACCTAATGTTGCTTTATCTTCTATAGAGGTAGAGTATAGAGGATTGGCCAATGCTACTCAAGAGGTCATATGGATCAGATTGTTATATACAGATTTGGATTTGCATACTGCATCTCTTATGATTTTTGGAGATAATACAAGCTCACTACATCTTGCAGCAAATCCTATTTATCATGCTAGGACCAAGCATATCGAGGTCCACTATCATTATGTGAGAGAGAAGCTATTGGGCAAGGAAATTCAATTGGCATATCTATCAACTAACAATGTGCAGACTCTCACATAGCTAATGCTTGCCCGTGCAAAACTAGAATGTCTTAAATCCATGTTCATATTATTATGTGATAGAGAGGAAATAGATGAACCATATGGCATAAGGTTGTCCTTACAATAAGTAGGAAATTAGGAGAAACTATCAACAACCATATGAACAACCATATAGGTATCAGAATCAGTACCAATAGCAGCCCTACTATATGCCACGAAAACATTACTAGCCATAGTACCAAGCATAGTCAGGAGAGGCATCCAAAAGCTATGAAAGGAGGTGAAGAGTCATCAAATGCATGGAAGTCTTGTAGGTCATTGAACAACAAGAGACATATAGTCAAGGACGCTCAAGGAGAGAATCATCCAAGGATCAAAGAGCTGAAATGTAGCTTTCCAACCTAGGAAAAACACAGAGGAGGGCGTAATATGCACAGAGGAGGAGTAAGGAGGAGCTATGAAGCCCACACCCCCTCTAGTCTCTTGTAGGTATCAACATAGTCTACTTATAATAGTTGTAAATCTTTGTGTACATATCCAATTCAAGAGATTTACAGTGCATTCCATAGCTTATATGTGTCTTACTTTACCTAAGAGGGCTTCTTGAAATCAATTTTGTGTTTAGAGAAATTTTTGTATCTTTGTAACCCTAATTTTTGCACATCCTACATCTCTACATAGTCTATTTTGTACAAAGTTGTTGACTAACCTGGACAGATCTATTTGAGGTGTTATATAGCTTGTTGGAAATCTTATGAGCTCGACTGAGTGTAAATAGATGTGTAAGTTATTTGGATGAGTGTAATGCAGGTGAATTAGAGTTTTGTTGTAGGATAGTAGAAAAGGTGTATGAAGGGACCTAGGTATTGGGTTCATTTCACTTCTATTGTGCAAATATGAGGGATTAAATTCCATCAATTAGTATTAAAGCAGGAAACATCCTTTGAAGACTCTAGGAGAAGGACATAAAATCTTGGATACCGAAGCTAAGAGGCACTTTTTAGTGTAACCCTTATTTCCCATTCATTATGGCAGATCTAGGTTAAAAAGTGGAGTTGCTTGACAAAGAAAACTGCCAACCATGGAGGTTCAAAGTCATGAACTACCTCATGAGCAAAGTTTTATGGCCTATTGTGCATGTAGAGGAAGATAATGATGGAGAGTGTTAATCTCCAAAAGAACAAGTTGACCTTGAATTTAGATCACCTCTATATCAAGATCAACTTTAGACTCCACCAAATTTAGAGATCATTCACCAACTTATCAGAAATTTGAATATTCTGAAAAATTCAACTTCTTCAGAAAAGTCTGCTGCAGATTAATCACTCATTGACTAATCAATCCTGTAAAGTTTTTGATAAAACTTTGCACAACACTTAGCCTTAAGGTTGCGCAACTTTACCAAGTTAAATCTCTCAAAATGATTGAGTATACTGTGAGAAATGTGTGAAACACTTTACCTATGTCTGAAACTGCTTCCTTGCAATGGCGACTTTGACACCTGCAACTTCTTAGCTTTGGTTCTCCCAGCTCTAAACCCGTTTGATCAAGATCTTTTAGCCATAGATGGCTTACCTTCCAACTTAGATTTTAAGCCCTCATTTGTGTAAAACTTTACACTGTGGACTGAGCAATGATCATTTCATTGAAGATGAAATATGCGCCAGATTTTACGACTCTTAGAACATTCTTACATATGAATGTTCCTAATCAAAATTCTCTCAGCCTGATTACAATTAACCTCTCAAATTTTAGCCATAGATAGATTAGCTATGGACTTAGACACGTGCAGAAGGATTTCTCAAAAGATTAAACACAGAAGGAGCAGACTGCTAAACATCGGGCGCAAGTTTCTCGATTTCTTCAGAAAATTTACATACAAGTGAGGATGGATAATTCACTTACTTACAATGTGTCTAATGACACTAATTTCTCTCTTCCTATTCTCTAATCTTCTTCTGCTCTATTTGCCCGACATTTTCCAACATATTTATAGATGAATATATACAAGTGTATGACTAGACAAAGGTATAAGTCAGCTAATGTACATATGTGTACATGTCTTTGGATTTTCTGAATATGCCCTTCCTTCAACCATCTGAATTTGTTCTCTTCTTGACTCCTTGACTTCATTCCTTCATAATTCTTCAATTGATGATTGTCATGCACCAACAGCTCCCCCTCAATCATTAATTGAGGTTCTTCTCTATCTTCTTTACTCCAGCCATATCCTTGAATCTTTGTAGTTTTGGTCCATCTAGACTTTTTGTCATCATATCTGCAACTTGATCTTTTGTGGGAGTGTGTATGACTTCAATCTCCTTCTCAATGACCTTCTCTCTCAGAAAATGATACTGTATTTCAATATGCTTAGTTCTAGCATGAAATACAGGATTAGCTGCCAAGTATAATGAACTCATATTGTCTCCACAAATAATAGGAGTACTCTGAATCACATCAAAAACTTTCAAAAGTGTTTTTAGCCATATTACCTCTTTTGCAGCTTCCACCATACCTTTATATTCTGCTTCTGTAGATGACAAAGCAACTGTATGTTGCTTCTTGGAACTCCATGAAATCAATTTGTCTCCTACATAGCACAAGTATCCATGTGTTGATCTTCTATCATCCACATTACCTGCCCAATCTGCATCACTATATATCTTCACTCTTGTATCAGAAGTAAATCCATAGTACAACCCTTCTCTGAGTGTACCCTTGATGTACCTAAGTACTCTTTGTCCTGCAATCCAATGTTCCTTTCTAGGACAATGCATAAATTGTGAAAGCACACCAACTACATATGACAAATCAGGCCTTGTTAATGTAGCATAAATCAAGCTACCAACCAAACTTTGATAGAGTTTCATATCTCTGAACTCTTCTCCTCCAAACCTAGACAATTTATGGTTCACTTCCAAAGGTGTAGATGCAACCCTGCAATCTTCCATTTTAAATTTGGTTAGCAAATTTTTAAGATACCTTTCTTGGGTCACATATACTCCATGTTGAGTATAAGAAATCTCCATTCCCAAGAAGAATGATAGGTTCCCCAAATCACTAATTTTGAACTCTTTCTCCATCTGCTTCTTGATCATTTGTATTCCCTTATCATCTGTTCCTGTAAGTATTATGTCATCAACATAAATACAAACATAAATGAACCCATCTTCACTTGCTTTGACTAGCAAGCTACTATCTGCCTTTGATGCTTGAAATCCAAGATCATTCAAGAATTTTACAAGCCTATAATTCCAAGCCCTTGGGGCTTGCTTTAACCCATACAAAGCTCTCTTGAGCTTACACACATAATTTGGACTCACTTGATCTTTGAACCCATCTGGTTGCTCCATGTAGACTTCATCTGAAATGTAACCATTCAAGAAAGCATTTTTTACATCTAATTGAGATAACTTCCAACCTTTGCAAGCAGCAATTGCTATGAGTGTCCTGATGGTTGTCATCTTTGCCACAGGACTATAAGTCTCATCATAGTCCACTCCATATGTCTGTGCATACCCTTTCACAACAAGTCTAGCTTTGTACCTAGACACACTTCCATCTGCAAATCTCTTTGTTTTGTAAACCCACTTACATCCAATGATCTTCTGACTATTAGGTTTAGGAACCAAGTCCCATGTTTGATTCTCTATCAATGCATCATACTCCTCTTGCATAGCATCTTCCCAATTCTTCTTCCCTTTGGCCTCTTCATATGTAGAAGGGTCTTCATCTGCTTTTACCAAATAAGCATAATCTTTAGTAGTTAAGAATGAAGTGTCATAGCTATACCTTGTAGGTTGCCATTTGTGCCTAGATGATCTCCTAACTTCTGCACTTCTTGAAGTTTCTCGTTCATCACATTCTGGATCAAACCTTGGCCTCTCTTCAACTTCAATCTGCACTTCATTGTTCTCACTTCCATCAAGTAATTGAATCTTTGCTTTACCTTTTCTTTGATCTACTATTTCTTCATCATCTGCATGTACATTATATTTACCTGCATACCAAGTACCTTGCTCATCAAATGTAACATCCTTGGATACAATAAATTGCTTTGTGGATGGACTCCACAACCTGTATCCCATTTGCTTATCATCATAACCAATGAATACATACTTTTCTGCCTTAGGCTCTAACTTATGCCTCAATTGAGATGGCACATATGCATATGCCAAGCATCCAAATATTCTGCAATGATCCAAGGTAGGTTTCTTACCCCACCAAGCTTCATATGGTGTCATACCCTGCAAAGCTTTACAAGGCAATCTATTAACCAAATAAGTAGCTGTGTTTACAGCCTCTGCCCACAAATAATTTGGGCAATTCTTCTCTTTCATCATGGACCTTGCAAATTCAACAAGAGTCCTATTTCTTCTTTCTGCTACCCCATTTTGTTGAGGAGAGTACCTGCAAGTAACTTCTCTCTTTATACCTGCATTCCACAAATAATCATTGAACTCATTTGAAAAATACTCTCCCCCTCCATCTGACCTTAGTCTCTTCAATCTTTGACCTGTAATCCTTTCTGCATATGCATGATAGTGTTTAAATGTATTAAACACTTCTGACTTTTCTTTAATCACATAAATTGTGATCCACCTGGTAGCATCATCAACATATATGACATAATATCTTGAACCATTTATACTAAAGTCCTTTGAAGGACCCCACACATCTGTATGCACTAATTCAAGTCTTTCTGAATACATAAACCCATGCTTGGAATAGGATTGCTTATGAGCCTTACCTAATTGACATGCCTCACATCTGTATGTCATGTGTTGACCTGCAATGTTAGGCATTCCAAGCACTGAATCATTGTTAATCATTTCTTTAATACCTCTTTCATTAAAGTGTCCAAGTCTTTTGTGCCAAAGATCCAATTCTGACACCTTCTGCTCTCCATATGTGAACATAGCATGTCCAACATTTCCTTGTACCTTCAATGTGAAGAGCCTTCCTTCTTTCTTTCCTGCAATAACTTGTTTATACCCTTGACTAGGGTCTTCCACATAAACTCCATCATTGGTAAACCTTACTTCATAACCTTTTTCCACAATTTGACCTACACTGATCAAATTCTTTGGAATTGTGGGAACATAAAGTACCTTACTCAGAAGAGTGCTCCCATCCTTAGCTTTGACTGAACCAATTGACTTTACCTTATGCTTTGTATTATCACCTGTCTGAACTGTATGATTAATTGCATTATGATCTAGATCAGACATCAAAGCAATATTTCCACTCAAATGATTACTACATCCTGAATCAATATAAAACACTCTCATGTCCTCATGTGAGGTTTCACATGTATTCATAATGAGAGTCGAATCCTCCTTTTGATCTGATGCATAGTTGTAGTAGGTGTTATTATAGGATTGATTTTGGAAGTTTCTTCCACCACCTCTTCTAAAAGAATTCCTACCACCTCTACCTCTGAAGTTTCCTCTCTGAAATCTACCACCTCTTGCTCTTTGATTAAAGTTCTGATAATTACCATTGTTTTGATTATTATGCCAACAATCATGAGATAGATGATTGGTCTTACCACATATCCAACAAGCTCTTGCATTCTCTTTGTTGTTTCTGCCTCTTCCTCTACTTCTGCCATTTCCTCTTCCTCTTATGAAGTTTGCTTGGTTTGAAGTACCTTCTTCTTCACCTGATTGTTGCTTCCCTTTGTTGGCTTTCTTCTTGTCTTTAGAATACATTGCATGACCTGCACTCTTATCAACATCTCCTTTGACATCATTCTCAAAAGCTAGCATATGACCTAACAATTGATTCAAGTCAGGAGTAAAGTGATCTAATGAAAGTTCTGTAGATAAAATGAAAGGCTTCCATTTCTCATCTCCTCTTAGCCCTGTGAGTATTTGTCTTACCAATTTGTCTTCTTCAATATCTTCATCCACTGCACCTAAAGAATCTGCAATGTCCTTCATCTTTGTCACATAATCAGAAATTGATTGTGAGGCCTTCTTCTTGAAGGTAGTAAACTCTGCCCATAGTGAAGCCTTCCTTGATTTGGTTGTATTTTGGAAATGCTCTTCCAAAGCATTCCAAATGTCACATGCACTTTCAAGTCCTCTAATGTGAGGAAGCAAATAGTCATTGACTGCCATGTAGATGATGCTTCTTGCTTGAGCATCCTTCTTCATCCAATTCTTCAAATCTGCAAGCTCTTCCCTAGTTGGAACACTAGGATCTCTGAATTCTGGCTTTTCTTCATCTCCTGTGATATATCCTATCAAATGTTTGCTCATAAGATGAGCTTCCATCCTCATAGACCATGCAGGATAGTTCTCTCTATCCAGCTTCTCAATTTGGAGACTATCTCCCATCTTTACTTCACCTGTAGCTTCAAATCTTTAACCTTTACAGATAATGAATGTACCTTTACTTCGAATGTTGCTCCTTCTGATCCTTTTGATGCTCTTTGTATGTCTTCCTTTAATCTTTCTTCACACTTTAACCTTTTGCACCTTCGAAATGTAAAGTTTTGTATTTCTGCAATAGTCGGAGTCTCCTTCACTTCAATTTTGACACAACCTGCTCTGATACCACTGATGGAGAGTGTTAATCTCCAAAAGAACAAGTTGACCTTGAATTTAGATCACCTCTATATCAAGATCAACTTTAGACTCCACCAAATTTAGAGATCATTCACCAACTTATCAGAAATTTGAATATTCTGAAAAATTCAACTTCTTCAGAAAAGTCTGCTGCAGATTAATCACTCATTGACTAATCAATCCTGTAAAGTTTTTGATAAAACTTTGCACAACACTTAGCCTTAAGGTTGCGCAACTTTACCAAGTTAAATCTCTCAAAATGATTGAGTATACTGTGAGAAATGTGTGAAACACTTTACCTATGTCTGAAACTGCTTCCTTGCAATGGCGACTTTGACACCTGCAACTTCTTAGCTTTGGTTCTCCCAGCTCTGAACCCGTTTGATCAAGATCTTTTAGCCATAGATGGCTTACCTTCCAACTTAGATTTTAAGCCCTCATTTGTGTAAAACTTTACACTGTGGACTGAGCAATTATCATTTCATTGAAGATGAAATATGCGCCAGATTTTACGACTCTTAGAACATTCTTACATATGAATGTTCCTAATCAAAATTCTCTCAGCCTGATTACAATTAACCTCTCAAATTTTAGCCATAGATAGATTAGCTATGGACTTAGACACGTGCAGAAGGATTTCTCAAAAGATTAAACACAGAAGGAGCAGACTGCTAAACATCGGGCGCAAGTTTCTCGATTTCTTCAGAAAATTTACATACAAGTGAGGATGGATAATTCACTTACTTACAATGTGTCTAATGACACTAATTTCTCTCTTCCTATTCTCTAATCTTCTTCTGCTCTATTTGCCCGACATTTTCCAACATATTTATAGATGAATATATACAAGTGTATGACTAGACAAAGGTATAAGTCAGCTAATGTACATATGTGTACATGTCTTTGGATTTTCTGAATATGCCCTTCCTTCAACCATCTGAATTTGTTCTCTTCTTGACTCCTTGACTTCATTCCTTCATAATTCTTCAATTGATGATTGTCATGCACCAACAGATAAGCCCAATGTGGATCCCAAGGATCCAAACATCACCAATCAAGAATTGAAGATATTGAAGAACTAGGAGGATAGGAATAGGAGAGCTATCTTCTACACATCATAGGTAATCTCTAACACTATGATTGGTCATATATAAGAGTTTGATCATGATAGAGATGTTTGGGAGGCCTTAGAGAAGATATATGCCATTTCTACTTCTTTAGAGAAGATATATGCCATTTCCACAAGAAGTAGAAAGATGTAGCTTAAGAATGAACTCCATTCTTTGAAGAAGGTTAGTGGTCAATCTAATGTTGACTACACCTTGAGGGTGAAGGAGTTGAGGGTGCAATTTGCATCCATTGGTTGCAAAGTAGATGAGGAAGACCTTGTGCAGATTACTCTCAATGGGTTGGGAGGGGAAGACAAGTGTCAACCCCTTATTACTACCATCTTGTATAGACATCCTCTACCAGCACTTGAGGAAATGATCCCACACCTAGTGGCAGAAGTAGTTGCCATAGGAGACACATCCAAGAAGGATGGTCACTCACAGTTCCTATATTCTAGCAAAGGCAAAGGTGAGAATGGTAAGAAGAGGAAAGGAGGAAAAAGCAATTGGAAGCAATCCAAGGAAGAAGATTCAGATTCAAAAGGAGATAGCAAGGCATCATCTTCAAAGAAGGGCAAGAATGGCAAAGGGAAGAACAACCCTCATCAAGGTAAAACTTGTTTTATATGTGGTATGCAGAATCATATTTCTTTAAATTGCTAGTTCAAGGATGAAAAATCCAAGAAGAAGAAGGAGCAAGGGAACTAGGGTAACAACTCCAAGAAGGATGATGAGAAGAGGACCCTCCTAGCCATGAGACATCGCTAGTGATGCTGAGAAGAGGACCCTCCTACGCTAGTGATCCCAAGGAAACAAAGTGGTACATAGACTTTGGATGCTCTAATCACATGTGATGTATGGAAAAATCATTTATTCATATGTAGGTCCCAAGCTCAAAAGGTTGTGTGGAGACAGGAGATAACACTTAGCATTCCATTACAAATGAGGGATATGTGAAGCTAGGTGAAGGTAAATCTATCAAGGTTCTTATAGATGTGCTCCATGTTCCATCTACTTGAAGGAACCTTATCTCTATAGGACATATGGTAGAGAGAGGTATGCAAGTTAAATTTGATGCAAAAGGGTGCATGGTGAAGCAAGGAGGAAAGATCAATGCCAACGGAAGGAAAGAAGGTAGATTGTTCACACTAGATGTTGTCCTACACAAAACAAGGTTTGTTATGTAACGACTGGTAATGAAAGGATTGCAGAGATTGATATTTGGCATAAGAGGATAGGACATATTGATAGTCCCAAGTTAAAAAGCATGTGCAAAGTAGGTTTAGTGTAGGGACTACCAAATCTTGAAGGCCAAGGTCTACATGAGTTTTGGGATGCTTGTCAGCTAGGTGAGCAAGCAAGGAGTCCATTTCCAAAGAGTGAGTACAGATCATCTAAGCTCTTGGAGCTTAAACACTCACATGTATGAGGCCCTAGCAGAGAAGTTTAATTGGGAGGATCTAGGTACTTTTTCACTTTCATTGATGACCATTCAAGAAAGGTATGGCTATATGTTATCAAGGCAAAATCAGAAGTGTTTTCATGCTTTCAAAAGTTAAGGCCCCTTTTTTGGAATGAATATGATGCACCCATCAAGATACTGAGGTCAGATGGAGGGGGAGAGTATTTATCCAAGGAATTCACAAAGTACTTGTAGGGCAATGGCATAAAGAGCACCTCAAAGTATTTGGATGTGTATGCTTTGTTCATGTTCCTAGTGAAGTGAGAACAAAGTTAGAGCCCAAGATTGAGAAATTTGTGTTCATTGGCTACTCAAATGAGTAAAAGGGCTACAAGTGCTACACTCGTCTCTCAAAAAAGCTATATATGTCAAGAGATGTTGTGTTTGATGAGTCAAGATCATGGTATGGAGACAAGGGCTAGGCAAAGTTGGATGAAGAGGATAAAGAGGAGTATGTAGACTTTGATGTGCAGATTCAACCTCAAGAGTCAATCACAATCAGTGAACTAGATACATCTACATCTAAGGTACACTCATATGATCAGTCTTTGTTGGCAGTAGTCAAAGCACCCAAGGACTCACAAGACAAGGAAGCCAAAGAAGGGAGCTAGAGCGGAGAGAAGGCACAAGCAGACAAAGTAGCCAACGAAGATCTGGCAAGTAGGCCATTCAAATTTTTCCAAATCAACACCCTCATAACAGTGATTCTCATCACTAAAAATCATTGTAAATACCATTTCACCTTTTTGTAACTCCATTTTGTGCAAGCCGAGGAGTCCTCGAGCTTGAGGAGTATTATAAGTATCATCATACCAATTTTCATGATTTTTAGACTTCGTTTGAGCCCTCAAATAGGCCCTAGAACCTAATTTTTAACTAGGCCGGACACTAGGTCTGGACAGGGCCAAAAGCTAGTCAAAATCTATAAATAGAGCTAGAGAGCTCATTTTTGAGGTTAGATTGTAATAGATTTGAGCTTGTAAGAGCACTTTTGAGAAATCTAAAGAACTCCATTGTCTCTCTCTTTATTCTTGCCTTGTGTGCGCGTGTGTGTGTATGTGTGTGCATGTTAGTGTGCTTCTCACTCACACACTTGTGCCATCACTTGTTTGAGGTCTTCATACCATCCTCATGTCTTCCCGGATTGACATTAAAGGAGGTGCTACTCATCACTGAGCTACACCAAATTTTGGCACTCTTGCCGGGGATCGAGCTTTGAGGACGAGCGTGTGATGGTAAGACATAGAGTTGAGGCATTGGAGTCGTAGGTAATTTCTTTACTTTTATCTATTTTCTTTTGTTTTCTTCACCATCATCATCCTCACCATCTCCCACCTCCATTTCCATCATCACAAAAAAGTTCAGTTTTTGGTCATATCACCCTACCCATACCATTCCCCTCATTTCACTTGTGAGAGAGAGCGAGAGAGCGTATGTGTGTTTGTGCTATTCTGTGTTTTGTGAGATTTTCTGCAGGAATCAGCATCCCATATTGCTGCACCAGCTCTAGCAGGAAAAAAATCTGACTGTGCAGGTCCCGAGGCGTTGATCTCTGTCAATCGCGACCGATAGAAAAGTTGACTTTTTTGCAAAACAAAGTGCATCACCATGATGTGTAGGCCTAGGGCATCCTAAATATGTGTTTGAAATTTTAATATGTCTCTGTTTTCTGTCAATCGCGATTGACCTATCAATCGCGATCGACAAACGACGACGGACACCAGCCGACGAACTCATCAATCGCGATCGACACGTCGATCGCGACCGACTGATTCAATGACTGACTGACCACGACCGACAGAATTTGCACGTGCCACGTGTCAATCGTGATCGAGCCATCAATCACGATCGACCTATCAATTGCGATTGACAGCCCCGACGGACCTGTCAATCGCGACCCACCCAGTCAACGACTGTTTGACCACGACCGATAGAACCCTCGCGACGGACCTGTCAATCGCGATCGACCCATCAATCGCGACCGATAGAGTCAACGACCCTTTGACCATGATCAACTGAATTTTTGGGCCACGTGTCAATCGCGATTTGTTGGGAAAGATGGATGGATGATCCAAGAGACTGAGTAGGTACTGCTAAACTTGCTTTGTACCAGCCCTCTTTGGCTTCAGACTTGATTAGTAGACTTCCATAGCATTCCAATGACACCAAGAAATGGCCTATGTCCTTTGGAAATGATGTGTGCAATGATTGAATCAAAACAGACAACTTTGGAAATCACAAACTCAAGAAAACCTTCTATTTATGTCTTGACACCTACTGAATGTTTTGCTCAATGTGACCAGCACAGTAGCAATTGATAAAATTCCTTCTAGGGGTATTTAATTAGCTTAGTAAGCTACCATTTGCAAGTGGAATGATGTAAAAAGATAAACTATTTTAAGAGAAATCAATTTAGCAAGATTAGCTATACCCCCGACTTTTAAGGACTGTAGCAGAAATAGACTAGTGAGCACCTCGACGCAGATTTCTCTGAATCGGCTGAATAGAATGTCTTCAAATTTTGACCGCATGTAGTAGGCTTTAAGCTGAATCCAACAAGCTTTGAATCACTGACGTTGGTGGAGTATTGACCGAGATATGCCCTTGACAAGCTGACAGACTTTTGAGTAGACTAGCAGAGAACACAGAGATGAATGATGTAAATGTATCTATAAATTAACACTTGTGTACAATCCCATTGGCATGAATAACATTGCCTAATGGTGTAGAGAGGTGTAGGATATGGTATAGTCCTCACACACACTCAATTACAGTAGAATGAAGCTCGGGAGTGAAGTGATCTGCCCGCGACTTTTTCATATCCATTTTTATAGGAATTGACTAAAAATTTGAATTCAAATTGAAACTTTTGGCTCCCTATGATCAAGCTCCTAAATTCTTGGAGATATTCTCTCAATCAAGTGAGTTACTTTTTCCACAAATCACTTAGGTAGGTGATTACAAAAGATTCTAAGTCAATTTGACTTTTAGAATGAGATAAATTGGTAATTAACCACTAGCATATGTTCCTATGATTCTTCATGTATGTAGAGTCTTCATGATATCTTCCAAGCCAAATGTGTAGGCTTGTGATTTACACCAACAGCTCCCCCTCAAGCCAAACATTTTGGCTTAAGTCTTCATCTTCAATCTTCAAGTATATCCTACAATCCAATCATAGATTTGAACCTGCAAAGTTTGGTTCCATCCAAAGCTTTAGTCAGCAAATCTGCACATTGCATGTTGGTTGACACATGGGTCAGCTGAATATCCTTGCTTAGCAACTTTTCTCTCACATAATGATAATGAACTTCTATGTGTTTTGTCCTGGCATGATAGATAGGATTAGCTACAAGGTGAAGAGAACTTGTATTATCTCCAAAGTTAATTGGAGGCCTAGTAAATAATCCCAATTCTGTATACAAAAGCTTAATCCAAATTTCTTCTTGAGTGGCATTAGCTAGCCCTCTATACTCTGCTTCTATAGAAGACAATGCAACAGTTGGTTGCTTCTTTGCAGACCATGAAATTGGTTTGTCACCTGCAAAAGAAATATATCCAGAAGTGCTTCTCCTATCATCCTTGCATCCTGCCCAATCTGCATCTGAATAGACTTTTATATCAATATCTGAAGTGAAAGGAAAATACAAACCATGGTTCTGTGTACCCTTAAGATACTTCAAGATTCTCTTGGCAGCCTTTAAGTGAGGTATCCTTGGCTTGTGCATAAATTGACTTAGCACACTAACTCCATATGCAATATCAATTCTAGTTAAGGTAGCATAGTTCAAGCTACCCACCATACTTTGATAACCTATAATGTCTTGGACTTCATCACCTTCATGGGCACTTAGCTTTAGGTTCACCTCCATTGGAGTGTTTGCTGCTTTAGCATCCTGCAAGTGAAATTTCTTCACCATATCCTGTACATACTTTTTCTGAGTAATGTATATCCCTGAATTAGTGTAAACTAATTCAAGCCCTAAAAAATACTTCAATAGCCCAAGATCATTGATCTTGAACTCCTTCATCATCTGGCTTTTGATATATCTGATTCCATTGATATCATTACCTGTAATGATGATGTCATCAACATAAACACAAAGATATATTACCTCTGAATTACTTCTCTTAATGAATAGGGAAGTATCTTCCTTGCTCATAACAAATCCTTGGTCTTGGAGGTATGTAGTTAGCCTATAATTCCATGCCCTAGGTGCCTGCTTCAATCCATATAAAGCCTTCTTTAATTTGCAAACATAAGTTACCTTCTTAGGGTCTTCATAGCCAGGAGGTTGTGACATATAAACCTCTTCTGAGATCCATCCATTCAAGAAAGCATTCTTGACATCCAATTGGTACATGTTCCAATTCTTTGATGCAGCCACACTTACCAACACTCTGATTGTTGGCATCTTGGCCACAAGAGAAAAAGTTTCTTCATAATCAATGCCTTGGGTTTGTGCAAAACCCTTGGCTACCAATCTGGCTTTGTACCTATTAATTGTGCCATCAGAATTTCTTTTCAACTTATAGATCCATCTGGATCCTATTACCTTCATGGAGTCCTTCTTGGGTACTAACTCCCATGTATCACTCTCCTTGAGTGCTTCAATCTCCTCATCCATAGCTTCTTTCCATTCTAATTTGGTGATTGCTTCTTCATATGAACCTGATTCTTCATTTGAAAAATCTTTGGCAAGATAAACTGAATGTTTAGTAACAAGGGATGTATCATACCCATATCTGATAGGTTTTTTGCTTTCTCTCTGAGATCTTCTGATTGATTGAGTTGAAGATTCAGGTATGTCTTCAAGCTTCTTCATCTTCATTTTTCCCTTGGACTTCCATGCCTTGAACTCTTCAAGGTTGATTGTATCTTCATCATCAAAATTTGAGTCTTCATTCTGAGTAAGTTCTTCCTTTGCAAGTTTTGGAAATTCCTCTTCCAAGTCATAGGGTAGTTTGACCTTCCTGCATTCATTCTCATACCAAGAATCATTTTTATCAAAGATCACATCTCTAGTTACCATAAATCCCTTATTGGTAGGGTTATAAAATCTGTAACCTTTTTTATTTAAATCATATCCAATGAAAATACATTTTTCAGTCTTTGGATCTAGCTTACCTCTTACATAAGAAGGAATGTGTACATATGCTACACATCCAAAAATTTTACAATGATCTAACGATGGTCTCTTACCATGCCATGCTTCATAAGGAGTCATGCCATCAAGTGATTTAGATGGTAACCTGTTTATGAGGTAAGTGGCAGTAGAAACACTCTCTGCCCATAGATAGTTAGGTAACTTATTCTCATTAAGCATAGATCTGGTTGTCTCAACAATTAACCTATTTCTTCTTTCAGCTACCCCATTCTGTTCAGGAGAATACCTTGTGGTTATTTCTCTTTAGATGCCTCTGTCCTGCAAGAAATTTTCCAACTCATTCGAGAAGTATTCACCTCCTCCATCTGACCTTAGCCTCTTCAAATTCCTTCCTGTCTGATTTTCAACTAATGCAAGATATTTCTTAAAACAATTAAATACCTCATCCTTGTGCTTCATAAAGTATCATACAGTCCATCTGCTATAATCATCAATAAAAGACACATAGTACCTTGAACCTGAGACTGAGGGGTCTTTGCTAGGTCCCCATACATTTGTGTGTACCAGCTCTAGGTAGTCTTCATGCATATATCCTTTCCTTGAGAAGGGTGACCTGTGATACTTACCAAATTGACAAGCACCACACTTGTAAATCATATGTTGCTTGGATACATTAGGTATCCCAAGCACACATTGGTCTCTGGACATTTCCTTCAAGGTCCTTTCTCCTATATGTCCTAACCTTTTGTGCCAAATCTCAAGCTCTGAAAGTGTTTGATCCTTATAACTGTATAGTGCAATATTCTTTGTGTCTTCTAGCTCAAAAGTGAAAAGTCTACCTGATTTTTCTCCTTTAGCTATCCTTTTGAATCCATGTCTTGGGTCCTCCACAAATGCTCCATATTGATTGAATCTGACCTGCAAACCTTTCTCTACAATCTGACCAACACTCATTAAGTTCTTTGTAATTGTTGGTACATAAAGTACCCTGCTCAACAAATTCTGATTACCATCACAAGTCTTCACATTTCCAACTTTAACCATAGAATGCTTTGTATCATCACCTGTTTGAACTTGGTGTTTACCTTTTGGTTCCTCAAGATCAGAGAGTAGTGCCACATTACCAGCCACATGATTTGAACACCCTGAATCAATGTAAAATAAGTGATCATCATCTGTACTTGTCTTTGAAGTCATGTTCATGATCAGAAGAGAGTCATCCTGCTCTTCTGTGTAGTTTTTGTAGTCCCTTCTAGTTTTGAATCCTCCTTGGTAGTTGCCATTGTAATTGTTGTTGTAGTTGTTATTGTAATTGTTGTTGTGGCCTTGGTGATTGTTGAACCTTCCTCTTGACTGTGAGTATCCACCTCTTTGGTAGCCTCTTCCTCTCTGATTTTTGTAATTCCTGAAACACTCATGTGTGGTATGATTTGATAAACCACAAATGTTACATGGTGATGAATTATAGGGTCTCTCCCTACCTTGCTTACCTCCTCTGCCCCTTCCTCTTGAAGATCTACCTCTCCCTGCATAGTTTGCTTGGGAGGTAGAGCCTTCATCTTCCACCTTCTTACTCTTGCCTTTATCCTTAGATTTCTTATAGTGTATAGGGCAGAAGAGTTGTTACCTTTGGATGTATCTCCACTCTTGGTGAGCTTTGCTTCATGTGTAAATAGTTGACCCATGAGAGTTGTAAGATCTCGAGTATGCATGTCCATGTAGAGATCCATTGCAGTGGTGAAGCTTTCCCACTTGTCATCAGCATTGATTCCATTGATTACTTGCCTCACAATTTGTTCTTCTTCAATCTCTCCTCCTATGCTTGCTAACTGATCTGCAACATCTTTGATCTTGGTCACAAATTCTGAAACAGCTTGCTTAGGTTTCTTCCTTAGTGTTGTGAATTCAATCCACAACTGATTTTTCCTAGCCCTTGTATTGGAGG